>OY821517.1:154065940-154680940 GCA_963682025.1 Cordilura impudica
AAACGGATCTTATACTATTCTTGTACAATTGTAATCTACACCCTATACGTGTGAAACCATGTTTCACAACATTCCTCCCCCTTTCCACGGAAACGATTCCCACATCGTTTACCAGCGACACTGAACTGGCACGCTGCTTCTGCTGCCGCTATTGTTGATTCTGCTGCTGCTGATGATGATGATAATGTTGATGCTGAAGATGATGTTGGAGATAATGTTGTTGCTGATGATAATGATAATGTTGATGCTGAAGATGATGTTGATGTTGATGATAATGTTGTTGCTGATGATAATGTTGGTGTTAAGGCTGCTGATAATGACCAAACTGGTAAGGACGAATCCGGAACCAATGCTGATGATCAAGATACTACTAATGCATATAACCATTCCTGTGATTCCATTCCAATACTACACCATGACAATCGTTGGCCTGTTGCTTCATAAAACGAATTCTTAGCCACCTTCTTTGTAAAAAAAAAATTACTTTGGCTGGCCGCTTCGTAAAACAAATTTTGGCCTGTCACTTGGATGACGGCATTGGGGACAGTACTTTCAGCAACGGATTGTTAATTTCCCGTTAGTCAATTGGTGCTTACTGTGGTATTCAACATAAGATCTGAGCACTCCCCTGATCACCTTCAATGATGAAACTTGTCGCAAACGGTGATCCAAGGCGAGAACCGAAAGTTTTCAAATGATTCGCAATGATGCAAATGGTTAGTCATCGCCACAGGAATCGGCTTGCTGCTTTGCCAAACGGATATAGTTCAGCTTAACCTTCCTCCTGACGACATCCCTGACAAACTAAACAGGAATGTTGTTTCGCTGGAACCAAACCAATAGCCAATCCATCGCATATAGAATTCTCGATGGATTCGTTCGCAATTCGCCCTTGCATCTGGGGTTGGATCATCAGCTCCGTACAGGCATTCACCCCTATGTCCGTCATGTGGCCACCCATCAGACCTGTCAGCCTACTGCTCTCTGCTGCCTCTCCCGTTTTCTGGACGACTGTTGCTCCACCTCGTTCACCGTGGACTTGGGTCGGAATTTCCTAACTCTACTAATATATAAAAAAAAATGGAGTATTTCCTATACTATTTACAACTGACTAAACTGTAGATATATTTTCTACTCATATTTTAATACAATAATTCCGTTTTTTTTTTTTCTTGAACAATAGCTATTTAAGGATTAATTCCTTCCTCCCTTTTTCCAAATTCTTTCTTCTACTAATATAATATGTACATATTCTTTTTTTTTTTTTTTTTTTTTTTTTTTAAATATATTTCTCTCAATATGTGTATGCTAATAGTATATCTTAATATATCTTCTTTTTTTTTTTTTTTAAATATATTATTTTTTTTTTTCTAAAAATGTATTTATATCCTCCTTTTTTTTTATGTATGTTAATATATATATATATTTTTTAAATATGTAGTTTTTTTTTATATTTTTTTAAATATGTAAGTTTAATGTCTATATATTCTTTTTCCTTTAACAAGTATGTATGCTACTATTTTTTTTTTCTTTAAAATATGTCTTTTTAAATAGATATGTATGTTTCTTACTTTTTATCTTTATCTTCTTACTTTTTTTTTTTTTTAAACAAATATGTATGCTACTATCTATACATATTCGCTGTTTTGTTTTGTTTTTTGTTTTAAATATGTATGTATGGGGAGACCTCCAATTTTTTTTTTTTCTTATTTCTCTTTTCTTTTTTACGGAGGGGGCCTCCCATCTTTTCTTATTGTTTTTTTTTTTTTATACTTATATATATATATTTTTTTTTTTCAACCATTGTTTTTTTTTTTTTTTTTTTTTATGTGGGGGAGTCTTCTCTTTTAATTTTTTTTTAGGTGAGGAGAACTCCCATCTTTTCTCATTATTATTATATATATATTTTTTTTCTCTTTTTTTTTTCAATCGTTTTTAGTTTTAAAACGTGAGGAATCTCCCATCTTTTCTTTTTATTAATATTTATTTTTTTTTTACATGGGGAGATTTCCCATCTTTTCTTATTATTTTTTTTTTCTGTTCTTTTTAATATCTTTTCTTATATATATATATTTTTTTTTTTAAATATATTTTCTCCTCCATCAGAGTGTCCGCTGCATTCGAAAAGTATCTCGTGGGCCTCGTCGGCCCAACCGTAGGAGTGCGGCGACCATCCAGACGACTCCAAATTCCAGTTATCTCCAACCTATGCTAAAAGAAAAATGTCATAGGGGAAAAAAAATTCTCAGCTAATACTATACCAATTCGCATTTACACCTTTGACAGAAAAACAACTCAAATCACTGTATTTTACTGAATGGTTACTTTTGCTCTAATAAATAAAATAAATAAAGCATTTTTCCCTAACAGCAGTACTCTTCCTATTTCTACGGCAATAAGGCCCCAGCAAACCGATCCATCGGTGGTCCGACCGAAATCATATCTAAGCACCCTTGTATACACATGTCCAACCTAAAACTTCCAAAACACTTCAAAATAAATAACAACAAATTACGGCACGTGTCCCTTCTAGACACTGCCACCCATATAAGGCATGACCGCACACAACGCGTCATCCTTCTCTGGAGCAGAACGGTTTCCTGTTGCATTCCGCAAACCGGAACCGGGCCACTGTGAGGCTATTCTCGGCAAAAACCCTCCCCACAGTGTATGCCGCGAATTTTGCGAGACTCGCTTCTGACTCCCCATACCAGATTCAATCCGTTGAACCATTCTCAACCACTGAGGTGTGCCCGCTACACATGGCGTCACCCTCCATATAAGAAAACTGAGGCTTCCTGGTGGGAGACACTTGTCGGCGGGTTACGCGTAAACCCCCAACCTTCCCCTCACCACCTCAAATACACAATTACTAAAATAAACAACAAAACAAAACCTTCATCATGGACATGTATATTAAACGGAATGATTTCAGACCAAATAATGCGATCACTGGTGGAACGCCCGTAAATGGTTATTATGCCACTTACGATTCTTCCCCTTTATGCGCACCGTGGACGTTACTGGACTGTTTACCCCAACTACCTCATAAGGTCCAGTCCAAATGGGTGAAAACTTATTTTTCCTGGTGTTGTTCCTAACAAGCACCCTATCACCTACTGCAAAGGACACAGCATTTACCTTCCTATCATAAGCCTTTTTCGACAACAACTTAGCCCTCGTCTGATTCTTTCGCACTAGTTCATGCGAGCGCTGTATCTGATATTTAAGGACCTTGTTTGGGTCATCCGTATTGTAAAGTGGTGTACATTTTCTACTTAGGTTGGTCGGTAAGTCGATGTCGAAACCGTATAATGTCTTAAATGGGGTCTGCCCCGTAGATGAATGTACAGTGTTGTTATGCACATGCATCGCCGGTGCCAACCATTGGTCCCAATTGCTGCCATCCTCATTGACGAAGCTCCTCAAGTACTCCGCCAAAGGACGGTGACTCCTTTCCAATGAGCCGTTTGCCTGCGGGTGATATGGAGTGATGTTCAATTTCTTGACCCCTAACAGCCTACAGGTATCCGAAAATACCTTTGACATGAAATTTGTCCCATTGTCCGTGACCAGAATGCTTGGAACCCCATACTTAGCTATAATTTCGTTAAAGAAAACTTTCGCCACAGTACTAGCCTCCCCATCCGGCATTGCTGCGCACAACATAAATTTCGAAAAATCATCTTGAAAAGTCAATATCAATTTGTTACCCGTAGTGCTTTCAGGGAGAGGTCCCACCATATCCATGTATACCTTCTGAAAAGGTCGACTAGGAGTATCCGTGAGGACCATTGGCATAAACGTTTTCTTGGCACTCTTATTTTGCTGACATTTAACGCACTTCTTCACATATTGTTTAATATCCCTGTGCATGCCGACCCAGCGAAATTGCCTCCTTATCCTTTTAACGGTCGCCTGCACACCCACGTGACCGCCCAAAGGACTATCGTGAAAATCCTTTAACACTGTCACGATCTCTTTAGGATCCTTTAACACCACATACCTTGGTTCCCCATCGACCACTACCTCGATCGGTGGGTCATTAACATCGCTTGGTCCTTTTTCACTACTCTCTTTGTTCCCGCTGTGAACCTCTTTGTCCTTCTCGTAACCTGAGCTCCCCGCATGATTTTTTCCATCGCCCTTCGACATGGCTCTAGTTTTAACCATCAGTATTTCCTCCGTCGAATATGGTATCCTGCTGAGTGCATCCGCATTCTGATTCTTCTTGCCCGGCTTGTACCAGATTTCAAAATCATATTCTGACAGCTTATGTCTAAAGCGCGCCAACCTTGAAGTTTGATCCTTCAAGTTCGCAATGCCTTTCAGTGGTTGATGATCGGTAAAAATCTTAAAGTGCCGACCCAACAAGTATGGCCGGAAATTTTTCACCGCCCATACGATTGCCAGAAACTCCTTCTCTATCGTGGAGTATCGAGTTTCCGCCCCATTCAACGAACGGCTTGCAAACGCAATGGGCCGATCGCCCCCGCAACTATCCTGGGAAAGAACCGCTCCTATCGCTCCCCCGCTAGCATCCGTGGTCAACACGAAAGGTTTTGAAAAATCAGGGTATGCCAACACTGGAGGCGACATTATCGCCTTTTTAAGCTCCTCGAAGGCACGCTGGCAGCCTGGTGTCCAATTGAACGCATGATCCTTGCGAAGCAATTTATTTATTGGCAAGGCAATGTTGGCCGTCCCGGGAATGAACTTACGGTAATAATTTACCAGTCCTAAAAACGATTGCACTTCCTTTTTGTTCCTTGGTGGCGGAAAATCCTTAACGCATTTCACCTTTTCTGGGTCGGGAAGCGCTCCATTCTCCGAACACTTATGGCCCAAATACACTATTTCCCGCCTCAGGAAGTTACATTTCTCCGTTTTTACTTTTAAATTATTTTCCTTCAACAGCTGCAGCACTTTACATAGCCTTGAGTCGTGTTCGGCCAGACTACTACCATATATGACAATATCGTCCAAATATACGAAACATTCAATGCCCTGAAGACCTGTTAGCACATGATTCATTAACCTTTGGAAGGTTGCCGGTGCGCCTGTTAATCCGAATGGCATCCTATTGAATTCAAAGTGACCCAACGCCGTACTGAATGCTGTTTTTTCTTTGTCCTGTTTATCCATTTCCACCTGATGATAACCACTGGCCAAATCCAACGTGGAAAAATATCTACTGCTGCCCAACTGGTCCAAAATTTCATCCATCCTTGGTATGGGAAATACCTGCTTCAGAGTTGCTTCATTCAGTTTACGAAAGTCTACCACCAGCCGCCAGCTCTTGGTCCCTGCCTTCGACGATTTCTTTGGAACCAATAGTAAGGGCGAATTCCACGGTGACACGCTATGTGAAATTATGCCATCGTCCTGGAGCTTCTGGACCTGCCGATTAATTTCCTCACGATGCATCTGAGGTAACCTGTACTGCTTTTGATTAATCGGCAGCTGTCCAGGCTGCACGGGAATTTTATGTTTCACCATATTCGTGCAAGATAGTTTATCACCCTCTAACCAAAAGATATCATGGTACGTTGCGCATATCGCCTGAATGGACGACATTTCCTCACTATTCAAGTCGGCATCGGTCTTTATTGTGGCCATTATCCTACTGACCCTCTCTTTGACATCTACCTCCTGCACGTGCGTCACCAAACCAGCACCTGGATCTTTTAAATTTACTAATCCACTGAATTTTGGCATAAACCCATCCTTTAGGTAGTAGTCAACCTCAGTAGAATTCAGAATGGGCGCTTTTACCACCCCATTCTTTACGTTGGTTAGCGCGGCCCCTAGATATACTCCTGGTGACAATTCTTGCTTCTCCACTACCACTGTAGTATGTTTAGTATTGATCCCCATGGTTGCAATAGACACTGTCCTAGCCTTCGCCACTATAGTTTTCTCCACAATATTTACTGCCCCCGAACCCGTGGTCTCCCGCAAAGAAACCAGAGGTAAGTTCCACTCACCTCCATTCGAGTACAGTTTCAGAGAAAGATTAATCGTATCAGTGACGGAGCGTCCCCATAGATTATCGCGACCTAAAACACCATCTCCCGGCAAATTATCATGCTTATCCACACAATGCATATCGAACCCCAATTCGGCGATGTCCGAATGCTCAATCCTGACTAACCCTATAGTTCTGGAGAATCCTCCGAATGCTCCTCGCAGGTCCTTTACCACCGTCCCGTCCACACTAATATCCCCCGTAAGACTGCTGTCCTTTACCAGGCTGGTGTCTGCCCCTGTATCCACTAATAAATTCAGACACCCCGTCTTTGCCCAAGCACATGGCAATCTTACAAACACCGAATCTGCGTAACTACACCTAGCTGAAATCCCCCCTATATTCATATCTGACCCCGCAATGGGTCCTACCTCAGCCGCCTTCGCAGATTCCGATGTTACCAACGGTATTAGACTTTCGCGTGATCGAGTCGGTGGCCCTGCCCGTCTCCCGACACATTTTTCCCCTGTGTACATTGTCTACCAAAATGTCCCTCCTTGCCGCAATTATAGCATTTCCCTTTCGGTCTCAAACCTCCAGGTTGCCCTCTCTCCATCGTCGAGGGTCTCCTACCACAGCTCCTACCTGGCTCATGGCCGTATATTCTACATTCAACACAATATGGGGTATTTTTTCTCGTCCAGCATACATCACGAGTGTGTCCCGCCCGTTGACAGAACGAACAGGGCGGTGCTTTGTATGCATTGCCATTTGACCGAGCATTATTGTATGCCGTACCACTTGACCCAACACTATTGTATGCCGCACCACTTGACCCAGCATTATTGTATGCCGCACCACTTGACCCAGCATTATTGTATGCCGTACCACTTGACCCAGCATTATTGAGCGGAGCTGCCTTATCTGCCCGGCTTTGCCTATTCTGTTTTAGCGCTGGCAAGCGCTGTCAATCGACGCCCAAACGGCATCAATGTAGCTGTGGAAAAATAAAAAAAATAAACAAAACCAGATTCCGTACCAAACAGTGCGGCCTCTAGTTTTCATCTGCTGCCGTTATGCACTGTTTCTTCTTTATTTATACAAAAATCTTAATATTAACTTATGAAAATTAAATTAATTGAAAAAAATAAACAAACATACAAAGAAACAAGGAAATAAAATGTCAGCAATAATATAGAATAAAAAAAAACAAACATTGACCATAACGCAATGCAGTTCATGGCCATGGCATACTTAAATAGTTAACTAACCAATAACAAAAAGAAAACAAATAATAATATCGCAAATACCGTGGGAAAAACAAAAAGACATACGTTAACATTTAATATACGCGGAAAAGAAAATTAAGTCAATGTTATTGCTAAAAATTGCAATAACAGAAAATTGCGATACAAAAAAAAAACTCTAAAAAAAAGAATACAAACCAACGCATGGTAACCGAAAAAAATAAACAGCACAACACCTGTCAATGCGGAACAATATCGTATTGCTCCACATTGAAGGTGACAAAAAATTCAAACATAAGCAAATGAGCCAATGTACGTTACCATGCTAAATTGGGTTGTATGTATGTTTCTTGAAAGAAAACATTTAATAATTACGCTCGAGAAAAATCGATCGTTATTAATTAAATGAATTTATATTTCAGTTATGGTTGTTTGCGGTATTATTATTGTTTCTGTTATGTTATATTTTATTCTAATATTATTATTATTATTATTACTATTATTGTTATTATTATTATTATTATTATTACTATAATTATTATTTCTATACACGTTGTTATATTCTCTATATTAAATTTAAACGGATCTTATACTATTCTTGTACAATTGTAATCTACACCCTATACGTGTGAAACCATGTTTCACAACAGATCCTCAATCACCAGGTAATGAGGAACCATTTTTTTCTCACTTTAAACAACAAATTCACCAAAATTTTATAGCAAAAATCGTACTTAACAAAAAAATTAAAAAATCACTGTGAATACCTCGGAAAACATATCACGTTTTAAACGCATTTCGATTTTGGTATTTCATATGATCCGGTAACCAGTTATAATGTTCACCGCAAAACAACTTTTTTTCGAGACTCCTCCGGAGATTCTCTATGACAGACTAATTTATTAAAATTTTTAATTTAAAAGATTTTGACATATACTCCAAATACAGATACTCCAAATACATGTATATGAAATAAAAAATCCAACAATTTCCATATCTTTAAATATATATATATATATATATATATATATATATATATATATATATGAAAATACGCCATTTTTGGCTTGGTATAAACTATTTTTTTATTTTATTTTTTTTTTTTTTTAATAATTCTTTATTTGCAATCTATTTAACAATAATAAGCAAGTTAGTTAAAAATTAATAATTACATAAGTTTTAATCTTCACTGAGGTTAAAACGTTCATAAATACGTACATAATGTACAAGTATAACATATTTAAAACTTGAATCTATGTATTTACATATTTACAATTATTATTGTCTAAAAGGTAGATCTAAAATGTGGTGTCTTTTAAGTCTATTTACCTCTTCACTGTCATCTAGTAGGCTAATAGCGAGTGGGTTTGAGTGATTGCTCAGTCTTTCAAGATACCTAGAGCTAAAGCTTTTAATTTAATCTTTTATTTTTGGTGTGTGTAAGTCTTTATGAATGTTATTATTGGTTACAAACCAGGGAGCATTAGCAATCATTCTAAGGGTTTTAGATTGGTAGCGTTGTAGAATTTCAATATTGGAGTTGCTTGCAGTACCCCAAAGCTGAATTCCATATGTCCATATAGGTTTTAAAATGGTTTTATATAGCAGAACTTTATTTTCAAGACTCAGCTCTGAGTTTTGACACAACAACCAATATATGCGCCTTGTTTTTAATTGTAAGTGGTTTCTTTTAGCCGTTATATGATGCTTCCATGTCAGCCTTCTATCTATATGCATTCCTAGGTATTTGACACATTCTGATTTTGGAATTATTTCCTCATTTAGATAAAGTTGGGGACAGTCACCTTTCCTTAGTGCAAATGTAATGTGCGTGGACTTTTCAGCATTTACACATATGTTCCATTTTTTTTAGCCAATTCGAGATAGTATTAAGATGATTTTGGACCCGATTTGAAGCTTTCGCTTTACAGTCATCACTTGCCATTAGAGCTGTGTCATCCGCATATGTTGCAACTACTACGTCGTCATCAACTGGCATATCTGAGGTGTAAATCGTATAGAGCACAGGACCAAGGACACTACCTTGTGGAACACCTGCCTTTATGTCACAAATATCCGAAACTACATTGTTGGTTTTAACATAAAAATAACGATTTTGTAAATATGATTTGAGTACTAAAAAAAAAGGCGCAGGGAGATATTGTTTTAGCTTGAAGAGAAGACCTGAATGCCATACCCTATCGAAAGCTTGCTTGACATCCAAGAATATAGCAGAACAGAACTGTTTCTTTTCTAACGCATTTCTAACAACATTTACAACTCGATGGCATTGTTCCGGTGTTCCATGTTTATACCGAAATCCAAAGTGATATTCAGGTATAATATTTTGCTTATCTAAAATTGGCTGTAATCTTCGTAAAAAGAGTTTTTCAAAAACTTTTGAGAAGGTAGACAAAAGACTTATTGGTCTATAAGACTTAATATCATGTTCTGGCTTACTTGGTTTTGGCAGCATCCTTATTTCAGCACATTTCCATTGTTCAGGAAAGTGGTTCAATCTCAAAATTGAATTGTAGATTAAAGTTAATAAAATTATAGCTTTTTTAGGCAGAGATTTTATATCTTTGGCGCAAATTTTATCGAAACCTGGTGATTTTTTATTATTAAGCTTAGATATTTCTAGTTTCACTTCATTGGGAGAAATATGTTTAATGGGAAAATCTAATTGACATGGGCTGTCGAGAAACGTGGATACCATTGTTTCGTCTTCCGTGTTATTTAATGAAAAGGGCTGAAAAGTAGATTCTAAGTATTGCGAAAACGCATTGGCTTTACTGGAATCGGATTTGTACCACAAACCATTTGTGTCTTTTATGGGCACGATTCTTTCTATTGGCCTTTTTAAGTATTTCGTAGCATTCCACAGATTATACTCGTTAGTTTTTGAAGTGTTTAAGTTTTTTAAATAATTGCTGAGTTGTTGGCTTTTGTAGTCAGCTAAACGTTGTTTTAGTTCATTCGTTGCCCGATTTAAATTGGTTTTATCCACAGTACTTCTGGTGTGTTTCCAGATTCTCCTTAATCTTCTTTTATTTATTATAAGATCCCTAATTTCCGCTGAAACTAGTACCTTATTTCGATTACTTGTTTGCGAATTAGTTGGTGTTGACACAAAAGCTGCTTCATAAATTAGGTTCGTAAAATCTTCAACAGTACGATCAAGTTCCGATCCATCTTTTATTCGAATATTTAGATTAATATTTTCTTCTAACCAATATTGGAACGAGTTTAAATTAGTTCTAGGAGAAATTACTTTATAAGTTCCATCAGCAGATAAGTTTGTACTATAGTTAAGTATAAGTGGTGAATGATCCGAACTTAACTCATCTGTATCCAGAATATCTAAAAGATATCTAGGAATACCGGAATAAACTATGAAATCCAATAAATCTGGAATTTTTTGGGGGTCGCCTGGCCAATGGGTCGGCCTCCCTGTAGAAAGCACTGAAAACTTATTATTTGTTATACTTTTATAAAGTTCTTTGCCTTTAGGATTTTCAATTCTTGAGCCCCACCATGGATGCTTGGCGTTAAAATCTCCTCCGACGATGAATTAATCTCCAAGTTTAAGAAAAAAATTGTCAAAATCATTGCATTTTATGTTATGCCTAGGAGGAAAGTAAACAGAATAAATAGATACATTACTATTGTCACATTTAATTTGGATTCCCGCAGCTTGAAGATGAGGTTTGATATAATTGTCGAGTGTGGAGTATTTTAAAGAGGATTTAACTAGAATTGCAGAACCACCATGAGCCCTATTACCGGGATGGTGACATGAAATTAGATCATACCATTTTATTTTAAAATAAGTTTTGTCAGTAAAATGAGTCTCAGATATAAGAAATATATCGATGTGATGTAGTTGCATAAATATTTCAGTTTCCCTTATGTGATTTGAAAGGCCGTTGGCATTCCATATTGCAATACGTAAATTTATTTGCATAATTTAGAAATAAGCATTGTAATCATATTAAGCAGGTTTGCTAACATGGCTTCAATTCTATCCATTGAATTATTGTTGGTAATACCACTGTTATTATTATTTTGATTTGAATTTCTTAATGCTTCAGAATAAGTTTCATTGTTGGCGAATTGGTTCGTATTTGTGAAGGTGTTATTATTTATATTATTTAATTGCGGAAAAGCATTAGAATCCGCAGAAAATTTGTAAGATTGACGATTGTTTTGGGAGTAGTACCCTTGGTTGGATATTCTTTGAGAAATTTTTTTGTATATTTGGCAAACTCTGTAGTTTCAAGCAGTTGGCACAACGAGCTGGCGAATTAATGTCTTTACTGTATTCAGTTGTTGGGTGATTAAGTCCACATTTAACACAGTTAAATGGCCTCTTACAGTAGGTTTTTGTATGTCCGAAAAGTTGACATCTATGACATTGTACAATTTCAACAATTTTCCTAGGTGCCTCTACAGAAATTATAGCGTGATTAATATGTTTTATATTAAAAATCTCTTTGTTGTTAGGGTTGGGTTCCAGGTCAATATAAAACATTGGAAGAGGTTCCTTGGTTAGTTTACTTTGGATATTGGTAACATTACGTACTTGATGACCCAAAAGGATTAATTCAGCTTTTATGTCTGTAATAGGAGTAGAGTGGTGAAGCCCTTTTATTACTACCCTATAGGAGCGTTCTTGTTTAAGCTGAAATGTGTGAAAGCCTATACTACGGCCTTCTGAATGCTTAACTATTTTTCTATATGAATCAATTGTCTTTACCATAAGCCTAATCTGATTATTTTTTAAGCACTTATAGTTAAATTCTTCATTGGGTATAACAGTAGAAATATCACTTATCATTTTTTTTATGTCTATGACATCAGGGATGTATATAGGTGGTAGTTTTAGTGTTGGTACAGCTTCCTCTTCATCATTGCCATCAACATCATTACAATCTTCGTCATCATCATTTTGTAACATTGCAAATTGGTTGCTGGTAGTTGGTTGATCATCGTTATGAACAATTGTTCTGCGTTTGTTTTTGTATAATTTAGGAGAACCAAATTGTTGTCGTTTTCGGTTATTTGAAGTTTTTTGCCATTCTATATCAATACATTTGTCAGCTTCGTCATCATCTGCAGCCATAGTGTTGTTTATATATTGCAACAACACAGCTCAATGCATTGAGATGATTTGACTTAAAACAACAAAAGTGTTTAAGGGGATTAAAATTCTTTCAAAAAGATCACTAATCCGTTTGTTTACTTCAAGTAGTAATTATTTTGTTAGTTTTTTTTTTAATTTTTTTTTTAATTTTTTTATTTTTTTTTTTTTTTGAAAAATTTACACATGCGATAAACAATCAACACGTCCGATCACAGTCACAGTTGATTTGAAACTGATATAAACTATTTAAATGTAAATAAGTCTTGCTCCGCAGTACTACAGTCAACTTGCAAGTTAAGCAGTTAAGAATGAAATCCTGCAAATAAAGTGCATTTCTTGATCAAATTTAGTATTAAGTTTTTCACAGAGTTTTACGACAATCTTAAAAATTGTCATCGCAAATAAAGCAATAAAAATTTCTAAATGGCGGATATATTTAAAAAATAAAATCAAATCGGCATATTCTTCATCATGGTTCTAATATTGTAATTTTCTATGTTTTAGGTTTTAAAACATTTTTTTGTGTCTCTCTTTCTGAATGTACAATATGTCGAAAATGTTTTGTCAAAATTTCAAGTAAATCGGAGCAAAACTTAAGAAGATACAATGTTTCCAGCGACCGGCCATACGGAATATCGTATATAATTCAGTTTTTAAAAAACTTTAAATCGATTTTCTCGCAAATAAATGTTCGAAGTACGTGAACATCATAACTCAAAATCTACTTGACTAATTCTTTTGAAATTTTACATAATATATCTACACATAAATCGTCAGGTGAACACGAACAGTTTTTTTTTTTATTTTTTATTCCCTTCCCCATTTTTTAAGAACAAATTACCGAAATTTTAAAGCAAAAATCGTGTTTTTAACTTCAAAATGCTGCCCAAAAAAAAAAAAAAAAATTGAAGAAATTCTTCATTACTAGCTCAGGAAACATGTCACCTTTTAAACGTATTTTGACTTTTTTATTTCACATGATCAAGTAAGAGATTCGGAGATTCGCTGTCACGGACTTATTTATCAAAATTTTTAATTGAAAATTTTTTCAATGATTTTTCAAATGTTACGCTATAACGTGTATATGAAATAAATAATCCAACATTATTCATGTCTTCAAAAATGAATTATGAAAATACGATTTTTTTTAAGTTCATGTAAGCCTTTCAATCCAACTACAGATCGCAAATATGAATATATATTGATGAAATATACTATATATAAGCTTTTATCGATCATATGACGAACGCTATCGAAATTCGTGACAATCGGTGAAAACGGTCATAAGATCCCGGTTATCATATATATTGAGATAATTTGGTGTTATTATACTCATCAATCAGTAGTTGAAATATGAAATTTATAGGACCTCTTTTAGTCATAGTCCCCATATGAAGCTGATAAAAAAATAAAAATAAATCGATAAAAAAAGAAAACTATTGCATCTTTTTTTTTATTGAAATTTGTTTTATATATTTCTTTGAGAAAAGCAAGAGGCTTTACCAAATATGATCCCGATCCGTCCATTTTTTAACCTAATCTTTATATAGGAAGGACATCACATATGAACCAAAATTTTGTTTTTCTTATTTTTATATAGTATAACGGGTGATTTTTTTGAGGTTAGGATTTTCATGCATTAGTATTTGACAGATCACGTGGGATTTCAGACATGGTGTCAAAGAGAAAGATGCTCAGTATGCTTTGACATTTCATCATGAATAGACTTACTAACGAGCAACGCTTGCAAATCATTGAATTTTATTACCAAAATCAGTGTTCGGTTCGAAATGTGTTTCGCGCTTTACGTCCGATTTATGGTCTACATAATCGACCAAGTGAGCAAACAATTAATGCGATTGTGACCAAGTTTCGCACTCAGTTTACTTTATTGGACATTAAACCAACCACACGAATGCGTACAGTGCGTACAGAAGAGAATATTGCGTCTGTTTCTGAGAGTGTTACTGAAGACCGTGAAATGTCGATTCGTCGCCGTTCGCAGCAATTGGGTTTGTGTTATTCGACCACATGGAAGATTTTACGCAAAGATCTTGGTGTAAAACCGTATAAAATACAGCTCGTGCAAGAACTGAAGCCGAACGATCTGCCACAACGTCTAATTTTCAGTGAATGGGCCCTAGAAAAGTTGGCAGAAAATCCGCTTTTTTATCGACAAATTTTGTTCAGCGATGAGGCTCATTTCTGGTTGAATGGCTTCGTAAATAAGCAAAATTGCCGTATTTGGAGTGAAGAGCAACCAGAAGCCGTTCAAGAACTGCCCATGCATCCCGAAAAATGCACTGTTTGGTGTGGTTTGTACGCTGGTGGAATCATTGGACCGTATTTTTTCAAAGATGCTGTTGGACGCAACGTTACGGTGAATGGCGATCGCTATCGTTCGATGCTAACAAACTTTTTGTTGCCAAAAATGGAAGAACTGAACTTGGTTGACATGTGGTTTCAACAAGATGGCGCTACATGCCACACAGCTCGCGATTCTATGGCCATTTTGAGGGAAAACTTCGGAGAACAATTCATCTCAAGAAATGGACCGGTAAGTTGGCCACCAAGATCATGCGATTTGGCGCCTTTAGACTATTTTTTGTGGGGCTACGTCAAGTCTAAAGTCTACAGAAATAAGCCAGCAACTATTCCAGCTTTGGAAGACAACATTTCCGAAGAAATTCGGGCTATTCCGGCCGAAATGCTCGAAAAAGTTGCCCAAAATTGGACTTTCCGAATGGACCACCTAAGACGCAGCCGCGGTCAACATTTAAATGAAATTATCTTCAAAAAGTAAATGTCATGGACCAATCTAACGTTTCAAATAAAGAACCGATGAGATTTTGCAAATTTTATGCGTTTTTTTTTTAAAAAAAGTTATCAAGCTCTTAAAAAATCACCCGTTATTATGGTATAGGATATTGTATATTCGAATTTCCATTTTTGTTATTGTTCCCCGATTTTTCGATAGATATAAAACTTAAGAATAGCATTCTAATCTATATATATAAAATTCATTTTATGTTTGTTTGTTTGTTTGTTTGTTTGTTTGACCGCTATACTAATTTTTATTTTTCAACGGATTTTCCTGAAATTTTGTACACACGATCTCTATACCCCAGGAAAGGTCACCGTATACTTTTTACCGGCCACGCCTACTTTTACGCCCACTTTTTATGTAAAATTCATTTTCTGTTTTATTCATATTTGTTCACTATACAAATTTTTATTTGTTAACAGATTTCTCTGAAATTCGGTAAACACGATCCCTGTATTCCAGCCAAGGTCACCATATACCTTTTATCCACCACGCCTACTTTTACGCCCACTTTTTATATACAATTCATTTTCTGTATTTTGGTATATTTGTTCGCTATACAAATTTTTATTTTTCAACGCATTTCTCTGAAATTTGGTGCACACGATCTCTGTACTCCAGAGAGGTCGCCACATGATTCTTACCGGCCGCGCCTACTTGTACGCCCACTTTTTATACAAAATTAATTTTCTGTTTTTTGGTATATTTTTGCACTATAGAAATTTTTATTTGTTAACAGATTTCTCTGAAATTCGGTAAACACGATCCCTGTACTCCAGCTAAGGTCACCATATACTTTTTATCGACCACGCCTACTTTTACGGCCACTTTTTATATACAATTCATTTTCTGTATTTTGGTATATTTGTTCGCTATACAAATTTTTATTTTTCAACCGATTTCTCTGAAATTTGGTACACACGATCTCTCTGGTCCAGGGAAGGTCGACATATTCTTCGTACTGGTCACGCCTACTGTTACGCCCACTTTTTGTATACAATTCATATTCTGTTTTTTGGTACATTTGTTCTCTACACAATTTTTGTTTTAAACGGATTTCTCTGAAATTTGCTACACACGATCTCTGTACTCCAGAGAGCTCGCCATATGATTCTTGCCGGCCACGCCTACTTTCACGCCCACTTTTTATGTAAAATTCATTTTCTGTTTTATTCATATTTGTTCACTATACAAATTTTTATTTGTTAACAGATTTCTCTGAAATTCGGTACACACTATCCCTGTACTCCACCTAAGGTCACCATATACGTTTTATCGAACACGTCTACTTTTACGCCCCTTTTTATATACAATTCATTTTCTGCTTTTTGGTATATTGGTTCGCTATAAAAATTTATTTTTTCAACGGATTTCTCTGAATTTTGGTATACACGATCTTTGTATCCCAGGCCAGGTCACCGGGTGATTCTTTCGGCCACACCTACTTTTACGCCCACTTTTTGTATACAATTCGTTTTCTGTTTTTTGGTATATTTGTTTGCTATACAAATTTTTATTTTTCAACGGAATTCTCTGAAATTTGGTACACATTATCTCTGTACTCCAGAAAAGCTCGCCATATGCTTCGTACCGGCCACGCCTACTTTAACGCCCACTTTTTGTATACAATTTACTTCGTTTTTGGTATATTTGTTCCATATACAAATTTTTATTATTCAACCGATTTCTCTGAAATTTGGTAAACACGATCTCTCTGCTCCAGGGAAGGTCGACATATTCTTCATACCGGTCACGCCTACTGTTACGCCCACTTTTTGTATACAATTCATATTCTGTTTTTTGGTACATTTGTTCGCTACACAATTTTTTTTTAAACGGATTTCTCTGAAATTTGCTACGCACGATCTCTTTACTCTAGAGAGCTCGCCATATAATTCTTGCCGGCCACGCCTACTTCTACGCCCACTTTTTATACAAAATTAATTTTCTATTTTTTGGTATATTTTTTCACTATAGAAATTTTTATTTTTCTAGGGATGTCTAAAATTTGGTCACACGACAGGGAAGGTCACCATATGCTTCTTACAGGCAACGCCTACTTTGCGCCAACTTCTATGTATATAAAACTTATTTTTTTCCTTTTATTTGTTTCTTTATTTGATTGCTATACAAACTTTTATTTTTCAATGGCTTTCTCCGAAATTTAGTACATATTCCAGGGAAAGTCGCCATATGATTTTTACCGACACGCCTACTTTTACGCCCAATTTTCATATAAAATTCACATTTTGTTGTGTGGTATATTTCTTCCCTATACAAATTTGTACTTTTCAACGGATTTCTCTGATATTTGGTTTCCACGGAAATAACTACACGGTGAACAAATTCCCCAAACTTAAAAAAAAGGTACCCAAAAGAAATGAACAAATTCCCCTTTTTTTTTAATCGGAAGAAAGAATGAACTTACTCCCCAAATTCATTCTTAAATTTTTACATATTTTTATTTAATGAAT
Organism: Cordilura impudica; assembly: GCA_963682025.1. Taxonomy (NCBI): domain Eukaryota; kingdom Metazoa; phylum Arthropoda; class Insecta; order Diptera; family Scathophagidae; genus Cordilura; species Cordilura impudica. The sequence goes on from OY821517.1 coordinate 154,083,600, forward strand.
TTTGTTAAATATTTATTTCAGTAAACATTTGCATACTGCTCTTAATATATGTCCTACAATAAATGCATTTAAAATGAGTATTCTTTTCAATAGCGTCATTTCGTTGCGCGGAAGCTACGCGCACGGGGAATACAGCTTAGCTAGAATATCGGAATGATCTGAAAAATATATTTCGACAATTAAAATAAGTTGGAAACAGCTGCGCGGCAACACTGGTGTGGTTGCCAAATGCACGGAAGCGGCGCGCGGCGCGCGACCGCGGACTCGGACGCGACGGAATTAAAATAAGTTAACGAGACCTAAGCGGCAGAACGGGTAGTAGCTGCGAGGAAACGGCGCGAGGCCCGCGGACGCGGACGCGATACGCTCGCGGAACACAGCTCAGCTAAAATATCGCAATGATCTGAAAAATATATTTTGGCGATTAAAAAAAGTTGACAACAACTGCGCGGCAGCACGGGTGTGGCTGCCAAACGTGCGGAAGCGGCGAGTGGTGCGCGACCACGGACGCGACGGATGCGGACGCGACGCGCTCGCGGAACACAGCTCAGCAAAAATATCGCAATGATCTGAAAAATATATTTTGGCGATTAAAATAATTTGACAACAACTGCACGGCAGCATGGGTCTGGCTGCCAAACGTGCGGAATCGTGCGTGACTCGCTCGCGGAACATAGCTTAGTGAAATGTTGTATGATAAATTTTATCTACGTATGTGAAATAATTACCGGTTGATCAAAATAGGCCACACATATACTATAAGCAGTTGCTTAAAGAAATCTTGCGACACAATATTAAACGTCGCATTAGTCTTTCATTTCTGAAACTTGAATTTGACGTCTCTGCTCAATGATGATCACTTATTGAATGAAGTAATTCAATTTTTAAAAGTTGTGATTTCTTTAATTTGCGAACAATTCCGTTATATTTGATGTTTATAAATAAACTGAAAAAAAAAACTTAAAGCGGTTTCGCAACTTATTTTTGAAGCATTTTTGCTGCAGCATCTTAAAAAACTTCTAAATTAAAAAATCAAAAAAATTTTTAATTGAAATAAAAAATGAATTTACTGCCCATAAAAATTTTTGGGGAGAAAGTTCATTTTATTGGGGAATTTGTTAATTGGGGACTAAGTACTCAGTGCCTGGTAAGCATAGTTAACCATTTTTCAAGTCAAAGGCCTTTGTATCCCGGGCAAGACCGGGTAAAAACAGCTAGTATATAATATTCTTTTCTTTTTGACATTTTCCAGTCTTTTGCGATTAAACGTGCTGGTCGGTTCGGATTTGCCTGCCAGTTGGCACCATTAAAATTAAACATGCGAATTTATATGTCTCTTTTTAAAAAAATTTGCTTGAAATAGTTTAACTTAAAACTCAGCACAACTTTAGTGGTACGTGCTAGTTTGATATCAAAATTGTAATACTATTTCCGGCAGCTTAGCCCACAGCCTACATTGAATATTAAGAATTTTAAACTTAAGGCTTAGTCAAATCAAAAACGCTGTACTAGGCCAGTATAACAAAACCTCCATAAGGTTTGGCGATCTCGGGTTAAATTTTTTTCTATGACTTTTTTATATTTTTTCCTTATATTTGCTTAGTTTTCCAGCTATTAATTAAAAACCGTTGATGATTTCTCATTTCGTTATTTAGCAAATCAAATTGGTCTAATTTTTTTCGAATGAAACCTCAAAAAATTATAATTTTTCTGCTTTTTAATAAATTTTTTTAATAACAAGGTTTTTGTTGATTAAGAACTGAATGCTGTTTTTAAGGTTAATTGGGACGCTGAATCCAAATCTGCACTTTTTTTTTATCAGTTCAACTTTTCGCGAAATACCGTTGTATCCAAAATTAAAGAACTTCCACCACATACAGTAAAAATACATCCAAAACTTGTCAATAATATTATCTATAAACCGTGCTTACATTGGTTTTAAATTTGCCCAGTCGTTTCATAAATATCGTTGAAGTTTTGAAAAAAGAATAATTTAAAAAAAAAAAATCAAAAACAAGACTTAAAAATACGAGCTGATGGAAAGAAATGGAGTTTAAATTTGGTATAAACAACTTCAAATCAGTAAAAAAATTGCAAAAAAGTTCCAGTCAACAATAAAAAATATTATTTTGTTCCCATGTGTTATTATATATTTGAAGAGTAGAAAAGCTTTGTACGCATAAGCAATGCTTTTGATATTAAAACCGATACTAAACCGACTTTTACTCCGATATGTTAATAAAAATTTTTTACTTAAGTTTAAACTACAATTATGCTAAAAAACAAAATGAGAATTTATCAACTGTTCTTTAGTTATATCTGAAAAACTACACACAAAAAACGGATTTGTTGTTGCAACCGAATTTGTTGCCAACCGAATTTCGATAGTCCCGTGTACTATCACATTATTCTGTTGTGATTACTATATTTATATCTCAATTCGATTGTATTAATTGTGATATTTAGTTGATACAATGGATTTTGTAATAATTAAATAAAACTACATTAAATTAAATAAAATAATAAATTATATAATAAACAAACGAGGTATCCTTGGCTCCATTACATGATCCCATATAATACAATGTAGCACTTTCATCATATCCGCACATATTGTCAGCAAACATTTCTAAAGGAATGATTTTAAAAAGTCTGTCCCTTATCAATTTCGACTCAGAATCTTAATATACAGAAAATAATTTCTGGTTTGAAATGCACGCAGAAGTGCTTGTTATCTTCCATAGTGAATACTTTCTTCATTACTAGAATATCAAAGGTTCATGCATGCAACAACGACTGCATTCCATTACACGGCGTGGACTACTAACCGAAAAAAAAGCAGTGGTAAACATCTTGAATACAGCAAATATCTGGACTGTGTAACGACGAGTTTCCTCCGGTTGCTGGGGTAAGCTCGCGGGGTAGGGATCGTCACAGAAATTTGTTTCTGCCAGTGACCGAGAGTAAAAGGCGGTTTCTAAATGTTTTAAAATTAAGTTTTATTTTTGGCTTACTCTAATGAATAATATAATATTTTGGAACTAACGACCGGGGACGGCGTGTTGCTCCTGTGTGTTGATGTCAACGGCCGACGGTGGCACACTGAGCTTGCCGTCGAGGTTAGCGACCTGGGACGGCACGCTACTACTGCGGTTGACTAGCGACCGGGGACGGCACGCTGATCCTGCCGTTGACTGGTGACCGCGGCGGCGCGTTATAACTGTGGTCGACGCTTACCTGTTGTTGATGCCGGCGACCGGGGACGGCACGCTGATCTTCTTGTTCTTGTCAGCGACCGGGGGCGGCACGCTGATCCCGCTGCTGATGACTAGTGATCGGGGACGGCACGCTAGTCCTGTTGTTGACGTCAGCGACCGGGGACGGCACGCTGATCCTGTTATTGATGTCAGCGACCGGGGACGGCACGCTGATCCTGTTGTTGATGTCAGTGACCGGGGACGGCACACTGATTCTGCTGTTGGTGGTAGCGACCGGGGACGGCACGCTGGTCCTGCTGCTGACTAGTGACCGGGGACGGCACGCTAGTCCTGTCGTTGATGTCAGCGACCGGGGACGGCACGCTGATCCTGCTGTTGATGTTAGCGACCGGGGCGGCACGCTGATTCTACTGTTGGTGGTAGCGACCGGGGACGGCACGCTGGTCCTGCTGCTGACTAGTGACCGGGGACGGCACGCTAGTCCTGTCGTTGATGTCAGCGACCGGGGACGGCACGCTGGTCCTGCTGCTGACTAGTGACCGGGGACGGCACGCTAGTCCTGTCGTTGATGTCAGCGACCGGGGACGGCACGCTGATCCTGCTGTTGCTGTTAGCGACCGGGGACGGCACGCTAATCCTGTCGTTGACGTTAGCGACCGGGGACGGCACGCTGTGATCCTGCTGTTGATGTTAGCGACCGGGGACGGCACGCTGGTCCTGCTGCTGACTAGTGACCGGGGATGGCACGCTAGTCCTGTCGTCGATGTCAGCGACCGGGGACGGCACGCTGATCCTGCTGTTGATGTTAGCGACCGGGGACGGCACGCTAATCCTGTCGTTGATGTTAGCGACCGGGGACGGCACGCTAATCCTGTCGTTGATGTTAGCGACCGGGGACGGCACGCTGTTCCTGCTGCTGACTAGTGACCGGGGACGGCACGCTGGTCCTGCTGCTGACTAGTGACCGGGGACGGCACGCTAGTCCTGTCGTTGATGTCAGCGACCGGGGACGGCACGCTGATCCTGCTGTTGCTGTTAGCGACCGGGGACGGCACGCTAATCCTGTCGTTGACGTTAGCGACCGGGGACGGCACGCTGTGATCCTGCTGTTGATGTTAGCGACCGGGGACGGCACGCTGGTCCTGCTGCTGACTAGTGACCGGGGATGGCACGCTAGTCCTGTCGTCGATGTCAGCGACCGGGGACGGCACGCTGATCCTGCTGTTGATGTTAGCGACCGGGGACGGCACGCTAATCCTGTCGTTGATGTTAGCGACCGGGGACGGCACGCTAATCCTGTCGTTGATGTTAGCGACCGGGGACGGCACGCTGTTCCTGCTGCTGACGAGTGACCGGGGACGGCACGCTGGTCCTGCTGCTGACTAGTGACCGGGGATGGCACGCTAGTCCTATCGTCGATGTCAGCGACCGGGGACGGCACGCTGATCCTGCTGCTGACGAGTGACCGGGGACGGCACGCTGGTCCTGCTGCTGACTAGTGACCGGGGATGGCACGCTAGTCCTATCGTCGATGTCAGCGACCGGGGACGGCACGCTGATCCTGCTGTTGATGTTAGCGACCGGGGACGGCACGCTAATCCTGTCGTTGATGTTAGCGACCGGGGACGGCACGCTAATCCTGTCGTTGATGTTAGCGACCGGGGACGGCACGCTGATGGACCTTACAGGGTATCCGCAATGACCTTTCAGGATATCTGTCAGGATGTCCGGATATCTCCCAGGACCTCCAAGTATATTAGCCGGGCCTAGGACTCTCAAGGATGTTGAAGGACCTTCCGAGGACCTTCAAGGATGCGTTAAAGGACCTTCTAAGGATGTTGAAGGACCTCCCAAGGATGTTGAAGGACCTTCCAAGGATGTTGAAGGACCTTCCAAGGATGTTGAAGGACCTCCCAAGGATGTTGAAGGACCTTCCAAGGATGTTGAAGGACCTTCCAAGGATGTTGAAGGACCTTCCAAGGATGTTGAAGGACCTTCCAAGGATGTTGAAGGACCTTCCGAGGATATTAGGAAGTCCTTTAAGGATATTCGCAGGATATTTAAGGACTCACGGGTCCTTCAAAGGATATGAAAAAGGGCGTGTAAGGATACTTACCGACCTTTCTAGGACGTCTGGGGTGTTTGCGAGCACTACTCTTTAACTTTACACTTTTCACTTCACTGCACGACTGTAGCCAACTGATCATGATTTTCCTGTCGTTACGCCTTATATAGTCATAGGTACAATGGAATATTGGAAAGAGAGTAATAGCTTTCTCCCATCTGTAAATTCCCGTATACTCTCTCATAACGGGATATTAATTAATTCCAGAATTCAATAAGTCATAGTTTTAAGGGTTTTAACAAAAGTATAATTCAAAAAATAAGGCATATTAAGTAACAAAAAATAAAGAAAATTCATTTAAATAGGTGTTGGCAGAAACGAGGGACGACTTCTGCCATTACAACTGGTCATCGAATACGTCTTGGAGCTGTTCATAAGCCTCGCCTAACACAAATAATTGTATATTATGCGTGCGAAGACATTGTAGGAGTTGTTTACTGCTCTTTAATGTGATCAGACGTCTCTAGCTATTGAGTTATTCTATCGCGAGTTTAACAACAAACCAAACAAACAAACAAAAATATTACAACCGTTAGTCAAGTACTACTTTCTAACTTAAAAAAAATAAAAACAAAAACTAAAACGTACACGTGAGAACAATGTTACAGCCTCATCGAGGTATAACTTAAAAACAATGAATAATAAAAGAACAAAGGTCGACAATTCAACTAAAGGAGTTGAAAACCAAAATTATTTTCATCCACTTCAAACAATTGAAGACGAGTACCAAGACGAAGTTATTTTGGAAAAAAGCCCGAAAATCTTCATTCCACCAATTACTATTATCAAATGTAAAATTGAAAATATTCATGAATTATGTAAAAATCTTAAAATTAGCGAATATTCAATTCGGAAAATTTCATTAGGATTGAAACTTTTTTGTAATAACAAAAATGATTTTGATATAATTTGTAAAGGTCTTTGTAATAAGTTTGAGTATTTCACATATGGCACTAAAAATGAGAAACCATACAAAGCAATATTATTGGGACTTGATAAACAAGATCCATCAGAAATTAAAAACACTCTTATCAAGAAGGGGTTGTTATGTTTAGATGTAAAACTAGTATCTAGGGTAAAGCAAAATAATAATGAACAAATAATATATGTTGTTTATTTCCAAAGAAAGTCAATTACTATTAAAGAATTGAGAAAAGATCATTCGGTATTCGAGTATGTTAAAGTTAGGTGGGAATTTCAAGCACCCAACAGATCGAAAATTACGCAGTGTTACAATTGCCAAATGTTTGGCCATGGATCCAGCCGTTGCAAAGTGAAAACGTTTTGTGTCAAATGTGCTGGTAACCACAAGTTAGCGGAATGTAATGCAACTTTTGAGAAATGTGCAAACTGTAACGGCAATCACAAAGCCATGTCTCCTGATTGTCCCAACAGAGCAAACTACTTGCAAATAAGACAGCGTACTCTTCCAAGAACACATAATATTCATAGAAATAATGATTCTGCTAGTAGGAAAGCCTATCACAGTAACCCTGTTAAATATAACGTAAGTTTCCCAAACACCCTAATCAGAGTACTCCTGAAAATGGTAATAATTGGAACACCCAACAGAATTTCAGCAACAACAAAAATAATTTATTTTCGATTCAAAAAAAGAAAAAACCTTACCATGGAGTTAATAAGCAGTCTGAAAAACTGTAAGACTCGTGCAGACCAATTCGAGGTGATAACAAGCCTTGCATGTAAATTTATATACTAATGGCAAATATTAATATAATATCATGGAATGGCAGAAGCATACGTCGCAAAAAATTCGAGCTTTTTAATTTTCTAATAAATAACAATATTCATGTTTGACTACTGTCAGAGACATGGCTAAATAAAAATATTTCAATTCGACATGATGAATATTACTGCTACAGATGTGATCGTGAAAATAGAGGAGGAGGAGGCGTCGCTATACTCATTAGAAAAAATATACCGTACATTCTTTTACCAATACTAAACACAAATATTATTGAAAATATAGGAATTAAACTATCCTTAAATAACAATGAATATATTAATATTTATTCATGCTATTTTGCTGGAGGTAGTCCAGGGCAAGACAATCACAAAAAAACAACATTTCAGTTCTGATGTACGTAAACTAACTCGTTCCAACAATAAATATGTTATCGGTGGTGATTTTAATTGTCGTCATAACTTATGGGGTTGTCAAAGAGCAAATTGTTGGGGTAACTTGCTATATGAACAACTAGATGCCGAATTTTTACAAATTCCTAATGATCACACATATATACCTTCAAACCCCAGGAGACAATCTTCAACCTTGGATTTATTCCTAACGAACATAAGCCACAATATGTCACCAGCATCGGTAATCAATGATCTATCCTCTGACCACTTGCCAATCAAACTAACTGTTAATGCAAACTACAATGTTATGCATAATTTTGTTTACGATTTTAAAAAAGCAAACTGGCCACTTTTTGAACGCTGTATCAATAGAGGTCTTATAATGCCGGATATCTATACAATAACAGAAACGGAGCAGATAGATTCGTTAATATATTCATTAAATGCCACCATATAAGGTGCATTGACCCACAGCGTACCTATAGTAGAGTTCGTAACTAGGCAAAAAATATTTCCAACTAGAATAACACATCTGATACAAATGAGGAATTTTTTTTGGCGTAATTGGAAGCGCTACAGAAACGTGTCAAAAATTTTGAAGAAAAAGTCGAAAAATATTCCAATTTTAAAAGACAACAATGAAGTATACACTTCTCAGCAAGAAAAATGTGAAATATTGGCTCAAACCTTTAATTTGAATCATACTATTTCTGCAAACCTGAGCGATCCTGTAACTGAATCTGAGATAAATGACGTTATAAGTGGTCTCAACTTAATAAACTCCAATTCTGAAAATTCGTCGTTAGTATCTACTGATAAAATAAAAACAATTATCGAAAGACTAAAAGCGAAAAAGTCTCCAGGCATAGATGGAATAACTAACAAATGCCTAAAATCCTTACCAAGAAAAGGTATAAAATATTTAACGTTGTTAATAAATGCTTGTCTTAGACTGTGCTACTTTCCTCAAATGTGGAAAAAATCTAAGGTGGTTCCAATAATAAAACCTGGTAAACCATCAGAAAATCCTTCCTCATATAGGCCTATAAGCTTGCTATCACCCGTTAGCAAAATCCTGGAGAAGGTTATTAAGGACAAACTAACTGATTTTATGAACACGAACAATATACTACCATCTTATCAATTCGGATTCAGAAAAGAGCATAACACTATTCAACCACTTCTAAGCATAAGAAAATTGGTACACACAAACTTTAAGGATGGAAATTCGACTGGAATGGTTTTGCTCGATATTAAAGCTGCTTTCGTCTCTGTGTGGCATAACGGTCTCATCTTTAAAATGTCTAGGTCAAATTTTCCAATTGAAGTCATCAAAATAATTCAAAGTTTTCTCACAGGGAGATCCTTTAATGTATTTATAGGTGCTACTCACTCTCAAGAAAGAAATTTATCCGCAGGGTGCCCCCAGGGATCATGTTTATCGCCCATTTTGTATAATATATATACCGCAGACTTTCCTGTTTTAAATGAGTGCCAAACTTCGATCTTTGTAGATGATACAGCTATATTATGCTCGTAAATTTTTGCATCTGACATCGTTATTAAACTTGAAGAAGCATTAAAAAAATACATAAATACTTTACCAAATGGAAAATAATGGTAAATACCCATAAAACACAAGCTTTATATTTTTCTGCTAGACGTAAATCATGCTTTTCGCCACAAAGTCCATTATGTTTTAACAACTATCATATTACTTGGGAAAAAAATGCGAAATATTTAGGAGTCATACTTGATCAGAAACTAAAATTCAAGGATCATATTCCATACATAATTGATAAAATAAATAAGCTTACAAAAATTATGTATCCTTTTATAAATCGAAATTCAAAATTGAATATTAACAATAAGACGTTAATTTTGAAAACTATTTTCCACGCCATAATGTTTTACGCCGCACAGTGGGGCCAAATGCATGAAAAGTGGCGATTAATTCATAGAAGTCATAATTTAAAAAAAAATAAAACTCAAGGAAGAAGGACGTCGACGGCAAAAAATTAATTTTTGGGCTATTTAAATGTCAATTTTGACATCAGTTCCTGATGATGATCCTCAAAGAGGATCGAAATATTGAAATAAATATATACCAAATAACTCAAAATCATTGAGCGTTTTTATTGACCATAAGCCGGAATATCAACAAAAACTTTAAAAAAAAAATATTTTTTATTAATGGATATTTATAAATACATAAAAAACCAACATTTAAAAAAAAAAACAGAGTGAAAAAACACATTTTTTAACCCTTTATGGGCCATTTTGTGTTCTGTAAAAAATCCTCTTTTTTCACATTTTTTGCTGTAACTTTGGAGCGGTGCGCTATAAATTATTCAATTAAATTGCAAATTAAAGCATGCTAAATGTACTGTAAGAAAAATAAGTAATATTTTTAAAAATAATAAGGAATAAATATTTTATATGTATTTTTATTAGAAAATTTTTAAATTAAAATCATACCTTTTTTCTCGAAATTTTAAAATTTTGCTCAAAAATGAAACATTTGAGAATCTAATTGTTTTTTATTGATAAATAACCATAAACACACTATTTAAAAAAATTTAATTAAATTCGGTTATTCTATTTTTTATTTTTTTTTTTTTGAAAACAACAATTTTTTATTATAATCATTATTACCTTCAATGTTAGTATTTACTTCACATTCAATTTCATAATCATAAATTAATTCGTTACAATAATCTTAATCTTCATCTCCACCTCCATCTTCATCTTCATCTTCATCTTCATCTCCATCTTCATCTCCATCTTCATCTCCATCTTCATCATTGCTATTTTGATTGCTGGGAAGTACAAGCAACTCCAATGCAGATTTTGGCATTAGCTCTTTTTTCTTTTTAGAACTATTGTTCATGCTTGTTATAAACGGATCTGAACTTAAGAGAAATCTATTAAAGATATCTTCCATTGTTTTTTCTCGACTGCATTTACGGGCAAAATTCTCCCTATAACTTTTAAAATCTTTATTTCTGGCTTCCCGAGACTCTTCGGTTAGCTGACCAATTGGCAATGGCGATAATGATATAATTTCAGGCCCATGAATAAAATATTTGTGAAGAGTAGGAGGCATATAGTACCATGGATATTTTTTCACAAATAGCCTGGCAGTGTTATTAGCGAAGTTTGTAAATTTTTCAATGTTGACCTCAATACCACTAGAAACTACAATTAATATTGTGTGCATATTTTTGATCAACTCTAAATCAATATTAGTAATTTCAGCAGATACTTCTGCATTCTTAAAAAAACGTCTTGCAGTATTCCCGTCATTAGAGTTACCAAAACCAGGTTTTGGTTGATCAATGATCAATCCCGTTCTCTTTTTAAATTCGCGTTGAATACGACTTTTAGTTTCAGCAATAATTTTTTTTTCTTCGTCACTTCTTGCCTGCCATTTTTGAATTGGAAGTTTATATGCCAAGTGAATAAGACATTCAAAAAATCTTATCCAGCCATGTAGGACAGACAAACCGAACTCCATGAAGTCTACGTTGGAATCTCTAGAAATCATTTGTTCAATATTGTTGAACTCCTTGCTGGTAGCGCCACATATGTAGCACTTTTGTGTGGACTTTGTGTCTGTAATCGCGTTACACACTTTACCGTCAATCATAACGAGAATTAGTTTGTGGTTCACTTTTATCTTTCTTTCTCCAACTGATATCACTGTATCGATAAGAGCATTTTTTTCTGTCTCCACTATTTCTCTTTCTGTTTTAATACTGTTGACCGTTTCTTTCATAAATTCAATTTTTAATGGCCTGCAAAACCTAGTTGAAGACGGTCGAGGATTATGCCAAATGATTTTGTTTTTACAAACTAATTTTAATGGTACAATTGACGTAATAAATACAGAAGAATCAGATGCATTACTGTCATGAAAGGCTTGTTTGTAAGAACTATGCCCTGAACTTCCGTCAAAGCCCCACTTAGTGTATAAAGTAATTTTTTCGATTTCTTCGTTGTCTAACGAATTTAAATCTGCATTTTTAACCGACAAAAGGCGTTCAGTGGTATGATCCAATATTCCTTGTAGGCTAACTTGCGCTGATGTTTCAGAAATTTTCATTTGTTCTCCCTTTGGGTAACATTTTTTCTTAGCTCTTTGGACCAATTTATATGATGGAAATTTCTCAGGTGCAACCTTTCTAATAACATTATATTGGTGGCGACTTAGCTTCGCTTCTACCAAAACGGACAGAGCTTCATCCGGAGTTAACTGCTGTGGTGGTACCTGTTCTATACTTTTTCGGTATTTTTGGGCTTTTGTTGGAGATGATATTATTTCCTTAACAATTTTCGACTCATCTATTTTTCCAACAGCTCTCAAGCTCATTTGTGTGGCGTAAGCCAAAACAGGCAAAGAAATTTGATCTCTTATGTCTTTACATTTCTTAACTTTTGTTTTTTCTTTGCACTCTTCAAATGAGAGATCATTGCGACCTCTTTTTTGTTGTGGTTCTGGTGGTGGACTGAATGAGATTGAGGCATCCAGCCAATTCTTATTATTTTTTACAAAAATTTCATTCTTTCTATGACATTTTTGCCACCGAATCTCATAGCTAGAGCAAAAATTATGAAACCTTGTCATAAAATCTACCATATCCGAAGGGTCGATACGTTTTATTACTTCCCATCTCAAAAGTTTAAATTTATCCTGAAGTGATTTAGGTTCTGCACTCCTCATAAAATTATGCAACTCATGACGAGGAATGAAAATTGTTTTGGGACATTTTCCTAAAATTAATAAGATTTCTATTCGTTTAAAATTTGCAAAAAGTAATTCCTTTAACCCTGTACCGAATAATTTACACTTTCACAACACTTTAAATATGTAACATCACATCACAAAATATTGACAGCTAAAACAATAAATAAACGTGTCAGTACCGAATCAATAATACCCTACGGATGGATAGAAATTCTTAAAAATGTATTATCATTATATTAGTAGATTGATATCACCAGCTTAAAACAAAATTAAAACTTTACTCGTATGATGCATGTATATGAACAACAGTTATTATGTAGGACTCAAATAAATGACAATAATAAATAGGGATGGGAGCGTGACCTCCTTCAATTTTTTAAAATAGTGCACTTGTGCCATATACAATTTTCTAATAATTTAAAATTAACAAATGTTTAAGTAAAATTCATTGAAATATCATAAACACATGTAAAATAATTTAATTAGTTTTATTCATAGTAAATAAACCCAACATACGCAATCACGTGAGCATGCGTGAATTAAAGTTACTCACGCCCCCATCTCTAATTAACAACACATTTTTTAGCTACAATAACAACTACTATAACGAACATAATGACAAAACAAAGTAAAAACAACTTGATGTTTTGTTTTGTTTTTTTTTTTTCATATTTGTGGATTTTTAGCATCTTGAGTTATTTCACAAAAACAAGCATAACTCAAAAATCGCAAAAAATCGCAAAAAAATATTTTGGGGTTTATTAGTTGAGATCTGATATTATAACACTATATAGACGATTTTACGCAAGCTCACGAACAAAGTTGTTAAAACTCCATATATAAATCAAAAATAGCCCATTTTTGGGCTAATTTTATTTTATTTACATTTAATATTTTTAAAACATTTATTTAAACAAAAAAACATGTACTATATAGTAAACTACCTGAAGTTGACGGTTCCATTATAAAAATTTAACTTTTAGAAGTATTAATAGAAAAAATTATCAATTGAAATATCAAAATTTTCACTTTTTTTCAATATGCACAAAAAAAAATAACAATTATTCAACTTTAAGTGCTCACTTCAACTAAAGCAAACAACTTAAAAGTATAATTTTTGCAATTAGTGATGCAGAATTTTATCCACTTTCACCCGGTACCAAACACGATCATGAATTTTAAAGTTCATATTTTGAATTAATCGCCACTTTTCATTCATTTGGCCCCAATGTGCGCCGCCCCAGTATGGTCTACGTCCGCACAATGTCACATCAAAAAGCTGCAAGTAGCTCAAAACAAACTACTAAAGATGATATACAACTTGCCTTGGTATTTCTCCACACAACGTCTTCACTCACTCGTAAATATTGATCTCGTTAATGATAAAATAAACAATTTGACATTTAATTTCAATACAAAATCCCTTTTATCGGAATATAATCATATCAATGAGCTCATCTCAGCATAATTTTAGTCTTTTTATCTTATACCTAAAAAAAAAATATTCAAAAAGGTTTTTTTCTTGTAAATTTTTCCTCCCATGCTAAGTATATTACTCATTTTTGTGCTCAAATTATTAGTAGTTTATTTATAATAAAGTAGAAAAGGATCGTACCTAAACTCTTTAGTATTTAAGATAAATTTAAACATGACATGTAATATTATACAGTAAATAAAAGAATTGAATTGAAGACATTGTAGTGTCGTATGTTTATGCAAGCACATGAAGTGCCCATAACAACAAAACGATCAAAACAAACTAACCTACATATACACACACATACATTTGGCTAGTGACACTTATAAATGAAATGAAACAAGTAAGAACATTATAGTCGGTCTAGACCGACTATACGATACCCTATACCATGCGTTTAGAGACCCTATCTCTTAGGCCAAACTAACTGGACATAGAAAATAAGCAAAAACCAAATTTGAGTGGGATATTTATTAATTTTTTTGGCTGCAGATATGAAAAAGTTCATATCGGATGCTATATCTATATAGGGACTTGGTCCAAAAATGGACCGATCCTGATCATGTTTGGTAAAGTCTCTTGTATTTTGCAAAAATATATACAAACAAAATTTGAGAAGAATCAGTGCAATATTTTTGTTTTTTAATAGATTTAAATGAAGATCGGGAAGCAGCTCTATATGGTGTCAAAGGGATCATTTTTGGACTACTCATTAATGGATGTAATGAACGCATACAAACCCAATTTGAGTAAGATCTATATGACAATTTGGATCTTATGGCAATTTATGTCGATTTCTTATGGGTAATTTGTATGGGGGCTAGGTCTGAACATGGACCGATTCTCACCGATTTCAATAGCGTTCATCCCATGGCCGACAAAAGCTTATATACCAAATTTCATCAAAACACATTCATATTTGCGACCTGCAGTTTGATTACAAGCTTTACATGGACACACAGACGGACGGACGGACGGACATTGTTAAATCAACTCAGAAAGTGATTCGGATTCGATCGGTATAATTAAAGATGGGTCTAGGTCAAATATTTTTGGTTGTTACAAACAGCAGCACAAAGTCATTATACCCAAACCACATAGTGGTATAGGGTATAAAAAGTGTCAAGTGGATACTTGGGGTAGGTCACAAACGGTTGTTGACAAATGACTCAGTATGTTTGTTGACTGAGCGGGTTATTATGCAAAGCAATGAAATCGAATAGAGTTGGTTGATCGATAAGTAGAGCAACCAGATTTGATTTTATGTGCCCACTATATAGAATACACATTCCAATGTATTGTATTCGATTTGCACTGTAACCATTACAGTTCCACTCGTTATTTGGAATTGTACTCATGTATGAAATTATGAGTAATTATTAAATACAAAGAAACCACCCTAGTTTCATGATCGCCTAATACATATGTAAAGGGTGATTTTCTAAGAGCTATAAGAAAGTTTTCCAAAAAAAAAAAAAAATACATAAAATTCAGAAAAATGCATGAAATCTTTATTTGCATCGATAGTACGGTCAATATAATTTAATGTTTGAAGATTATTTCATGCAAATGTTGACCGTGACTGCGCCTCAAATGGTCCATCCGCATAGTCCAATTTTGGCATACTCTTTCCAACTTTTCGGCCGGTATCTCAAGAATAAATGCTTCAATGTTGTCTTCCAATGCGTCAATTGAAGCGGGATTGTCTGCATAGACATAAGCTTTAACAAAAAATAGTCTAAAGGCGTTAAATCGCACGATCTAGGCGGCCAATTGACCGGTCCCGAACGTGAAATAAAATGTTCACCGAACTCGCCTCTCAATAAGTCCATTGTTGCGCGTACTGTGTAGCATGTGGCAACGTCTTGTTGGATCCACATGTCATGCAAGTCAAGCTCTTGCATTTTGGGCAAAAAAAAAGTTGGATATCATCTCTCGGTAGCGCTCACCATTCACAGTTACGTTACGATTCGCATCATCTTTGAAGAAGTACGGTCCAATGATGCCACCAGCCCATAAACCGCGCCAAACTGTGACTTTTTCTGGATGCATTGATAGCTCTTCCAATGCTTCTGGCTGATATTCACTCCAAAATCGACAATTCTACTTACTTACATACCCATTGAGCCAAAAATGAGCTTCGCCGCTGAACACAATTTTTCGGTAAAAAAGTGGATGTTCGGCCAACTTTCCAAGAGCCCATTCACCAAAAATTCTACGTTGCCATAGGTCGTTCGGCTTCAATTCTTGCACCAGCTGTATTTTGAAAGGCTTCACACCTAAATCCTTCCGAAAAATTTTCCACGTTGTTGAGTAACAGAGGACCAATTGCTGCGAACGGCGACGAATCGATAATTGATGGTCATCATTAACACTGGCCGATACAGCTGCGATATTTTCTTCAGTTCGCACTCTACGTAAGCGTGTTGGTGGTTTAGTGTCCACCAATGTAAATTTGGTGCGAAATTTAGTCACAATAGCTTGAATAGCCGCTTCAGTGGGTCGATTAAACTGACCATAAAATGAAGAAGCGCTCGATGAACTTTCTTAACAGAGCACGCATTTTGATAATAAAATTCAATAACTTGCAAGCGCTGTTTGTTTTTAAGACGATTCATGGTTAAATTATAGACCAAACTGAAGATGTTTGACAATGAAACAAAGCACGAAACGTGCGTCAGCTATTTAAAGCAGTGTTGCCAAAAAGATAATAGCTGGAATTATTATGAATGGGAACATGTATTGATTAAGGAAAATAAATTTCAGTTATAGAGTGACTTTTATAAATCACTCATTCTCTTCATTTTAGTATTTACAACTTTAGTATATAAGCAAGAACATTGTCAATAAAGGGGAGTTCTATTTGACAGTTTGGATGAAGAGGTTCGATTAAGAACAATTCCTGCCCAAAGATATCGACAGGACTTAGTTCAAAATTTAAATTAAAGTGTTGTTTTAATTTGAACAAGAAGATAGATATCATGTGGTATTCCAGCCAGGATAACAACACCATTTCAGTAGTTAATAAATATCTGCACACATCTTGATGTGCTGATGACAACGGGATAGTCAACTTCCAGGTTGTAATCGAAAATTAAGTACTCTTACATTAACTCGAATATCTTCTAAGTATCTCTACATACCTTCGACATATTGATAGTGAGCTGTTGTATGACAGTTTTGTTTCCTATGCTTTGACCAAACATACCAAGAAAAAACTCACGCCATGTGGAACAATTACATCTTCGGTTTCTAGATTAATGGATATTTATTGTTCATCCATTTTTTTAAAAGTATTTTGGCACTTTTTCACATAAAATAAATTATCACATTATTCATCTTTAAAAATTTTCTTTATTAAATTTTATTTTATTTAAAAAAAATGACAATTAAGATACATATACATATACATATTTTTATAATTTTTGGTATCTAAAACCGAAAGTGTTTCACACAATCTACTTTCGGTTAGAAATACCAAAAGTGCTTAAAAGTTTGGGTTTCTTTTATTATAACCGAAAAATAATTCTAAATTAAAATTTTTTGTATTGGACTCCAACCAATTATTTGTTACAATATCTGTTCAATAATTTTCGGTTTGAAATTTGTTGTTATAATTGAATTAGTAGTTGCAGTCGCCAATATTTAGGATTGAGACATATTATTCTCGTTTTAATTAGGTTGCCTTAACCAAATTTGTTTGGTAATTCTTAAAAAGACTTTCGTTTGTAAACAGAATTAATTATATTGTTGTTGATACCTTCTTTCTTAATGAATTGTATTTATACGATAGCTATAGAAGAAGATCTACTACATTTTGATACAACAAAGATTCCCATAAAAATTATTATTACCTTAAAAAATTTTGCTAATGGTAACCCAATTCCAACCAACATTTTTTCTGTGTGTAAGCAAAAACAAACATCGGTCTAATACCTTCACATTAATTGGAACTTCTACCACCCAAACCGAGATTCCGAAAATAATCCATAATTTAATCCATAATTCCGGTGTAGCAAAAAACATACACAGAGTACTATCATAGGGATCTGTGAAGCTTCTTGGCACATCCTAGTTATTAATGAAGGTAGTCAGATTAAAGATCCAATGTGTTTAATATTTTTACGAAGCCAAATATTACAACTTAAATTCTCTGCAAAAAGACCTAGTGTTTATTTATTTATAACTGGGATAAAGATCTCAATTCACTGTTTTTATTTGATACTTAATATGCATTAGTTTTAGGAATTCCTTCCGCAGTGATGTAAGAATTTATAGTGAAGCGCTTTTGTTTTTTTTTTTTTTCAAAGTCTTACCAAGTAAGTTGCTAAATAGTTGTTAAAGAAATATCAAAATTATGCATCTTCAAAAAAAATTATTAAGTAAAGGATGTAGGGCAACATTAAGAAATACCATATTTAACAAATATGTATATAATTAAGATTAACATGTTGTTCGTGATGTTTTATCAAAACTTTATAAATAAACAATTCCTTAAACAAAAAAAAAAAACATACATATATATAACATATCCTTGTGCTGCTTAAAACAAAATATGTTAAAAAGGAAACTTTATTGCATATTTTTTCTGTGTCTTCATATAGGTACGTATTCGTAGTATTTTTTAACAACTTTTTCTCAAACTGTTGTTGTAACAAAGTCAACAATAGCTGGAGAAAAAACAAAATTTAATTTTCCTGCAAAGTTTATTTTAACTAGACTTTTTCCCCTTTTTTTGTCGCTTTTGTAATAAAAGTTTTAATCACAATGTGCCTTTCTAAGATGACAAAAAAGAAAAAAGAAAAAAAAGAATACTTTGAATACCATTTTGTTACAAAATTTTAAGTATTGTTTGATTTTTTTACTACTATGCAAATCTGTGATTTACAATAAAACATCATCCTAAATAAACTTTGGTTGAAGTATAAAAAAATAGATATAATAATATAACAAAAAGCAGTGATTTTATGTTTTTTTATTTCTTGATAAGAGTACCCTTTGTCTTCAGGGTAAATGCTCTATTTGCTAGAGATAATATATTTTATTTTTGGATATTTTGTCTAAACATGGAATTTCTTTTAAATAGCAAATAAAATTTATATTTCCACATATAAAAACGCAGTTGTAAATATTTCTTTTATTGATGGATTAAATAAAAACTTATGGACCATATAAAATATTGTCCTTCCTCACGCCATTACTGACATATAGGCTTCAGTTATGTGATATTAAATATTAAATTTTTGTGAAAGTTGCTCGGATGAAATCGCACCATGCCATATTGTCCTTTTTTTGTTACTAAGTAACACAAAATTTTAATTAGAAGAATTCTGGCGATTCAAATTTGATTTCAACTCTCAAAATGCGAAAAAAAACATGGATAATTCTAAAACGTTAACAAATTTTTTCTAATAGATTTCTCATAAAATGTTTAAAATTTATATGAAAAAATTCAAATAAACATTCAGAAGCTGATATGAAAACATTCAGAAGCTGATATATTCAAATTTGGAAAAATGTTTCAGAAACTAACATTTTGTTATTTATTTATTTAACATTTTTAATAAACTAAAAGTTCAATTTTAAATTAGTTTTATCTATACTGAAACTAAGAAAGTTTGGTAAATTATTAAAAAGCTTTAAACACCATATAATTGGTTCATTAACTCCTTAGTTATTACTATGAAAATCTTCACAAAATTGCTGCTGACGTAACTGACGATGAGGAGTATGAATCCTTACTAAATCTGACAAAGCATTGAAACTTATGTTATTTCTTTAAATTTGAATATTAACATCACAGCATCTCTTTAATTTATACGATCTCTTTAAAGGTGCTCTTACACGACATGTTTATACCCTCCACTGCAGTGTGCAGAGGGTATATATAAGTTTGTCATTCCGTTTATAATAATTAGAAAAACAATTTTAGACCCCATAAAATATATATATTTGTGAGCATTATAACAACCGGAGTTGATATAGCGATGTCCGCCTGTCCGTCTGTGGAAGTCACGATGGCGGCATCAATCGGGCAGCTAGGGTGCTCGCTAACATAAAAAATGATTCATTGACATCCTGAAAAGTTTGCTATTTAAAATCGTCCAAATCGGTCGATCAGGACCCGAGATTTGAATGAAGAACTAAAAAAGTCTTGAAAAAATATAATTTTCTATATTGTTCTTGTCACGATCATGCCCTCAATAGGATAGCTAAGGTGATTATTTTTAGTGAGAATGATTCTCCAAGTTCATGGGAAGGTTTCCTTTTCAAAAATCATTAAAATCGGTGGAACAGGTCCAGGGAAATCTCTGAAAAATTAAAAAAAAAATTAAAAATATGATGTTTCTATAGTGTTGTTGTTATTCTAAATAATAATATCATAAAAACTAACCCTTTGTACATTTTTTTATCAACTCTGGTAGAAAAATTTAAAAGTTTCCATTGTTTTGGATTGATTGGGTCACGGGAAAGGGGTTGAAATCGAGCCAAAATTTTTTCGACAAGCAGACACTACGAGTTAATATAAAGGGAGTAAAAATTCACCAACATCTAAAGCAAATAATGCTAAAATGCCTAGTTGTTAATAAAAAGAAAATGTAAATTCAGCAAAAAAAATTTTTATGTATTAATTTATTTAAAGAGAAAAACACAAAAATAACGTTTGATGTTGTATTTTTTGTGTGTAATATTTACATATACATACATACACATATTAAATAATACAAATAATATACATATATTCTATATATTTATATCCATAATAACTGCATGTTAGAAATAAATCGGTATATTACTTTATTTACATAAAATTCTGCGATATTTTGTTGCGGGGAAAATACATTTCTTTTGCATTAACAGAGTGTCACTTCATTTTGCTCCGCGTGACTATGCCACAGAAGATGGCGCCACAATTTTTGTTCTAATTAGCTTTGCAATAGTTATTTTTATTTTAACATGAATGTCAATATTTTCAAATAGATATTATACATAACAATGTTAAGAGTATACACGGGCTGGTCTTTTATTTCATACGTTTTTTCATTATTCTTTTACAAATATGAACATAAGTTGGGCATATTAACTTTTTGTTGTCTTTACAAAATAGAGTTACCGAGTTATCAATGAGTTTTTTGCTTTCAAAAAATACATAGTTATATAGAATAATTATTCTGCTTTACCTACAAAATATCTGATTGCGATTACATCTAATTTTTAAAAATTGTTTATAATTACTAAAGCAGTATTATTCACATAAATACAAAATTGCACTTTTTAAATTGTCCATTCAAATTTAAGAAAATATCAATTCTAAAAACTGGAATTAAAATTTCCAATTATAAATTAGAAAATATTAACTGAATTTCAGAAAAACATATCAAAACGTCGGAAATAATAATTTTAAATTTAGAAGACATCAATTGCATCTTTAATATATAATTTTTATTCGCTAAACACAAATTGAAATTGTAAAAAAAACACCAAATATGTTTATATTTAAAAAATGTTTACATAAAAAAAAAATATTGGCATTCAGGGGAAATTAATAGTTTTCAGTAACTCTTTTAAGGATTGTCGAATCGTTAAAAAAGAAAAGTAAAATTATCAGTAAAATTTTCAAACGATATTCGCAATTGTTAAAGTCAGCTGTTGTTGTTATCTAAATGACAACCATTTTTGTGTTGTTTATTCAATCGATAAAAACTTAAATTTTTAGGTTGAAATAACGTCATACATAAATAAAAATCATAAAATAGTGAAAATATTTTGCTTCTATTAAAAAACTTTTTTATATAAATTAAAAAATTAAATAGCATATCCAATTCATTATTTCATTTTCAAATAAATAAACAGAAATATTAGTAAAAAAAAATATAAATATTAAACACTAGATGTTACCCGGTGCGCCTCGCTACACCCTCCCCCTCCCCCCCCCCTTCCGAATTGTTACGAAAAGGCTCACGCAAGTCCCAAGGCTCTCACTAACACAGTAATTTAACACAGTAATTTTCAGATCGATCGGAGAAGGGGAAATGGGTTTTAAATCACTCCGAACTGTGCGTGATTATGCGTGACCGTGCGTGGCTATGTGGAATGTAATCTTTCTTTACACCAAGTATATCGGCCAAGTATCAGATTGATTGGATGAGGGGAAATCCGTTTTAAGTCTCTCCGTGACTGTGCGTAACCATGTGTGACTCAGCGTTATTAAGAAAAATTTAATTTTTTTTTCACAGCAAGTGTATGGACCAAGTTACAGATCGATCGGATAAGGGGAAATGACATTTAGCTCACTCCGTGTCTGTGCGACTGTGCGTGACTACCCCAAAATTAATCTGTAGTCACAACAAGGCTATGGGCCAAGATTCTGATCAATCTGATAAGGGGAATGGGGTTGCCCCACGACAAACAGACAGACAGACAGACTGACAGAGAGTATGGGTTAAAAGAAAGAGTTTGAAAAGTATTTAGTTAATTGATATATTAAAGAGATTTTTCTTAATTCATTGCGTTGCTGTTTATTTGTTGGCTATGCGGAAGAGCATTACAAAGACGAGTAGCATTTATGAAGAAACGAATTATGTTATTTTTGCCTCTTGACGGTCTACATCGGTTTTTGAGAGTATATAACTTTTCAAAAAAATATTGTTGTTCTTAGCATTTGCAAGTCTTCAAAAGATACTCCATAGACGAGTGTCTCGAATTGCAGGATACTTGATCTCACTTTTTGTATCCGAAAATATATCATAAGATATTGTTGCATGAAATTTCAAGTTCTTTCTTACTTATGGAGTCAGAATTAGAACACAATTCACAACCGTAAGTAAGACTTGGAGCTAAATTTTCACAGACATAAAACGAAACACTGCATTAATGTAGCGGCCTAAACAGAAAATGTAAACAAAAAACATATGTATGTTTATTATAAAACTAGATGTAACCCAGTGTGCTTCGCTACACCCTCCCCCTGCCCCCACGAATCGTTATGAGAGGGCTCACCCAAAGTCCCAAGTTTCTCACTAATACAGTTATTTAGATATATCACATTTAATATTAATTTTGTGTAGGGGTGCCACGCGCATTTGTCCAATCCCGCCATTTTTTTGTCTGACTACTCACGTTAATAATAGATGACCTAAGATAAATTTTCAAAGCTCTCTCTATCATAGTACTTTATATACATGATATTAAAAATTTACTTTGAATGGGAGGTGCCACGCCCACTAAAAATATTAAAAAAAATACAGCTTGTAGCACTTCCGATATCCGCAGTAAGAATCAGTGAAAATTTCAGGAAGATCAGATAAGTCGTTATGGAGATTACCTCCTGCAAACAAACAAACACATTACCTCTTTACTTCTTTTTTTTTGATACTAACTGATATAAAATTTTTTTTGTTTGTTTTCGCGATTTTTGATTTTGACAATATATTTTCCACGACAAATCACATTGATAACTAATGTACTTGTCAAAAGACTGTTGCTTTCGTAGTACATCATATTTTTGATATAGGAGGTGCCACGCCCACTTATCCCATCCCGCCCAATTTTTATTGGACTACTCATATTAATATCTGAGGGACTCGTGCAAAATGTCGAGCCTTTCCCAGTTATATGATATTAGATATCTACTTTGCATGGGCGGTGCTACGCCCACTGCTTCTATCACGCCCATTTTTTTGTTCGACTAATCACACAAAGAACCTATGGGCTCACGCAAAGCCACAAAGCTCTCTCTTTTACAGTACTCCAAATATTTGACATTTAATAGTTACTTTGCATGGG
This sequence comes from Cordilura impudica, assembly GCA_963682025.1. Taxonomy (NCBI): domain Eukaryota; kingdom Metazoa; phylum Arthropoda; class Insecta; order Diptera; family Scathophagidae; genus Cordilura; species Cordilura impudica. The sequence continues at coordinate 154,107,053 of OY821517.1, forward strand.
CAGTTCCACGCCCATTGGTGTGAATCCGCCAATTTTTTGTCTGACTACTCATACTAAGATCTGATGGTGTCGTGCAAAGTGTCAAAGCTTCCCTCTTTTAGTACACCAGTTATATGATATCATATATTTACTTTGTACGGGCGGTGCCACGCCCACTGCTCCGATCACGCCCATTTTTTGTCTAACTAATCATATGAATAACTTATGGTTTCACACAAAGTCCCAAGACTCTCACTATAACAGTACTCCAGATATATGGCATTTTATATTTTATTTGTATGGCAGGTGCCACGCCTATTGGTCCGATAGTGCCCATTTTTTGTCCGACTGCTCACATTAATAATAGGTGCCATCAGACAAATTTTAAAAGCTCTCTCTGTCACAGTACTCGAGATATATAACATTGAATTATTACTTGTATGGGAGGTACCACGCCCACTTCTCCGATCCGGCCCATTTCCGGCGCGGCTACTAATATTAACAATAGGTGACCTCACACAAATTTGCAAAGCTCTCCCTGTCATGGTACTCAATATATGTATATGATATTAAAAATTTACTTGTGTGGGAGGTGCCACGCCCACTAAAAATATCAAAAAATTATAGCCTATAGCACTTCCCATATCCGCAGTAAGACTCTGTGAAAATTTCAGGAAGATCAGATGGCTAGTTACGGAGATTACCCCCTACAAACAAACAAACAAACAAACAAACACACATTACCTCTTTATTATATTAACTAGTATAGATAAACATAAAGTCATCCTGTCAAACACGAAGTAATTTGTTTTTTTCTATTCTTCTTTGTGTTTTTCGCTTATTTTAACAGAGATGCCACTCGTTTACAATTTAAATAAATAGAAAAATAGATTTGTCGACTGTCGTTAAGATGTGTGTACTTAGTGAATCACTTAATCCTCAGTGCAAACAACAATAGCTATCGATATATTTTGCGATTGTCGGGTTGTTGAAATTCTGTCGGATCGTTGAATTCGCACTACAGAAAACAATAATTTAAATTCAATGAAATTTAGAAAACCTCAAATGATACTTAAGAATTGCGAACATAAAAATTGTTACATAAATTAGCGCAATTTGATGAGAATGTTATGTACACATATATTATTTTTCACAATTTTTTTTTGGATGAATATTTGAAGTTTTTCAGAAAATAAAGATAACAAATTATTTTATTTAAAATGTTTGGGACATTTGGCTTTTTGCGTTTGGCATCCCTAATTTAATTATTTATTATTATAAATTTATACTCTATGTTTTCCAAATATGGCAATATTTTAATAAAAAAGTTGAGAGAGCTGTTTTTTGGTTATTATTTTGTTACTCCATCCGAACTATATGGCCGCAATGAAGAAATATTTGGCCAGTTAAAAGAAACTATACAGCCATCTCCAATTAGCACGATTTAATGCATACAGCCACCCTACACAACCATTACCTTTGCAATGGAGGTTAGGGCGAGCTATTTAATTAGCAAAAACTAAATTAAACGAGAAGTTATGTCATATAACTGGAAACGCATGCATATAGGTATATAACCTAAATGCGTGCCGATCAGCAATCACGATGTCCAAAAAGCAAACACCGAAATAAATCCGAAATAATAGAAAAGACGAAAACCAACCCAAAGAATTTGCTGAAATAATTTGGTATTAAGTTTAAGAAATTGTTTACTTTTTCATTTACATTTATTATCAAGACTCATACCGAGGTGGAGGGTATCAAAGATTCGGCACAACCAAATTTAACACTCTTACTTGTTTTTCATTAAATTTAACCATTTCTAGTAAACAAAAATTTTGATTTCTGAGCTAAGAGTATTACGAACAGATTTGACTCTGAGTCGAACAGTTCTATATTGAAATAAAAAAAGTTAGACAATTATAGTCGGTCTAGACCAACTATACGATGCCCTATACCGTCGTTTACAGTCCCTATCTCTTCGGACCAACAAATTTGATATAGAAAATAAGCATAAACCAAATTTGAGTGGCATTGTTATTAATTTTTTTTGGCTTCATAGGGGTCATTTGAATGTGGACTAGGTCTGAACATGCACCGAATTTCGCTAATTTCAGTAGTGTTCATCCTATGGCCGACAGAAGCTTATTAGCAAATTTCATCAAAATATATTCATATTTGCATCCTGTAATTTGATTTCAATGTTTACATGGACACACAGAAGGACGGACGGACATCGCTAAATCGACTCAGAAAGTGATTTTGAGTCGATCGGTATTATAAAAGATGGGTCTAGGTCAAATATTATTGGTAGTTACAAAAAGCAGCCAAAGATATTATTCCCAAACCTTACAGTGGTATAGGCTATAACTATGCAGACATGTGCGTGTACGTAATAATAGCATCAACAATTAAAATCGTGTATAAAGCATTATGTAAAGATAACCCTCTACCGCGTGCAACGCCAAATATGGGTTTTAACTTATATTGCATTGTATTTTTATGAAAACGGGGCTTAACCAAAAGAGAATAATAGTCATCATTCTCTTTGCTTTGTTTTGTACTGCAACTGTTTGTCCTAGTTTTTCCCAAGTGCTTCAAGTGTGAGAACAATAGTAAATTTTGAAGTAATTTATGTACCATTTACATAAAATAAAATAACAAATATATAATCAAAAAATATTTTCGTGTTGAAAGTGAAGTTCTTTTTCAACTAAAACTATAATTTATCTGGAAAGTATGTATTATCTTATATATTAAAAGAATTTATGAATAAACTTTGCATTCAAGATTTTTTTTCAATATTTTTCTTTTCTGAAACCTCTATAACTAGAGTTCTAATTAACGTAGGCATACGTCTAAGAACACTCAGTGGATCAAGCTCCTTCTTTTGAGCTATTAACTGCTTAAATTCGTTGGGTTTGAGGAAAGTTATGCGTGGACAATCAACTTTACTTTTACTGTACGTTAACTTCTCTTGGCATATTTTGGCATTACTGTACGTTATCTTCTCTTGGCAAATTTTGGTATTATATTATAAAAATTAATATAATATAATATAATGCTGCGGAGCAGCAGCGGTCCTCTAGTATATATAATTGTATGTAAAAATTGACGAAGCCATAAATAAATGCTCAAATCTGAAATCGCGTTAGGAGAGACAACCTTACATCGGAATATCAGTCCGGATTCATGAAACAGCACAATGCTATGACTTATATACTGGCTATTTTACAAGAAATCCAAAATGGTTAAGATAAGCAACATTTAGCAGCTATGATCAGCTTAGATTTTAGTAGAGCTTTTAAATCCATATCTCATGAAGTGCTTTTAAATAGTTTCTACACCAATTTCAGATTCTCTAGTATAGCTTGAAGACTTATTGAATCATTTTTAAGGCAAAGTTCATACAAACACAAATTAATTAATTATCAAAGAATCTACTTACAGAGGCGTCCCTCAAGGCTCCATTTTGGTACCACTCCAGTTTTTGATATATGTGAATGACATACTATTATCCTTGGTTCCATTATAGGCGTACATGTATGCTGATGATTTACAACTAGTTGCTGTAGCAGAGTCTAAAAATGAGTTAACTAGAGTAATAAATGATGACTGAGAAGATGTAAGCAGATTGTGCAAGACAAATTTCATAGTTTCATTTCCCTGAATGTTCAAAAATCAAAAATTATAGATTTTAATTGTAGGCTAGGAAATGTCTCTAACCTTATTTTAAATGATTCTCCTCTTTCCTATTAACTATCATCATATTAACTTTATGGTACATAGGTACTGATTACATTACGAAGAATTTATAGAATACCTTGTCACCTACCTATTAACCCATTAAGGTATTTAAATACCCAAGAAGACCTTCACAATTAAAAAATTCTAGTGGGGCCCAGGTGAAAGATACCGTGATAATTGTTTTTTATTGTAAAGGGACAGGATGGGTGGACGTAAAAAAATAAAACATGCATTTCCAGTTTATTTAAAAAAAAATATGGTTCAATAATATCTCCAGCCCGAAATCCGCAACAAAGAGTGACACGTTTTGGATGCACTTATTTCTTGGCAAACGCATATGGGTTCTCTGAACACCAACTGCCCCACTTGTGACGATTAACAAAAATATCAATGTGAAAATATGATTATTTTTTGAAACATAGTTCAAGAATGAAAATGCTTTGATCTGTCATAAAATACTCCATGCCATTCTAACCAACAACTGATTTTTCTTTAATAGCCAACACTACATTGCTCAATTGGCTTCAAATACAAATCTTGCATAAATTTCGGGCCACCTCATATACGCTTGTTGCACCCATTAATTAGTACCTCAAAAAGATTTTGTCGGCCATAAGGCGAGTGGTACTGAAGTCGATGGAAAACTGTGCATGTTCATACCTAGTCCCCGAACAAATAACCTCTACGATATTGACCCAAATTACCCTGAGATCCAAATTAATATATAGAATTTGGTCAAATTTAAATTGTTTGCTTTTACTTTCAGGTAGATCTATAAGAAACATTTCCATATAGGGATAACTCCAGTTATGAAATTTTTCATATCTGCAGGCTATAAGTTATTAACAATTCCACCTGTAGATCAAATTATAGCCGTAGTGAAGTTCTATCTAAGACACTCTCTACAAACTTGTGATATAGGGTGTCGTATAGTGGCTCTAGCACGACTACAATTTTCTCGATATTTATACCCCATACCACTACGTGGTTTGAGCATAATGACTTTGTACTGCTGTTTGTAACTACTAGTAATATTTGGCCTAGATGCATCCTTTGTTATACCGATCGACTCAGAATCACTTTCAGAATCACTTTCTGAGTCGATTTAGCGATGTCCGTCCATCCGTCTGTCCGTCTGTGTGTCCATGTAAACCATATAATCAACCTGCAGGTCGCAAATATAAATATATTTCGATTAAATTTGGTATATAAGCTGCTACCAGCCATAGAATGAACGCTGTTCTGGTAAAATTCGGTCCATGTTCAGACATAGTCCCCAAACAAATGACCCCTATGAAACCGACTAAATTGCCATAAGATCCAAATTATAATATAGATTTTAGTCAAATTTGGTTTATATGTGTTAAATATATCTATTATTCCGTAGTCCAAAAATAATCCCTATAGAAAAATTGTTAGTCATAGGCCCCATATAGAACTGCTTCCCGATTTTCACTTAAATCTATCAAAAAACAAAAATATTGCACAAACTTTTCTCAAATTTGGTTTGTATATTTCCTTTCAAAATAGAAGTGACTTTACCAAATGTGGTCAGATAGGTCCATTGTTCGACCTAGTCCACATATAAATATAGCACCCGATATTGACTTTTTCATGTCTGCAGCCAAAAAAATTAATAACAATGCCACTCAAATTTAGTTTATACTTATTTTCTATATCGAATTAGTTGGGTATCGTATAGTCGGTCTAGACCAACTATAATTTTCTTACTGGTTTTATAATAATATCTATAATACTAATAGGCTGGGCGATTTGTTGTGACCAATGTTTTGTTCTACCGTTTTATCCCGATTTTGACCAAACGTATATTTTTTGAAAGGTATTTCTTTTTAGCCGATTTGCAGATTTACAGATTTTTAATTTTTTCCCTTTAATTTGAATAAATTGCATTTAAACTCGCTACTAACATATACAGAAAATTATACAATGCTATGTGTGTGTTTATTAATTTGTTAATGTGTTTGTAATAAAAATGAGTTTGCTTTACGTGTTGATTTGTGAATTGGCTATAATTGATTAGAATACTTTTAGGGTCTTTATTTAATGAAAAATTAAAATTTCCTAGAATTTGCACTCGAATTTCGAGGACTGGAAACTATTTGTGTTTATAATATCGTATTACTTACTAATGTCGAATTATTAACTAATATTAAGATATAATCAGTTTAATTTTATTCAAAGCTCACGACCGCTCTGAGTAGAAAAATTCCATATGGAAACAATCCATTCAATTAAAACATAACAATTTATCACAATATTCAATAAATCGCTAATGAAGGATGAAATGCCAGAAACCGGTCCAATTAAGAATAAAATGTTATTATAAATTTTAATAATTTATGCTTTCTTCTGTATATTAATTACAGTATTAATTGCAATATGTCTAAAAATGACGTCAAAATCTAACCAACTATTAGAAAGAAAAACAAAATTGCTTAAACTTTTTTTGACTCATTAAAATAAAGGAAGTTATAGTTATTCTAGGCCTAAGTAATGGCTCCGAAAAGGATTTAATATTCACATCGCATTCACACTTGGTGAAACCACTAACTGACATAGAAAAGAATCGTAAATTAAGTTTCTTATCTTTAAGAAACAATATGCTTTTTAGAATGAAGTGGCCGTGGAACTATCCACTCAAAGTGAATTTATAATATCAAATATGAAGTAGTATAAAGCCAGAGGAAGAGAAGTTTGATATACCAACATGTTGTTAGAGTAGTGTAGTAGTAGGCGGAATGGAGTAAATCTAACTATACACAACTAGTGGTGGTTGATAATTGGATTACTTCCAATGAAGCAAACTGACTATTTTAATATTGCGATCTCCTAGGCGGAACTTTGTTGTCCGATTCTGCAAGAATTTTCAATTAACTTAAAGTTACCTTTTTATAGTTAGCTACAAACTAGTTATATTTTATTGTTGGCTAAGACTTGGCTTAATTAAAATCAAATTGTAGTTAGCTTACTTTAGTAACTACCCCCAAAAGAAATATAAATGTTTACTTTTTCAAATATTTTATTCACATTTATTATAAACTAGATGTAACCCGGTGTGGTTCGCTACACCCTCCCCATCCCCCCCCTTCCGAATCGTTCTGAAAGGGCTCACGCAAAGTCCCAAGGCTCTTATTAATACAGTTATTCAGATTTATCACATTTCATATTAAGTTTGTGTGGGGGTACAACGCGCATTTGTCTAATCCCACCCATTTTTTTGTCTGACTACTCACGTTAATAATAGATGACCTGAGACAAATTTGCAAAGCTTTCTCTATTATAGTACTTAATATATATGATATTAAAAATTTATTTTGTAAAAGAGGTGCCACGCCCACTGAAGATATCTAAAAACAATTTAAGCCTGTAGCACTCCCATATCCGCAGTAAGACTATGTGAAAATTTCAGGAAGATCAGATGAGTGTTACGGAGATTACCTCCTACAAAACCAACAAACAAATATTACCTCTTTATTATGTTAGTATAGATTATTGGTATAGATTTTACAATGGTTTTAGTTTTTTCATTCGGTACAACAATTATCAGATTTTTCGGCGTTCCTACCCTGGAGCAAGGTACATGCAGCTGCCCATGAGAAGAAGATGGATTATCCATATTAGATCTGGCAACACCTAACTATTGGCCTTGAACTTAGAATATCAGTTGGCAATTTTTCTTTTTAGCGATTTTATATTTTGCCCATTTTTGATCTTGAAGATTTTTGTTGATAACTAATGAACTTGTCAAAAGACTTTCGCTTTCGTAGTGCTTCATATTTTTTACATCGGAGGTGCCACGCCCACTAGTCCCATCCCGCCCAATTTTTATTGGACTACTCACATTAATATCTGATGAAGTCATGCAAAATATCGAGTCCTTCCCTTTTTCAGTACACAAGTTATATGATATTAGATAACTACTTTGCACGGGCGGTGCTACTCCCACTGCTCCGATCACGCCCATTTTTTTTGTTCGACTAATCACACAAAGAACCTATGGGCTTACGCAAATCCACAAAGCTCTCGCTTTTACAGCACTCCAGATATATGACATTAAATAGTTACTTTGTATGGGGAGTGCCACGCCCATTGGTGTAAACCCGACAATTTTTTGTTCGACTACTCATATTAAGATCTGATAGGATCGTGCAAAGTGTCAAAGCTTCCTTTTTTAGAACACCAGTTATATGATATCATATATTTACTTTGTATGGGCGGTGCCACGCCTACTGCTCCGATCACGCCCATTTTTTGTCTAACTAATCAAATGAAGAACCTATGGGCTCACACAAAGTCCCAAGACCCTCACTATTGCATTACACCAGATATATGGCATTTTATACTTACTTTGTATGGCAGGTGCCACGGCTATTGGTCCGATACTGCCCATTTTTTGTCCGACTACTCACATTAATAATAGGTGACATCAGAAAAATTTGAAAAGCTCTCAATATCACATTGCCCGAGATATATAATATTGAACTATTACTTGTATGGGAGGTACCACGCCCACGTATCCGATCCCGCCCATTTCCGGCGTAGCTACTAATATTAACAATAGGTGATTTCACACAAATTTGCAAAGCTCTTCCTATCATAGTACTCAATATATGTGTATGACAATTAAAATTTACTTTGTGTGGGAGGTGTCACGCCCACCAAAAATTTAAAAAAATACAGCCTATAGCACTTCCCATATCCGCAGTAAGAGTCTATGAAAATTTCAGGAAGATCAGTTGGGTAGTTACGGAGATTACCTCCTACAAACAAACAAATAAACAAACAAACACACATTACCTCTTTATTATATTAGTATAGATAAACAGTGAAATATGTAGATATTGATAAAATCTAAAACTCAGGTGGAGCGTATTAGAGGTTCGACATAGCCGGAATTTAACAATTTCATTTTTTCTCTTTAAAGTATTTAGTATAGATATGCCGTTTTTAATAACTCCTAGAGCCTCTCTGGTGTCCTTTTCCACCTCATTAGAGCCAAGCGATCGACAGGCATCTGTTTAAAATATAATTGTCTATATATTTTGTGAAATGAATATGTTTTTAATATCTAGGTTACGCGTTAAAGCTTGGAAGAAAAGTTTGCAGTCCCTTAGTCTCTTCTTGCCATGGATTTCTTCCATATTAATTTCTCAACAGATATTCATAGAAATGACCTCTGTTTATGTTTTTGGAAGACATAGTTTTAACAACAACTTTATCATATTAACCTGTATAAAGCATTACATTTGCTTTATTTGTATCACTCATTTTAGTTTTAATAATTGAAATTTAAAACATTTTAACACATTCAGTTTCACTTATATTTAGCTGGTGCCTGCTAAAGAATCAATTAATTTTTTCATATAAAAATTAAGTGCTGAAATTTCCGCTTTATATCGTTGCACCATTTTTTAGGTTGTGTCGAACAAATGTCGGGAATTCCAGCCACGACTGGAATTCCCGCATTTAATTTCTTGATAATTAGTTTAGCTGTGCTGTACAAATGGCGGTAATTCCCTAATGACGGATATTCCCGCATTTATTTTTTTAAGAGTATATTTAGTTCTCAGAATATAATTGCGGGACATATCGTTATGAATGTTGATGAAATAAATGAAATATTATTTAATATATTTATTAATATTTATTATAAAACATAAATTTATACATTAATACTTTTTATTTTAAATGATAACTTTCAAAACAACCATCTAATCATAGTGCAGGCTTATCAAAACCATTTTTATATTGAAAGCTTGTTTCTTGCATCTCTTCTGATAATTTTTTTTTATAGTTGAACCCTTATATTTTGGAGGGAAAGGAATTTTTTTCCGGGAAATGATGCTCATATCAATTGAACAGGATTCGTTTTGTATTTTTGTTTGACGTCCGCTAGCTGTTACGAAATTAACAAGATCCTTGCCTTCAGCTACATTTGCTGGTAAATTAATCAAACTTAATATCAAATCATTTCGAAAGTCTAAAAAGGAGTTTTTTGGACGAAATGTTTTATAAATAAAATATGAGTTCCACACAGCCATGTCCAGGATATGAAATAAGACCTTTTTATATCATCTTTTGGTTTTTCTGGGACTGGAATAATATGACAATAATTGGTCAACTCGATCAATCCCTGCCATGTTCTCATTATAGGCAACAACGTCTGCTGGTTTTATCTTCTTTTGGCCTCTGCTATTGGTAACTTCGATAAGACATGAATGATGTGCCGTAGTTATGGACAAAACATCGCGTTTGACTTTCCATTTGGTCACGTAAACATTTCCTGTTCTTCGCCAAATCATTTCACATTTTGCCAGTTTTTTTACCAATAACACATTTAGGACTCGGTTTACGATTGGAACGTAAAGTACCAGTGGAGTGAGTTTTGTAGTTAAGTAGCGTATGTGACAAATCAACACTGTTGTAATAATTATCCATGAATAATTGGTGGCCACGGTTGAGGCTTTCGTTTTTGATCCTGGGATCTCTTCAATATCTTTTCCTGAATAAATTTTTACATTTAAAATTTAGCGTCTTTCGCAGTAAGTTCGTGAAACTTTATGCCATACTTAGCCCGCTTTCCTTTGTTATATTGTTTAAAAGATAATCTTCCTCTAAAGAGCATTAGAGACTCATCTAAAGACAAGTCTTTACCAGGTGTAAAGGTGTTTTCGAAATTTTTTAAAACCAATTGAAGTAGTGGCATTATTTTTTCCAGCTTTCCTAAGTGGCTATCTTGTTCATATGACGCATGGCAACTGAAGCATCTCAGAATTTGCTGGAAACGTCTTCCAAACATTAAAAAGCCATATATTGGTTGATAATACAACATGTTCTTTGAAATCATATGCTTAATGGTTGGTTTTTTGTTCTGACCTTGCAGTAAGCATAATCCCAAAAATTTAAGAATTTCATCTTTTGACGTTTCAGGAAAAATTATTTTAGGTCGCTTCCTTGTCGATCGTTTGGGGTCATTATCTCCAAATTTTGTGCACAAGCATTACTCGAAGAAACCAATAAATTAATCACGTCTTCATTAAAAAATTTTTGAAATATCATTAGTGGAGATGAGTCACTATTTATTTCGCCACGGATACCCCAAGATTCATTGAATGTAAAAGATGGTATTGGCTTTATATTCTCGTGCCAAATTTCATCACACTCAGTATTATACTCACGATTACTTTCAATATCGGAAATACATGCACCATCTTCCTCCTGACTTAAATCTTCCTGAGTAGATTCATCGAATTCACTACCAACATCGCTATCATTGTCACATCTGATGATTTTTCGTCTTCTGAACTTGCTAATATTTCATCGACCATTTTTTTGGAAATTTTTATTATTTGCCATATTTTATTTAAAAAATACTTTACGAAACTGCTTTTATATTTTTTAAACGTTAATTAGCTTATAAAACTGATCGCACTCAGAAAATCAATTAATTTTACCTACATGTATTTCTTATGGGCATAACGCGGTAATTCCCGCAATTCGTTTTATTGAAGGCGTTTCTACACAAAAAAGAAATAATTTTACGTTGACTTTAAATGGCATTTGTTCTTATTGGAATTTGTAAAATTTGTTTTTTTTTGTTAGTGCTAGTACTTTAGCACTACAGCACCACTAATTATGCACAATAATAAAAAAAATCAGTTTTGACGGTTGAAAAATTCGATTTGAAAATTAGCGGGAATTCCCGTCATTAGTTTTCTTAAGGACAAGTGAATGATGGCAATTCCCGCAGTTCAGCTGAATGTGTTAATAATATTTCACTCAAACCTTTCTAATTGTACGCACGAACACTGATTTTTCTAACGAACAAACTAAAATGTCAAAAACAAGTGAAAAAGTCACTAAAAAAATGTCAGCAAATATTCAAGCTTCTATATCGGGAAAGCGCACAATATGCATGCTTCTATTTTTGGGGAACTTCTGCACTATATTGCAGTTAGCTTATAGTTAAGAAATAAAAGTATGCTTTTTTATAGTCGACTACCGGTTTGTTTATACGGATGATAGTAATGTCCTCGTGTGAGTACATAAATTATGAATATGAGTATTGGAGAAAGATATGGGATATGGTACCAAATATTGTAAATATTCATATAATATCTAGAGTTTAATGAAGGCAAGAACCTTGAGAAATTATATGAGTCAACAGGTTATTAATGTCGAAAGCAACGTTAACGTTTTGAGAATTCTACGATGATTCCCAGTAAAAAACTAAAAAAAAATTATTTAAAACAAAATATTTGTTCATTTTTTTTAGTGGTAAAGTTAAGTCTAAAAAATTAGACGCCTTGGTCTGATCCAGATTACGAATGAACTCTTTAGAAGCACTGGTTCTGCAGTTGTTAGTAGTTTTTCTTATTACAATAAAGTTGAAAAAACACTTCCTTTTGTGTGCGCTGTATTGCCAGTTTTTTTCCGGTAATCATTTTTGACAAAAATGGAACACTCAATGCTTCGTGCAATTTTATTTCTTTTTTCGTACATTGTATGAAATCTATTCAAAGAAATAAAGCAAAATATACTTTTGAAAAATATCTGCTACAACACGTTTGGGATGCCTGTGTTTGTGGCAGCTGATGCTGAAGCTGGGTGTAATGATTTCATGGAATTTCTAGGTCATACTGCTGGATTCACATGTATCTTTTTAAGCACATCTTTTATTCTTTTCTTTCCCCCTTTTACTATGGGAATTTCTCAACTTTACGTATAAAAATGTTACCGAGGAGTTTTCGTGTATTTTTTTTTTTTTTTTTAATATATTTTTCATTTATTTATATATTTTTATTTTTTTTTTTGTTTGTATCATTCCAGCAAACAAGATAAACATGTTTGCATGTACATAATGTTAGTCACTAGGTTTTCACTGTATGATGAGTGTATTTTTCATCGTCGTTATTTTCCTCATTGTGCTCCTGCTCATACTTATCATGGTTCGTGATATTTACATGCTTTCATGCATGTCAGACTAGAACGTTTGTGCAAGAGTTGAAGAACAATTATTATTGTACGTTTTATTTCGTTGATTTTTTATGTAAACATTTGTAGTAACTCTTAATTTGTGAAATCTAAACAAACATGTTGAACAAAAAATGCATGAAGTACGTACCTGTATGTATATATACATGTATGTGTGTATATAAAAATGTTTGCATTTAATCTTAATTTATATTTTTTTTGTAATTATAATCCTAATGGTTTTGGTTTTATTGACATTAAAACATCACAATTTAAATACACATGATAGCTTAACTTTTAAAACAAAACCACTGTAGAGAAATTTGAAAATTACACTGGTCTACAAATTAAAAAAAAAAAAAAATGACTTCAGAAACGAAGCATGTTTTTTAACTAATCTGGGTGCGCTAAATTCGAATCTGGCATAAAAATTGGGCTATCACTTCCTGCTGAAAATACGGTGAAAAAGTCAATATCTACACTTCAATTTTACAATTATTAATTTGACAGAAGCCCACATTCATTCTAAATCTTTAAAAATGTCAGGGAGATCGTGTTTTATTGATTCAAGCTATATTTGCTTTGTGTGTGGTGAATATTTGTTTGGAATAAAAGGATATGCAATATCAGAATCATTAAAATATGCATACTTAAATTATTTTGGTTTTGCTGTCACTAACTTGGACAAAACGTGGACACCGACAATGTTTTGCAATAGTTGCAGAACTGTTTTATACAAGTGGTCAAATGGCAAGAAGATCTATTTCGATTTTTCAATAACAGCACTTTGGAGAGAGTCAAGAACCCATCAAACCGATTGTTATTTCTGTTTAACAAAAGTTGGATTCAATATGAAAAATCGAAAAAATATTACTTACGCGAATGTCCCATCGGTTTCCAAACCAGTTCAACGTCCACCAAATCATCTGTGGTGACCTTAAGGTGTGTGATTTAAATTTCTTTGTAAATAACTGTAAATTAGTCTTTTTCAGGTCATTACTTTGTTGACTGGTATGCAAGGAGGTTTCGCAAAATATTTTTGTTTCCTCTGTCTATGTGATAGTCGCGCTACATGTCATCATTACGTCAAAACAGAGTGGCCACAAAGGAGTGAATATTTACCTGGAAAACAAAACATTTCAAATAGACCATTAACTGATCCAAATGACGTTCTTCTTCCGCCACTGCACATAAAATTTGGCCTTTTTAAGAACTTTGTCAAGGCTCTGGTTAAAGATGATGCAGAATTTAAATATTTGTTAGCGGGTTTTACTAAAATTTCATATGCTAATATCAAAGAAGGCATATTTTTTGGTCCCCAGATTGGTGTCAATTTTACACAACGTTTATTGGAGAAAGTATATGCAGCCTGAAACCTTTCAAGAGCATCGTGGACAGTTTTCTTGGAAATAATAAGAGTGGAAACTAACTAAGATAAGGAATTTGTTTTATATCACATAGCAATCAACTGCAGGAGTTCTGCTAATAAAAAAATATTTATTATTATTTATTATTTCAACCGGTTAATTTTTAATTTTTCATTTTTATTTTTCATTTTTCATTTTTCTCTTTTAATTTTTTAATTTTTCCTTTTAATTTTTAGTTTTTCTTTTTTAATTTTTTATACCCTCCACTCCAGTGTGCAGAGGGTATATATAAGTTTTTCATTCCGTTTGTAATAATTAGAAAAAAAATTTTGGACTCCATAAAATATATATATTTGTGATCCTTATAACAACCGGAGTTGATATAGCGATGTCCGTCTGTCCATCAGTCCGTCTGTGGAAATCACGATGACGGCATCAAACGGGCAGCTAAGGTGCTCGTTGGCATAAAAAATCTTTCAATAACATCCTGAAAAGTTTGCTATTTAAAATCGTCTAAATCGGTCGATTAGGGCCCGAGATTTGAATGAAGAACTAAAAAAAGTCTTGAAAAATATAATTTTCTATGTTGTTCTTGTCACGATCACGCCTTCAATGGTGCAGCTACTGTGATCATTTTTAATGAGAATGATTCACCAAATTCATGGGAAGATTTCTGTTTCAAAAATCATTAATGTCGGTGGAACAGGTCCAGGGAAATCTCTGAAAAAGTAAAAAAAAAAAAAATGAAAAATATGATGTTTCTATATTGTTCTTGTTTTATTCTAAATGTTGTGCTGTTGTCATAGCTGGACTTGTTGTTTTTGTGGTCGTTGGGGTAATAATATAATAAAAACTAACCCTTTGTACATTTTTTTTATTAACTCTGGTAGAAAAATTTAAAAGTTTCCATTGTTTTGGCATCACTAAAAAATTTGTTAGATCATTTCTGTCATTACCACGAGCCTGCCTGCAAAATTTCAGATCGAATGGCTTAACGGGAAATTGGTTAAAATCGATCCAAAATTTTTTCGACAAGCAGACACTACGAGTTAATATAAAGGGAGTAAAAATTCACCAACATCTAATGCAAATAACGCTAAAATACCTAGTTGTTAATAAAATGAAAACAATGTAAATTTAGCAAAAAAAATTTTTATGTATTAATTTATTAAAAGAGAAAAACACAAAAATAACGTTTGATGTTGTATTTTTTGTGTGTAATATTTACATATACATACATACACATATTAAATAATATAAATAATATACATATCTATATATATAAAATTCATTTTCTGTTTGTTTGTTTGTTTGTTTGTTTGTTTGACCGCTATACAAATTTTTATTTTCCAACGGATTTTCCTGAAATTTTGTACACACGATCACTATACCCCAGGAAAGGTCGCCGTATACTTTTTACCGGCCACGCCTACTTTTACGCCCACGTTTTATGTAAAATTCCTTTTCTGTTTTATTCATATTTGTTCACTATACAAATTTTTATTTGTTAACAGATTTCTCTGAAATTCGGTAAACACGATCCCTGTACTCCAGCTAAGGTCACCATATACTTTTTATCGACCACGCCTACTTTTACGCCCACTTTTTATATACAATTCATTTTCTGTATTTTGGTATATTTGTTCGCTATACAAATTTTTATTTTTCAACCGATTTCTCTGAAATTTGGTACACACGATCTCTCTGCTCCAGGGAAGGTCGACATATTCTTCGTACCAGTCACGCCTACTGTTACGCCCACTTTTTGTATACAATTCATATTCTGTTTTTTGGTACATTTGTTCTCTACACAATTTTTTTTTTAAACGCATTTCTCTGAAATTTGCTACACACGATCTCTGTACTCCAGAGAGGTCGCCATATGATTCTTGCCGGCCACGCCTACTTCTACGCCCACTTTTTATACAAAATTAATTTTCTGTTTTTTGGTATATTTGTTCACTATTTTTATTTTTCAAGGGATGTCTAAAATTAGTTCACACTATCTCTATACTACAGGGAAGGTCACCATATGCTTCTTACAGGCCACGCCTACTTTGCGCCAACTTCTATGTATATAAAACTTATTTTATCCTTTTATTTGTTTCTTTATTTGATTGCTATACAAACTTTTATTTTTCAATGGTTTTCTCCGAAATTGAGTACATATTCCAGGGAAGGTCGTCATATGATTTTTACCGACCACGCCTACTTTTACGCCCAAGTTTCATATAAAATTCATATTTTGTTGTGTGGTATAGTTCTTCCCTATACAAATTTGTACTTTTCAACGGATTTCTCTGAAATTTGGTTTACAGGGAAATAACTACACGGTGAACAAATTCATCAAACTTAAAAAAAGGTACCCACAAGAAATGAACAAATTCGCCATTTTTAATCGAAATAAAAATTGAACTTACTCCTCAAATTCATTCCTAAATTTTTACATATTTTTATTTAATGAATTTTGTTAAATATTTATTTTAGTAAACGTTTGCATACAGCTCTCAATATATGTCCTACAATAAATGCATTTAAAATGAGTATTCTTTTCAATAGCATCATTTCGTTGCGCGGAAGCTATGTGCACGGGGAATACAGCTTAGCCTGAATATCGGAATGATCTGAAAAATATATTTTGGCAATTAAAATAAGTTGGCAACAGCTGCGCGGCAGCACAGGTGTGGTTGCCAAAGGCGCGGAAGCGGCGCGCGGTGCGCGACCGCGGCCTCGGACGCGACGGATGTGGACGCGACGCGCTCTTCGAACACAGCTCAGCTAAAATATCGCAATGCTCTAAAAAATATGTTTTAGGAATTAAAATAAGTTAACGAGAACTAAGCGGCAGTACGGGTAGTAGCTGCGAGGAAGCGGCGCGAGGCGCGCGAACTCGGACGCGACGGATGCGGACGCGACGCGCTCTCGGAACACAGCTCAGCTAAAATATCGCAATGCTCTTAAAATATGTTTTAGGAATCAAAATAAGTTAACGAGAACTAATCGGCAGCACGGGTATTAGCTGCGAGGAAGCGGCGCGAGGGGCGCGGACGCGGACGCAACGGATGCGGACGCGACGCGCTCGCGGAACACAGCTCAGCTAAAATATTGCAATGATCTGAAAAATATATTTTGGCGATTAAAATAAGTTGACAACAACTGCGCGGCAGCACGAGTGTGGCTGCCAAACGCGCGGAAGCGGACGCGACTTAGTGAAATGTCGTATGATAAATTTTATCTACGTATGTGAAATAATTACCTGTTGATCAAATGAGGCCACACATATACTATAAGCAGTTGCTTAAAAAGAAAACGTGTGACACAATATTAAACGTCGCATTAGTCTTTCATTTCTGAAACTTGAATTTGATGTCTCTGCTCAATGATGATCACTTATTGAATGAATTAATTCAATTTTTAAATGCTTTGATTCCTTTAATTTGCGGCCCATTCCGTTATATTTGATGTTTATAAATAAATTGAAAAAAAAAAACTTAAAGCGGTTTCGCCGCTTATTTTTGAAGCATTTTTGCTGCAGCATCTTATAAAAAACTTCTAAATTAAAAAATCAAAAAAGTTTTAATTAAAATAAAAAATGAGTTTACTGCCCATACAAATTTTTGGGGAGAAAGTTCATTTTATTGGGGAATTTTTTAATTGGGGACTAAGTACTCAGCGCCTGGTAAGCATAGTGAACCATTTTTCAAGTCAAAGGCCTTTTTATTCCGGGCAAGACCGGGTAAAAACAGCTAGTATTCTATATATTTATATCCATAATAACTGCATGTTAGAAATAAATCGGTATATTATTTTATTAACATAAAATTCTGCAATATTTTGTTGTGGGGAAAATACATTTCTTTTGCATTAACAGAGTGTCACTTCATTTTGCTCAGCGTGACTATGACACTGTAGATGGCGCCACAATTTTTGTTCTAATTAGCTTTGCAATAGTTATTTCTATTTTAACATGAATGTCAATATTTTCAACTAGATATCATACAGAACAATGTTAAAAATATACACGGGCTGGTCTTTTATTTCATACGTTTTTTCATTATTCTTTTACAAATATGAACATAAGTTTGGCATATTAACTGTCTGTTGTCTTTACAAAATAGAGTTGCCGAGTTCATCAATGATTTTTTTACCTTCAAAACAGTTATACATAGTTATATAGAACTATTATTCTGCTTTACCTACAAAATATCTAATTGCGATTACATCTAATTTTTAAAAATTTTTTATAATTACTAAAGCATTATTATTCACATAAATACAAAATTGCACTTTTTAAATTTTCCATTCAAATTTAAGAAAATATCAATTCTAAAAACTGGAATTAAAAATTTCCAATTATAAATTACAATTAACTGAATTTCAGAAAATCATATCAAAACGTCGAAAATAATCTTTAATATATAAATTTTTTCGTTAAACACAAATTGAAATTCAACAAAAAAAAAAAAACACTAAATATGTTTACATTTAAAAATGTTTACATTTAAAAAAAAAATTTGGTAAAAAAAAGCTCTTCGTGATTACCTGTTAATATATGTGTAGAAATAGTGTGTAAAATTTCAAAAGGATCGGTCAAATAAATTTTCAGAAATGTTGTTTGCGTAAAAATTGATACAAAGTTTGTAACATATACGTTATACCGTATGAGGGCTTGAAACGCTGTAGCTTCATTAGTTTTGCCCCGAGTTACTTGAAGTTTTGACAAAGCACTTTAGACATCCGTATATTCAGAAAAAAATAATAACAAAATGCTTTAAAATCAAACGCCCCCTCCCTTTATCATACACATGATTTTAACAAATTTCAAATTTGATAGGAAATAAGTAAGCATCTATATGGCGTAGAACCTGGCTCAGACACCTGTTTTATAGGCTGGGTGCTTTTCTATCATATGCCTTATAATTTATTTGACTATTTCCATCATCTTATGATTCTTGCAATGAAAAACTGAAATGGCGCCACTGTGCCTCGGAAATCTTAGCGTCGCACTGTGGTCCCTATTTTGAGACGGTGGCCAAATGGTTGCCGATTTTAAAGTTATGTCATTCATTTGATAGTAAATGCCATTGAACTTCACGAGCCAAAAAATTGCGATTCTATATCAGTTATAGCATAGCGAAAAGGGTCTTCGAAAATGGACTTTCTCAGTATTTTGCTAAAATTAAATATTTATTTGTAATTTTAATTTTTAAATTACTGTAAGTTTTTTTTTTAAAAGATCTTAAAGTAAAATAAATTTTGTATAATTTTGTAAGTTCTAAGCTATGAATGTTAGAAATATAAAGTCACTGAGTCGTTTAGAAATTAAAAAAAGGGTAAAAATTTCCCGAAAAACTCCTACTTAATAGATTACAAATCCTGCCCATCAAAAGCCATCAAAAACAATATTGCCCTCTTCTGTAGTCCAAACCCTCCCCTACACTCCTATAACCCATTGTATATCCGCCAGTTTTTGCCCGTGTGCACCAGAACAATTTTTCTGGCCCAAAGTCAGATATTTTGTGCAAAATTTATGAATACAAAAGTTGATCATAGCGGTGTATTTCTTTTCGTTGGTTTATTTGTTTTTTATTCTGACAGAAAAAGGAAACGGTAGAGTTGAAACAAACTGTTATATACTTATAAAAAAGAATTGAGACATAATGCGCTTAATTGCTAAATTATATTAATGGGTAAAATCTTTTTATTTTGATAGGTATTTTTCAAAATCATTAGTAGTCGGAAATTCAGTTATGTAGTTTAAATACCTGACAAAATGGGGAATTCCTCAAAGAATTATTAAGGATTCATATTTGCACCAAATTCAGCCAACACAAAATAAGAAAAATAAAATTGAAATAATCGAAAAAATAGTAGAAACGAGCTCAAGGGGCATAAAGTGGATTTTGAAAAGCATTTCTACACCAATTGAAGATAAGAAATTTACTCCAGAAGAAGCGTTCGCTCTACTTTTGGATTTGAAGTTGACCAAGAATCAATATAAGTAATTGCGGAAGTAATTTTCCAGAGTATCGAGATTTAGTTTCTGCCAAAAAAGAATGCTTGCTTTCACAATCTGCTACGAGTGTCACTTCAAGTTCAGCAGAAATAAAATTGCAAGATCGCCTTTAAAACACTGCAGAGCCATTTCTAAATACGTTTTATACTGATCATTTAAAAAACAATGGAAATGGCAGTATTACTTTAATTTCTAAATGGGTATCTAATGGATCCTCTGGTCAGAAACAATACAAGCAATTTAATGCCGAAAATTCGCCAGGTGCTAATGTATTTATGGAACATCAATAACAGAAATTGATGTATGGAAACACGAAATTCCTTTTTCAACGAAGTATTGCAGACGAATAAAATTTCCACTCAAAAAGGAAACCAAAGATGTTGTAACAGAAGAATTTAAAAAATAAAATATCAAATTAAAGAACTTAAACCGGTAATATTTAAATTTGATGACCAAAACATTGAAGCCAATTTTAAAATGTGTCTCACACTGATTGATGGAAAAGTTACACAGGCTTTAACAAAGTCATCATCAAGCTGCACTGCATTTTATGCCAAAAGACATGAAGTCAATTATGCCAACCCCCCAACAAAAGACGATAGTTTCAAGGAAACCTACGAATTTGGGATTTTCCCTCTTCATGCTAGAATATGTTTTATGGAGCATATTCTTAAACTGGGTTCTGATTTGGAATATGGTTCGTTAGGCGAAACAGTCAAAAAAACAAAGAAAATGAAGAAAAATGAAAGCAAAAAAAAACAAACTCAAAAAAATATATACAGCTGGGTCTCATAATCGACCAACCAAAACAAGGAAAAGGAAAGTCAAATGTTGGAAATACTGCAAGGAGATTTATGTTCCTATCCAAAAATTGCAGCATCTATCGCAGGTGTATATCATTAATTAATAAGACGATTCAAAATCATATTACAAGTTCTAGCATGCAGCAGAAAGATATATGCAAAAAATATTTTATAACGAAAAATACTCTGGCCATCCACAGTTCATAGAATTTTGTACAATGGGGAATAAATAGTTCATGACAATATGCTACCAATAGGAGATCTATCTGAAGAAGCGCAAGAAAAAAGGAACAACGACTACTGATTCTTTCGCAAGGACAACACAAGAAAAATATTCAGATGTTGCACTAATGAAGACCTTATCACTACCTCTATTGAGTTGGACGAAGAAGCTAAACTACTTCTGGAAGATCAAAATCAAGGCTATTTAGAAGAAATATTTACTAAAATTGTTTGATTTAAAGTAGTTTTTCAGTACATTAATAATAAGTTATACTCTTTTTTTTATATATGCAGTTAACAATTTTTCTTGATTAAAAAAATTATGTATATTATAAATTTAGAATAAAAATTGATATAGAAATATTTAAAAAGACAATAAAAAAATTTTTAACTAAAGTAAAAACATAAGACTTTTTCATTGAAGCTTCTATATCTTGAACCAACACCAGGTAACTTTTACGTTTGCTGCTTAATAAGTTATATTTTAACCTGGGCTCTTTCAAAAAAAAAAGAAAAAAAAACAGTTGTTGGTCCTTGTGAACATTGGGACTAAAAAATTTACGGGGCAAATTTAACTTTATTTAACAAAATTTTTAAAAAGTAACAATCGTAAACCAACAATGCAAACAAATCCACCACTGTTCTTGTTAAACTCACAACAAAATAAAGTAAACTTGAAAAGCTATGTAAATGGTAACTCTTATGCATCACGCTTAAGAGAAAACAATGATCTCTTTAGTATTGATCAACTTTTTCAAATATTTGCGTCGGTATTAACTGACCTTCAGAAATGTACAAACAAAGTACAGCAAATTCAGGTTGTTATGTCGATGTTAAAATATGCTTATGGATTGCCATAACTATTATAATGTATTTAATCTACTTCACTGGAATGCCCACGGCATTTCAAATTTTTCCCATCTTAAACAATTTGAATATTTACTTGAGTCTCTCAATATACATATAGCCTCATTAAATGAAACTTATTTAAATGAAAATCACAAACCATATTTACGAAATTATTTAATATACAGAAAAGATAGAGAAGGAGCTAGAGGTGGCGGCGTAGCTCTAATTGTTCGAAAAAATGTAAATCACAAACTTCTAAATGTTGTAAATACGATGTTAATTGAAAATCTTTCAATAGAAGTAACCATCAATAATCGGCCAGTTATATTAACAACAACTTATTCACCGAAGTACTCCCCATCCTTCAGAAATGATATTACGAAACTAACTAACTAACATTCAATAAAACTCTCTTCGTACTAGGAGAAATGCAAAGCATACATCATGGAATTGTACATCAAATAACACTGCTGGAAACGTCCTCTTCAATCTTCAGCAATGTCAAAATTTTTTCATACATCACACAGTAGAACCAACGTATCAACCATACCAACAAAATAGAAATCCATCGGTCATAGATATTATTCTTACCAACTCAGCAATAAACATGACCTTAGATGTTCTTGGTTTCGATGTTCCCTCTGATCACCGACCATTGGTTTGTACATTACATCAATCATCTGTAAATCTTGTAGATACAAGCCACTTCGATTACAAATCGTCAAACTGGTTGCTTTTTCAAAACCATATTGAAAGCCGTTTAAAATTTCACTTCGAAATGTATACTAGCAAAGATAAAATCGACCGTGATATCGCCAATCTTATTGAAGTCATCCTAGAAGCCCGCAACATTTCTACCCCCATGGTCAGTACAGACAATAATTATGTACTCACAATGGCTACAGTAAAACTAATAAAGACAAGGCGCATTCTACATCGAAAAATGAAAAGAGCGTATACCCAAGATGATTCAAATTTCTTTAGCAATGTGTTAAACTTATAAGTACAATTATTGACCACAGAATTAAAATGGAACGAAATGATAAGTGGACAAAGTTACTATCAAACTTAAAGCCAGGCGATAAGTCGTTTTGGAAAATCAGCAGGGGACTGAGAGGTAAACTTAACAAAACCATTCCGACTGTAAAAACAGCCAACCAGGAAATCTGCGCAGACAATAAGAAAGCTCAATTGTTAGCTGATTCTTTTTTTAATGGCAAACAGTCTAACTTCAAATTTTAAACATTCAATTGACAAGACTGTAAAAAGAAAAGTGAACCGTTTTAAAAAGGACACCAATAGCTCTGAGGGAGCCATTTTCACTTCAATGGATGAATTAAGTACAATAATTAAAAGCCTTAAAACTTCTAAGTCTCCAGGATTGGATAAAATTTCTAATTTATTACTCAGCTTTTAGTTGTTTTATTTAACAGCTATATTCAATTAAACTATTTTCCAAAGCACTTCAAAACTGCCAAAATTTTTGTGGTCCCAAAGCCAAAGAAACCTAAAAATGACCCAAACAGTTACAGGCCAATTAGTCTTCTAAGTAACTTGGGCAAATTATTTGAGAAAATGATACACATCAGACTTAGTGAGTTTGCAACAGATAACAATTTAATAGCTGAAGACCAATTTGGGTTCAGGAAAGAACACAGCTGCATTCAACAAGTTAACAGAATTGTTAATATCGTATTGGAAAATAAGCGCAAGAGACATTCTACTGGGCTTACTCTCTTAGATATCGAAAAGGCATTTGATACTGTCTGGCACAATGGCCATATATATAAAATACTGAATTCTAACATGCCAAAATATTTATGCAAAATAATAACAGAATTTCTTGATGAGAGAAAATACATAGTAAGTGTTAATGGATCGTGTTCTCTTCACCGACAACTACAACCGCAGGCCTACCGCCATTGTTCTACTCTTTATACACATCTGACTTTTGTCCTCCTCCATATATAGGCACAGCATACTATGCAGATGACACAGCCCCGATAACTTCAGGTAAAATCACCTCAGCTCTACTCAAGAAAATGGAAAAGGTGTTAATAAATTGCTACAAATATTTTCATAAATGGAAAATAAAAATTAACCCTGCTAAGACCCAAGCTATTATCTTTCCGTTCAACAAGTCCCCAAAACGATTACCAAATCGGAATTTGAAATTAGACAAAGTCGAAATTCCCATCGTTAACGATGTTAAATATCCTGGTGTCCAGTTGGATAAAAAATTTAAGTTCAAAAAACACATTGATGAAACCGCCAAGAAAGGTTCAAACGTTTTTAAAGTACTTTGGCCATTAATAAACTATCGTTCGTCCCTGAACTTAAAAAACATAAATCTCATTTCAAAACTGTAATAAGACCTACATTAACTTTTAATTGCCCTATATGGTACAAAGCCGCCAGAACACATATCAAAACATTGCAAATAATCCAAAATAAATCTCTTAAAATAATTAATAACCTGCGTTGGAGGTATTCTACAGATCTTCTATATATTAGAAGTGGATTCGAAAAAAATCATGAATTCATTTATAGGTCTAGCCAAAACTATTTTCACTCTAACACGCATTCTACTTACCCTCTGATAAGAGCATGTAGAGAATTCTCATTATAAATATTTAGTAAAAATCACCAAATTGAAAACTATATGTTTACAAAGTAAACCGTTTATATATACTGCTTTTCTAATAGTGTTTGAAATTTTATAGTTTTAGAATTAGATTTAGAATCAGATAAAGGTTTTCCCTAATTTCCTTTAAAATATCAAATATACACTATATAAAACATTATAAAGATTTTACTGATCTCATTTGTTGTAATATATTGAATAATATCTCAAACTCTGTAAATATGTATATATAAAATTAAATGAAATAAAGATATTTTGAAATTGAAAAAATTGAAATTGAAAATTAAAAAGTATTAGTTGTAAAATGAACTGAAGAAATAAAATATATAAAAAAAAAACTTTTTTAACCTTTTAATACTTCACTTTTGTGCTAAAATTCAACTAAAAATGAAAATGAATTTCAAATCCTCCATAACTTTTTTTTATTATCATTTTATAGCAAAAATTGAAGGCTAGTCCCACCTACCAAACAAAATTCCAATCCAATCAAAAGTTATGAATTTTTTACCGCCTTCCGCTGTGCGTCGCTTAATTTGGGATATATATTTTCCAAGTGTACGAACAAAATTTCTTATAAGTCCCAATTTTATGTAGAGCGGTGGAAGTGTTATTTTCGATGCCTGCTCAAGCTGACGATCGGTATATGGTCGGTCGGTGTAATAAAGACCTTGACAAATACACAAAAAATATTGGTGTTTTACGAACCACTTTTGCAGGCTCATGCGAATGAAAATAATTTTGAAGTCTGAACAAACATTTTTTTGAGAATTTGTACTAGTTTTTATGCAATATTTGACGATATGCAAATATAAAAATAATTTAAGTTATTTGTTTTATAAATATAATTTTAAAAATTAAAAATCGGCACCTGTATTTAAAAATAGTATTGAGTGTAAGATACAGATGGAGATTAACAAAAATTAGTCATTGCTAAATTTAACATTCTTCCTTGATTTATATTTCTTCTGTCAACAGACATGTTGTGGAGCAATAAAACAGACAACATATTAATTTTTTCGTCATATATTTGTTAAAATTTCGTATGAAAGTCATCAGTTATACGAGGGTGGTTCAAAGGTTTCGACATATAGATGGTGGAAGTTGGTTACAAAGAATTACTGCGCTGAAATTTGACAACCTCACAAAACTGCAGTTTTAAGTTTGTTTCTTATTTATTTGATAGCTTTCAATATTCAAACTATTGTGATCAAATGGTGGTAGTACGCGCTGGCAAAACGAGTATATAGTAACCGACCCAATTTTATTTCAACACAAGCAATAGTGACGAACATCCATTAACAGCTACATAAACAATGATGCACGCTATTATAGATATTTCAATGGGAAGTGTTCTGCTTTTAGAACATAACTTATCTCTGGACCACAAGTCTTTCTTAACATCAGTCATTCAACAAGTAGATATCGTCCGTTTACAGTCTACTGTCTAACGGATCACAGTGGTTCAAAACCAAAACAAAGTGGAAAGTGGTAATAAGTCTGGAACTTCTAAACTATTGGTTGGATTGGAATAGTATATTCTAGGCGATTGTAGTCAAGGATATAGGCTTTCAAAATATTTATTTTTGAGATACCCTGTTGTAACACAGGGTGAGCTACAGGGTGCCAAAGTCGACCACCTCGAGGTGGAAAATGTTTTCAAAGCTTGTAACTTTTATAAATATGAAGTGATTTTTATGTTTTTTAAATTTTTCCAATAACCATTAAATTATTAACAAAAAACATGCATATACTACCTAGTTATCGCTTATGGTTTAAAAAATATTTGATTTTAAAAATCAACATTTGAACTTTTCACCAAATTCTTTCTTGGTTTTTCGCAAATAACATTTTTATTAAAACAGATAAAAAAAAATCTAAAAATACGTGGCGATAGCCAGTACTTTATAAAAAGATATGTTGAAGTACTTTTTGAATTATTTCAAACCGTTTAGTGAGCACAAAATCTTAAAGTTGACTTTTTGAATCAGGTTCTAAAAATTGCAAATTTTAGCCAAAAAATACCCTTCATTCTTTCACTTTTTTCTCACAACCTTGGTAAAACATGTATATATTTTTCTACACATTTTAAAAGAATATGTTTCAAGAATGGTTGTAAGCGAAGTTTTTAATATTTTTGGATATGCACCCTACGTCCAGCATTGGACGAAATTGGGCAATTTAAAAAAAAAAAAAACTAAGTTTTAAAAGTTAATACAAAAATATCCGCTCGATTTCTTCAAATATTTCACCGCAGTATTAAAGCTCCAAATATTCTTATTTACTTGCCGCAATAAAATTCACCGCCGTTACATAAACGTGGTCAGGAGGGCTTAAATGGTGAAAAAAGTCAAATTTTCATACGAATTTTTTTTGTTAACATAAAAAACATATTAAGATAAGTTATTTTTATATTTTGTTTATTGATTCAGAGCGGCATTTAAATTATCTAAAACACTTCAAGAAATCATTTTGATAACGTTAACAGTTTTTGAGATATTTATATTCAAATTTCAGAAAAAAATATAGAAAAACTATGGTTTTTCGTTTTTTTTGGTTTTTTTGGTAAAGTGTTCCCAAAATTTTTAATTTTACTTATTATTATATATATTGTTAAAGAAGACATATTTATCTATTCAACGATATATAACATGTCTATCAAATATATTCCAACATGCTGAAATAATGACCCCAAACCACACTCCACAGGCAAAAATTTAGCTATTTCTCTATTTGTTCATATAAATGGTCATTTACATAGTGAATGACATATTTTTTTATTGTTTTTTGGTAAAGGGTTGCATACGTTTTTATTACTTCACATAATTTTATATATCTTTTCAAAGAAGGTATAATTATAAGTTAATGGTGTATGAAATATTTACCTAATGAGTTTCAACTGATCATATAATTGCCCGAAACTCTGATGCTGATTTTATACAAAAAAAAAAACCAGGTAAAAAGCCAATGCCTAAGATATTTTCATTATTAAATAACAAATATAACTAAATTTTTTTTAATGAGTATTTTTTTATTTGTTTTATAATAGGCTTAAAATTACATAACAATTGTCTGCTTTTTTACTAGTTATTTTCTACAAAACAATCAGAAATATCAAAAGATAAAAGATGTTTTATATCCATAGCTTCGGAATCATCATTTTCTATTTCAAGACTTATTTTTGGTAACCATTTTGTTCTTATGGAGTATATTACTGGATCTGATGATATCAATAAATATTCCATTAAATCGGAATTTTGGGCTTCTTTGCTAAATTTTCTTGTATTAAAAAGTCTAAAGTGTTTGACATCTCTGTTTCTAGCTTCTTGTGCTTCTTCAGTCAGTTCTCCCAAGGGCAGTTTGTATTATTTCTTTCCCATGAGCTAATACTTTGTGTACAGTTGGTGTCATTGGCCTCCAAGGATATAAGTTCATGATTAATTCCTTAGATCCACTAGCATATATTTTGAATTTCTCCGCATTAATTTGTTGTTTACTATTAATGACAGCTAATATTACTTTAAACCGTGCGATTAAAGCCGTGTCAATGCCAGTAATCAAAGAAATAGTTTCGGGATCTTCAAAAAAAGTCTTGCTGTATTACCATCATTTGAACTTCCATAGCCACAAAGAGGCTTATCGACAATTAGACCAATTTGCATTTTAAATTCATCCAGAATTCTTTTCTTCTCAGTTTTTCGTATGGCGTGTAGATCAGTATTATTTTTAACTGGTATATTTTCTTGTCCTGGAATTTGCCGGTATTTTAGATCATATGCGAGATGCAAGCAATATTTCATATTTCGTATTCTTGCATGAAGTGGTGATATTCCAAATTTTAAAGCATTTTCATTAATAGGAATTTCATCACAACTGTTATGACATTCTGAACTTTTCTTTCCACATATATTATATTTCCAAGTAGATGTTATATCTGTAACGGCATTGGCTACTTTCCCATCAATCATTGTAAAAAGTGGCTGAAATAACACTTTAATGACACTTCCAGATATTTCCACAAAAACTGGAGACAATCTCGAAATTTCCTGATATATTGAACTCACTAAGCTTTGTGTTGTAATTTTGTCTTCCTTTGTGTACTCAAATCGGATTGGCCGACATAGAAACTTAGATCCGGGTGTCCATATGTCCTGATATTCTCTCTCACTAGAAGAAGAACTTGTCTCATTATACAGCCTCATTTTTAATGGTACTAATGATGTCATAAAAATTGCTGAAAAATCTATTTCTGAATTGCTTCCACTTGGTTGTCTATACTCAGAAAATCCAGATGTTCCATCGCATCCCCATTTACATATTAACGTAACTTCTGAATTGTTGCATAATTCTATTTCTTCTTTGCTAAATGTGGATATTATTCTAGATGCAGTCTTTTCAAGCAGTTCCGCTAATCCAACATTTGCACTTTCAGTATTGTATTTCACATTAGATGGTAGAATTTTTTTTTTGTTTCCTTTATGGCTCTGCTGGTAGGAAAAATATCAAATCCTTTTTCTTTGAGAGCTTTTCTCAAAATACCATATTTATTTCTTGTCAATCCCAAATTTAAAATAAGAGCTAACGCATCCTCTTCTGTAAATGATGTTGACGATTTTGGCGTTGAAATACTTTGCACCATACGCTTCAACCGCTTAGGAGATGCAGTTGGTAACACATCTACAATTTTAGCTCCCTTTGGTTGCGTGCGTGTCAAGGCTGATTTAAAAGAATCCTTAATTTTATGATCAGTTGAAACTCATTAGGTAAATATTTCATACACCATTAACTTATAATTATACCTTCTTTGAAAAGATATATAAAATTATGTGAAGTAATAAAAACGTATGCAACCCTTTACCAAAAAGCAATAAAAAAATATGTCATTCACTATGTAAATGACCATTTATATGAACAAATAGAGAAATAGCTAAATTTTTGCCTGTGGAGTGTGGTTTGAGGTCATTATTTCAGCATACTGGAATATACTTTATAGACATGTTATATATCGTTGAATAGATAAATATGTCTCCTTTAACAATATATATAATAATAAGTAAAATTCAAAAATTCTGGGAACACTTTACCAAAAAACCAAAAAAAACGAAAAACCATAGTTTTTCTATATTTTTTTCTGAAATTTGAATATAAATATCTCAAAAACTATTAACGTTATCAAAATGATTTTTTGTAGTGTTTTAGATAATTTAAATGCCGCTCTGAATCAATAAACAAAATATAAAAATAACTTATCTTAATATGTTTTTTATGTTAACAAAAAAAATTCGTATGAAAATTTGACTTTTTTCACCATTTAAGCCCTACTGACCACGTTTATGTAACGGCGGTGAATTTTATTGCGGCATGTAAATAAAAGTATTTGGAGCTTTAATACTGCGGTGAAATATTTGAAGAAATCGGACGGATATTTTTGTATTAACTTTTAAAACTTAGTTTTTTTTTTTTAAAATTGCCCAAATTCGGCCAATGCTGGACGTAGGGTGCATATCCAAAAATATTAAAAATTTCGCTTACAACCATTCTTGAAACATATTCTTTTAAAATGTGTAGAAAAATATATACATGTTTTACCAAGGTTGTGAGAAAAAAGTGAAAGAATGAAAGGTATTTTTTGGCAAAAATTTGCAATTTTTAGAACCTGATTCAAAAAGTCAACTTTAAGATTTTGTGCTCACTAAACGGTTTGAAACAATTCAAAAAATACTTCAACATGTCTTTTTAAAAAGTACTGTCTATCACCACATATTTTTAGATTTTTTTTATCTATTTTAATAAAAATGTTATTTGCGAAAAACCAAGAAAGAATTTGGTGAAAAGTTCAAATGTTGATTTTTAAAATCAATTATTTTTTAAACCATAAGCGATAACTAGATAGTATAAGCATGTTTTTTGTTAACAATTTAATGTTTATTGGAAAAATTTAAAAAACGTAAAAATCACTTCATATTTATAAAAGTTACAAGCTTTGAAAGCATTTTCCACCTCGTGGTGGTCGACTTTGGCACCATGTAGCTCACCCTGTGTTACAACAAGGTATCTCAAAAATAAATATTTTGAAAGCCTATATCCTTGACTACAATCGCCTAGAATATACTATTCCAATCCAACCAATAGTTTAGAAGTTCCAGACTTATTACCACTTTTTTTTGGTTTTGAACCACTGTGCGGATCTCACAATCCATTACCGCAATAACTAGATTATTAGCCACACAAGCCGTATGTGAATTAAACATCCACAGAGGTCGTTCCTGTCAACAACAATATAGATAAATTTAAGTCAAACATCCACAAACACTACTTATTTAAAATTTTTAATAATTTTTTAAATGCAGTTAATATGCAAAATGAAAGATTTCCAGAGTTAAAATAATATACGAAAAAAAAAGATTTTATGTAATGATTCTTAAAAGAAAATCATTGAGAGTCTTGTCCCATTTTGCCTTTGATTCGCTATACATAAAATAGTTTCGTCATTTTAGGGTGTGCGTTTTGTAATACCAGAAAACTCCAATAAATTGTTATTTACATGAGATGATGTGTACAAAGTTATCTACTGTTTAAACTTATATCGTTGTTTAACCAACACTTATTAAAGTACTAATAATTTTTAGACACGGTAAACCCACAATAGGAAATTATAACCAGACAATTCAAAGTTGATGATTTAACATTTTCTTTACTTTTCTAGTGTTTACCTTAGTTCAATCTTGAATGTTTCATGTGTGGGTACATTACCAAAGGATAAAGGGCACTACATTTATTTGTGGGTAAACGGAAGTACAAAAGGGCGGATATAAAAAAAGAAAAACAAACACAACTTAAAAATGAGGGAAGGAATTGAAAATGTTTTCTTCTTTATATTGTTTGTTATTTGGTTGAACATTTTTTGAACACACATTAGAAGGGAGTGAAGTCGATTTCAAACATTAAAATTTGAATAAAAGTTTAACCAGCAAACCTATTTTACTTCATAACATTTTAGCTGATATCTCTTAGATATTAAAAGACTGGAAGTATTTGTCGATTAAAGAAATTTATTTGAATACATGAAAAAGGCTGTTTATGACAAAATAAATTGACAGTTATTAAGGTGTAACTATTTTTTTGAACTGTATATGTTTAATTTTATATCCAAAACGTGTATTTGGGAACAAACAAGAAAGCGAGATGTCTTTTTTTATGTATCGCTACACGTACGCACAAATGATGTCCTCGCTTCTAATTACGAATGTATGCAGGCGTTTTAGTTATAAGATAGAAGTGTTAGTTCACTCTTAAGGATATGTAATATTGTGCATAAGGTATTGTTACCCGTCAATCATGAAGCACAAACGCTGTGTGCTATATATTCCCGCCATTGTAGAAATACACTATCGGATAAATTGGAGTATAAAAACATACTTTTATTTTTGTGAAAAGAAATCGAATATATGTATGTATATTTGTATGTTTGCATATTTGTTTGCTTGTAGCTTAGAGGATACCAAATCATTCGACCGATTTTCCTGAAAATTTTACGGAGTCTTATTGTGTATCTGGAAGGAAGGCTATAAATTTTTTTGATGCATTTTTTTCGGGTAGGTTTGTTCCGCTTTTTTTTTCTCCTGTTCAATATCTACAACTTTCAGACACGAAAGAGGTATTCCGTACGGTTATCGAGTTATAACCATGTTAAAATATAAAAAAGTGATAAGAATCCCCTTTGATCAAAAAAAATCGTAAGGCTATTAAATTATAATGGCAGTCAACTTGACAAAATGAATGAAGCAGAAGTTCTTATTTTTGGGGCTACTTTCAGGTGCAGTTGTCTGAATTGAGCCCCAAAATCATATCTTGTACTCTGTAATGTACATTTTTGATGGGCTCATACTCATTTTTAGGATTGCCGCTTTCATAATACTCCTGATATTTTTTGTTTTTTCTGATCCGACTTCAGTGGTTCTTCATTTATTTAACGCTAATATTTCATACTAGATGTAACCCGGTGTGCTTCGCTACACCCGCCCCCTGCCCCACACGAATCGTTATGAGAGGGCTCACGCAAAGTCCCAAGTTTCTCACTAATACAGTTATTCAGATATATCATATTTAATACTAAGTTTGTGTAGGAGTGCCACGCGAATTTGTCCAATCCCGCCCATTTTTTGTCTGACTACTCACGTTAATAATAGATGACCTGAGACAAATTTGGAAAGCTTTCTCTATCATAGTACTTAATATATATGATATTAAAAATTTACTTTGTTCGGGAGGTGCCACGCTTACTAAAAATATTAAAAAAAATTACAGCCCATATCCGCAGTAAGACTCTGTGAAAATTTCAGGAAGATCAGATGATTAGTTACGGAGATTACCTCCTACAAACAAACAAACAAACACATATTGCCTCTATATTATGTTAGTATAGATTATTAGTATAGATTTTTGTTTTTTCATTCCATACAACAATTATCAGATTTTTCGGCGTTCCTATCCTGGAGCAAAGTACATGTAGCTGCCCATTAGAAGATGGATTATCCATGTTAGTACTGGCAACACTTAACTATTGGCCTTGAACTTAGAATATCATTTGGCAATTTTTCTTTTTAGCGATTTTTGATTTTGCCCATTTTTATTTTGAAGATTTTTTTTGGCGATTTTTATTTTCTGTTTTTTGTTTATTTTCGTTTTTGGCAGTTTTTGAATTTGGCGATATATATTCCACGACAAATCACATTGATAACTTATGTACTTGTTAAAAGACTGTCGCTTTCGTAGTACTTCATACTTTTTATATAGGAGGTGCCACGCCCACTAATCCCATCCCGCCCAATTTTTATTGGACTTCTCACATTTATATCTGATGGACTCACTGCTTCGATCACGCCCATTGTTTTGTCCGACTAATCATACGAAGAATCTATGGGCTCACGCAAAGCCGCAAAGCTCTCCCTTTTGCAGTAATCCAGATATATGACATTAAATAGTTACTTTGCATGGGGAGTGGCACGCCTGTTGGTGTGAATACGCCAATTTTTTGTCTGACTACTCATAATAAGATCTGATGTGGTCGTGCAAAGTGCCAAAGCTTCCCTTTTTTAGTACACCAGTTATATGATACCATATATTTACCTTGTATGGGCGGTGCCACGCCCACTACTCCGATCATGCCCATTTTTGTCTAACTAATCACATGAATAACTTATGGGGTCACACAAAGTTCCAAAACTCTCACTATTACAGTACTTCAGACATATGGCATTTTATATTTACTTTGGATGGCAGGTGCCACGCCTATTGGTCCGATACTGTCCATTTTTTGCCCGACTACTCACATTAATGATAGGTGGTATGAGACAAATTTGAAAAGCTCTCTATCACAGTACTCGAGATATATAATATTGAACTATTACTTGTATTGGAGGTACCACGCCCACTTATCCGATCCCGCCCATTTCTGGCGTAGCTACTAATATTAACAATAGGTGACCTCACACAAATTTTCAAAGTTCTCCCTTTCATAGTACTCAATATATATGATATTAAAAATTTACTTTGTGTCGGAGGTGCCACGCCCACTAAAAATATTTAAAAAATTATAGCCTATAGCACTTCCTATATCCGCAGTAAGACTCTGTGAAAATTTCAGGAAGATCAGTTGGGTAGTTACGGAGATTACCTCCTACAAACAAACAAACAAACAAACAAACAAACAAACACACATTACCTCTTTATAATATTAGTATAGATTTGATATATCTAAAAATCGGAGCAAAGCTGTAGTCTTTAGTAAACCATAAACGGACAAAGCAAAAAAAAGCAAAACTAAAATCTTCATATAAAGAAATGTTTAGTTTCCAGTTCGTAAATTTCAAATTAGATTATGGACCAATAACAAAAGATGTTACAAACATCAGGGTAAACTCATTATACCCTAACCACAAAGTGGAAACTTGGGACAACAAAATTGTTCTGGTGCACACGGACGGAAACTGGCGGATATACAATGGGCTATAGTAGTGTGGGGCGGGGGGGGGGGGGGTGTGTTCAAACTACAGAAGAGTTCAAGATCTTTTTTATGGCTTTTGATGGGTAAGAGTTATGCTCTATTAAGAAGGAAATTTTTGGGAAATTTTGACCTATTTAAATTTTTTTTTAATTTCGATACGACTCAGTGACTTTACATTTCTAATATTAATAGCTTAGAGATTACAAAATTATATAAAATTTATGTTACTTCTTTTGGGCTATGATGGTCAGCTTATAAGTTTTAAATAAAATAAATTAAAACAAAATTTATTTCATTTCCACTCTACGTTTCGTTGACGGTTTTTCAACTTCATCAGGAGTGTATAAAAATTTTTTTATTATTAATTTCTGGCGACAAAAAATTAAAATAAAACAATATATCAACATAATGTTATATTAGTCACAATAGTTTAACTTACGATTAATCCAAACTTATATTGTCAGGTTATTATTATTTAATAAATTTAAAGATAAAAAACTGGATATCACGACACAAATTTAATAAAATTAAATAAATTAATAACAAGTAAGAAAGTTATAGTCGGTCTAGACCGACTATACGATAACCTATACCATACCTTTAGAGACCATATCTCTTAGGCCCAACTAATTGGATATAGAAAATAAGCATAAACCAAATTTGAGTGGCATTTTTATTAATTTTTTTGGCTGCAGGTATGAAAAAGTTCATATCGGATACTATATTTATATGGGGACTAGGTCGAAAAATGGACGGATCCTGGCAATCGTTGGTAAAGTCTCTTGTATTTTGCAAAAATATATACAAACAAAATTTTAGATGAATCAGTGCAATATTTTTGTTTTTTTTTTTTATATATTTAAGTGAAGATCGGGAAGCAGCTCTATATGGGGCCTATGACTAAGAGTTGCCTGATAGGCACCGTTTTTGGACTACTCATTAATGAATGTAATAAACACATGCAAACCCAATTTGACTAAGATCTATACGACAATTTGGATCTTATGGCAATTTATGTCGATTTCATAGGGGTCATTTGTATGGGGGCTAGGTCTGAACATGGACCGATTCTCACCAATTTCAATAGCGTTCATCCCATGACCGATAAAGGCTTATATACCAAATTTCATCAAAATATATTCATATTTGCGACCTGCAGTTTGATTACAAGCTTTACATGGACACACAGACGGACGAACGGACGGACGGACGGACATCGTTTAATCGAATCAGATAGTGATTCTGATTCGATCGGTATAATTGAAGATGGGTGTAGGTCAAATATTATTGGTTGTTACAAACAGCAGCACAAAGTCATTATACCCAAACCACATAGTGGTATAGGGTATAAAAATAAATAATCAAAATAAATATAAAAAAAAAATCACAGTTTTAAACTTAATGACTAATATCACAGAACTAATATTTAAGTAATTGCAATTGAATATTGCAGCTTAGTGTTATCTTTGTCTTCTTTGTTGTTTAATGTTTTGTGTATTTTTTGTTGTATTTTTAAACTTTCCAATGTGTATCATTTGTTTTCATTTCTCTCTTTATCTAAAATCTTAACTCCTTTTAAATCGACGTTATGTCCGCTCTCTTTTGCATGTTGAGATAATGCTGTCGATTCCTTGTGTTTTTTTATGTCTGCTTGATGTTCCGCAATTCTTACTCCTAACATTCTTTTTGTTGTTCCTATGCAGACTTTGTTACACACCTCCCTTTCATTACCATCGCATTTTATCTCATAAACTACGTTGTCAATTTCTAATATATCTTGTTTTGTTTTTTGTGTGTAAAAAGGGATCTAAGTGTTTCATTTGATCTGTGTGCTATTGTTACACTCTTGTCATTTATTATTGAGATTTTTGCTCTCCGTTAATTTTGGTATGTATGGTACACTGTAAAAATTAGTTTCTATTGTTTTTTGTTTCTTATTTTGCTGTTTTTTGTTGAATATATTGTTGAAAAGATTGTTAATAATGTATATTGGATAATTATTTTTTAATAAAATTTTCTTTATTTTATTGATATTGTTACCTTTATATCGCTGATCGCTAATTTGTACTACTTTTTGGATTAAATTGTTTGCTGTATTAAGTTTTATTTTCCATGGTTGTGTAGAGTGGTAATTTATCATTCGTCCTGATGCTGTCGCCTTCGTGTACCAATTAGTAATTGGTTTTTCATTGTGCTTAATTATTCTTATATCCAAGTAAAGAATTTCATTGTTGTGTTCTCGTTCTATTGTAAATTTGAGTTTATTATGATATGAGTTCAATGTATTCATTATCGTTGCTTCGTCCTTCTTATTGATTACAGCGAAAAGATCATCGACGTATTTAGATATGAACTTAATTTTTACATTTTTTGTTTTTAATTCAGATATTACTTCGTCCAAGAGATTGTCTAGTATTATGTCTGCAATAGTAGGGGATAAATGGTTACCCATTGGCATACCATATATTTGATGGAAAAACTTTTTGTCGTAAGTAAAATAGTTGTTATCGACTAAGCAAAACTGAAGTATTTTTAAAAATTGTTGTTTTGATATTGTGGTAACGTCATTTAGTGTTTTCCACTTATGAAGAATATTTTTTATGGCTAGATGTGCCGATATGTTGGTAAATAGGGATACTACGTCAAATGATACAATAATGTCGTCTTTATCCAGGATAAGGTCTCTTATTCTATCTTTTAATTCCATAGAATTTTTTATATTTTTTATTTTTCATATTTTATATTTATGAATTTTAGGAAGACCATATAATTCTGGTGCTGCTGCTGCATGGGTTGTCATTTTTATTATCTGGAACTTTGTGATATGGTTGTTTTTAAACAGATCCATAATTATGTTATTATTTGTTCTTTGTTGGGTCTTCTCGAATATGCTTGTACGTAGTTTTGTCATCTAACAATTTATACATTTTTATTTTGTATTCATCTTTGTAAATAACTACTGTCTTATTCCCTTTATCATCCGATGTTATCAATATTTTATCATCATTCTCTTTAATAAAGCGTTTTGTGTCCTCATATATGCTTAAAATGTATTTTTCCATTTTGTTATTCATCATTTTTCGTTTGTAGTTTGATATCCGGTTCGCGATTTGAGATCTCAATATTTCCTTATCAGTTTGATTTTTAATTGTCTGGACCCATTGTTCCATGTCCGCTATTAATGGAATTGGTAAGAAGTTTTTGTTACTTACTGGTGGTGCAAACTTGTTTCCTAAAGACAGAAGCCATTTCCTCTCAATTTCAAAATCTATCGCAGTGTAGTTCACAAACCAGTCATCATTAAATCGGAAATTAAAATTTTTAAACTTTTGTATTCTTAATTTTTTTAGTTTGGAATTATGTATGTGCTGTACTTTATTCTTGATATTATTAAATCTATTCCACTGATCTCTCTTAAATCTCGAAAGATCAAGTTCGTTCAGTGTATTGTTGATTTTTCTTTCTATGTGTCTGATCTCATTGTGTATTAATTTTGTTGTAATGTGTGTTTCCCTAATTTCAACATTTAAAATTTTTGTATGTAAATTGATTTCTATTCTCTTTATTTATTATAAAGTAAAATAAATTTTATTTTTTATTTTTTTATTTTTTATAAAATTTATTTTACTTTATAACCTTTTAAACCAAAAAAGTTACAGTCATTTAAACATTAAAATTTATAAAGAAATTTTTAATTCCAGCAAAATACTGAGAAAGTTCATTTTCGAAGACCTTGTTCGCTGCGATATAGTTCAAATAGAGTCGCTATTTTTGCTCCCGAGGTTCACTGGTATTGACTTTCAAATGAATAACATAACTTAAAAATCGGGTATGATAAGAAAATAATTTCTGGTTCACAGTGGGGCGTACCACTATTTTTATTTAAAACTTCAACAATTTTATTTTTTAAATTCTTAATTCTCGGTTAACTTGTGGTCGTTGTTCTTTCCTCCCTTCCTCGATATCGAAAAGCTTTTAAAATAGAGTTATTTGCCGGTTCAGGTGTGCCTTCAATTTGTCAATGTTCTGCCCATGAATTAATTCCTCTTTGCTCAAAAACAATCTTTAACTACAGTATCAGGAAGTTAATAAAATTCTATTTATTTTTCTTCTAATAGTTTAGCCTACTCTGAACCGTTCAGTTAAATCGAGAACACAAAAAATATTTTTCTTCACATTTAGCAGTTTTTAATATTCTACAATTGTTTTTTCTCATTTCGTGAACAAATATTTGTCTGAAACCAAATTGTTTAGTGGGTTTTACAAAGTCTCAGTTTCAGTTGTAGTTGCATTACTTCTATAAATATGTAGTTGTACTTGCATCTAAAAGCCACCACATATGGTGCTTTTACAAGTGTAGTTAACTTGCATGTTGCTAACATGCAACGGATATGTCAAATACTAGACACACTCGAGAGTACAAGCAAACATTGTTAGTTAGATTATAACAGGTTGCAAACTGCGTGATATGTTCATAAATGAACTCTGAGTTGTACAGCAATTTATCAATGCAGTTATTAAAAAGTTTTGAAAATAACACAAGTACCGATACAAGCTGTTCGTAATTTGAGGTCACCATATTAGTTCCTGTTATTGCTTTTTAAATTGATGTTACTTTAATTTTAACATACTTGTTGCAGCAAATATGTGACTTTTTTATTTAATTTTTTTTTTTTTTTTTTCAAAACATTAAATGTTTTGATGACTCTGTGGATAAGCTTTTCTACTAGTATTTGCCTGCATTTTTATCAACAGAAATCCTAATGTAAAACTTCAAACAGAAAACTATTAGATCGCAAGTTTTTTATCTAGTTATCATTAAGTTAGATAAAAGGATTATAATTCTCCTTTATGTTAGAATTTCTCGAAAAGCTTATGTAATATTATAGGTCTGAGTTCAGAAAACAATGCAGTATATTTAAGAACTTGAAAGAAGTAAACTCTTATATTACGGAGCAGTCGAAAAATATTTTTTTTAATATTCAGCAAATAGTTTTGTAAAGAAAAGTTATTCAATTAAAATTGAAGAATGATATCTCAATAAGTTTTTATTAACATATTGGTACATATCAGTACTAATATATATTTTCAAAAGGTTACATAACTTAAAAATCTAATAACAACTCGCCACTTTTGGCCCAAAAAACACCAGCTTATGAAATTTTACGGCACTTTTTTTAACTTTGATAAATTGGTTAAAGCCATAATTATATTTTGGTCTCTGTACTTATAAGTACTCAGATATGAAGTATAGTTTTATTACCACGTTTTGATCTTATTACGCAATGTGACGGAAAATGGATATTTTTTTGGTAATATTTGTGAATGTCCTTTTTCAAGTTTTCAAAATTTCTTTTTAAACTAAATTTTAAAAATGGATCTGGCACTTCAATATTTTATTTTGTTCATGCCAGAGATTCAGTGTGTGAATTTTTAGGTAAACCCCTATGTTAGAATTTTTTAACAACGTTTTATTTTTGTGGATATCGAGTAAAATAAGATTTTTGTGAAATATTAAGTAAATGTAATCTTTCTAAATACTTTGTATCAAAAATAGTCAGTTTTCTAATTTAATTTGCTTTATTTATTCGCTGTAACTATTTAGAAATTAAGAAATATAATTCTTTTAATTTTGACGTGTAAACATCTATACGCTCATGGGGGGATAACTTATATTTCACAATACAATCACAAAAACAGCGTATCATGTAAGACGTAAGAAAAAATCGGTGTAACTTGATTGCATTGGTTAAAAAATTATGATATATAAAAACCTGTTTGAAAATTAAAATTGAATAATGAATAATAAAAAATGAAAAATAAAAAATTAATATTAAGAAATGAAAAATAAAATATTAAAAATTAAAATTTAAAAACGAAATTGAAAAACGAAAAATTAAAAATGAAAAATAAAAAACGAAAAACGAAAAATGAAAAATAAAAAATTAAAAATAAAAAATTAAAAGTGAAAAATAACAAATGAAAAATTAAAACTAAAAAATGAAAAATAAAAAATGAAGAATGAAAAATAAAAAATGAAAAAATCAAAGTGAAAAATAACAAATGAAAAATAAAAAAAAAATTATAAAATGAAAAATGAAAACTGAAAAATAAAAAAAAAAAAATTAAAAATAAAAAATTAAAAATTAAAAATGAAAAATAAAAAATTAATATTATAAATGAAAAATAAAAATGAAAAACAAAAAATAAAACGAAAAATGAAAAATAAAAAAAGGAAAATTAAAAAATGAAAACTAAAAAATGAAAAACTAAAAATTAAAAATAACAAATGAAAAATAAAAAATAAAAAATAAAAAATAAAAAATAAAAAATGAAAAATGAAAAATAAAAAATTAAAAAAAAAAAAAATTAAAAATGAGAAATAAAATATGAAAAATGAGAAATAAAAAATTAAAAAGAAAAATAAAAAATGAAAAACAAAAAATTAAAAACTAACCGGTTGAAATAATAGAGAAGAAGAAAGCATATATTTCAAAAATTTATAAGTACACTGTATTCTTAATCGGACCGGTTTCTGGCATATCAGCCTTCATCAGCGATTTATTGAACATTGTGGTAATTGTTATAATATAATTGAATAGATTGTGTCTATATGAAATTTTTCTACTTAGGGCGGCCGTGAGGTTTGAACCTGCCACACACGCTCGTACTTGCACTTTTTGGTCAGCGCTTTAACAGACTCACCTCACAGCTTTTACTTCGTAATAATTTCAGAAGATACAACTCTGTGCAAACAATCATTATTTTTGCATTTTTTAATATTTTTGCATAAGCGCCCCGGTAGGTGAGTAGGTAGCGTGCTCGTCTATCATGCGGTGGTCGTGGGTTCGATTCCCATTAGAGCTTTTGGTCTGTCGCTGCAAAAAAAAAAAAAAAATTTGCCAATTAGAATATGCAGACAAGCCAGAGGCTTCGCGGAACTAGGCTTAAAAAAAATATGTACTTCTAATATCCGCTAATCTCAGTTCCGTAAGAGTTGCCATATGTGATGTATGGTTTATACATTCTACATATTGCACTTTTCACATATATTTCAGATGATGTTCTGAAGCGAAATTTTTTAAATAAATTGTTAGATTTGACGTAATTTTTCAGACATCTTGAAATTAATACTGTAGGCAAATTTTAATTATGTTTCAATGTTGCGTGGTAGAGAAGAAGAAGAAAGCATATATATAAAGCAGTGTAGTCATAAAGTTTTGAAATAAATGATTCCTTCTCCTTCTCTACCACGCACCATTGAAACAAAATTAAAATTTGCATATTAATTACAGTATTAATTACAGTATGTCCCAAAAATAACGTCAAATCTAACATGAATATTTTTATATTAGCAGAGCTCCTGCAGTTGATTGCTATAAGTGATACATAGATGACGCTTTCTGTGTGATTTTAAAAGAGTGCCATAAAAAAATCTTTAATTACTAGATGTTTACACATCTCCCCTGTGATCGGACTCACACAATTTTTTTTTTTTATTGAATGTCTCAGTGCTCCTGAGATCAAAATAATATATCGCGATTTATCCTTGGTGCAATTATCTACTTATCGCGAGTAAAAATTTTAACAACTTTTAACCAATTTTACTATAAATTTATTTTATTTTTAAAAACTATCTATATTATCCTAAATAAAATAAGAATATTGTTGAACTATAACTCAACATTGCTAAATTAAACTTGACTTTGTAAAGGAAGGATATCGTTTTTTGTATGATTACACTATTCGGATTTAAAACTGCTTTTCTTCTTCATTGTTTGTTAACACTCTATTCAAATCTTTTTTGAATTGAACGCCACTTTCGGCAGTATCATTTACTGCAAAAAAATTTTAAGATCAATTCATAAAAAAACTTGTCGAAAAATTTATCTGTAGAACGAAATTTTCGTAAAATCTGAAAAAAAAACATATCTTTCCATATAAACCCACTTAAAATTTTCAATCGATTTCCGCCGCGCCGCGTACGCGATTTTTCGTTATCCATTTACCCCCAAACTTTAAATTTTTTAGTTTTGTATAGAAAAGAAACAAACAGGATCTTGACACTCGTCAAAATCGCCATCTAAAAGATTCCATATAATTATGGTTAAAATTTGCAACAATTGTCGTTATATCCTGACCACAATTTTTATTTTAGATTTTTTTAACAACTTTGAAAGCTCTTTTCAATCTAAGATATAAAATGTATAGTTAGTTGACTTTTATAAGTTGCAAAATTGAAATGGTAAATATAGTACAGAAATATAAAACTAATTTTAAAAAAATTTCTAGATATTTCTGTAGAAATTTAGGCATGCATAACAATGTTTTTTAAAACATTTAAAAAATATCATTTGATATAAAAAAAAATCGGACATGTAATGATGAGTTTTGAACTTTCGTAAATAAATTTTAGGGACCATTTATTGGAAAGGGTATCTCAATTCCTTTCAGTTTATAACTTTTTCAGAGTTGCAGGTTAAAAGGTTTTTAAAATTTTTTCCATATTATTTTTTCGAGTTTGACAACTTTTTCAGGCTCAAGATCAAATGTTTTTACTTTAAAATAAAGCCGAAAACATTGGCACATTTGTTTTAAAATTTATCTATATTCTGCAATATTTTTTCCCTTTTCATGCCGGTATATTTTAGAAACTGTTTGAACCACAGGAACAAAATTTGAAAAATTTCTTAACTTATTAAGTTAAAAAATGCATGCCAAAATTTAGGATATAGGCGAAAAATTGTATTTTCTATGTTGATTATAATAGATTATAATATACATATGTATATGAGAGCTTTTGAAATTATATTTATATAATTGGTAATGCAGCAATCATTGGTATTTCCAAATTTATTTTTTTTCTGGCATTTTTGTTATTTGTACTCTTCGTTTTCATTGCTTGTTTGGTTTTAATTTATCGTATGTCTAGGGAGCACATTTATTGCTTTTGTTTTTGTAGATGGTTGATTGATTTGGATTTTGGCACACTCTTGCGTTTCAATATCATTGTAGTTTATAATATCTCGTGTAGTGTTAGGAGCATCGGTGTTGTTGTTTGATATTGATTTTTGTTTGCTTGAAGAAGGTTTAGTTACATGTACAGTAAGATGATTATCCGTATTGGTGACGTTGTCTGTAAGTTGATAATTCTCATTACTTTCCTCTTTTTCTGAAGAGACAATTGCTTGTATTTCTCTTTCTCTTAAGAAAAATTTACTGGTTTTGCTGTTCTCCATGTTATTGTAAGTGCCGTTACTTCCTGTTATTGGATGACATATTGCAAATTTTGTCATATACTTCAAAGTCACACTATGAACAAATTCTCTTCTTTATGTTTATGGTATGTGTTGGATGTTCAACTTCGCAGAGTGAAGGGAACGTAAGGTCAAGTCAAGCGTTACTCTTGTTATTATTAGTTTTCTTACCTTTATTATTGACTTTTTTATTTTTCTGATCTTCGAAACATTTTGGTATTTTGACTCTTGTAAAATTTCGTTTTTATCTATTCATCTCAGATCATTCGAGTAGATAACGGCTTTTGTATAGTTGAGAAAAGAGATTTCACTAAATGGGGAAAGTGAAGAAAGAGCAATTAATTTTGTTGCTTGTGCATTATTTATAAGTAGTTTTGCCTATTTTTTTTTACACATATCAACTTCTCTACCACATATTCCATCAATTATTTTCTTAATAACAAAGGGAGAAGCGTTAACCAGAGTGTTGTAGTTTTTTTGTTATTGTCATTATTATGTACTTGGGACCAATTTAAGAAATTGTTAAACTTTTATTTTTATCAACAGTGAATACAGGTTTATTTTGGGCAGAAAATGGTTGATCGGTTTTTTCTAAAGGGATTTTACTTTTTTTGTTTTTCTTTTTTCTTTTTTAGCTTTTTTCTTTTGTTTTTAA
The DNA here is from genome assembly GCA_963682025.1 of Cordilura impudica. Taxonomy (NCBI): domain Eukaryota; kingdom Metazoa; phylum Arthropoda; class Insecta; order Diptera; family Scathophagidae; genus Cordilura; species Cordilura impudica. Next base: position 154,151,589 of record OY821517.1, read on the forward strand.
AATTGCACAGAAATCAGAGAAACAAGTTTTAACTTTTTTATTTCCACAAAGTTTTAAAAGTTTTTTAGTTTTTTCCAGATACAGTTTAAACAGCGATATTCAACAGCTTCGACACCCTGTTTATAGTAAGAACTGTCTAGCTTCTTAAAATAGCCACCGACCGCACCCCCACCCTTCTCATTGTTGTCAAATCTTTTACCACCCAGCCATTTTTTCTTGTTTAGAAATAGAGAATAATCCGAGGCAGCTAAATCTTGCAAATAAGGTGCGCAATAGTGGCAAATAAGGTGCGCAATAGTGGATGTGTGAACTGGCGGATTGCTTTATCACCTTTTTGCCATAATTTCATTACTTAAGTGCTGTAGTAAATTACCATAATAGTCGGCGTCGATTGTTTTTCCTTTCTGGGGACAATAAATAAAAACTATCCCACGCGCAGGACGCCATAAACATGCCCGCATGTGGAACATCAATTCTCCCACTTCAGTCCACTGTTTTGACTCTATCACGTGTGAAATGGTGGACCCATGTCACATTCATGGTTACGATTCGATGCAAAAACTCGCCATCACTATATAGAAACATCTCCAGGACGCTGTTTTTTTTTTTTCTATTGTGAGGAAGCACAAAACGCATCTTCAACACGTTGACTGAACTGAACTGAAAATTTGTTTTTTTTTTAAATATATTTTAGGTTTATTTTTTTTTTAAAATTCTTTGCAATTTAAAAATGTAAGTAATAAGAAAAAAATTTTCTATAGGTTAAATATTTTTTATTTATTTATTTTTATTTATTTATTTATTAGTCTATGGAAATATAAACATTTGTAAAAAAATATAGAATTAAATTTAACACAAAACTAATTCAAAATTGGCTACAGCAAAACCAAAAACTTATTACATATTATTTAAATAAAGTATTATATCCCTTTTGATTAAATCTAAACTTTTTTGAAAGTCAATCTATATACTAATATTATAAAGAGGTAATGTGTGTTTGTTTGTTTGTTTGTAGGAGGTAATCTCCGTAACTACCCATCTGATCTTCCTGAAATTTTCACAGAGTCTTACTGGGGATATGGGAAATGCTATAGGCTATAATTTTTTAAATATTTTTACACATATATTGAGTATTATGACAGGGAGAGCTTTGCAAATTTGTGTGAGGTCACCTATTGTTAATATTAGTAGCTGCGCCGAAAATGGGCGGGATCGGACAAGTGGGCGTGGTACCTCCCATACAAGTAATAATTCAATATTGTATATCTCGAGTACTGTGATAGAGAGAGCTTTTTCAAATTTGTCTGGTGTCACCTATTATTAATGTGAGTAGTCGGACCAATAGGCGTGGCACCTGCCATATAAATTAAATATAAAATGCCATATATCTGCCATACTATTATAGTGAGAGTCTTGTGACTTTGTGTGATCCCATAAGTTACTCATGTGATTAGTTAGACAAAAAATGGGCGTGATCGGAGCAGTGGGCGTGACACCTCCCGTACAAAGTAAATATCTGATATCATATAACTGGTTTACTAAAAAGGGAAGCTTTGACACTTTGCACGACACCATCAGATCTTAGTATGAGTAGTCGGATAAAAAATTGGCGGGTTCACACCAATGGGCGTGGCACTCCCCATGCAAAGTAACTATTTAATGTCATATATCTGGAGTACTGTACAAGAGAGGAATTTGTGGCTTTGCATGAGCCCATAGGTTCTTTGTATGATCAATTGAACAAAAAAATGGGCGTAATCGTAGCAGTGGGCGTAGCACCGCCCATGCAAAGTAGATATCTAATATCACATAAATGGTGTTCTATAAAAGGGAAAGACTCGACGTTTTGCATGAGTCCATCAGATATTAATGTGAGTAGTCCAATAAAAATTTGGCGGAGTGGGATTAGTGGGCGTGGCACCTCCTATATAAATAATATGAAATATTACGAAAGCAACAGTCTTTTGTTAGGTACATTAGTTATCAATGTGATTGTCGTGGAAAATATATCGCCGAAATCAAAAATTCGCCAAAAACGAAAATTGCAATAAATAAAAATCGCCCAAAAAATCTGCAAAATCAAAAATGGGCAAAATCAAAAATCGCTAAAAAGAAAAACTGCCAAATGATATTCTAAGTTCAAGGCCAATAGTTAAGTGTTGCCAGATCTAATTTTGATAATCCATCTTCTTCTCATGGGCAACTACATGTACCTTGCTCCAGGGTAGGAACGCCGAAAAATCTGATAATTGTTGTACCGAATGAAAAAACAAACAAAATTGTATATCAGCAAATATTCAAATAAAAAAATCTATGCTAATAATCTATACTAGCATAATAAAGAGGTAATGTGTGTTTGTTTGTTTGTAGGGGGAAATCTCCGTAACTACTCCTCCGATCTTCCTGAAATTTTCACAGAGTCTTACTGCGGATATAGGAAGTGCTACAGGCTGTAGTATTTTTAATGGACGTGGCACCTCCCATACAAAGTAAATTTTTAATATCATATATATTAAGCACTATGATAGAGAACGCTTTGCAAATTTGTCTCAGGTCATCTATTATTAACGTGAGTAGTCGGACAAAAAAATGGGCGGGATTTTACAAATGCACGTGGCACACCTACACAAACTTAGTATTAAATGTGTATATCTGAATTACCGTATTAGTGAGAGCTTTGGGACTTTGCGTGAGCCCTCTCATAACGATTCGTGGGGGGGGGGGGGGGTGTAGCGAAGCACACCGGGTTACATCTAGTGATATTATAAAGTTGGTTAAATTCGACACAGACTCGACGAAAAGGCTCAGAGTTAGAATAATTAGTGCGAAAATACTTTACAATCAGGAACTGGAAATACCGTGATGTGCGCTGTGAACTATTTATATTAATTCTGCTGAGGAGAAATTGCGAGTTTAAATTACTGTGAAATAAATTGAACAGAAATGTTGCATTTAACACTTTTCTTCGACTTTTAAGCGTAGGAAGCTTAATAAGAGCGAGACGGCCCCTAGCAGAGGCTAGTTGCATATTTAGATCCCAGCCAAGTCCGCGAAGGCAAGATATTAAGAATTGCTTTTGAACGGGTTCAATTGAGTTAGAATGTACAAAAGGATACGAAATTACAGATCCATATTCTAGAATAAGTCTCACTAGTGTAGCAAAAAGTTGTTCTGTTTTATATGGATCACAAAACTCTTTCGCCCAATGCTTGATAAATCCAAGTACGCCTTGTTGATTATTATTGAGATATGTTTTCCGAAATCCAGACGCTTATCCAATATTGGATGATAAGTGTGGTGATTTCAATTGATTTTTAGTACTGTAGAGCAGCCATAGCTTTGACGTTGTGCGCCATATATTTTGGATCATTATCCTGTTTTAATCAAAAATATTTCGCTGTGTGCTTTGATATAAATTTTATTTTGAAATATTTATACGAGTTTATCTACCCTGTTGCCTGCTAGTCAACCCCAAGGGTGATTTCACCTCCATCGCGTTTAGGCGTTGGCAAAAGATTTATTTTATTTAATGCAGTTCCAATTTAAACAATATTAACTTGTTCCCTTTAAAGCCGAGAATGAAAGTCTTGCTTTAATCTGTACGTTCCCGTTCACATTCCCAAGATACTGCAAACTTGTCTACATACTCATTTGCAAAGTATTTTGCCTCTTACTGTTGAAAGCGTTGCACAGTGGCGCCATTTGAGTTTTTTCGTTGCAAAAATCATATCTTTTGAACCGAATAACATAATTGAACAGTTTAACCAGCATATGATAGATAACTATTCAGCCTATGAAATGAGCGTTTGAAAAGGGTGGTACGCTTTGCAGGGGCCTACTTATGGGTTATCAAATTTAAAATTTGTAGAAAAATCAATTTTATGGTAACTAAAAAAAATTATTTTTACATTTTTAGATTGTTTTTATTTTTTTTCTTTGGAGTTTTATGTTTTATATTATTACCCAACAAATTAAAAAAAAATTGCTTCTTTTTTAAATTTATTTTTTCAATTTTCTGTAAAACATTCATCACAATTCGTAAGAGAAGGTGTATCTAAAAGACTATTTATTTCTAAACTATAATTATTTTCTAACTCTATTCGTGACTTCAAATGCCGCAGGGAAGAAATAAGTGGATCGGAAGATGCTGCCAACATGTTGAAGAGGTCCTCATTTTGCCTTACCCTTGATGCTTTGAATGTGTTCTGCAATCTTTATTTTTTATAAAATTTGTTAAGAGACTCCTGTGCTTCTTCAGAAAGCTCTCCAATTGGCAAAGACTGGTACTCAATTATATCTTTGCCATGCGCCAATATTTTATGGACGGTCGGGGTCAACTTCATCTGTGGATACATTTCTGCTAAAAAAGATGCAGTTTTCGATGCATATTCTCCATATTTTGTAGAATTGACATTTTCTTTGCAGTTTAAAACATTCAAGATCGTTGCCAATCTTTTCACGATTTGATTGTCAATTCCAGTGATTCTAGTTACTGCCTCATCATTTTCAAAAAATCTCCTAGAAGTGTTTCCATGGTTTGAGTTACCATATCCGTGTTTGGGACAGTCTACTTTTAGTCCAACTTGTTTAAAAAAAGCATCCTGTATTTGCCTCTTTCTGATCTTTTCCTTATCCTTTATTGATGTATTTTCATCGAAGTTTTCCTCCTCTTGTGGTAGGTATACGCCAGTTTTAGCAAGAACTCCATACACCTTATCCTTGCGTGCAATGATGACATTCCATATTCGTAATTCTCCTCGTTTGTAGAATCGTTTAAATTACCAAAGTTCTTCTGACTCTTTTTGCAAATCGGGCATGACAATGTTGAGGTTGTTCCTGTCAGTTCGTTTACGACTTTTCCGTCAACCATGGTCAGATGGAACTCGTAATTGCATTCAATATATTTTCCTTCTTCAATTTGCAGCTTTGTAGGCTTAATATTGCTTATTTGTTCTTCAATGTCCTTCACCGTGGTCCTTATGAGTTCTGCCGATTCCCTTGCAAACTGAAACATTATTGGTCGGAAATAATGCACTGATGACGGACTTGGATTTTTCCAGTGTAGCGAAACATCAGATTTTAGCCGCAAAGGAACAACAGATGCCATAAACATATTTCCGTCCGATATTGTAGCGTCATCGGAAGATATCCTTTGCTTATAAACGCTTTGTCCGGTTGATCCATCGCAGCCCCATTTGCTGATCAATTTCAGTTTCTCAGGAAGAATTTTCACCTCATTTTCAGGAAGACTCTCCAACAACCGTTTTGCTGTATGGCCCATGAGATCCTGCAGATTGGCTTTCACAGAGACTTCCGTAAACTCCGTATGCAGTGGTCGTGAATTTATTTTGGCTTGCGTAATATACTTGTATCCTGGTAAAACGTCAGCCCCGTGTCGCATCAGGGATGCCCGTAGTATCTAATATTTTTCTTTGGAAAGTTGTAAGTACATAAACAAGGCCAAGGCTTCTTCGGAACCATACTTTTTAATGTGTGCGTTTGCGGGCGTGGGAATGCTTTCCTTAATCCTTTTTAGTCGCAGTGGGCTTGCATCAGCAACAGATTTTGTAATCTGCGACCTAACTCTTTCACTATCCTTTGTATATTTAATAGACAGCGCGTCCGATAAATGCTTCGTGGTCAAGTCATTAGTGGCATCGGCAAGATTCCTCTTTCTTATGAAAATTGAACACTCCTCAATACTTTTTTTTGGCCTTCCTTTTGCTCCTCTGGTTGATGTGGTGGGTTTATCTACTGCCAATGTATCCAGGATGGTGTCTTCATTAAGCCAGTCCTCGTATTTGGAACTGAAGTTATGAATGGTTCGATTAGATTTCACCCATTTTGCCTTAATATTTGCATATATCAGATAAAAATTATTTTTTATAATTTCGCTTCTCTCAATATATCCGTATAAGCTATCAAGTTCTTCTAAAGCAGCTTCCGTGAAAAACTTTGGTGTGGTTGACCTTCTAAACAGTTCAAATAATTTAAAATTGTTTAACGCCATGGTTTCAGTACTTGTTGCGCCAACTTTCAGTCGTAGACTAATCCAGGCATTATGCTTATTTTGCAATATATAGGCTTATGCTACCATGCCTAAAAATTTACCTGTTCCCTGCATACATATGGATTTAGGCTGAATTATGCAATTTTGATATTATGCTCGTGTCTAAATAAGATTTGTGCCTACCTGGAGGGACCATAAGTCAATATTGTTCTTGACCATTTGTACTCCAAAGTAATCCTTAAGTGAGGTGCGTACCTGCGAATTTCAATGAGTAGTTTTTTGTGCATCCTGTGTCTATAACGGAATATTGGGAGTAGACTTTGGCAGAGGCTCACAGGTAGACAACCGACTTAAAATGCAATTTTCAAACTATTAGATCAAACTACTGTCAGTCAAAACATGTAAGGGATGCACGCCATACAATTTCTGCAACCATGTCTTTTTAACCCTTTTTACCTCTAGAAGCCAAACGGGCACGTACGGGCAGATAGAGCCTTTTGAATTATGTAAAAAAATAATCAAAAAACATGTTTTGCAAATATGGCAAATATAGAAATATACAGATTTTTTTTATTTTCCGTCAAAATTGAAAAATAGTGAAAAACGGATAGTTTTTAAATAGTGATTTACCAGGAGAAATACATCAATCAACGCAAACAAAAAATAAGGCGATTCTTTACCTATTTTTCGTGATATTACACCTGAAATCGCAACAAATTGACTAAAAATTGTGTTTTTTTTTTGAAAACCGAAAGTCGGTCAATTTTGAACGGTTATATCTTCTAAACTAAAAATGTGATATTATTAAGACTAGCATATTTGAAATCGTTGAAAAGTTTCCTATAACATGGGTTTATTCAAAACTTTGTCGGCGCACATGAATAGTTTGATTTTTGAAACCTCGTTTGCTCTACGGGCGCCACTGTGCGTTGGTTATAATAACGTCTATAGAACATGGGTGGATGGTATTAATGATTAAAAACAGCCGATTTAAATATTCTTGTCAGTTTTGCTTTTTTGTTTACTTCATTTAAATGATATTTTCTTTTAAAATTTCTTTTTTAATCGCTATACAGGGTGGCGCACCAATTGTTTTAAAATAACAAATTCGAATAACTTTTTTTTGTGAGTTTTTTTATTGCATAGAAAAATAAATGTAATTTTATATACAGCTAATTGTTTTCAAGATGGTAGACCGTAAATGACCTCAATGCTCATCCACACATATCCGACACCTGATCAGAAAATTATTCATTGCTGCCGGAAGGGTTGAAGTCGGGATCGCCTCAATTATTGTTTTAATGGACTGCTTCAATTCAGTCAAATTTCTTGGTGTCATTTTGTACACCTCTTGTTTGACATAAGCCCATTCGAAAAGACTGGTTCAGTCAGGTCAGATGACCTGTGGCTTAGAATCGTATTGCTTGGATTTGCCTGAATTGACGATACTAGAGCCGCGATTGTGTCTTGAACTCGAACAGGTATCTCGTCTTCATGCGATGCTTACAGGTTCGGTAAGAATGTTTACCAGCCTCATAATGGTCCATTTAATCCGGGGAGCGCCGCCAAACTTCCGCTTAAATTCCCTTTGGACGGCAATGAAGGACTGCAAAATCGTCTCTTCGGTAACAAAAGCATTAATTTTAATAAATCTAGATAGCAACCGGCCAAAACGAAAAAATAAGCTGATTACTTACACAGAAAAAAAAGTTATTACGTTTTGTTCTTGTAGCACGATTAAAGCGCAGAGTTGTGTGTCGACTAATAGAAGAATTTTTAAAACTTGATCGCTTGCTTAATAAGTATACAAATTTTAGGGTTTAGTCGATAAATGGTAAATTCTCATTAACTGAAATCGATACGACATTTCAAATCGTTTGTTCATGACAAAGCTTTCCACAAAATTGGTGTGTTTGAAACACGCAATGGTCAATTCCAAATGATTGTTCTATTTATTGTTGTCTTAGCTGAAGTTTATAAATATATGAGAATTGTGCTTAAATTCTTTAAATTCTTTTATTATTATTTTGATGTTTTTTCGTACGGACCTCTAATTTTTTGGCCAATAATCTCAAGCTCGTTAATAAAAATTGAAATGTTTGTTCCCACAAAATTTTCATTCCCCTTCACGTGAAAATTGGTATCGGGAACTTCCCATGAAAGTTTTGTCCCCTTTAAAGAACAGCTGTTCAAAATAATGTATGCTATCAATGTTCACTGAATGAAAAAATAAATAGAAGTTTGAAAATTTATTTATTCATGTCCATTTCTACGTTATGTTTTTGTATGATATAACCAATTTCTGTAATTTTAGAACAAAAGATTTTTTGTTGTGACTTTAATACTTTAGCTACAAGTTCAGCTGTAGAAACTTTGTCTGCTGGATCAACTCTCTTTCATTCCAATGAGTTTGCCATTTTCTTACTAGAGCAGGTTCGTTCTTCATTAGGGTGGCCCTTCGTTATATGGAGGGAAAAAAAGTGTTCAAACTGTCGGTCTCACCCCCTAGAAATATGCGAAAGCAAAAAAACTGACAAATATAAAGTTTTGGGCCAATCAAAAAACGTTTAGTCGTGGCGCAAAGCTATTGAAAATTTCAAGTGTGTTTCTATGGGGAAAATATGACTTTTTTTTTCAGATTTTACGAAAATTTCGTTCTATAGTTTAATTTTTCCGACAAGCTGTTATATAATTCAGGATCAGTATTAACTTATCCCTTCAAAAGGCTATAAAACTTCAAAATCGAATAAAACCTCGCCAAGAAATAGCAAATGCCCCAGACCACTTTTGTGCCAAAAAAAACTAGGTCATGGAATTTGATGGCATTTTTTTCAACTTTGAGAAATTGATTAAAGCCATCATTTTTTTTTGGTCTCTATACTTATAAATACTAAGATATGAAGTATTGTTTTATTACCACGTTGTTAACCTATTGCACATTGAGACCGAAAATTGGAAGTTTTTTTGATAAAATTTTTAAAACTCCTTTTTCAAGTTTGAAAAAATTTTCTTAAACAAAATTTAAACAAATGAATCTATCACTTTAAGGTTTTATTAAATACATGTTGCAGATTAACTATGTAAACTTTTAAGTAAATCCCTCTACCAGAACTTTTTTGACAACGATTTTATTTTCGCGGATTTCGAGAAAATTGGATTTTTGTGAAATATTCTGTAAATGTACTCTTTCTAAATACTTTGTATCAAAAATTCATCACTTTTCTGCTTTTAAATATTCTATTTTATCTTAATAGCCTAGGGTTTCGGAAAAAAATAATATGACTCCATTAACCCTTTTGGAATTGGAGTCACATATGACCCCAAACTAATAAAAGACAATTTATGCAAAAAATTCAAAGATTTTGTAAGTGCTGTACAATTTTTAGATGCGACACTTCAAATATAATAACGAAATATGTAGAAGTTTTGTTCCAAAATTTTGGGATAAATCCGAGAACGTTAACCCATTATTTGCCAATGCCAGCTTTGGATTTTAAGATATTTTAAAATAAAAATGACCTTAAACGATTTTTTCTATTAAACCGTTAATACCACTATTTAGAATTTAAGAAAAATAATTCGGTTAATTTTTATTTATTTAACCATTCAGTACTCCTGGGATCAAAATAATCCATTGTGATATATCTTTGATGCAATTATCTGCTTATTGCTCGCGAATATAAATTAAAACAACTTTTAACCAATTTTGTTATAAATTACTTTATGTAATAAAGTAATAGTTGAATTTCTTGCTGTCTCATCCACCAATTTGGTGGATATTGATAAAAAAAAACGCAAAAAAAAATTTTCAGGTCAATCGGTGAAGATGCCATTACTCATAATGGTTGACATTTTTCGATTTTTTATAATCGGTCGCTTTATATTATCTTCAACGTCACCTACATGTTTTGAAACTTCTACCATTTTATTTCCCAGTTTTAAATAGTTTATTATATCAAAATAAAATTTCAAATATAATAATATATATAAAAGGTAATATTAAATTAATACTACTTTTAATGGAATAAATTACAAAATTAAATCAAAGTGAATTTCAAAAAACGTCCTATTTTTTAGACATATGACTTAAGTTGTTTTAGTTTATATTCGCGAGCAATAAGCAGATAATTGCACCAGAGATATATCACAATGGATAATTTTGATCTCAGGAGCACTGAAGGGTAAAATAAATAAAAATTAACCGAATTATTTTTCTTAAATTCCAAATAGTGGATCAACGAGTTTAATAGAAAAACTCGTTTTAGGTCATTTTTATTTTAAAATATCTTAAAATCCAAAGCTGGCCTTGGCAAATAATGGGTTAATGTTCTGGGATTAATCCCAAATTTCTGGGACGAAACTTCTACACATCTGATTATTTTATTTTAAGCTTCACATTTAAAAATTGGACAGCACTTAAAAAATCTTTGAATTTTTTGCATAAATTGTCTTTTATTAGCTTGGGGTCATATGTGACCCCAATTCCAAAAGGGTTAATGGAGTCGTATTATTTTTTCCGAAACCCTAGGCTATTAGGATAAAACATAAAATTTAAAAATAGAAAAATGATGAATTTTTTATACAAAGTATTTAGAAAGAGTACATTTACAGCATATTTTACAAAAATCCAATTTTTCTCAAAATCCGCAAAAATAAAATCCTTGTCAAAAAAGTTAAGGCAAAGGGATTTACTTAAAAATTCACACAGTTAATCTCCAACATGAATTTCATAAAACCTTAAAGTGATAGATTAATTTTTTTAAATTTTGTTTAAGAAAATTTTTTCAAACTTGGAAAAGGAGTTTTAAAAATTTTATAAAAAAATTTCCAATTTTCGGCCTCAATGCACAATAGGTTAACAACGTGGTAATAAAACAATACTTCATCTCTGAGTACTTATAAGTCTGAGACCAAAAAGAATGATGGCTTTAATAAATTTCTCAAAGTTGAAAAAAATGCCATCAAATTTCATTAGTTTTTTTTGGCACAAAAGTGGTCTGGGGCATTTGCTATTTCTTGGCGAGGTTTTATTCGATTTTGAAGTTTTATAGCCTTTTGAAGGGATAAGTGAATACTGATCCTGAATTATATAACAGCTTGTCGGAAAAATTAAACTATAGAACGAAATTTTCGTAAAATCTGAAAAAAGTCATATTTTCCCCATTTAAACACACTTGAAATTTTCAATCGCTTTGCACCACGACTAAACGTTTTCTGATTGGCCCAAAACTTTGTATTTGTCAGTTTTTTTGCTATTCGCATATTTCTAGGGGGTGAGACCGACAGTTTGAACACATTTTTTTTCCTCCATATAACGAAGGGCCACCCTATTAAGGCATATACAATTTATATCTTTGCTTGAAGAGCTCGACGCTGACTACTCTGCCATCTTCGATGGTTAGGCTTTAGTAAAGTTCTACGATGGGTATGGGATCCTAAAGATGAAATAATAACCTTTTTATATTACCCGAAAAGGAAGACTTTCCTGAGTTTAGCCTTTTCAGGCGATCTTACATTTTTTACGTCCTTTAACAAATGAAATTAATCGAAGATTTAATTGTTTTCGTATAATTGAAAATGATTTGTCAATTATTCGTATTCCAATTGCTACTGATGTCCAGTGATTCAAGTAATATTCATCTGGAATTAATTGACAATGTGGTGCGGCTAGGCAAGATTTATTTAATCATCAAACGGGCAAGTACCAAATTTTTTTTTATCTAAATAAAGAAAAATACTAAAATATTCGAAATTTGGCAAAAAAAAAAAAAAAAAAAAATGAACCAAAATATAAGTCATCACGATCTAGGACAAGTGATGAATATTTGTATTCAATACTAAGAATTTTGAACAAGTAATTTTGATTCAGATATTGAAAAATTAAGCACTAATTTTAAACGACTACATTTATCGCATTAAATAGAGGCTTTCTAAGTAAATTTGACTATTTTATTGCTAAAAATTTAAACTAACCTTATCTCACCTTTAAAAAAATTTTTTTTTGGCCCCCGAGCAATTTTCTAATAAAGATAATAGCCCGTCAGTCGAAAACTTTCGTCATGGCTGGATTAGATAGTTCAACTTTTCGTTTTGTTGCCATAGACAGGCGAACCAAATTTGTTCGAACTATCTAGTCCCTCTACAGACTCTTTCATACCCACTAAATCGAATATACACAGTTCGGATGTTGACAACTGTTTTCTTTGCTTTGGCCACCTCCATTTTTGGTCTGTCCATACCTAAATTTGCATATGCGAAAAAAATTAGAACAAAAATTACTCATTTGAACAAAAATATCACCTTTTTTCACTCTGTAACATTTTTTATAGGTGGATCAGCATAATTTAATTCTTCTTTCAGAGTTTTCCAAAGTTCTACCACCACTTCTTTAGACAACTTTACAAATTCACAGGCAGTAGATCTGTTGCTTTCCATTCTCTTAAAAATTATAACACTTTGAGCCCTATTAACTTATCTAGCCCTGAAAAGTATTATTTATTAACTTTAATATTTAGTTGATAGAAAAAAAAGTACTTGCATGACGTATTTATTCAGTTCGCCCCCACAAATTGAACACAAGTGAACAAAACAAGAGAAAAATGTAAAGAAATGGCGGCAAAAAAATCTTTCACGATAAGTGGAGTTTTTTCCACATAAAATTTGTTCAGGGTAATTATTCACGATTGAAATATCAGAGGAAGGTAAAACATTTCGAGGGAAAAAATATTCACGATAGGGGTGATTATCATGGTTATACACCGACTACAGCTCTCCTATAGTTCCATATTTAAGATATTTCGTAACGGCTTAACATTGTATGTTTACAAACCTGTACATAACATGATTTACGAAAGTTATTTCCTAAAGTAAATAAAACATATTGTATACCGGTACCATAATTTAAGTTTACCGAACATAGTCACGTAGTCCTTCTTACGCAAAAAAAAAAAATATCAATACAAATACTTTGATTTACAGAATAAATTTACATACCTCACACAATCGTGCTTACCTTACATTCAATCATTTTATTTGCTTTCGTAAGAAATATAAATAAAAATTTGTTGGCATTAAACTACTTTTAGCATACATTTCCGATTCAGGTAAATTTACAAACTTACTCTTGCACAACATACTGGTTTGTTTGGCACTCATATTTATTCTCACCAAAAATTTATGTTCGTAAAATGTTGTTTCAACATTTATATTTTTTGGGGGCTATTTCTGTGATGGCGTCAACGGTTCAGTGTGATTTCAACCATAAATGTAATATTTTATAAACATAAACAATCAATGTGTTGTTTTGTGTGTGCGTGTGTGTTTTTTGCATATGTTATTTATGACATCTAATAAAACACCATACGGAACATATGGTTGTGTAGCAAATATTTGTATTGGAAATGACATACATATATATTGTACACATACATACAAATTTACATAAATTTTTACATACCGCAATAGCATTGTTACCATTGAGGTATAGTGAGAAAATTTTATTTTATTATAATGTTATTTTTGATAACATCATAACATGCAAATCTCCAATTAATCGGCAAAAACTTCGACTCAATGCAAAATATTAATGCAATAGCCAGTTGTACCGAAACTTGTATTTTTCAGTCAAATGAAGTATTTATTGTACAAAATCTTTAAAAGTAATGGTTGAATATAATAGTAGTAGTTGTATAATAGTCATGTGGATTTCGAAATAGTAAGCATATTTTTTTGACCTTTAAAACTTCTATCCAATGTGGTCAAGTTATCAATGATTACTGCTTTTAAAAACGAAAACGTTATTATAAGAAAATTTTTTTCCTAATAATTTAAACTGTTAAATAGTTGCAGGATGGATTAACGATCATTTTTGCTTCATTTCATTACTTAAACGTCGCAACAAATTAGCTTAGTAGCTTCCGTTGATTGTTTTTCTTTTTTGAAAATAATCAACAAAAATTATAAGAGGTTTTTTTAACCATCTCTGACGTGGCCAACTTAATTGGTATGTGTCCATCTTGGCAGTTCAGCTCAGCCACCCAATATATTTTAGTCGTGAAGGAAGGAGCAGACTTTCCCAGCTTAAAATCTAGCTTGGTCTTAATATTGGTTGGACTGAGAAAGTATTGAACTGCATAACGGTGATCAGTTCATATCCAATATTTACAAATTCAACGAAGTATTTTCAGGTCAGGTCTGTCCTCGTAGATTCAAACTTTTCCTTATCTATAATATTAGTAGGCTAGGGGATTTCTTGTGACCGATGTTTTGTTTTACCGTTCTATCCCGATTTTAAAAAACTTATATTTTTTGAAATGTATTTCATTTTAGCTGTTCACCAGACTTACAGATTTTTAAATTTTTACATTTTTTTATGTGTGTTTATTAAATTTGTTAATGTGTGTGTTAATGAGTTTATTTCTCCATTCACAATAATAATAAACCAAAAAAATGTTGGTTTGTGAATTGGCTAAGTTTGTGTATGTATTTATAATTACAAATTATAAGATAATGTTAGTGAAGAGCAATAGCTGCTATGGCCTTCAGCTCATATAATTTTTAAATATTAATTAAATTAATCGGCTAAATTGAAAAATTTAATTGCCTAGAAATTGCACTCGAATTTCAAGCGCTGGCATCTGGTAGTTCCAATTTAATGTGACAATGAAGGAGTAGTTTGCATTTAGCTATACAATCATATTAATTATTAATCAGAAATATATATATTACATTTATACTGGCATAAATAAAATTTTTACTACGAAGTTGAGCTCCTTCAATTCTGTCTCACTTAAATGAGTTTTTCGAATTTCTGTATCTTATCCAACCATGTGGTCAGCCTACAATGAGTTTGACTGATGCTTGTAACTGCCAAATGTATTTGACTAAGATTCACCGTTTATTATACCGATCGACTAATAATAACTTTTGAGTCAATTTAGCAATGTCCGTCCATCTGGCTGTGTGTCTATATGTGTATGTGTATAACATTTATATTTGTGTATTATATCCACAAATTAATAGTCCAAAAATAAATCTTGAAGAACAATTGCAATCCCTAGTCCCCATATAAAGTTGAATCCCGATTTTCACCCCAATGTAAGAAAAAATCATTTCCGATCACACGGGAGATGTGTACACATTTAGTAATGAACGATTTTTTATGGCACTTTTTTAAAATCAAACAGAAAGTATCATTTAACACTTATCTTTGAAGGCACCCCACAAATAATAGTCCAACGGTGTCAAATCGCAGCTCCGAGGTGGCCAAACGACATCAGCTCTGCGGCTGATAATGCGATCTTCCAAAACAGTGCGCAAAACATCGAGTGTAGGTTCGGCTGTGTGGCACGTAGCGCCATCCTGTTGAAACCAAATGTTGCCAATATCCTCCCTCTTCAATTTTTGTGAACAAAAATTCGTTCAACATGGCCCGATAACGATCGCCATTGACCAAAATCCTCACCAAACAGTCACTCGTTTTGAGTGTACCCCAAATGCGACAATTTTGCTTGTTTACATACCCGCCAAGATCAAAATGAGCTTCATCTGAAAAGATGATTTTTTTTGGCAAAATCGGCATCTTATGTAAGTCGATCGCAGGCCCACTTAGCGAAGCGAAAACGCATTGGATGGTCAATTCTTGAGAACGACGGTGAATTGATGTTGATGGCACTTCACGCACACTTTCTGCCACAGCAGCAATATTCTCGGGTGTACGCACTGTTTTTGGCTTTTCACGCTTTGTTTTATCGATGAGGATGCCAGTCTCTTTCACTTTTTTTCACAAGATAACGAACATGCGGAGCTGATGGTGCTTCTCTTTTTCCAAAATCCGTACGCAATTTTCGCACACATTCTGCAACATTACCATGATTTTCAAAGTAATGTCGCAATATTTCCCAGCGTTGTTCAAGCATATACACAACTATATTCGTTCAGCGGAAGGATAAAACTAATTACCTGTCAAGTCAGATATGAGCTAATTGTTACCATTCACGAAATAAGCACGAGTTGTAAAAAAAAACGTTAGATGGCGGACCCTTTAGAAAACAACTACAGGAGCACTGCTAATATAAAAATATTTATTATTTTTATTATTTCCACCGGTTAATTTTTAACTTTTCGATTTTTATTTTTCATTTTTCATTTCCATTTTTAATTTTTCGTTTTTCATTTTTCATTTTTTATTTTTTTTATTTTACATTCTTCATTTTAATTTTTCATTTTTTATTTTTCATTTTACATTTTTCATTTTTCATTTTTCATTTTTCATTTTTCATTTTTAATTTTACATTTTTCATTATTCATTATACATTTTTCATTTTTCATTTTTCATTTTTCATTTTTCATTTTTCATTTTTCATTTTTCATTTTTCATTTTTCATTTTTCATTTTTTATTTTTCATTTTTAATTTTTAGTTTTTTATTTTCATTTTTTATTCTCAATTTTTTATTTTTCATTTTTATTTTGCATTAATTATTTTTCATTTTTAATTTTTCATATTTTGTTTTTTATTTATTTATTTATTTATATTAATTACAATGCAAAGTAAATTTGTATTCTAATTTGGGTCCAGAGATAAGTCGGGTGACAAAGACCATTGGCTGGTTTTTGCAGCGACAGACCAAAGCCTCTGGTGGGAATCGAACCCACAACCCCCGCATGATAGGCGAGCACACTACCTACTCACCTACCGGTGCACTTATTTTGTACGTTTTTCGTTTTTCGTTTTTAATTTTTAATTTTTAATTTTTTATTTTAAATTTTAATATATAATTTTTCATTTTTCCTTTTTATACCCTATACCACAATGTGACTTTGTGCTGCTGTTTGTAACTACCAAAAATATTTGACCTAGACCCACTTTTATTGTACCGATCGAATCAGAATCACTATCTGATTCGATTTAACGATGTCCGTCCGTCCGTCCGTCTGTGTGTCCATGTAATCTGTGTGCTTGTAATCAAACTGCTGGTCGCAAATAAGTATATATTTTGATGAAATTTGGCATATAAGCTTTTATCGGCCACAGGATAATCGCTGTTGAAATTGGTGAGAATCGGTCCATGTTCAGACCTAGCCCCCATACAAATGACCCCTATGAAATCAACATAAATTGCCATAAGATCCAAATTATCATATAAATCTTAGTCAAAGTAGGTTTGTATGTGTTTATTACATCCACTAATCAGTAGTCCAAAAATGATCCCTATGGGACAACTCTTAGTCATAGGCCCCATATAGAGCTGCTTCCCGATCTTCACTTAAATCTATCAAAAAACAAAAATGTTGCACGGATTCTTTTCAAATTTTGTTTGTATATATATTTTCAAAATACAAGAGACTATACCAAACATGGTCAGGATCGGTCCATTTTTGTGCCAAGATATAGATATAGCATCCGATATGAACTTTTTCATATCTGCAGCCAAACAAATTACTAAAAATCCCACTCAAATTTGGTTTATGAGATAGGGTCTCTAATCGCATGGTATAGGTTATAGTATAGTCAGTCTAGACCGACTATAATTTTCTTACTTGTTATTTTTCATTTTTAATTTTTCATTCTTCATTTATTGTTTTTCATTTTTCATATATCATTTTTCAGATTTCGTTTTTTATTTTTCATTTCTCGTTTTTCGTTTTTCATTTCTCATTTTCATTTTATATTTTTCATTTTTTATTTAAATTTTTTTATTTTTCATTCTTATTTTTTATTCTTCATTTTTAATTTTTTGCTATTCTCTTTTTATTTATCATTTTTAATTTTTTGCTATTCTCTTTTTATTTCTCATTTTTAATTTCTTTTTTTCATTTTTCATTTTTAAACTCGTTATTAAATATCATAATTTTTTCACCAATACAATCATAAGTCACACCGATTTTGTCTTACCGCGCACATGATATGCTGTTTTTGTAATCGTTTTGTGAAATAGAAATGTACCCCCTGCGCGTATAGATGCTTACACATCTAAAACGAACATGTTGTGTAAATTCTTTTTCTAAATTTGATTAATATTTATTTTTGAGAAAAGTAAGTGATTTTATTTAATAATGTCAATTTTTTCTCCTAGCCCTCATATAAAAATAATATCAGATATGAACTGATTAAGGATGGTCACATGCTACGTTTTTGTGATATTTTTTGTGGGCATGGCACCTCCCGTATAAAGTGAACATTTAATATCATATTCCAAGTAATATTATAAAGATAGCTTTGCAGATTTGTGCAGTGTCAGCTATTATTACTGTTACTGTAGCTATGACAAAAATGGGAGGGATCAGATAAGGGGGCGTGGCATTTCCCATACAAAGTGATAATTCAATGTTATATATCTCGAGTACTTTGACAGAGACAGCTTTGCAACTTTGTCTGTGAGTAGACGGAAAAAGGACAGGATTGGACCAATGGCCGTGGCACCTCCCATACAAAGTTTATATAAAATGTCATATATCTGAACCACTGTAATCATGAGAGCCTTGAGATCTTGCTTGAGCTCATAAACTGTTCATGTGGTAAGTTGAACAAAAATGGGCGTGATCGGAGCAATGGGCGCGCCAGCGCACATGCAAAGTCAATATATGATATCATATAACTGGTTTACTTTAAAAGGGAAAGCCACGACTTTGCACGAGTCGGTCAGATATTAATGTGTGTAGTCCGATAAAAATTGGGCGGGATGGGATTAGTAGGCGTGACACCTCCTATATGAAATGCGTAGTCGCGGAATCGTCAATTTCTAAAATTGAAAAAAATTAAAAATCGCCAAAATTAAAAACCGAAAACCCCAAAAATAAGAATCGCCAAAAACCAAAATCATCAAAATTAAAAATGGGCCAAATCAAAAATCGCTAAAATCAAAAATCGCTAAAATTAAAAATAGTCAAATTATTTTCTAAATTCAAGGCCAATAATTAAGTGTTGACAGATTTAATTTGAGAAATTGATATTTTTCTCATGGGCAGCCATATATACCTTGCTCCAGAGTAGGAACACCGAAAAATTTTATAACTGTTGCATTGGAATAAAAAATATAAAATAAATTAAATAAAATATTTTAGTTGCCCAATACAATTTATGAAATTAAACATGTCAATAAGTCTCTGTAAGTCGTAGCGAAATGCGACAGGGCATAATAGTCTTTTATATACTTTTAAAAAAGCTACTAATTATATTGAAAACCTACAGCTACCAATCCGTAAAACTCTAGAATGTCATAAGCAAAGTGGCAGAAAAACCATAGCCCTTGGAGGATACACTGTATCCCCGCGGCACGTATGGTATATCATGCAAAATTGGATAATTGGCTTTATAAGGAGCCCTAATCTTTAGGATAACCGTGGGCTGCACAAAAGATCAAATTGGTCGCAGTGCGTAGAGCTTTCTTAGTCTAATCAAATCTAATCTGATCTAATAAATATAAAAGTTTAATTATAATTTATTATGAATTCATAATTAATGCAAAAATTATAAATCATTGATGTCGGCATAATCCGATAAATTTACCTTCTTTGTCTCTACAGACTCCACAGACATAGTTTGTTCCAGTCCTCTTGTGATTTTTTCTGTCACTTGCGGCTTCTATGTCGATTGTTGCAAAGTTCGCTGTTTTGGTGAGCTTCTGCTCTATATGATTTTGGAGGGATTTGCCTAAATATGATTAAAAATACTGTTCTCTCAACTATAGGAAACTCATTGGCTTAGCAGATTTTAATTTATTATATATCCAGCACGAATTCCAAAGTGCAACGTGGACCATTTTAAAAATACCGCCTTGGGTATGCAAAGTAAGAAATCATTTAGTCATTTCTATCGACACATGGCATGCTTATGTTATGTCGGCAACAATTTTTGTTATTTTCTTTCCGCTTTTTGCATATGCGCTTTATGCTTGGTGGAAACTATTAACGAAACCATCTATGAAGGTTTGAATTTGCATACAGTTGCTTATTTTCAAATATAAATCTAGCACGTGTATTAGTCCATGTAACTCTTTTCTGTACTAATTCACGTATAAATATTTGCATTAAATAATCCATCGGTTTTGCACTTGGTGGTTAAACAGTCTTTATTTTTTATTCACCCATACACTCTAAATTATTTGATTTGGTCTCAACATCAATGCAATCATCATCTTCATTTATAATGTTTCACTTCTAAATAATTCAAAATCCACACCACTTTCACTGGAATTCTGGCGGCCTCCAAAATTATATCTGCAGTTAGTTTCATATTTCTTCGCCACTCCATTCTGAAGTAAATCTACAATACACATGAATAGCTCGAGTTATTATAGTATATATTTGGAAATTATAAAAGAATTTCTTGCCTTCATATTTTTAGCTTAAATATAAAAACCAACCCATAAAAACCAAGTTTTTATTATACTCTCTTCATTTGTGTATTAATTTTCCATCATGTAATTAAATAATTTATTGCCTGAAAATAAAATATGTCTAGAAAAATATCTTTGTACGTCAAAAATCAAAAATTTTTTAAATAAAAATATGTCAGATAGGGCTAAAAAAAGGCCGAAAGGGGCTAAAAATCGATCCAAAGTTCTTTCAGCAAGCAGACATTGCGAGTTATAAACGGAGTAAAAATATACACGATATACACAATATAAAACAAGTAAGAAAATTATAGTCGGTCTAGACCGACTATAGGATACCCTATACGATGCGTTTAGAGACCCTACCCCATAGGCCCAACTAAATGGACATAGAAAATAAGCATAAACCAAATTTGAGTGGGATTTTTATAAATTTTTTTGTCTGCAGATATGAAAAAGTTCATATCGGATGCTGTATCTATATGGGGACTAGGCCCGAAAATGGACCGATCGTGACCATGGTTGGTAAGGTCTCTTGTATTTTGCAAAAATATATACAAACAAAATTTGAAAAGAATCAGTGCAATATTTTTGTTTTTTGATAGATTTAAGTGAAGATCGGGAAGCAGCTCTATATGGGGCCTATGACTAAGAGTTGTCCCATAGGGATCAATTTTGGTCTACTGATTAATGGATGTAATAAACACATACAAACCCAATTTGACTAAGACTTATATGATAATTTGGATTATGGCAATTTATATTGATTTCATAGAGGTCATTTGTATGGGGGCTAGGTCTGAACATGGACCGATTCTCACCAGTTTCAACGGCATTTATCCCATGGCCGATGGAAGCTTATATACCAAATTTCATCAAAATATATTCATATTTGCGACCTGCAGTTTGATTAAAAGCTTTACATGGACTCACAGACGGACGGACGGACGGACGGACGGACGGACGGACGGACGGACGGACATCGTTAAATCGAATCAGATAGTGATTCCGATTCGATCGGTATAATTAAAGAAAGGTCTAGGTCAAATATTTTTGGTAGTTACAAACAGCAGCACAAAGTCAAACCACATACTGGTATAGGGTATAACAAGTAAGAAAATTATGGTCGGTCTAAACCGACTATACGATGCCCTATGCCATGCCTTTAGATACCCGATCTCTTAGTCCAACTAATTAGATATAGAAAATAAGCATAAACCAAATTTGTATTGGTTGTTGACATTGTTATTAATTTTATATTGGGTCCCCAGGTATTGTAATTAATTTTATATGTGGCCTAGGACCCCATAAAAAACCTAATTTAAGAAAATCTCTCCAATTTTTTTTTTGTTTTTTTTTTGTTTATAAATTTAAGTGAAGAGTCAGACTCACATGGGGCCATGACAAAGAATTGGCCTATATGGTTTATTTATGGACTACTGATAAACGGATGTAATAAACATAGACAACCATAATTTGACCGATTTCCAAATGATATTTGGATATTAGGCAACTTAAGTCGATCTCATAGGGGTAATTTGTATGGGGACCAGGTCTGAGCATGAACCCATTTTCACCAATTTCAACAGAAAGCTTATATACTGTATTTTATCAATATATATTCAAAGTTGCGGACTATACTTTGACTACAAGGTTTACATGGACACACAGACATACGGACGGACGGACAGACGGACGGACATTGCTTAATCGACTCAGAAAGTGATTCTGCGTCAATCGTTAAAATAACAGATGGGTCTCAGTGAAACGTTTTTGGAAGTTACAAACATCAGCACAAAGTCATTATCCTGAACACGTACAGCCGTATTCATAAAAATTGAAGAGTACTTCAAGTAGACTTTATTATATGTTTTTCATACAAAATTTGTTGATGAAGTCTACTTGAAGTATACTTTAATTTTTATGAATACGGCTGGTAGTGTTCATAGAACACTACTTTTATGTCAGTTCTTTGTTCTATGCCAGTTTTCTGTATAAAAAAATTCGGGAATATCTGAAAAATGCCAAATATTTATAAAACTACTTGGTGCATTAACAGACCGTAGCATTCAAACATGTATCATATCCTACTAGACACAAAATAGTATAACAAAATTTGTTACCAGAGAAAACAGCAAATGTGACAAGAGTTTCAGGGAAACTACAGCATCACATATACGTGCCGTTGAGGATTGAACGTGGTAAGAAAATCAAAACTGGTTTTTAAAGGCTCTTTTTCAATCAAAGTGTTGTTGCGTATCCATTATTTTTAAGTACTGCTTCCGAAGTACGGATTCAACTAAATTTTTGCTCAAATTTAAATTTTTACCACCCTTAATTAACTTTGGTCGTCGTAGAAACATTTTATAATCATGGCTCTTTAAATTAAAGGTATTCCAATTCCTGCTCGACCAGATCAAGATTTCTTTAGAAAATTCAAAGCGAGCCAGATGATTTTTCTCTGGTATCAGTGGTTTCTTCACAGGACGTTAAAAAAGATCAGCCTCAATTGCTCGTCGAGAAACAGTTCGAGCTCATATTTTAAGTTCCAGATTGTTAATGACCTAAAATGGTAGCATTTTTGGGCATTTTTTAAACCCTTTAGCTAATAGAGCTAATAGCTAATAGACAGATAGAGAGTATTAGTGAAAATAGAGAGTTTAAAAACAGTTGAAAGAAAACGTCGAAAACTATAAATATTTAAAAACAGGATTTTATACATTTTCTTGCTTACGATATTCTAATATTATTGTTTGAATCAATTTTGGTACAGATATTTAAAAGTTTCCATTGTTTTGGCACCACAAAAAAAAATTTATTTAGTTTATCTTTCGTTTTCAATTGTATTTCTTGTAACAAATTTGTTACCTTTCGATAGAAACATACCAAATGTTAAGATTTACCGCGATATTAAAAAAAAATTTTTGTAAAATTTTAATTTTTTATGGCCTACTTATACCAAAAACTAAATTGAATAGAACAACACTAAAAATAATTATATGATCAAAGAAACAAGAACGAAGCTGAAATGTTTTTTTTTTTTAATTCACGTAATTTAGTTTTATATATGATATGATAAGCTCTTATTTGTAAATTGTATAAAACAGTGAATTCTTATATACTATAATATTACAATTTCACTAGTCAATTGCATAACAAAGACAAATAAAATATTTTTTTTCCAATGTACATTCATGCAGAGGGTGGTTACAGTAACAAAAAATAATTATTTTGTGATATGTATGTATATTTATGCCGTTATAGACTTAAAAATACGGTTCAGTAGTTTTACCTACTCGAACAGACAAATGATACAAATTCACTAATTCTCCCCTTTAAAAATATTTTCAATAACGGAATACGTAGTGCGTTAGTTACAAAATATACGAGTGCTAAAAACAAATAGAGAATACACGAACAAAACAACACAACATAACATGTTACCAATACAACGGAAAACAATTTGACTCTTATGTTACCATACATCCAGATATAGACATATTTCTATGTATTATGTGTTCCGACAACGACAACGACAACAACATTGGCAATAATAGTTGAGACATGTCAAAAAATGAAACTAAAAACATGATAAATATACGTGTTAAGAGTACAAATTATGATTTACTATGGAAATAGGCAATACACACACACACACACACTTAACTCAAAACTAAAACCCATTGAAAATATGCAACTTACAAAGTGCACAATAAAATTTATATCATGTTTGTTAGGAATTGTATGATTTGTTAAAGTCTTGTCATATGTAACATCTATAGGAAATTCGATTGAAATCAAAGATGACAAATCTGAAAATGGCGATTTAGTGTGGCGTTTAATGTGGATTCTCTAATATGTAATAAATATTTTCTCCGTCAAATAGTTTGATGGTCTTTCATAATTGTAGAGCAAATTTCGCCTTAAATCTGCCAAAGTTTATGTTTTATCTTTTTTTTTTTGCCAGGGTAATAAAGTGAAACTAAAGTTTTTCCATTAATAAGCTGATGATGGTACAAAATAAAAAATAAAATTTTATAATAAGGAACAATTTGCTAAATTAGATTTTCTGCATTGAAATTTGTTTTGTAATTTGAAATGTAAAATTCTGAACAAAATCATATAGTTAAGTACTTCCATATTGACCATGTATGTTATGAAAAATCATTGAACTTTTTGAAATTATATGAAAAGTCGCCAAAAATTATGTAATACCGTCAAGATTTTAGACTACCATTATGTACTACAATCACCATCACCCAGTATAGGGTAAACACATATTGACAAGTTATAAACTCATACTCTTGAACAGTTATTATATATCATATGAGGATATGTCAAAAATGTACATAACAACATGTGCATAATTAATAAATATTTGCTGTTGTTCTCTTAAGTATTTTGAACTTAGAATTTTTCTCCCCTTGATGTTTAAGCCACTACTCGAAAATATGAGAGGGAGCTGTTTGCCATATTATAAACATAGCAGGATTCAAAAAATTATAAAACACAATAGTTGTTGTTTTGCAAAGAGCGACAGTTTGTCTAGACATTTGGCGCCAATCTTTAATCTACATATTTTTTTTTTTCGTTTATATACATACGTATGCATATATTTTTATAACTTGTTTTTCTTCAAATAAGTTCGATTTTATCCCATGGACTCTCGAATGTATTGAAGTGAGGCAAATCAAAAACTGTAAACTTTCCTATATAAAAATTACACAGTCATTGAAAGGATCTATGCTAGAAAAGTCTTTCGGTATATTAATATGAGTTAGTGCCAATGCTTGTGGCTACTAAAAAGGCGCACTGCTATCATCAGCATATAAATAGTAAATACAATGGCCTTCCATTGGTTGGAAAATAACAACATCTTTGGATGTAGTAAAAAACAACTTCCAAATGCGTCAGTGTTTTAAAGATTATAAATAGGATCTACAATATTAAGTTAAAAGATAAAGTTCTTTAAGTTATTTTAATTGATTTTTTGTTAATTTACATCGAAAAATCATATATTTAAATGAAAAATATATAGAAAGTACAAAAAGTTTTAGTGCTAAATTCGGCTGTGTCGAATCTTTGAGGACCTGCACCTGGTTCGTGTACTCAATATTATAACCAGTACTGGATACGGCTACCATTTTAATACAGTTACCGATAACTAATCTTTAAATTCTAATATTTAAATTTAAAGCTTATAAATTTTCTTTATTGACCAAAGTCTATTTTAATTTCTAACTTTTTATACCCTCCACTCCAGTGTGCAGAGGGTATATATAAGTTTGTCATTTCGTTTGTAATAATTAGAAAAAAAAAATCTGGAGCCCATAAAATATATATATTTGTGATCCTTATAACAAGCGGAGTTGATATGGCGATGTCCGTCTGTCCGGCTGTCCGTCTGTCCGTCTGTGGAAATCACGATGACGGCTTCAATCGGGCAACTAGGTTGCTCGTTGGTATAAAAAATTAATCACTAACATCCTGAGAAGTTTGCTATTTAAAATCGTCGAAATCGGTTTATCTGGTCCCGAGAATTGAACGATGGAGTAAAAAAAATCTTGAAAAAATATGAATTGCCTATGTTGTTCTTGTCACGATAGCGTTCTCAGTAGGACAGCTAGGGCGCTTGTTGTTAGTGAGAATGATACACCAACATCATGACAAGGTTTCTGTTTTTTAAATCGTGACAATAGGTTTCATATGTGCCGAGAAATCACTGAAAAGTTAAAAAAATATGATGTTTTCCTATATTGTTATTCTAAATTTTGTATTTTGTCACAGTTGTACTTGTAGTTTTTATGATCGTTGTGGTAATAATATAAAAACTCACCAATATCAACATTTTATTAGTTAGTTAATTAATAAAAGAAACTATATAAAACCAATATCAATATTCTGCGATTTTTATAAGATCACAAAATATTTCAAATTGATACATACTACTGTTGCCAATATCAAAATACTATAAATAACATTCATATATTCTGTATATGTATATCGATAATAAACGCATACTAAAAATAATATAAATACAAATTATTTTATTTATACAAAATACTGCAATTTTTAGGGTTGCAAAAAATAGTATGATTTTAAGGGTTCTACTTTTAGTACATACATACTCGCATTCAAAAGTAGTAGTGAAACCATAAAATATCTACCCTGTAAAAAATTAGTAGTGTTTAAAAAAAAAATTTTTGTCAGATGATAATAATATAATATAGATGTCAATAATATTTAATTATAACACATTTTCAAAATTTATTATTTAATGTTTGGCTCAGGCAAACGCCATTCCCGGACTACCGAGTATTTAATGCACGAGTTATTCGCATTAAGAATATTTGCGGAGCTCAGCTCAATCAAAGTGCAATGATCAAGACTCGCCCTGGGAAACATGTGTTCATGCTTTCCTTTGCACAAACGCCATTCCCAACTACCAAACATTGTAGACACGAGCTATCCACATCAGGAATAGTCGCGGAGCTCAACTCAATCAAAGTGCAATGATCAAGCTTCGCCCTGGGAAACATGTATTCATTCATTTCTTAGCACAAACCGATCTTCTTATGGCACATTAAAAATAAACTAATTGAGAAGTACAATTCATTATTACGCTGTATTATAATACTATTTTCTTATTTTTTTACTAGCTAGTAAACAAAGTGATGGTATCATTGTGAACGAAATAGAATTGAAATTGTGTGCAGATTTGTTTTACTTAAAAAACTGTTTCTACAGATAGTAAATAAAATCCCAGTAAACATTTTATGCAATAAGTGATCATGTGCAGTCTTTTTTGACTCCTCTCTGCTATTAAAACAGTCATAAATGCGCTCTTTTGCTGATCACAAAATATTCTTTTGTTGGCAGGAAGTATTACCTTACCCCCAGACTTTTCTTGAGAACCTTTTTTATCCAATTTACTGATAAGTTTCGACTTATTTTTGAGTCATATTTAATTTCTTTTTTCTATGAATCACTTTTTAAGCGTAAGCAAAAATCATTTCTTAGTCTTTTTCTAATACCGCATGTGATTAATCAGTTTTTAATCATCAAAAGTGCTCGAAGAAGACACAGTAAGATAATTTTTGTTAAAACAATCTTCGAAATGATTACTGGGATATAGTATATTTTTGTTTACACACACATATACATAATGGCACCAGTAAGCCGAACTCTCTCATGAAACACATAGACGACAACGGCTACACGACTACAGCCTGTCAAAAATAAAATACACTTGTTTATATGAAAACGATTATTTTGACACCAACACAGCTACACGACTACATGACCACTTTTGCTGCTGTAGTCAACTTAGGCTAATTTCTATTTTTGTTGGCTACAAAATAGAAATAGTGTTGACAATATAACAAAATATGTAAAAGATATTAGTGCCATGAAATATATTATTTTGTTGAAAAAATTAATCGCAAAATGAAATGCTATAATAATTCTATTAATAAGTAAATTAATTTATTTATTTTTACGTTATAATAATGCATTATAAATAAGTAATATATTTAAGACAATTTTATATAGAATCATACAAGTTTTTCTATTTTAATAAAGTAAAAAAAATATATAATTTGCACTACTGAAATAAAAATGATTTTGCATAAAAACAGCTGTTTATATCGTTGTTATATGTTGCTGTCGTTTTCAAAAAAATTAAGTAGTTGAATACACGACTACAATTGCAGCCAGCAGCATTTGTATCCGTGTGTTTGTGTAGCCTCTGTCGTCTATGTGTTTCATGCATAAATAACAATTTCATTAAGTCTTATGAAAGCTTTTGAACAAAGCAGATATACGTCGCACAGTTTTGTGAAATCTTACATTGTTTTTTAATAGGTACCAGTGATGCCAGGAGATTTTTACAGAAATCTCTACGCTAATGAAAAAAAATCCCTTTTTTCCCTACACCCACTTTTTTTCTCTCTACATTTTCCCTACACTACTTTTTTAAATTTTTAAAAAAAAAATTTTTAATTTGTTAATTTTCAATTTCAATAATGCAAAAATAACATAAAAACGAAGAAAATAGCATAAAAAATAAGATAAGAATATCATTAGAATTACATAAAAACAACAAAAAACCAACAGATATTACAAAAGAAATATTTTTACTATTCTGTATAATTCATCTTTTATATGACTAGATGTGCATTTAAAATCTACACAATTAATTAAAATGGCTTGCAAATGGGATCTTATAACGTAAACAGAATTTTGGTTGTTGGTTTTAAAATATATTTTTTTTAAGACATTGGTTATTAGCATGTATACTTAGATCTGATTTATCGCAATTTCATATTTTTTCACAAGCCTTGCATCTGTATTTAAAGTCGTCACCTTTGACCTGTTCCATCCCGTTAGCTTCTCGTCTCTCAACTAACTTGAGTAAAACCTTGGTTTTCTGTATTTCTTTGATGTGTTTTCAGCATCATCGAAAAACGAATCGGACATTTTTCTAAAATTAATTATGTTTACATTTATAATATTTTAATGTTCTTTTTATTTACAAACTTAATAAAATCGAAGAGATTTACAAGGATGGCGTATGTATTAAAAAAATGCACAAAAGTGTTTTTTACTTGTCATTATTATTAAAGAAGCCATGTATTTACTTTCTCCACATTATAGAGTTATTACCAGATTTAAAAAAAGATATATATTTTTAATTTTAAAGTTTAAAATTGAAATATATAATATTAAGTTGTTAAAAAAAAAACTTGCAAAAAAGCCCTACTATTCGACAAAAGTAAGAAATCTTTTGCATTAAACACATAGACGCTTATTCATTTATCGATGCGTTACAAATGGAATGACAAACTGATGTAATAAGATCGGAAAAATAAAACTGGTTAACGCTAGTGCTTTTAAAATATAAGACATGGACAAGTATTCCGTAAAAGATCCGAAATTTAAAAATGTATTTTGTTTACTATCTTCTATTGACTTTAAAATTGTTAAACGTGAATGCTGAAAATTCAGAGTATTTGTTGTAATAAATTACCAAATTGATCAAATTGTTTACATTTTCATATATTTTATTTACATTTGTTACAAATAGTGCAAGAAAACCTAGGTGGAGGGTATCAAAGATTCGGCATAGCCGAATTTAACACTCTTACTTGTTTTTTTATAAAAACAATCACGGCTTTTTTGTAGAAAGAATTTACTTCTATCTGAAAAATTTTATAGTCTTTTTAAACTTTTTCTTTTAACTCATACTCGCAACCTCATTCCCCCTCTAACGATTGATCTGAAACTTGACCCATAGTCTTGCTGTGACTATAGATTAATTTTGGAGTAGTCACGCACAGTTACACTCAGTCACGGAGAGTTTAAAACCTCACTTCCGCTCATCCGATCGATGTGAAACTTTGTCCATAGACTTGTTGCGGCCAAGGATTAATTTAGAGATAGTCACACACAGCCACGCATAGTCACGCACAGTCACGGAGTGACTTAAGCCGCAATTCCCCAAATGCATAAGGAAAGAAAGAGTTTTAATAAAAACTTTGTTTTTATTTTTCGACAAGGCTGTGTATTATCATCGCTACTTTTTAATGTTGTTGCCGACATCGTTATGGGAAGTGCAATGGCCAACAACAGCGACATAACGTAGGGACTAGGCGAACGTTCGGTCGATCCTGACTATGCCGACGACATATGCCTCATAACACATAGGCACTCCGATATGTAACAAAGCCTCAAAATGGTAGACACAGAAGCTGCAAAGGCAGACCCCAGAATAGATATTGCTAAGACGAAGGTCATGAGAATAAATTATACTCTACATGCAACAGGCAATTCTCCATCCAAAACATCCTTTTCTACTATTTGGTTAGTATCAGAACAATGGCCGAATGATCTACTGATGACGTATTGAATCGCAATATGAAATCCCGACAAGCATTCGACCAACTAAGCACAGTGTGGAAGTCATCAGTCATCACTACCCACACAAAAGCCAACATCTAAAATCCATGTGTGAAATCTGGGTGCGAAATGTGAAAAATGGCTACCAAAGATGTGAGGTCTTCATCGATGAATACCTGAGAAGATTATTACGAAATTTCTGGCCCAACAGGATAGCCAAACAAAAACCGAGGTGTTGAGAAGGATATGGCGCTGGATTGGTCATGCATTGCGAAGATCTTCAGATGATGTCACCCGTAATGCTACAGACTGTAACCCACAAGGCAGTGGAAGAAGAGGACGGACACACACTTGGCAAAGAAAATTAGATTTAGAAGCTTTGAAAGTTAGCAAAACCTGGAATAATATGAGCCTTGCATCTTGTAGAAATGAATGGCGAAACTTTTTTGGGGAATTATGCTCTTATAGGAATTACAAGAGCCAATCTATGTATATAAAAGAGCCAAAACCCTTCGACCCAGAGACTTCAAATTTTGACTGTAGGTTCCCCCCTCGACGTAAAGATCCAATAAGAAGGGATTTTTAAAACTTCGTACATAAAGGGGGTAAAAGCATACAAAAAGTGGGAAAATTGTAACAAAAGAGTCAAGGAATATGAAATTTGGTATGTAGAAACATGGGCTCAGGATTAATTTTTTTGAAATCCGGCCATTTAAGGGGAAAAACAGCCAAAAAGGATCGAATGGTAGCTTTTTGCATCTTCTTAACATATTCATCCAGTCAAGGATGAATTTATTGCTATTCTAACGTCTAGGAGAGTAAAACGGCCAAAAATGGGGAAAAAGTGTACATTTGGTATCTTCTAAGCAATCGAATATAAAATATAATTTGTGGATTTTACTAGAGATAGAAACATCAAATGAGACGAAATCTTTTGGAAATTCGAATGTTAAAGGGAGTACAAACCATCCATAAGTTTAAGAGTGTACCTTTTTGTATCTTCTTTACAAAGTAATTTAGGTGTACTAAATTTGATGTGTAGATTCCACCAGAGACACAAATATCGGAGGAGAATAAATTTGTTTTAATTCGAGCCTTTAGGGTGTAAAAGCGACCAAAAAATGGAAAAACTTATACGTTTCAACTGGTCTTCTTAAGAAGACAAGTACGAAAATTATAGTCGGTCTAGACCGATACCCTATACCATAGGTTAGGTTAGGTTAAAAGTGGCTGCTAAACCAAAGGAAAAACACACTTAGACTCTGGGGGTCCATTGTTATACCACGGGACGAATAGGTGTTCCCCTCAGTCCCCACCGTAGAACCAGTTTGAGCTCCTGATGAAGCCCCTGATATGTGAAATGTCCACATTTGAGAGATCAGAGAGATCGTGAAGAAACGGCGATCCCAATGTTCGAAGTCTCGTTCTGGAGAGCGCCGGGCAATAGCAAAGGAAGTGCTCTATGCTCTCCACCTCCTCCACATCCATGCAGCTACGACAGAAGTCATTTGACGAGACCCTGAGGCGTTCAGCGTGTCTCCCTATGAGGCAGTGCCCAGTGATAACAGCAACTAGTGTTGAAATCTCCCTACGGGGGAGTGATAGTAGCGCGCTAGTGCGCTTGTGATTTAGAGCCGGCCAGATCTGTCTCGTGATCCTGCACGTTGATCCATTAGCCCATCTGTTGTCGGTAATGCCGGCGGTGTGAAGCCGAAGTTCCAGCCTACAAGATTCCAGGGGTATACCAACACATTCCAAGTCCGCTGGAACCCGTAAGGTAGTGCCCTGTCTTGCCAACTCGTCAGCTTTACAGTTTCCCGGTATATTCCTGTGCCCTGGGACCCAAATGAGTCTGATGTCGAACTGCTTGGCCATCTCATTTAAAGACGTGCGGCAGTTAAGGGTGGTTATTGTTTTCAGGAACATTGATTCCAAGGATTTTACCGCGTCCTGACTATCAGAGTAGATGTTGACTGCGGTTGTAGACAGAATATTCCGACCGAACCAGTCAGCAACTTCCTTTATTGCCAGTACCTCTGCCTGATAAACACTGCAGTGGTCTGGCAACCTGCGAGTACCATCGAGAAATCGCTCTCGGTAGGAGAATACACCATGACAGCCTTTTTGGATATAGAAGGGGCTTTTAACAATGTCACACCGGACTCGATATTAGCGGCACTATCTGGTCTGGGAGTGAATTCCGTGATCATCTCACTGATTGGAAATCTGTTTGCCAACAGGCGGATAACAGCTACATTGGGAACGACTCTAATATCCCGATTCGTGAACAGGGGAACGCCACAAGGAGGCGTTCTGTCACCACTTCTATAGAACTTAGCGCTGAACTCAATGCTACTTTCATTGGAGAGACAAGGCTGCAACGTGGTCGCCTATGCTGATGACGTGGCCATAGCCGTAAATGGGAAGTTTCTGTCCACACTTAGAGACATTCTACAGAGGGCTCTCACTATGCTATCTAGCTGGGCAAGTAGTTGCGGTCTGGGGGTAAATCCGACCAAAACGGAACTTGTTCTTTTCACGAGGAAGTATAAGATACCCACCTTCGACCCTATTTCTCTTTACGGTGCTGATATCGCCTTCTCTGATGGACCCATGTATCTTGGAGTATTCCTGGACAGGAAGCTGAATTTCAGACGGAACTTGGAGGAAAGGGCGAAGAAGGCGGCTATAGCTTTATACTCCTGTAAAAAGGCCATTGGTAAGCGGTGGGTCTTCAGCCCGAAAATTGCTTACTGGATCTACACAGCGGTGGTTCGCCCAATACTGATTTACGGGGTCATCGTCTGGTGGCCTGCACTAGAGAAGGCCTCTAATACCAACCTTCTTGCAAGGGTACAGAGAATGGCTTCCATATGTATTACTGGTGCCCTTCGTACCACACCTACGGATGCCTTGAACATCCTCTTACACCTAATACCGTTGGACATATTAGGAAAGCAGTCGGCGGCCTCATCGGCCATTCGACTAAGAAGCACAATACAATGGCGTGGTCATAACTGTGGCCATGGAGTGATCCTGAATAACAGGAACTTACCATTGAACGTGGATTACACCACTCCAAGGAGTGTATTCGAACGACACTACCAAACTCTGATACCGACCAGGGAATCATGGTCAGGGGGGGTTCCAGGTAGCAGGCGTTCGATAAATTTCTATATTGACGGATCGAAACTGCGTGGTCAAGTTGGTTTCGGAGTCCATTCAAAGGAGCTTGGACCCTACACCATGCGTTTAGAGAATTGATCTTGGACCGATCCTGACCATTTGGTAAAGTCACATATTTTTTTCACCAACAATTACAAACCGATTTGGATAAAAATCTGTGCAACATTTTTGTTTTTGAAAGGTTTAAGTGAATTGTCCTATAGGATTTATTTTTGGTCCACGGATTTGTGGATGTAATAAACACAAACAAACCCAATTCGACTGAGATATATTCGATAATTTGGATCTTATAGCAAGTTAAGTCGATATCATAGGGTCAGATGAAAGGGGACTTGGTCTGAACCAGCACCCATTTTCTCCAATTTCAGTAGTGTTTGTCCTATGGCTTGAGTTACTTCCTTTCCAAATTAAGCCATCGATAACAATAATAATAGGTATTCCGCGCTTAGTAATAAAATTATGTATTTTTTTGCGAAATCACTATTTGGTGTGCTCTATGTTGGAAGATAACACATTCGTTACAAAAAATATAATTAAAAAAAAAATAAATAAGCGAAACAGAAAAATTTTTTTTAGTGATGCCAAAACAGTGGAAACTTTAAAACTTCTATACCAGTGATGATTAAAATAATAAAAACAGAACACACAGAAAATGGATTTGTTGTGGCAACTGAATTTGTTGCCAACCGAATTTTGATAGTCCCATGTACTATCACATTATTCTGCAGTGATTACTAAATAATATTATCGAAATAACCGTACGTAGTATAGGGCAACTGATGTTTTAAGTAAATTCGATGGCATGAACTGTTAAATTTAGTTCATACAATGGAATTTAGATTTTCTTTATTGGTGGTTACAGCCATTTATAGAGGTAGCCCAATTTTATATATAATTTATTTCTTTTATAGTTATAAATTGACGACTAATACGTGTGCACGTGTATATGTTTTTTAGAGACGAAAAATTATATTATAGGGAATATGAAAGACCTTAGAAAATGGTTCTAGCATGAAAATGCAGAGTTTCTTATAGGTCTTGAAGTATCTAATTAAACTTTCATAACCACTAAAACCAGCTTGTGGAGGTTTGGGTCCGCCAGCACATTTGGCCATAACAATTTGACCAACCTTTAAGATTGTGTTGGCAGCACTAACAGCATATTTCATAGTCCAGTATTTTGATTGGAAGAGATCGAACGCTTTCATGGTGGTAACTTCAATAGCTTTGGGCTTTTCAGCTTCAATATTGAAACCAATATTTTACCAGACCCTCTTTATGAGCAAAATAAATCTGGTTCACCACTTCAGTACCATTGACACCGGAATTTTCAGCTAAGACTTTAGGGAATGCTTCCAAAACAGTGGCACACTGTTCCATACCATGTAAGGTATCGGCAAAAGCAGCACTTTGTAGCGCCAATTCAAATTCAGTAGCACCAGATACAGCCACATAACGGACGTCACGTGACAAACCTATCAAGATATTGACAGTGTTATCATTGAATATCGTCCAATAATTATCACAATTCTTTATCACAATAACCTAATTTTTCGTGGCTGGGTATGGTGAAGCTTGGCAAAGCAATACCATTGACAGCACTAGCCAGAATTAAAATTATATCACAAACTTTGCCATCGCCAACTGTAGCGCCATTTTGATTCTCCAGCAAATTCTCCTCACCAGCCGAGAAATTTACTAACTTATCAACGGGGCAGGAAAAGGTATCAATCTTAGCCTCCTCAGCAAAAGAAACATCACCTTCAGATAATCTTTTAAAAACTTGGAAAAACCACTGCCCAAGATTTTGCATACACGAATGTTGCACGGGCTTTAGCAACTATATACGTAAGGAAATCCTCTTGGCCATGCTGTTTGGACATAATGGAGCATATATAAGCATTCCTTACTTGGAAAACATCAGGATAGTCTTTATTTTATGGACATAGCACTTTTGGCAGAATACCTATCTTTTTCCAAAGTTTTCTCAGAACCGTCAGCTATATCCGAGGTAAATGCTCGTCGGCTTTCTCAAGCAGATAACCGGCAAATAGACCCACGAAATTGGCGCATCTTCAACTTCATCGTCTTGCCATGGCCATGAGCTTAGCAGCCCCATTACGGAGCATCAGTGGTTACAAATTGTTCCTCAAGATGATTAATAAAGATTTAGTTCATGCCATTTGTACCGTTGGCCGGTACAAAAAATTGACAAATTCTTTGCAGGCAGTAACATTACAATAAACTGCCTCTTACAAACCGCTATAATATGGTCTACTTCTTTCATTATTTGGGCCATGCCGAGTGCTTTAGGTACATATGGATCCATTTTTATGCACAGATTTTTTATCTACTTTTAACAATTAATAACAGAGAAAATTAAAACTCTCAACAATATAATTTTTTGTATTATTCTTTTCTTTATATATAGTTCTTCAAAAATGACAAATAAATGAAATTATTCGGTTAGGCTTATTATTTCATTATATTTTTTGGAACATACAATAGAATTTGATTCATGTAATTTCAGTTCGGTTAAATCTACCAAACCTAGTTAAGTGATTGGTTTTCTTTTGTTATAACCGAATTAAATAATTCTAATTACTAATTTGTTTCTATTAAAGGTTTTAAAAGTTAATAATAATAATTAATTGCATTATTCTTTTTTGAAGACATGAATACACGTTATAGCATAACATTTAGAGAATCTTTGAAAAAATTTTCAACTAAAAATTTTAATAAATAAGTCCGTGACAGCCAATATCCGGAGGCGTTGTTGTTTTGCGGTGAACATCATAACTCGTTACCGGACCATGTGAAAAAAAAATCGAAATGCGTTTAAAAGGTGACATGTTTCCTGAAGTAGTGACGAAGAGTTTTTCAATTTTTTTTGCAGCATTTTGAAGTGAAAAACGATTTTTGCTATACAATTTCGGGAATTTGTTGTTAAAAAATGGGGAAGAAAATGGAAATAAAAAAAAAACTTCGTGGTTACCTGATGATTTTTGTGTAGATATAGTGTCTAAAATTTCAAAAGTATCGGTCAAGAAGATGTTCACGGACTTCGAACATTTATATGCGAGAAAATCGGTTTAAAGTTTTTTAAAAACTGATTTGTATACTATATACCGTATGAGGCCGGTCGCTGGAAACGCTGTATCTTCTTAAGTTTTGCTCTGATTTACTTAAAATTTTGAAACAACACTCTTGACATGTTGTGCATTCAGGAAGAGAAATGCAAAAAAGGTTTTAAAACCTACCACCTCTTAAGGAAATGCAAATACCAATACACCAATGTACACAAAAAAGAAAAAAAATATTTCATATTTCATCATACATGTAAACTGAAAAAAGAGAACAAAATTTTTTGCAAAGTTATCTATAAATCTAAAAAAGAAAAAATAAAAAATGCGCGCGTATTAGTTTTACTTCAAAAAAAAAAAATCGCTTTTAATTCTTCCATGATAATTTCAATAAATTATTCAAATTAAAATCTTAAATATACTTTTTACGTAATTTATGTTTGTCCAAATTTGTTTAAAAGCATATTATGCAAAAATTAATATTATGAGTGAAAAAAAATTATTTTCCCACCTCTGTTCTAAAATTACAATGTAATTTAATTATGCAAAGTTACAATAATATAAATTTTAAACTTAATATTGCACTATTTTTTCAAAGGCTTTTCAATACAGAGCTATAAACGAAATCATACGTTGGACAACAACAAAATCTACATTGAAGATCTCTTTTTTCTCAAATATTTATCAAAAAAAGCATGCTCTTTGGTAAGTGCTGGCCATCAATGAACTGAGCGAAAGTACTCTTAACAATACAAAACAATTTTGAGATGAAAAACAAAACAGTCAAACGAAGAAGTTTAGTAAGTGTTGCCAATTTTGACAACTTATTGTAATTTCGACGATTTTGCAATTTTGCCAATTTTGACAACTTATTGTAATTTCGACGATTTTGCAATTTGTTAAAATGATTTGTTAAATTTGTAAAAATGATGATTGAAGATTTAAAATTATCAGTAGTATAAAAATTACGGTTTCAAGGGTTACCAATTAATGGGTTGTTTATCGAAAATTGATAGTTTTTGTTCAGTGTAAATGGAAATTACAAAGTATGTATAGATTTAATTCTGGGTCAAGTCGTTTCAAAACGGAAATACCTTGAATAGCATCTCTATTTAAGATTTAAGTTTCAATTACGGCGATACTTTAAATCTATATTATATGTTTCAGCTATAGATAGATGTCAATAAAATTATTTAGTTGATTGGTGTGTTAAATTTTTTTCGTTGAAATTTCACCACTAATACTTAGAAATAACCAATGCTGTAATAATATTCGTAATATGAATGATATAAATAAATTTGATTGTTTCCTTTTGTAATATTTTGTAGAGTTTTATTTTTATTATCTTGAAAATTTCTTGTTTTAAAAATGACGATTTTGGCGATTTAGTTTCCAAAATTGTCGATTTTCAGAAATTTTATTAGCAGCACTGGTTGGTAACATAGAAGAGAGAAAACTGTGTGAGGGTTTGTATAAAATGAGAAAGATTAAATTTTGTTTGTTTATTTCGCATAGCTTTTAGGGAGTGCTATGTATATTATTTCAGCGTTACAGAATCAGTCAGTCAGTCAGTGAGTCAGGGATCAGCGTAAATATATATAAGATAATGTCAAGAATAAAGTTTTCTGAAGAGTTAAAAACCAAAATAATAGATGATTTTAGTGATGGCTGTAAGCACAAGAATTCTTGTGAGAAATATTCTATGAATAAATCTATTAAATCGTCTGGCTAGCATTAATCTTGCTAAAGAACGCATGAACTGGAATTATAATACTGTTGGCGAATAGTGTTGATGAAAAAATTATATATTTAAATGGCCTTAGAATGGACGAATGCTTCGGGAGTTTTACTAAAATAAATTAATACAACCGTTCGTATAGGAATCATCCACCCACCAAGACCACGATCATCATTATATTCCACAGTGTTATTGTATAGTAAAGGTCTCCATTGTTTAGTCAACAGCATAAAAATTAATACTTTTAAGTTTTGTTAATTTTTCCTGATGCTATGTTAAGATTTCTTCTTTGTTAAATAAATAAAACATACAAATGTTTAAATTAATAAGAGTCCAAGTCGTCAAAAATATATCTTGTTAAAAGTTTCCATCGTATTGTCATGCTATATTTTTTATTATTTTTAAATATTATTATGGCTTACATAATTAGTATAATAATTTCGCTAATAACGTAGCGGGTATACTGCTAGTATATGGGGGATTTCATGTCAAGTGCACCAACTTTTGAAACCGATGTCTTCCGAAATTTGCACCGAGGTTAGCCCTATTTGATAGTAGTTTAGACAAAATTTTTCAATAAGATCGGTTCAGATCTCTCTGAGTTAGAGGGGATCAAAATTTGACATTTTGGCCAAACAGGTGTTTTTGCTCATCCATGTAACTTATTACCTATTGTTCTTAGAAAATTTTCTCCTAAATAGTTTAGATAGCTTTTTCTTCAATATTTCGGAAAAAAATACATAAAAAAAAAAGAAAATTGTAGACTTTTTTTTTGCTAAATTAAAGCATTTTTTGCCTTTTTTTCAAAAAGGGCATTTTTTTTCCTCTAAGAGCTTTTTAGTCGCTTAGTGGGATGGGAGTGGGATATCTATCAAAATAAATGTTTTGTAACTCAAGACAACGGTTTTTCAATTTTTCACAAATGCACTATTTTGAATTTTTTTCCTATTTGTGTGTAAAACCTTACAAATAAAACTTATACTGAGAAACTAGACAAATTAACCTTTCCGAAGGTATGTAACATACCTTCATAACATAACAGAAGAGAATGGTTATCTGTAACCTGAAAGAGTTATTTGCAACATTTCAATCTGAACACGAGGATGTTAGAATTGACTTCACGAAATTAACCCAAATGATGCCAAAACATTGCGTTTTGGCAGAAAGCAGCGGAACTCACACAGTATGCGTTTGTATTTACCATGAAAATGTTAAACTGATATTGAAAGAAATCAACTTAAAGTATTTAACAGATGATTCGGCAGAAGATTTACACGATTACCGCGATTGCCTTAAATTGACTATGTGTTCTAATGCAACAACTTCTTGCCACTTAGGTGAATGTACCAATTGCCCGAAAACCACATTCATCAAAGAACATTTAATCAACTCTTTAGATCGATAATATATAGAGGAGGTCAAATTTGATTCAGACTGACAGATGCACATTGAAAACTATCATTTTAAATGTGGATGATTTTGTGGAAGAAATGTGTACAGGATTGCTAAACTTGAGAAATCATGACTTTTTAGTCAAAGAGCAATGGTCATTCTTCAACGATTTGAAGATACATTTGAAGTCTGGTGAATTCGTTATTTCATATGATTTCGCAGAAAACTATAAATATGTTCTTCAGGACGCCATACAAGCATTCCACTTGAATAACGACCAAGCAACTATATTCACAGTAGTTATTTACTACATGAAAGATGAAAAACTGGAACACAAAAATATGGCAATCATATCCGACGATTTAAAACATGATACCGTTGCAGTTTATGAGTACCAGAAGAAAATACTAAAATTTCTAAAATCTAAATTTATAGTAAAGAAGGTGTACTACGTTTCGGACGGAGCTCTTCAACATTTTAAAAACAAAAGTAGCTTGGCAAATCTTATGGCCCATGAAAAAGATTTTGGAATGCCAGCTGAGTGGCATTTTCATCCTACTGCTCATGGTAAAGGAGCAAACCGTAAAAGAAATACAGCGAAGTATAGCCTCCAGTGCTCTCATCAAGATCGCATCTTAGATGCGACTGCTTTCTTCCATTGGGTAAAGCGTTATTGTAAAGAAACTAAAATAGGTTTTAGTAGGAAAGAGGATCATCAGGAAACATTGAAAACACTGAACAGCAGATTCGATGCTGCGGTAACAATCGATGGCACCGCTCAATACCATGCTTTAATACCGCTTGTCGATGGAAGACTCAAGTTGAAAAAGTTTTCTGCCTCTATTCAATGCGATTTCTTACCAAAGCCAACAAATAAACCATCAGCCAAATCAACAGCTGAACCTAGTAATGGCAAGAAAGGATTGATAAAAAAACGCAGTAAATAAAGGCGACAAAAAAGCTGGATGAAAGACTTAAATACTTCATCAGCTACAATAAATTAAGTATAAAAATAGTTTTGATACAAATGGATCTAATGCAGTTAAGATTAAATTTTAATATTTTATTATTTATCTTTTTATTTCTAATATTATTATTATTATACATTAATTTAATTATTATTAAAAATAAGTAAAAAATAATAATTTTTCAACATTTCTATAGAAAAAAAGCGTTTTTTTTCCTGAGGTTAACATATTCTGGGTATTACAGTATCGAGGGTATAAAATTTTAGTTAGGTATGTTATATACATTCGGAAAGTTTAGTTTGTCTAGTTTCTCAGTATAAGTTTTATTTGTAAGGTTTTAGACACAAATAGGAAAAAATTCAAAATAGTGCATTTGTGAAAAATTGAAAAACCGTTGTCTTGAGTTACAAAACATTTATTTTGATAGATATCCCACTCCCATCCCACTAAGCGACCAAAAAGCTTTTAAAGGAAAAATCCTAAGCTTTCTAATGAAAAAAAATGCCCTTTTTGAAAAAAGGCAAAAAATGCTTTAATATAGCAAAAAAAAGTCTAAATTTTTTTTTTTTTTTAAAGTATTTTTTTCCTAAATATTGAAGAAATAGCTATCTAAACTATTTGGGAGAAAATATTCTAAGAACAATAGGTAATAAGTTACATGGATGAGAAAAAACATCTGTTTGGACAAAATGTCAAATTTTGATCCCCTATAACTCAGAGAGATCTTGACCGATCTTATTGGTCTAAACTACTATCCAATAGGACTAACCTTGGTGCAAATTTAATGCCGATCGGAAGACATCGGTTTCAAAAGTTGGTGCACTTGACATGAAATCCCCCATATATATAAAGGTGTGCTAATCAATTTTAGCCCATTCACAATTCAGCACAGGGCTTTTGATATTTATAATAAATATGATATTATATAAATATAATGATATTTATAATAAGCAGCATGAGTTTTATGTATGTGTCAGTAACAACCATAAATGATTACTCCAAAACAAAGTTCTAGACGTTGAGTCTGGTGGACAGCTTTAAAAAAATATCTTTAAAATGAGATATGATTGGTCAAAATCAGTTAAAAACTACAATTTTTATATCGGTCACAAGAAATCGCCTAGCCTATTAATATTATAGATATATTTATTTAAAGATGCAGGGATCAAGTGAATACTACAACTTAATACAATGCAAAAAAAAAATGATTTTTGAGGAGTAAACATATTTGTAACAGAAATAAAAATCGTCTTCAAATGCTGAAATTATTTTACACTTGCGGATATCCAACGAATTTTAAAGATTTACGTAGATTTAATAAACCTATCGGCTGAAAATTATTTTTCGAGTTATCTTACTGTCATTCCTAACTGACAACATCTCATAAATACTTCAGTACCTCAAGTTTTATATCTTTTTAAGAGTGTTGATAATCGGTGCTTATTTAGATAATGCAAGAAAACATAGTTTACAAAGTATATAATTATATTTATTGTTTTTTGCATTTTTGGCTATAATGTATGCGGCATGTACTGACCAAATAACAGTTACAAATACTTGTATTTACCAACTGAAAACTTAGAATTAATATATTTTATAACACGTAATTTTAAATTATAAAAAAAATCATAACAACAGCGATGGGCTTTACTTGGATTTCGAAGCACCTTACGTGCTGTCAACTTCTTTTCAAATTTGCCAAAAACAGGCTCTATTGGCCGTCATTGTGGGTGGTTTTGTCCTTAGGCACAAATTCTATATTTAAATTTATCAATGCAGATTGTGTGGCTCTGACATAAATCGACGTCAACGACAAGACCGGCCAAAATATGGATTTGTTTTTCCTCGTGATACTTATCGAAACATATTTTAAGTGCAGGAAAATATCTGCGAATATAAACTTGAGCGTTTACAGCTAAGCCCTTGCTGATACCACGCTCACTTACCATAATTTGTAATTATGGGTCCTCCAGCAGGCGACCTACTCTTAGGAAGCTTAAAATAATATTTTAGTGTCAATGCATGATCCTCGACAGTAAAATAGCTCTCATCATCCAAGATGTAAATGTATAATGAGTCAGGAGCAAACAGTTTTTATGCCACTGCTAGTAGTCGATGTTTAACAACTAGTGGATGTTTTTTGAGACTGCTGGAAGAGCTTTTATTGCATATTTCACCACTCCAATATTTTCTTTACATTGTATAATATATATACCCTATACCACTATGTGGGTATTATAACTTTGTGCTGCTGTTTGTAACTACCAAAAATATTTGACGTAGACCCATCTTTTATTATACAATCACTTTCTGAGGCGATTTAGCGATGTCAGTCCGCCCGTCCGTCTGTGCGTGTGTGTGTCCATGTAAACTTTGTAATCAAACTGCAGGTCGCAAATATAAATATATTTTGACGAAATTTGGTATATAAGCTTTTACCGGCCATAGGATGAACGGTGAAAATCCCCATACAAATGCCTCCTATGAAAT
This sequence comes from Cordilura impudica, assembly GCA_963682025.1. Classification (NCBI taxonomy): domain Eukaryota; kingdom Metazoa; phylum Arthropoda; class Insecta; order Diptera; family Scathophagidae; genus Cordilura; species Cordilura impudica. The sequence goes on from OY821517.1 coordinate 154,194,687, forward strand.
TGACATAAACTGCCATAAGATCCAAATTATCACATAAATCTCAGTCAAATTGGGTTTGTATGTGTTTATTATATCCATTAATCAGTAGCCAAAACCTAATGCCTATAGGAAAATTCTTAGTCATTGGCCCCATGTAGAGCTGCTTTCCGATCTTCACTTAAATCTATTAAAAAATTAAAGATATTGCACTGATTTTTCTCAAATTTGGTTTGTATATTTTTGTTTTCAAAATATAAATGACTTTACCAAATATGACTTTACCAAAGTGACTTTAACAAATATGGTCAAGATCGGTCCATTTTTTGACCTAGTCCCCATATAAATATAGCACACGATATGAATTTTTCATATCTGCTGCCAGAAAAAAAATAATAACAATAATATCCAATTAATATCCAATTGGTTGGGCCGAAGAAGTAAGGTCTCTAAACCATGGTATAGGGAATCGTCAATTTAACTAATGTACGGCATGTGTTCTAGCAATAGTTTTCTCAAATCTTGAAAGCGATTGCCTTTTAGTTATTTTGAATTGCTTTTCAGTAAAATTACGTAATATTTCAATATTTGCTTGGAGTGGATTATTTCCACAGAACGCATATTTTTCGTTCCATAACATTTTAATTTTCTAATTTAATTTTACTAATTCTAATTTACTAAATTAGAATCAAATATTTGCAGGAACCGTTACTTTTGCGCATTATTTTTCTTTTTGATATTCTAATTTGTTTTATATTTGCAATGACGCACAGTAGGCCTTTTCCCAAATAGCGTGGCAAAAATCTAAAATTTGATAGTACTATTTAGTAAAATTAATGAATGTATAGGATAGAGGATTTCACACAGATTAAAAGTCAATAAACAGTTTCAAAATCGGATAAAACTTATGGATGATAGAGCTCCGCAATGTTGGAATTTTTTAAGCTTTTATAAAAATTCGCTAAATTTTGTGAAAAATATCTCCTTTCAAATCAAATTTAGGTAAACAAGTTAATGGATTATAATGCTTTTGATTAACGGATTAGAATGCTATATTTTCGTAGTTTTTTCTACTCCGATAGAATAGAACTAAAAATGTTTAAATATGTTTACTTAGGTACTACCAAAAATGGTACACTAATATAATGCTCTAACTAGTTAAAGTATACTTGTCAGTCTGCACGCAACAACCATAAAGTTGTAAAAACATCTTGCCATACACTGGATGGGTAGACTTTTTCTGCCATAACTCAGTGAAAAATTAATCGATTTTAAAGTTTTATAGCTGATTTAAAAAAAATATTATCTCTTGTTTGCAGATTTGCATATTATTTTTCACGATTTTTTTTTTTTTTTTTTTTTTGGTGCTTGAAAACAGAAATTTTAATTTTTTTCATATTTTATTTTGATTTGGATAGGATGGCGAAGTGTATTTAATAAGATTGTTAATGCTTTGTAATTTTTATGTATTGGCAATAATAAAACCTGCAAATTCTGGAAGGCAATGGCCATCAAAATTTTGTTAATGAATTCAGCGCAATAAAAAATCCGCTTGCGCTAACTGGATTATATTTTAAAGATGGAAAATTTACAATGTATGTATATTGCAACAATTAGAAACAATAAATAAAAAAAAATTTGAATGTAAAAATTAAAAAAAAAAAAAAAAACGAAAATCCGTTAGCGCTGCCTGTGCTATTTTTAAGCATTTACACTGAATTCAGCATAATAAAAGAAAAAAAATATTATAGAAACTTTTATTCCTAATATTATTGTGCTGATGACAGACATATATCGACCAATTTTTTCATGCTGAGGCCAGTTGGCATTTGACTCAATAAGAGGCCGCAGAATATTTTGGTAAAAAGTAAAAAGAGTGAAGTGCAATAGTGTCTTTACAACATTTTAAATTGTTTGATTTATTTATAAGCTCGGAACACGGAAGCGCATTTAAATTGGATGTTTTAAAAGAACTACACGTTTCACCAGAACAGGAAGAAAGAAAAATTCACACCATTTTAATGAATATGAAGACAAAATGGAAAGCATCCAATCATACAAATGAAATTTGGCTTAGTGACTTCACGACATTTAAAATCTTTGAAAAATCCCATACATTTACTGACCGTAACAGAGGAAGACCAGGAAAATCTTTAGAAGGGTGTTCGTCGTGTACAAATTATAAGTCCTTTGAGTGGTTAATTAATAAAATTTCATTGCAAAAGTTGGAATTTTGACGACTTTTCTTTAAAAAATCGGTAAAAGAGGTCCAAAAGTGGTCCGATTCCATTAAAATTTTACAGTGTTTTTTTTGCAACATTTTTGGATATTTTTTAAATATAATACAGAAATTAGCAAATTTGTCTTCTTTTGTGGCATTTCAATAAAATTTTGAAGAAAATTTGTACGGGGACTAGGTCCAAACGTGGACCGATTTCAAAGATTTTTCATAGATCTCGTTATTGGCCTAATAGACCCTTATGATTCCAATTGCATTGCAGTAGAATAACATTTGCTACATTCAGTGGCATTAAAACCAATTTTTAAGGAAAATTTGTATGGGAACTAGGTCCAAACATGGGCCGATTCCAACAAATTTAAGTAGGGTTCGTCCTTGGGGTAAAAACGCTTTAAGTTCCGAATTTCAGCACATTATCTCTATATATGCAACACATAATATTAGCACCAAAATAATATTGAATTTTGAAAGGATATATTGAAGCCCCCTTTAGACCTACCTCCGCCAACATTCATTTTGAAGGCAAAGAAGTCGCCCTTCAGAATCATCTCTAATTTTTAAAATGTCTTAATTAGTTTAAAAGTTAAAACGTAAAAAGGCCCCACTGTGTGACGTTTGGAAATCGGTTCATATTGCAAACCGCATACCTAATATATTTTGCCGATGCCAATTTTGTAGGGCATCCTGTAGTCTACCTTGACATATACTGATTAGTAGAAAATATTTGATCTGAAGTAGTAAATAACCGAGGAAATATAAAACATGCAAGAATCCTATAAAAACCAAAGAACTTAACCATAAAAAATAAAAGAGTTTCTTTTGTATTTCATAGACAGACAGAAAGATGTACACAACTATTTTCTTCTACAAAAAATAGGCCAAACGGTTTTAATCCAAAGACACGAAAGAAAATTACAATAAAATCCAATAAAATGATGTTCTAAGAGCCAAAGGGCTATAAGGGTGACAGGGGTTATTTGGTTGTAGTTTCGTTAATATAAAATATTAAATATGGTACTTATAAACAAATTTTTTTCAAAACAGCAAAATACTACTTAATATTCAGTGAATGATAATGGAGCTAAACTCCCTGTTAATTGATATATGGAGTAGTATTATTCAACTGAACTAATTTAAATAAAACTGTCAAGAAAAAGTTTGGCATAATAAAAATTTTTGCCGTTTAGCTTAAATTTATAACTTATTTGTGAATTTACTAACAAACAATAACAAATGTGGAAAAACTTAAAAAAAAGAGTTAAAATAGAGATTAAACAAGCAAGAAAATTACGATACCCTATACCCAACTAATTGGATATAGAAAATGAGCATGAACCAAATTTGAGTGGCATTGTTATTATTTTTTTTTTCCTTTGAATATGAAAAAGTTCATATTGGTTGCTATATTTGTATGGGGACTAGGTCGGAAAATGGACCTATACTGACCATAAGTATTTGGAAAAATCACTTAATTTTCTCAAAAAAATATACAAATAAAATTTGAGAAAAATCTGTGCAACATATTTGTTTTTTTTTTTATAGATTTAAGTGAAGATAAGGAAGTAACTTTATACGGGGGGCTTTGACTAAGAATTATCCTCTAGGGTTTATTTTTGGACTACTGATTAATGGGTGTAATAGACACGCACAAACCCAATTTTAACGAGATCTATATGATAATTTGGATCATAGGGCAATTTAAGTCGATTTCGTAGGTGCCATTTGTATGGGGACTATGTCTATGCACCGATTTTCACCAATTTCAATAACCTTCATGCAAATAGCTGGTAGAAGCTTATATACCAAATTTCATCAAAATATGTCCACATTTGCGACCTGTAGTTTGATAACAAGTTTTACAAGTTTTAGACGGATGGACGCACGAAAATCGCTAAATCGACTCAGAGGGTGATTCTGAGTCGGTTGGTATAATAAGAGGTGGGTCTAGGACAAATATGTTTGGTAGTTACAAACATCAGCACAAAGTTATTATACCCTGACCACATAGTGGTATAGGGTATAGAAAGAGGAAATAATCCAAAATATTGTTGTCAAGATAGTGTTTTTACAATTTAATTTTGAACTATAATATTATTTTAAAATGTTTTTATCGTAACAACAAATATCCAGAATCAAACACTAATAAGAAGTGAAAGTGATTTTCTAATAACAGGTGAAATTCATAGAATTTAACCCTTAACTATGGCGGTGAAATTATGGAACATAGTCAGTGACGTGGTGGTAAATTTTACTCCTTTTAATTTTACAAAAAAATATTAGTAAAAACATTGCTTCAAAATTATATGTTTTTTGAAAAGAAGCTACTATATTTTTAATTAAAAAATATTTAATTTTAAATTTTTAAATTAAATTTTTTTACTAATTTCAACAAAATTGGTACCTTATTTCACAAACCTTCTTTATGTACAAAAAAAAAAGACAGTATCTACGAGAGGGTAAAATTTACCACCACCTCAAATGTTAAAGTTTAATATGCCTGTCATCTTAGGGATTATTTGTATTAAAAGTGTGGTCGACAAAAGCTTATATGGCAAAAGTTAATTTTTTCGACCTGTAGTTTGATTACAAAATTACGAAATTTCTTTCTCATAAATTAAATTTCTCAATTTTCATATAATTTTGAAATATTTTAAATGTGTGTTAAAATACTTTTCATTTCATTTAAAGAGGCAATTTCAGTAAATTGTAGGGTGTTCGAATTACCGTGTGTAGAACGTAAAAGTAGTGATTGGGAAGGTGGAGCTGCACCCAGAGAATAAAATATTTCTCTCTCATTCTAGGTTTTTTTAAATAGCTCTTCATATGTTGGTCGTTTTTGTCGTCACATGCCGAGGTTCCCTTTTTTGGAGAGGTTATTCTCAACCAAGCATGCTATGCTACGTAGATAGAGCCCAACATTGGGCAAAGGCAACAATATTTACAATATTGAAATTTGACATCTTTGCGTCATTAGTATTTGTCATAATATTACAAAGCTAATTTTTTTGTTCACATTCAAATCCTGATATTTGTGGGCCTTACAGTACGCTTTATCTAAATTATTTTTAAGTCTCTCTCGAATTTTGTGAAGCTTAACCGAATTGGTCGAAATTAAATGTTAATTAGGGTTTTGTGGTGCTATTTACCCAAACACGAAAATTATATATAGAATCATTACGAAAACTGTTTTTAAGAGAATCAAATTCTCTGCGAAATTCATCTTATATATTGCGTAAAGTGTGTTGTATAATTTAAATTAAAGCATCAATGCAAACACTTATTTCAGAGTTCAATTAGTTTGAATTTTCAGATTCAATTGTATGACAATTATCAGCAGGGGCACTCATAGAAGAATTTCCTAATGCTTGAGCCAAATTTTGCAATTGTTGTTCAAAGCTGATTAGAGATTTTGATGGAGCAACATTACTGCTGGTCGAAAAGGCATTGAGAGGGTCAGAACTGGCCATTTGAATTACATTTTCTATAATTTCTGATTCAGAATTTTTTCCACAATTTATATTTTCTTGAGCAGTACGTACCACTTTCGGGCAGTTCGAAAGATTTTTAGCTTAAATGGAGGTGGCAGAAGGTGTCGAGAAAGAGTGTAACTACGAGGTCGTCGTCTCTGTGAACAGACATCACTAAGTGAACTCAGAAAGTAATTCTGAGTAGATCGGTATAATAAAAGTTGAGCCCATACCATTAGCTATATACGAGTATATGGGCCGTTTCATATCAAGTGGCGTAACTTTTGAAACCGATATCTTCCGATCGAGATGAAAGTTGCACCAAAGTTGGCCCTATCGGATAGTAGTTCAGAAACAATTTTTCAACAAGATCGGTTAAGAAGTCTCTGAGTTAGAGGGGGTCAAAATTTGACATTTTGGCTAAACAGGTGTTTTTCTCATCCATGTAAATTTTTACCTATTGCTCTTAGCAAAATTTGTCCCAAATAGTTTGGATAGTTATTTCTTCAATCTTTAAAAAAAAAAAAAAAAAAAAAAAAAAATAATCAAAAAAATTAAAAAATTTTTTTGGCTTTTTGTTTGCAAAATCAAAAAAAAAAAAAAAAAATTAAAAAAATATAAAAAAAAACTTTTTTTTGCAAAACCAAAATTTTTTTTGACTTTTTTTAAAAAAAGGCCCTTTATTGCTCAAAAGAAAGCTTAGGTTCTTTCCATTAACAACTTTTTGGTCGCTTAGTGGGATGCTAGTCGAATATCTATCAAAATTTATGTTTTGCAACTCTAGACAACGGTTTTTCAATTTTTAGCATATATGCATATATGCATTATTTTTTATTGTGTGTAAGTGTTTCTAAAACTTTACAAATAAAATTGAGAAACTAGACAAATCAACCTTTCCGGATAAGTAGGCGTGACACCTTCCGTACAAAGTAGTTGTTCAATGTCATATATATTGTGTACTATAACAGTAACAGCTTTGCAAATTTGTCAATGGCCATCTATTATTAATGTCAGGTGACGGAGTAAAACAGGAACGGAATCGGACCAATGGGCATGGCTCTCCCCATACATAATTAATATTGAATGTCATATATCGGGAGTACTGGGATTTTGTGTGAGCCCATAATTTATTCATGTAATTAGTCGGACAAATAATGGACGTGATCGAGGCAGTAGGCATGACACCGCCCATACAGATTAGGCGTATTTTATCTTAATTGGAAAACTGTAGAAGGGAAAGCCTTGACTTTTGCTACGAGTGCATCAGATATTAATGTGAGTAGTGAGATAAAAAATGGGCGTAATAGGAGCAGTGGGCGTTGCACGCACCACACAAAATAAATATATAATATCATATAATTGGAGTACTGTAAAAGGGAAAGGCTGGACACTTTTTACGAAATCGTAGTCGGTCAAAAATGTGCGGGATAGGGATAAGTGGGCGTGGAACCTCCTACATACGCAATGATAATCAATAAGTCACAAGGCCAAACGGTTTTTTTGCGGCTTAGGTTTGGGCACACTATGTTTTTCACATGAACAATTACATGTGGAAAACCATCGAGCGTATTTGTGTTGGCCAAAGATGAACTGACAAAATAAGATCATACACTCAATTGGTCTTCGAAATGATTATTTACTTTGTTTAGTTTTCATATTTTAGGATAGAAAATATATTACTTTTTTTAGATTTATGTTTGATTTTTGAGAGATGTTACAATGAATATGTTCGTTACGTTAAAGAAATATATTGTATTGAGAAAATAGATGTTCTCATCGGCGATTATGGACTACAGCGCTCCACTTCTCTTTCTGTCATAGATCCTATCCCCTTACACTTACAACAAATTCGTAATTTTTTAATTAACAACAAAAATATTCACTAGCTAAGCTAATATTTACATACTAGATGTAACCCGATGTGCTTCGCTACACCCTCCCCCTGCCCCCCACGAATCGTTATGAGAGGGCTCACGCAAAGTCCCAAGTTTCTCACTAATACAGTTATTCAGATATATCACGTTTAATATTAAGTTTGTGTAGGAGTGCCACTCGTATTTGTCCAATCCCGCCCATTTTCTTGTCTGACTACTCACGTTAATAATAGATGACCTGAGACAAATTTGCAAAGCTTTCTCTATCATAGCACTTAATATATATGATATTAAAAATTTTCTTTGTATGGGATGTGCCACGCCCACTAAAAATAGATTAAAAAAAAATTACAGCCTGTAGCACTCCCATATCCGCAGTAAGACTCTGTAAAAATTTCAGGAAGATCAGATGATTAGTTACGGAGATTACGTCCTACAAAAAAACAAACAAATTACCTCTATATTATGTTAGTATAGATTATTAGCATAGATTTTTTTATTTCAATGCTTGCTGATGCTGATATACAATGTTTTTGTTTTTTCATTCGGCACAACAATTATCAGATTTTTCGTCATTCCTACTCTGGAGCAAAGTACATGTAGCTGCCCATGAGAAGAAGATAGATTATCCATATTAGATTTGGCAACACTTAACTTGGCCTTGAACTTAGAATATCATTTGGCAATTTTTCTTTTTAGCGATTTTTGCTTTTGCCCATTTTTGATTTTGAAGATTTTTTTTTTTTTTGGCGATTTTTATTTTTCGCGATTTTCGTTTTTGGTTTTTGATTTTGGCGACATATTTTCCACGACAAATCACATTGATAACTAATGTGCTTGTTAAAAGATTGTCGCTTTCATAGTACTTCATACTTTTTATATAGGAGGTGCCAAGCCCACTAATCCCATCCCGCCCAATTTTCATTGGACTACTCACATTAATATCTGTTGGACTTGTGCAAAATATCAAGTCTTTCCCTTTGTAGTACACCAGATATATGATATTAGATATCTACTTTGCATAGGCGGTGCTACGCCCACTACTTCGATCACGCCCATTTATTTGTTCGACTAATCATACAAAGAACCTATGGGCCGAAGCTAAGCCACAAAGTCCTCTCTTTTACAGTACTCCAGATATATGACATTAAATAGTTACTTTGCATGGGGAGTGCCACGCCTATTGGTGTGAACCCGACAATTTTTTGTCCGACTATTCATACTAAGATCTGGTGGTGTCGTGCAAAGTGTCAAAGCTTCCCTTTTTTAGTACACCAGTCATATGATATCACATATTTGCTTTGTACGGGCTGTGCCACGCCCACTTCCCATATCCGCAGTAAGACTATGTGAAAATTTCAGGAAGATCAGATGAGTAGTTACGGAGATTACCTCCTACAAACAAACAAACAAACAAACACACATTACCTCTTTATAATATTAGTATAGATGTAACCTTCTCCGAGAAAAGGGACCTAGTGTGTCAAAAAATGGGTTGTGTCAAAAATGGTGGATTCTGATACCTTAGAGGGTGTAGAAAATTTAAATGCGTTTTTTTTCAAAACTTAATTTTCACAAGCTAGGTCCCTTTTCTCGGAGAAGGTCAAATATATTAACACTAGATATACCAACAAATTTACATACCTATTTATACCACAACCAGTCAATTTGACTGTATATGACAAGTTCTATTCATTTATATTATAATGCTTTATCGTTTGAGAGAATTGATGAGATATATAAAAATTGGTTCTAAGGCGAAGCAAGGGTTGTTTTTCCAATAAGCGGGGGGTGTGAGGGGCAGGGCCCCCCGCATTGATAACATTGAAATTAAAAATTTAGGGGTTTAATATCTCGGTTATTTATGAAATATGCCCAAAAAAATATGAAATTATATCCCAAAAATCAATTTATGTCACAGGGCAAATAAGTAATGTCAAAAAAAAATTGGGGCATAACTTCCGTTTCAGTTTGAGGCATAAGTTCGTACCCCCATAAAAAATAAAAATATAAAAACTCATCAATTATATTCCAGTTTTATTCAGAATGATCATGTTTACATGCTTTACAAATACTAACTTTTTTTTCCACGCATTTTCCGCACACATATTTCTTACAGATGTCACAATTTGTAGTTGTCTTGTTGTTATTACAAAGTCCTATTTGGCACCATTTACGTACTGGCCGGGGATTCTGGGTTGCTGGACGGAGAATTTCACTTGCCCTCCCTTGTCTTGATGACTTATATTCAGATGTGAGCTCTTCAGCTAATCGAAACAAAAAGTCTTTCCTAGAAATATTTTTTCCTGTTATACTTCTATACAAAATCCAGGAATTGATGCCGGCCAAATCTAAAATATTGAAAAATACTTGAAGTGGCCACCTTCTGGATCCTGATTTCACACTATACTTTCTTGCCATTTGATCAGTTACATCAACACCGAATTTGGTTTTATTGTAAAAAGATATAGTCTCAGGTAGTTTCTTGGAACTGGTATCAATTGTGACGCCTTTGTGTTTAGTACTCAATAAAACAACCTTTTTGTTAGGCTTACTCTTATAAACAGTAAGTGTGCATTCATTTGTTTCATATAGATGCGTTGAAAAACGTTCCATACCATCTTTTTTTTCTTTGCAAATTTTTGGAAGCTCCCGTTTGTTGCAACGTACTGTACCAACCAATGCAGTATTTTTAGCTAATAATTTTGAAGCCAGGGGGAGGCTGGTAAAAAAATTGTCGGTTGTCACACACCTTCCTTTCATGATATAAGGTTCTAGTAGTCTTGTTACAACAAATTCACTGAGAGGAGTTGACGAATTTCGTTTTTCGTCTTTTCCTAAATAGGGAAAGCCATTTATAACATACTTCGTTTCAACATCAGAAGCCAGCCAGAATTTTATCCCAAATTTGTCGGGTTTGTTTGGCATATACTGGGTAAATCGACATCTAGCCTTCGTTGGAAACAGTTGCTCATCTACTGTGATAAATGCTCCTGGTTTGAAAGCGTTTTGACTATTCTCGATAAATTTATCCCAAACAGTTGATACCAGCGCAAATTTATCCGTTTGCAAGCGCTGACTCCTCTCATTTCTTTTATCAAAGCGAATAAAACGTAAAATTTCCGTAAAGTCATTCCTGCTCATATTTTCGGAAAAAAAATCAGGACCCCACTTTTTGTTCCATAAATATGATAATTTCAAACCTTTTGCTTCGTATGCACCACGGCCATACAATATTCCAATAAAAGCCTTCAGTTTTTCCTGCGAAAGGGTCCACTTCTTACCTAAAACTCGAGAGGCTTCTATTTCAGTGCAATTTCTAATATGTTCTAATATATGATGATCAATCAATAGTAAGAAGGCACTGCTTATCTCTTCTTCCATAATATTTCTTCTAGCATGTGCTGTAGGCCCAGGTAAATCTTTGAAAATGCAATGACTTGGTAACCTTCCAACGGCACCCCCTTCTTGTATTTTTTTCCAAATTGTTCCATCAGCAGAAACTTCAATTTGCATATTTTGTGTATTTTCCTCTTCAGAACTCGAGGAAAGCCGCATACATCTTCGTTTTTGCGTATTATGCTGTTGTCTTATGTTGTCTTCTTCGTCACTCGATTCGCCTCCAACATTTTCATCAAATTCCTCGTTATCACTGCTTTCAATATGAACACTTTGATTACCATCATCATCCGTATCACTGTCGCATCCCAAAAACTCATATTCGCTATCACCACCATCAACGTCTGATAGATCCAAAAGTATATCTTGTATTTCTTCCAATTTCAAAATTTTTCGTTTTTCCATTATGAGCAATTTGTATGTAGCAAAAGTAATAAAATTATTTCTTACTGAACAGAACAGAACTCAATGAAAATTATTTCTTACTGAACAGAACAGAACTCAATGAATAAATGGTTTATAACAGTTTCCTACGAAATTCTTGATAAAAAAAATAAATAGGGAGATCCCCGAAAAATATGAAATTTGAAAAATATGCTGTTATACAATACTATTTTACCAGGGATGTGCAAACATTTTTCTTTACACGCCATTTTCCAAACAAGGGAATTTCCTAAAAGTGAAGAATATAAAGCATTTGCACATAGAACTACAAAAACGTGTACCAGGTCAAAATGACTGGTTTCGGTATAAGTACCAAAAACAAAAAAAAAAATTTTTGTTATGAACACAAAATCAAATTAACTTATCAAATTATTTGTATTTAATTGTTGTTATAAAAGTCATATAATAGTTTCGAAAAAAAATAAATATACATAGTAAATATTTATGAAATAAAAGGTAAAACCAGTCATTTTGACTGGTATGGTAAATCTAGTGTTAAATACATAATTTATATGTTATTTGTTGTTTCAATTTTCTTTTGACAGAATATAGGAAACAATAGTTTAAAAGCTGAATGCTAGTCTTGAGTTTAGATGAATGGCATACATTACATTTTCACAAAGTGAAAATAACGATCTAAAATAGATTTAAGTGTATTAAATTAAATGTAAATACAGCTTACCATTTGCCTACAACAGCCCTACAAATTAAAATATCATGCAGGTATATGCACAGATGTGTATGTGTTTTTTTAAGAAGAAATAAAAAAAAAGATACATAAAATATTTGGATAATACCACAGTTAAACAGAAATATTTTTTTTTTATTTTCTACTAGCTGTTTTTACCCGGTCTTGCCCCGAATAAAAAGGCCTTTGACTTGAAAAATGGTTCACTATGCTTACCAGGCGCTGAGTACTTAGTCCCCAATTAAAAAATTCCCCAATAAAATGAACTTTCTCCCCAAAAATTTGTATGGGCAGTAAATTCATTTTTTATTTCAATTAAAAATTTTTTGATTTTTTAATTTAGAAGTTTTTTATAAGATGCTGCAGCAAAAATGCTTCAAAAATAAGCGGCGAAACCGCTTTAAGTTTTTTTTTCAGTTTATTTATAAACATCAAATATAACGGAATGGTTCGCAAATTAAAGGAATCACAACTTTTAAAAATTGAATTACTTCATTCAATAAGTGATCATCATTGAGCAGAGACGTCAAATTCAAGTTTCAGAAATGAAAGACTAATGCGACGTTTAATATTGTGTTGCAAGGTTTCTTTAAGCAACTGCCTATTTTGATCAACAGGTAATTATTTCACATACGTAGATAAAATTTATCATACGACATTTCACTAAGCTGTGTTCCGCGAGCGAGTCGCGTCCGTTTCCGCGCGTTTGGCAGCCACACCCGTGTTGCCGCGCAGTTGTTGTCAACTTATTTTAATCGCCAAAATATATTTTTCAGATCATTGCAATATTTTAGCTGAGCTGTGTTCCGCGAGCGCGTCGCGTCCGCATCCGTCGCGTCCGTGTCCGCGCGCCTCGCGCCGCTTTCTCGCAGCTACTACCCGTGCTGCCGCTTAGTTCTCGTTAACTTATTTTAATTCCTCAAACATATTTTTTAAAGCATTGCGATATTTTAGCTGAGCTGCATTCCGAGAGCGCGTCGCGTCCGAGTCCGCGGTCGCGCGCCGCGTCGTGTCCGAGAGCGCGTCGCGTCCGCATCCGTCGCGTCCGAGTTCGCGCGCCTCGCGCCGCTTCTTCGCAGCTACTACCCGTACTGCCGTTTAGTTCTCGTTAACTTATTTTAATTCCTAAAATATATTTTTTAGAGCATTGTGATATTTTAGCTGAGCTGTGTTCCAAGAGCGCATCGCGTCCACATCCGTCGCGTCCGAGGCCGCGGTCGCGCACCGCGCGCCGCTTCCGCGCGTTTGGCAACCACACCTGTGCTGCCGCGCAGCTGTTGCCAACTTATTTTAATTGTCAAAATATATTTTTCAGATCATTCCGATATTCAGGCTAAGCTGTATTCCCCGTGCACATAGCTTCCGCGCAACGAAATGATGCTATTGAAAAGAATACTGATTTTAAATGCATTTATTGTAGGACATATATTGAGAGCAGTATGCAAACGTTTACTAAAATAAATATTTAACAAAATTCATTAAATAAAAATATGTAAAAATTTAAGAATGAATTTGGGGAGTAAGTTCAATTTTTATTTCGATTAAAAATGGCGAATTTGTTCATTTCTTGTGGGTACCTTTTTTAAGTTTGGGGAATTTGTTCACCGTGTAGTTATTTCCCTGTAAACCAAATTTCAGAGAAATCCGTTGAAAAGTACAAATTTGTATAGGGAAGAAATATACCATACAACAAAATATGAATTTTATATGAAACTTGGGTGTAAAAGTAGGCGTGGTCGGTAAAAATCATATGACGACCTTCCCTGGAATATGTACTCAATTTCGGAGAAAACCATTGAAAAATAAAAGTTTGTATAGCAATCAAATAAAGAAACAAATAAAAGGATAAAATAAGTTTTATATACATAGAAGTTGGCGCAAAGTAGGCGTGGCCTGTAAGAAGCATATGGTGACCTTCCCTATAGTATAGAGATCGTGTGCCAAATTTTAGACATCCCTTGAAAAATAAAAATTTCTATAGTGCACAAATATACCAAAAAACAGAAAATTAATTTTGTATAAAAAGTGGGCGTAGAAGTAGGCGTGGCCGGCAAGAATCATATGGCGACCTCTCTGGAGTACAGAGACGTGTGTACCAAATTTCAGAGAAATGCGTTGAAAAATAAAAATTTGTGTAGCGAACAAATATACCAAAATACAGAAAATGAATTGTATATAAAAAGTGGGCGTAAAAGAAGGCGTGGTCGATAAAAAGTATATGGTGACCTTGGCTGGAATACAGGGATCGTGTTTACCGAATTTCAGAGAAATCTGTTGACAAATAAAAATTTGTATAGTGAACAAATATGAATAAAACAGAAAAAGAATTTTACATAAAAAGTGGGCGTAAAAGTAGGCGTGGCCGGTAAAAAGTATACGGCGACCTTTCCTGGGGTATACAGATTGCGTGTACAAAATTTCAGGGAAATCGGTTGAAAAATAAAAATTTGTATAGCGGTCAAACAAACAAACAAGCAAATAAACAATCAAACAAACAGAAAATGAATTTTATATATATAGATTATTATTTTTTTTTATTTTACGTTTCGCTTCAAATTTTAAATGACTCTCAAATATTAGAATCCGACTCAAAATATTTCCAACAAATACCAAAGTTTCGTTTTATTAAAAATAAAATTATCTTAAAAAAATTAAAAGAAATCTGCTCATTGAAGTGATTTGTAATACATAGGTAAATACGAGCACATATCTTACTGAGATAATTGTGATTTTTTTACTTCTATGAGAGATAACTAAAAACGGATAATTTCATTGAACATGATAAAGAGATCAATTTTTAATATTCTAAGTGTGACTTAATTGAATTTAGCTTCAACATATTTAGTACGGTGGTAACTTTGATAAGGTTCGGATGTATCGTTGCAGTATTTTCGTGGTTTTTACTAAATTTGTTTATCAGTTTTAAACATCAATATCATTAAAACTAAAAAATATAATTTTAAATTCCATTTATAAAACAAAATAAGTGTTATTTAAAAAAAAAAACTTTTAAGCTAATTGTAAAAAAATGTGCACTAAATTTGCCAAAAGAAAAAAAGTTGGTGTTTCTTCATAATTAGTGAAGAGTAGCAGTGCTGCTGCTGAACTCCTTTGTTTTGTTATTTATTTTGTGTTGTAGTCTGTTCGTTTTAGTTACATGAAAATTCAACGTTACTTATTCGCATGTGCAATCGTTTTATATGGTGGCGTGATGTTTAATAACAAGTGTAAGAGGAAAAAAAAAAATAAAGGAGCAAATAGTGTAGCTAAAAAAAATTAAAGAGAATTTATATTTAGAAGAGAAAAGTAAAAAATATAAATAAGTAAATTAAGTAAATAAAAAAAAGAGAAATTATAGAAAGAGAGGTAAAGAAAAGAAATGTAAATAAGTAATATCTTAAATGAAGAAAAATAAATATATATAAATATAACATTAAATGAAAAATTTTACCTTTTGTTATGGCCTTTTTAGAAAAATAAAAAGTGTAGTAAATTTAATTAAAAATTGGAGGATACTAAATAAATGAACGAAGGTGAGTCCTTTTTCATTTATATGTTAAAGCCTTTAAATTATTATTATAAATTACTAAAATATTTATACCAGTTTTTATCGGAGTTTTACATATCTAGGGGGAAATTTCGTTTTAGCACAGCATTTTAATTTCTCATTTATTAAATTTGTGGTATCTCATAAAAAAATCTGATTTTGCAGTATCTCTAATATAATTATATTGATATAAAGTTTTGTACTAAAAAAAAAAGTTAAATAAAAATAATATCGAAACATACTGTCTGTTGTGGGGCTACCCCGCACAGTGTCGTGATTTCATATAACGAGTGGCCATAAATAGAAGGAGTGGTTGTAAAGAGTTGAAATTTGGCACACGTATTTTATTTGATAAAAGAAAAAAAATATTAAAATTTCAAAAGCTTCGGAGCAAGGATTCGTGTCCTTCCCATATATCCTGAAATTAAAAAACGTCATAAAAGATGGAAAAGAAGTCCGAACTTTATGAAATTTTGTATAGTCATTTAGTTTGATACCCTAAATGATTTGATAAAATTTTATCCAAATCGGAGCAAGGACACGCCTTCTCAAAAATGTCCTTTTTCAAAAAATTAAAAAAAAAGTGAACAAAAAATTAAATTTTTAAGTTAATTTGATACACGAAACACTTGTAACAAGAATAATGTGTGTGTCAAATTTTATCCAATTTTAATAATTTTTAACAATTTTTTATATTAATTTTTTTTAATAAAATTTT
Source organism: Cordilura impudica (assembly GCA_963682025.1). Taxonomy (NCBI): domain Eukaryota; kingdom Metazoa; phylum Arthropoda; class Insecta; order Diptera; family Scathophagidae; genus Cordilura; species Cordilura impudica. The sequence continues at coordinate 154,211,039 of OY821517.1, forward strand.
TGGCGATTTTTTGTCTTAAATTTTTTTAAAAACGAAAAAAATTCAATGAAAAAAATTCAAATGGAAAGTAAAGTAAATATTACTTTTTAATGTTTACACTTGTTTTATTATTTAAATATATTATAAAAAATAATGTTTTGAACAATTTTTATTTATTAAATACAATAAAAAAGAAAATGTTAGAATTTGTTTACTCTATTCATCCGAATCACTTTCTTCAAGCTGGTTTATTAAATTTTCTTGATTATCCGCATAAATGTTATTTTCCTCAATAATGAACAGAGTTCAGAAAAAAACACACACTGAATAAAAAACTCGTACATATATGTAAACAAACATAACTTAGACCAACACACACATATTTTTATTTTCATATCAATTATGTTTGTTTTTAAATTTTCTTCGGTGCCCAACACAACCACGACTGTGTTCGTTTTAATATTTCGTTATTTACACGAACATTTTTCTATCACGTACTTTTTTTTTCAATCACACATAAAGCACACATTTTTGAGTGTTGCTTTATTTGAAGTTGATGTTCTGGTACGTGTAGTGAAAAAAAACACAGAACATGTAAAATAAACAGGTTCGAGTTCAGTTATATTTTAAGTCGTGTTGTGGCTCGTGTAGTAAGAAAAAACACAACATGTACAATAAACAGGTTCGAGTTCAGTTATATTTTAAACACGACTTAAAATATAACTGAACTCGAACCTGTTTACTGTACATGTTCTGTTGTTTCTTACTACACGAGCCACAACACGACTTAAAATATAACTGAACTCGAACCTGTTTATTTTACATGTTCTGTGTTTTTTTTCACTACACGTACCAGAACATCAACTTCAAATAAAGCAACACTCAAAAATGTGTGCTTTATGTGTGATTGAAGCAAAAAGTATGTGATACAAAAATGTTCGTGTAAATAACGAAATATTAAAACGAACACAGTCATGGTTGTGTTGGGTACCGTAGAAAATTTTGAAACGCACATAATTGATATGAAAATAAAGATATGTGTTGGCTGCTTTTGAACAGAACATTGTGTGTTTCGTGTGTGTATTTTCTGAACCTTGATAATGAAATCATTTATTTCTTCACAACTCCTTTTACTTATTTTATCTTCTTTTATATGTATAAGATAACTTTGGTTCAGACTGCTAAACCATTCTTTCTATTAGGTCTTTATTAGTATTTGTACGACTATTTTTTCGAGTATGGTTTAAACGAGTTTTTCTAAAAACTTTATGAGTGGCTTCTATAGCTTCCTCAGATAACATACCTACTGGAATCTTGGAGTTTTTTATAAATTCTGCTCCATGAACTAGTATTTTGTGGACAGTAACAGGCATACAATACCAAGAATATTTTTGAACATATAAATTCCATGTTTCTCTAAGCAGCTGTTGAAAATTTATAATATTTATTGTTTTACTGCTTGAAATAGTTTTTAAAATCAAAGAAAAATTTTTAATTAGTGATGGGTCAACCTGCGTTATGCTAGATGAGACATCAATGTTGCTGAAAAACCGTCTCGCAGTATTCCCATCATTTGTTGTACCAAAACCGGTTTAACTTTATCTATATTTAATCCAAGCTCCTTTTTAAAATCTTCCTGAATTTTAGATTTTTTTGATTTAAAATTTGCTTATCATCATTTTTTGAAACTCTCCAAATTTTTAGAGGCAACCTGTAAGCTATGTGTAATATACACTCAAAGAATTTTATCCATGCATGTAATGTTGATAATCCGTGTTTATGTAATTCTTCTCTTTTTTTAAGGTCCCTCTCAAATACTTGAATTAAATTCATTTCAGTGGGTTTTGCACCGCAAACAAAACAAGAAGAACTGCTTTTGTTATCAGCTAACACATTAAGAGCAGCTCCATTTACCATTGTTAATCTCATGTCAAAATGAACGGTAAGGTTTTTTTTATCAGAAACATAATCAAATGTTTGCAAATTATATATTTCTTTCTCAATAATTGCCCTTGTAGTTTTAACCAAATCCGAATTTTCTTTTTCCATATAATAGCATATTGGACGACAATACCTTATTGAGGAATGTTTTAAATTATTCCATAAACTGTTTTCTGTAGCCCAGTCTAAAAATCTTAATGGAACAAATGAAGCAACAAATAAATATTCATCCCGCGAAATTGGATCATTAAACTTTTGTTTGTAATTGCTATGGCCTGAACTACCATCAAATCCCCATTTAATTTCCAAAACTACATCATTTTGGGTTTCAAAATCATTTAAATCTAATAAACTTTTGGCTGTCATATTTAAAATATTTTGTAATGGTATTTTTACTGACGTTTCTGATATTGATATATTTTCCGGAATATATTTTTTCTTTGCTTTTTGTAGACTATAATATGATGGAAAACAGTTCTTGTGCACATCATTTACAACCGTTCGCATATTTTCATATTGTCTATACGATAGATCATTACCTATTAATAATGCTAAAGCTTTTTCTATGGAAATAGAAGTTTCTGGAGTTGGGCTAGATACTCTTTGAACAGCTCTTCGTAATTGCTCAGGGCATGTAGACCTCACAAGATCATCTACCTTTCTTCATTTGGTTCGTTCAGAACTTTCATTAAAGCCTACTCTTGGTCTTCCTTTACGACTTGTACTTGGTCCCTTAATAAATAAAAAAAAATGTTATTTATTATATTATAAAAAATAAATATTCACATAATGATATTACAATGTATATATCTTCTTCTTCTTCCACTTCTTCTTCTTCTTCTACTTCTTCCACTTCTTCATCAACTTCTTCCACATCAAAAAATGAATTTAGCCAGAAAAAGTTTTTGTTTTCGAACACAGATTTCTTTCTGTAGCATTTTTCCCAAATTTTTTTTATTCTAGCTAGAATTGATTAAAGTCTTACAATACTTTTTTGTTGCAATTGTGTCTTAAATTTATATTCTAAATGATTTTTAATTTCCGTAAGGGCTAGGGAGTGTGTTGTATGTTTGTGCCAAATATAGAAAATTTGCCTAATTTGCACTTGCCTTGACACTGAAAAAGTGAAAAAAAATTGACTATTCTGCCAAGCTCTGCAAAAGAGACCCATTTTTTTTTAATGTACATACTTGTATCAATATTATATTAAAGTATCAAAAATAAACTCGAATAAACTTTTTTTTAGACCTTCTATAAACTTGTAAGTTGTAAACAATTAAAAAAATTTCTTTCTGTTTACATTCAGAATAACGGTACAAAACACATGATGAATTAAATGTAAAAAAAAATATGTTACCATATTTTAGTAATGTCATACTTTAATATTTATTAACAATTTAACTGCATTATCGACAATTTACGTTAAATTAACCCATTTGTATATACGCTATTTTTCACGTTTCTTGTGAGCATATTGCATACTTACCAAAAACTTTCAACTTTGATTGGCTATAACTTTGTCAAAAATACTTTTTTTTCAAAAATTCTTTTTGATTATTGTAATTTGAAATCTAGTTTATCAAACTGTTTCAACAGATTTTTAAAATTCCAAAAGTCGTTTTTTTTTATTTTTGGCCGCTGACACCACACAGTGCCCCGTTCCCCATCATCCAATTGATCTGAAACTTGGTCGATAGACTTGCTTTGAAAAAAAGATTAACTTTGACATAGGCACGCAGAGTCACGCACAGTCACGGAGAGATTAAAACCACAAAATAGTCACGGAAATTTACGCAGAGTTATGGATGGATTCAAGGCTCATTTGCATAAGGAGAGAAAGAGTTTTAACAAAAACTTTGTTTTTATGCGTTAGATTATTTAAGTTCTAATTTTTATACCCTTTACCACTATGTGGTTTGGGTATAATGACTTTGTGCTGCTGTTTGTAACTACCGAAGATAGTTGACCCAGACCCATCTTTTAATATACCGATCGACTCAGAACCACTTTCAGGGTCGTTTTAGCGATATCTGTCCGTCCGTCTGTTCATCCGTCCGTCTGTCCGCCTGTGTCCATGTAAACTTTTAATCACACTACAAGTCACAAATATGAACATATTTTAATGAAATTTAGTATATGAGCTTTAGTCCAATATAGAATGAACACTATTGAAACTGGTGAAATTCGGTCCATGTTCAGACCTAGTCCTCATACAAATGACCCATATGAAATCGACATAAATTGCCATAAGATAAAAATTATCATACAGATTTCAGTCAAATTGTGTTTGTATGCGTTAATTATATCCATTAATCAGTAGTCAAAAAATAATCCGTATTGGACAATTCTTTGTCACAGGCTCCATATAGGGCTTGTTACGCACTTCGTCAAATTTTGAGGTCTACACGTGAAGCTTGGATAGGAGAGATATGCCGGTTTGTCTTCCGGCTATCTTCAGTCTGGCGTGGTTCTTTTATCCAGCTACACTGACCTACGTAACAATAGAAAAATTCTAATTCATGCCTCGTATAAAAATGCCACATATAGTGTAAAAAAAAAAATCTGTTAAAATAACGTAAGTTACATAGTATTAGAGTCAGTTGGTGTTGACCCTCGGAGCACAATTTACACGCCCACAGAATACGTTAAAACACCTATGGCAACTCTTATGCTCTTACATTTCAATGAATTGCCCCTATAATCAGATCTATTAATTTAGCCACATAATTTTTATATTTAACATTCCTCTTTTATTTATTTTAGTAATTCATTTTTTTTTTTTAACAAAGTTCACTTAAAATAGAAAAATTATATCTTAAAATAATTTTAAATGTGGAATTAGAATTAAGTGTGCATTTTATTTCATAATTATATATAATACGTGTTTCTAGAAAAATGGTTGAGGGACAAGTGTAAAAAAAGTCTTACTAAGTATATAACAAATTGCAATGTCTTTAGGTAGTCATTCAACTTAATGAATATCAATGAACGAGAATGTAAAAAAAAACAAGTAAGAAAATTATAGTCGGGCTAGACCGATACCCTATACCATGGTTAAGAGACCCTATCTCTTCGGTCCGACTAATTGGATATAGCAAAGAAACATAAATCAAATTTGAGTGGCATTTTTATTAATTTTTTTCGCTGCAGATATGAAAAAGTTCATATCGGATACTATATTTATATGGGGACTAGGTCGAAAAATGTACCGATCCTGACCATATTTGGTATAGTGACTTACACTTTGAAAAAATATATACAAACCAAATTTGAGAAAAATCTGTGCAATATTTTGTTTTTTGATAGATTTAAGTGAAGATCGGGAAGCAGCTCTGTACGGGGACTATGACTAAGAATTTTCCTATAGGGAGTAATTTTGAACTACTGATTAATGGATGTAATAAACATATACAAACCCAATTTGAATGAGATCTATGTGATAATTTGGAACTTATGGCAATTTATGTCGATTTCATAGGGGTCATTTGTATGGGGGCTAGGTCTGAACATGAACCGATTCTCACCAATTTCAATAGCGTTCATCCCATGGCCGATAGAGGCTAATATACCAAATTTCATAGAAATATATTTATATTTGCGACCTGCAGTTTGATTACAAGCTTTAAATGGACACACAGACGGACGGACGGACGGACGGACGGACATCGTTAAATCGAATTAGATAGTGATTCTGATTCGATCGGTATAATTAAAGATGGGTGTAGGTCAAATATTTTTGGTTGTTACAAACAGCAGCACAAAGTCATTATACCCAAACCACTTAGTGGTATAGAGTATAATGAGATGGTTTGTATCTCGGCTGGATTCGCCGCACTACCAAAGAATAAGAAAATTGTCTTCGAGTATATGGATTAATGAAAGTTTATACTTATAAAAAAAAATTTTAGTTAACATATTTTGTTCCAATTAAACTTACAATTTTTTTTGGTTTCCATCGATGTTGACATAAAAAGCCTTTGATGCAATTGATGTCTGTACAAGCTGTTGAAAGAGTTTAATTATTTTAGTATTTGTTTTGTTTTGTTTCTTTCTTAGTTTTGTTCTATGTTGTTATAATACCTCACATAACACTTTTTCTTTAACTTTATTTATTAACCACAACTCTAATAATAATAAAAAAATTCAATTTAAGGATTATTATTTTAAACTTGTTTTAGATTAAATTAAATTTGTTTTTCTTTTATTTTTATTTTTTTGTTTTAATCAAAATTGCGGACAAACGATTTAAGAACAGACGACGACTAATTACTTATTGCCCTTATTAATAATTATAAGCCAATAAACTTATTGCTTTTACTTTTCAGCAATAAGGTATCAGTATGAAAGAGTGAGATCAGTAGTTAATCCGAAGTAAAATTTTGGAATAAAAGAATATACGGAAAAAAATAAAAATAAGTATTAAGGAAAAATATGATAATTTTTAGGATGTAAGAAAATAAGAAATAAGTAATAGTATTTAGTTTTATGAATGAATTTAGTAAAATTGGAAATGTATAGTGGTAGTAATAGTATCTTTTGGAAGGTATTAAATTATTTAGTGTGTTTTTTTTTCTTTCAATTATAACCGAATAACTTATATATAGCAGGACTAAAAAAGTTAGTTATTAGAAACATAAAATAAAGTAACAAAATTTTAGTAAATAATAACCTGTAATTTATAGATATATTAGAATATATTGAGATTAGGATGTGTACTTAAATGGTTTTAGCTTTTAATAGAGCCAACAAATCGGTGATAGTTCGTCTCAGTATGCTAATTTATGGCTTATCTGTAGACGGGAAAATATACGCTAGGTATAATAGGAACCTTGTAATACGTTCAGGGAAACTGACCACAATCAGAATATACCAGTTAGTTTTTTTTTATGGTTTCAATTTAATTTTCTTGTTTATTAATTAAACTGTTTGAATATTTCTGAAGTCCTGTTGTATGATATACGTGGTGTACTGGTTATAGTATTTTGCAGCCACGTCACGTGCTCTTGTTGATCTTGGAGATCCTGAAGTTCTTTCTGCTTTCTTCCAAAATAGCGTTTTGTTATTTTTTTTTTACTATTATTTAATTTAACTTAGCAAGAGTTTGTTACTTAAAGTAATACGATTACTTTAATGTATAAGGATGATAAATAATGTTTTGATAAACACTTTAAAATTTACGTGAACACGTTTATAGATTTATTACCAAAAAGAAAGGAAATGAAGTTATCAAAATCATAAATCATTCCTCTTGAGGTAACCAATTAACCATATATAACTAGACACCAAATACTCTTACCAAGTACACTAAAGAGTACTTGTACTAAATAGTCACCACCAGTGTTAAAAGTAAATTCGTTATGAAATAAAAAGAACCAAAAATCGTTACAGGCTGCTTTCCGATCTTCATTTAAATGTATCAAAAAACAAAAATATTGCACAGATTTTTATCAAATTTGGTTTGCATATATTTTTTCAAACTATAAGTGACTTTACCATATACGGTCAGGATCGGTCAATTTTTCGACCTAGTTCCCATATAAATATAGCACCCGATATGAAATTTTTCATATCTGCAGCCAAATAAATTAATAATAATGCCACTCAAAATTGGTATTGCTTATATTCTATATCCAATTCGTTAGACCGGAGAGATAGGGTTTTTTAACCATGGTATAGGGTATCGTATAGGCGGTCTAGTCTTACTTGTTTAAATTTGTGACTTTCTTATATGTTCATAAAAAAAACAAGCTGATTTTGCAATAGCTCTATTTTAAATTTATTGCAATAAAAAGTTAAAAATAAAATTTTAAGCAAAAACAACGACTCAGTGATATATATAATATTAATAGGCTAGGCGAATTCTTGTGACCGATGTAAGTTTCACAGTGTTACCCCGATTTATACAAAAAATTTATCATTTTAAAGGTATTTCTTTTTCGCTGTTCACCAGATTTACAGATTTCCATCGTTTGGAATATTTTTTTGGAGTTATGATCATTTAAAGTATCTACTAACACATAGATAAAATTATGCAATGCTATGAGTGCGTTTATTAAGTATGTTAATTAATTTGTGTTAGCGGGTTAAGTTTGATTTCTTCATTTAAAATGAGTTGAATTGCGAAGCATATCTTTAGGAAAATTTTAAAAATTTCGAGCGCTGGATTCTGCTAGTAGAGTATAAATATGAAAAACATTGAAAAGTGTAAAAATACCTATTTTTGGAATCCTTTATCGCTTTTCCAGCCAAACTATAAAAAAAACTAGTTACATATTTGAAATTAACATATTGAAGTTCATAGTTATGCCACGGCTTCTTCTATTTAATGTAAATTTTTAACACTTTCTTTAAACTCATACTCTCTCTCTGTCTGCCATGGGGCAACCCCATCCCCCTCAGCCAATTGATGTGAAACTTGGTCCATAGTCTTGTTATGACTATAGATTCATTTTGTGATAGTCACCCACAGTCACGCACAGTCACGGAGTGATTTAAAACCCATTTGCCCTTATCCGATCGATCTGAAACTTGGTCGATAGACTTGCTGTGAAAAAAGATTAACTATGACATAGTCACGCATTGTAGCGCAAAGTCACGGAGTGATTTAAAACCCATGTCCCCTTATCCAATCGATCTGAAAGTTTGTCCGTAGACTTGTGACTAAAGATTGATTTTAAAATAGTCACGGAAAGTCACGCAGAGTCATGGAGAGATTCAAAGCTCATATGCATAAGGAAAGCAAGAGTTTTAATAATGACTGTTTTTATGGGTTAGATTATTTATGGGCTCGTTTCAGTTTTTATAATAAATTATAAATTATAAATTATAAATTATAAATTATAAATTATAAATTATAAATTATAAATTATAAATTATAAATTATAAATTATAAATTATAAATTATAAATTATAAATTATAAATTATAAATTATAAATTATAAATTATAAATTATAAATTATAAATTATAAATTATAAATTATAAATTATAAATTATAAATTATAAATTATAAATTATAAATTATAAATTATAAATTATAAATTATAAATTATAAATTATAAATTATAAATTATAAATTATAAATTATAAATTATAAATTATAAATTATAAATTATAAATTATAAATTATAAATAATAAATTATAAATTATAAATTATAAATTATAAATTATAAATAATAAATTATAAATTATAAATTATAAATTATAAATTATAAATTATAAATTATAAATTATAAATTATAAATTATAAATTATAAATTATAAATAATAAATTATAAATTATAAATTATAAATTATAAATTATAAATTATAAATTATAAATTATAAATTATAAATTATAAATTATAAATTATAAATAATAAATTATAAATTATAAATTATAAATTATAAATTATAAATTATAAATTATAAATTATAAATTATAAATTATAAATTATAAATTATAAATTATAAATTATAAATTATAAATTATAAATAATAAATTATAAATTATAAATTATAAATTATAAATTATAAATTATAAATTATAAATTATAAATTATAAATTATAAATTATAAATTATAAATTATAAATTATAAATTATAAATTATAAATTATAAATTATAAATTATAAATTATAAATAATAAATAATAAATTATAAATTATAAATTGTAAATTATAAATTATAAATTATAAATTATAAATTATAAATTATAAATTATAAATTATAAATTATAAATTATAAATTATAAATTATAAATTATAAATTATAAATTATAAATTATAAATTATAAATTATAAATTATAAATTATAAATTATAAATTATAAATTATAAATTATAAATTATAAATTATAAATTATAAATTATAAATTATAAATTATAAATTATAAATTATAAATTATAAATTGTAAATTATAAATTATAAATTATAAATTATAAATTATAAAATATAAATTATAAATTATAAATTATAAATTATAAATTATAAATTATAAATTATAAATTATAAATTATAAATTATAAATTATAAATTATAAATTATAAATTATAAATTATAAATTATAAATTATAAATTATAAATTATAAATTATAAATTATAAATTATAAATTATAAATTATAAATTATAAATTATAAATTATAAATTATAAATTATAAATTATAAATTATAAATTATAAATTATAAATTATAAATTATAAATTATAAATTATAAATTATAAATTATAAATTATAAATTATAAATTATAAATTATAAATTATAAATTATAAATTATAAATTATAAATTATAAATTATAAATTATAAATTATAAATTATAAATATAAATTATAAATTATAAATTATAAATTATAAATTATAAATTATAAATTATAAATTATAAATTATAAATTATAAATTATAAATTATAAATTATAAATTATAAATTATAAATTATAAATTATAAATTATAAATTATAAATTATAAATTATAAATTATAAATTATAAATTATAAATTATAAATTATAAATTATAAATTATAAATTATAAATTATAAATTATAAATTATAAATTATAAAATTATAAATTATAAATTATAAATTATAAATTATAAATTATAAATTATAAATTATAAATTATAAATTATAAATTATAAATTATAAATTATAAATTATAAATTATAAATTATAAATTATAAATTATAAATTATAAATTATAAATTATAAATTATAAATTATAAATTATAAATTATAAATTATAAATTATAAATTATAAATTATAAATTATAAATTATAAATTATAAATTATAAATTATAAATTATAAATTATAAATTATAAATTATAAATTATAAATTATAAATTATAAATTATAAATTATAAATTATAAATTATAAATTATAAATTATAAATTATAAATTATAAATTATAAATTATAAATTATAAATTATAAATTATAAATTATAAATAATAAATTATAAATTATAAATTATAAATTATAAATTATAAATTATAAATTATAAATTATAAATTATAAATTATAAATCATAAATTATAAATTATAAATTATAAATTATAAATTATAAATTATAAATTATAAATTATAAATTATAAATTATAAATTATAAATTATAAATTATAAATTATAAATTATAAATTATAAATTATAAATTATAAATAATAAATTATAAATTATAAATTATAAATTATAAATAATAAATTATAAATTATAAATTATAAATTATAAATTATAAATTATAAATTATAAATTATAAATTATAAATTATAAATTATAAATTATAAATTATAAATTATAAATTATAAATTATAAATTATAAATTATAAATAATAAATTATAAATTATAAATTATAAATTATAAATTATAAATTATAAATTATAAATTATAAATTATAAATTATAAATAATAAATTATAAATTATAAATTATAAATTATAAATTATAAATTATAAATTATAAATTATAAATTATAAATTATAAATTATAAATTATAAATTATAAATTATAAATTATAAATTATAAATTATAAATTATAAATTATAAATTATAAATTATAAATTATAAATTATAAATTATAAATTGTAAATTATAAATTATAAATTATAAATTATAAATTATAAATTATAAATTATAAATTATAAATTATAAATTATAAATTATAAATTATAAATTATAAATTATAAATTATAAATTATAAATTATAAATTATAAATTATAAATTATAAATTATAAATTATAAATTATAAATTATAAATTATAAATTATAAATTATAAATTATAAATTATAAATTATAAATTATAAATTATAAATTATAAATTATAAATTATAAATTATAAATTATAAATTATAAATTATAAATTATAAATTATAAATTATAAATTATAAATTATAAATTATAAATTATAAATTATAAATTATAAATTATAAATTATAAATTATAAATTATAAATTATAAATTATAAATTATAAATTATAAATTATAAATTATAAATTATAAATTATAAATTATAAATTATAAATTATAAATTATAAATTATAAATTATAAATTATAAATTATAAATTATAAATTATAAATTATAAATTATAAATTATAAATTATAAATTATAAATTATAAATTATAAATTATAAATAATAAAATATAAATTATAAATTATAAATTATAAATTATAAATTATAAATTATAAATTATAAATTATAAATTATAAATTATAAATTATAAATTATAAATAATAAATTATAAATTATAAATTATAATTATAAATTATAAATTATAAATTATAAATTATAAATTATAAATTATAAATTATAAATTTAATAAAATAATAAATTATAAATTATAAATTATAAATTATAAATTATAAATTATAAATTATAAATTATAAATTATAAATTATAAATTATAAATTATAAATTATAAATTAAAATTATAAATTATAAATTATAAATTATAAATTATAAATTATAAATTATAAATTATAAATTATAAATTATAAATTATAAATTATAAATTATAAATTATAAATTATAAATTATAAATTATAAATTATAAATTATAAATTATAATTATAAATTATAAATTATAAATTATAAATTATAAATTATAAATTATAAATTATAAATTATAAATTATAAATTATAATTATAAATTATAAATTATAAATTATAAATTATAAATTATAAATTATAAATTATAAATTATAAATTATAAATTATAAATTATAAATTATAAATTATAAATTATAAATTATAAATTATAAATTATAAATTATAAATTATAAATTATAAATTATAAATTATAAATTATAAATTATAAATTATAAATTATAAATTATAAATTATAAATTATAAATTATAAATTATAAATTATAAATTATAAATTATAAATTATAAATTATAAATTATAAATTATAAATTATAAATTATAAATTATAAATTATAAATTATAAATTATAAATTATAAATTATAAATTATAAATTATAAATTATAAATTATAAATTATAAATTATAAATTATAAATTATAAATTATAAATTATAAAATTATAAATTATAAATTATAAATTATAAATTATAAATTATAAATTATAAATTATAAATTATAAATTATAAATTATTAAATTATAAATTATAAATTATAAATTATAAATAATAAATTATAAATTATAAATTATAAATTATAAATTATAAATTATAAATTATAAATTATAAATTATAAATTATAAATTATAAATTATAAATTATAAATTATAAATTATAAATTATAAATTATAAATTATAAATTATAAATTATAAATTATAAATTATAAATTATAAATTATAAATTATAAATTATAAATTATAAATTATAAATTATAAATTATAAATTATAAATTATAAATTATAAATTATAAATTATAAATTATAAATTATAAATTATAAATTATAAATTATAAATTATAAATTATAAATTATAAATAATAAATTATAAATTATAAATTATAAATTATAAATTATAAATTATAAATTATAAATTATAAATTATAAATTATAAATTATAAATAATAAATTATAAATTATAAATTATAAATTATAAATTATAAATTATAAATTATAAATTATAAATTATAAATTATAAATTATAAATTATAAATTATAAATTATAAATTATAAATTATAAATTATAAATTATAAATTATAAATTATAAATTATAAATTATAAATTATAAATTATAAATTATAAATTATAAATTATAAATTATAAATAATAAATTATAAATTATAAATTATAAATTATAAATTATAAATTATAAATAATAAATTATAAATTATAAATTATAAATTATAAATTATAAATTATAAATTATAAATTATAAATTATAAATTATAAATTATAAATTATAAATTATAAATTATAAATAATAAATTATAAATTATAAATTATAAATTATAAATTATAAATTATAAATTATAAATTATAAATTATAAATTATAAATTATAAATAATAAATTATAAATTATAAATTATAAATTATAAATTATAAATTATAAATTATAAATTATAAATTATAAATTATAAATTATAAATTATAAATTATAAATTATAAATTATAAATTATAAATTATAAATTATAAATTATAAATTATAAATTGTAAATTATAAATTATAAATTATAAATTATAAATTATAAAATATAAATTATAAATTATAAATTATAAATTATAAATTATAAATTATAAATTATAAATTATAAATTATAAATTATAAATTATAAATTATAAATTATAAATTATAAATTATAAATTATAAATTATAAATTATAAATTATAAATTATAAATTATAAATTATAAATTATAAATTATAAATTATAAATTATAAATTATAAATTATAAATTATAAATTATAAATTATAAATTATAAATTATAAATTATAAATTATAAATTATAAATTATAAATTATAAATTATAAATTATAAATTATAAATTATAAATTATAAATTATAAATTATAAATTATAAATTATAAATTATAAATTATAAATTATAAATTATAAATTATAAATTATAAATTATAAATTATAAATTATAAATTATAAATTATAAATAATAAATTATAAATTATAAATTATAAATTATAAATTATAAATTATAAATTATAAATTATAAATTATAAATCATAAATTATAAATTATAAATTATAAATTATAAATTATAAATTATAAATTATAAATTATAAATTATAAATTATAAATTATAAATTATAAATTATAAATTATAAATTATAAATTATAAATTATAAATTATAAATTATAAATTATAAATTATAAATTATAAATTATAAATTATAAATTATAAATTATAAATTATAAATTATAAATTATAAATTATAAATTATAAATTATAAATTATAAATTATAAATTATAAATTATAAATTATAAATTATAAATTATAAATTATAAATTATAAATTATAAATTATAAATTATAAATTATAAATTATAAATTATAAATTATAAATTATAAATTATGAATTATAAATTATAAATTATAAATTATAAATTATAAATTATAAATTATAAATTATAAATTATAAATTATAAATTATAAATTATAAATTATAAATTATAAATTATAAATTATAAATTATAAATTATAAATTATAAATTATAAATTATAAATTATAAATTATAAATTATAAATTATAAGTTATAAATTATAAATTATAAATTATAAATTATAAATTATAAATTATAAATTGTAAATTATAAATTATAAGTTATAAATTATAAATTACAAATTATATTTCAATAATAAAACATTATTTTTTACTATTTTGCATATTACCTTTAAAATGGTGAATAAAATATTAGACCGTTTTATGGAAATTTCTTAATATTTCTTTGACATATTTTTTCCCACATAATTATGGGACCTAGAAACCGAATAATAATAAATTCTAGATATCGACAACTGTTTCGAAGATTGAAGAAAACGTAGGCAAAACTGTATTTTATTAGAGTTTGAAGGCGATGAAACGGATTTTAAATACTACTTTTAGATTAAGTCCATGATTTCTCAGGAAGAAATATATATATTTGTTTACAGTGATCATAAGAATTACGTATCTATACTCTATACCATACTGTGCTCAAGGTAAAATAAATTTGTAATGATGTTTGTAAATACCAAAAACACAAGACCCAGATTTTTGTATACCGATCGACTTAGAATCACTTTCTGAGTATCTTTAAAAATAAGTGTTCATCTGCCTGTCCCTCCATTAGTTTGACAGCATGCTCATGTACATCATTTTTAGTATTCTATGCTATTATCTTTGTCCACTATGGTCATCTAAGCCACAGTGTTCATTATACTCATTGTTCAAATGAAACCTTTAAGGCATTTGGATTTAAAAGAATTGCTAAAGAAAATACTTAAACAATTAGTAGAAAATAATAAAGAGGAAAATAAAATACTGTTAAGAAGCTTACCTAAATTTGAAAATATAAAAACAACAATTAAGAAAACAGCATCGTAGTGCATCATACAAACAATTAAACACTTTGAAGTAACATGATTGCAAACTTCAACATCAAGTAAGTGAGTAAATTATAGCCAGTCTACAGTGACTATACGATACCCTTTACCACTAGTTTAGTGAAAGGACTTCAGGTTAAACTTATCAGATAAGATATGAATGTTGCCTATCGGTAAGAAAGATGCCATTTTTTTTGGAATCTAGGTCGAAATAGACCAATCACGACCACATTTTCTAAACTCACTTTATTTTTGAAAACACATATAGAACCCAGAGATGAACACATAGGGATCATTTATATGGTAAGTAGGTCTGAACATATACAGATTTCAGCAGCATGTGTGATGTTTCCGATTAAAGGTTATATATAAATTTCCATAAAAACATATTGATATTTGCTACCTCAAGTTTGATTATAAAGTTTATAAGGATACACAGATAGATCGACAAACAGATAAACAGGCACACATACGAACGGACGGCCTTCCCTTGATCGCCTCAGAACATGATTGTGAGTCGATCTGTATAATAAAAGGTGAATCTTAGTTAGATATTAGAGGTAGTCAAATATACCGGCATGAACTTGTTATATCCTCACTACAGAGTGATATTAATAATAAGCATTTTCTACGTGATAAATAGTTGTAAAAAAATAACTAAAAGCTAATTGGAAGAATGTTTTTATTAAAACAACCAAAATTTTTAACTTTTTCCTTAGAGTGGTTCGTGATGTAAGAGACAAGATTATAATTTTGCCAACGGTAAAAGGTGAATTAGGTTTTCTTTTAGTAAACAATATTTTCAAAAAAAATAAAAAAATTTGGCATCAACATATGCTTCCACCGCAATAGTAGAGGTTTAGATGTATTGTGGAGAATTAGATGAAATTTTTTTTTTAAGTTGAAATTTGCTAGGTTCGAGTCAATTTATATAATTACTCACAATATACAAGAAATTTTTTTTTAGTGCAAATGATATTCCTACAAACATATAACACTTCATAAAACGTGCAATGTAAATAATCTCATAATAGTTTAAGAGAAAAATTTTAGTTTAATAAATGTTTTCACAAAATGTGGGATTTCTTCTTTAATAAGCATTAATATGTTCCTGAATAATTGACAGGCCAGACAGGGTGACAGTGACTCCTTAAAAAGGCAATAAAACCCAGAATGCATGCGAATATATAAAAAAAGGTTATAAAAATGTTGTTTAAAAGTGTTCCCCAATGTATTAAACTATAAACAGAACAAATATTTAACTGTAGAAATTTAAACAAAGCAACAGACAGACAGACTGACGGCAGGATGGACAAACAACGCCACAAATATTTGGTTATACTTAATCATGCAACATACTCACGAAATACTTTTATTCGTGTTCTTCTCTTCTCCACATTGGCTATATCAGGGATGAAACACTGAGTGCTAAAGTACTGCTTTAGAAAGATTATAAGTAACCGGCATATAACACAAGTTAATTTTTTTTATTAGTTACTAGCGGTAACCCGATGCGATTCGCTACACCCACCGTAACAAAATAAAAGCTGGGAATTCATTTTGTAGAACACTTTTTTATTTATTTATTTCCTTTCTTGGCGATTTTGGAATTTGGCGATTTTTAATTTTTGCCAATTTTGTTTTTTCGTCAATTCTTGATTTTGGCGATATTGTGTTTTTCCGATTTTTGATTTTTGCGATATTTGACGTCGGCAAATTTTGGTTTTTGCGATTTTTAATTTTGACGATTTTAGGTTTTGGCGATTATTTTTATTCTTGATTTTCAGTTTTGGCGACAGTTTTTGCTGGGAGCGATTCCTCTTATATTTTCTATGACTACTCACGTTGGTAAATTATGTACCTGTCAAAAGTTCCAAGACTAGCAGATTCATAGTACAATTTATTTTTTTTTTCGATAGGAGGTGCCACGCCCATTTGTACGATCCCGCATTTTCTTTGTCCGACTACTCACATTTATAACTCATGAACTCAGACAAAGTCTCAAGGCTTCCTATATTGTAGTACTCCAGTTATATGATATTAAATATTTACTTTGTATGGTGGGTGCCACGCCCATTTTATCAGCTGCTTTTCAAATAAGCTTAATATATAAATGCACATTAGGGTGGCCCTTGATAAAAAAAGCGTTCAAACTCTCGTTGCCACCCCATAGAAATATGCAAATACAAAAAAAAAAAAAAAAAAACTGAGATATACAAAGTTTTTGGTCAATCAAAAAAAATTTAGAGGTGCCTCAACGCGATTGGAAATTTCAAGTGTGTTTGTACCGGGAATATATGACTTTTTTTAGATTATACGAAAATATCGTTCTACGGCTTCATTTTAATACTAAATTGTCTCTTTAAAAAGCTATATATCTTCCAAATCTAATAAAAACTCGCCAAGGAATAGTAAATGCCCCAGACCACTTCTGTGCCAAAAAAAACTAGGTCGTTAAATTTGACGGAAATTTTCTCAACTTGAAGAAATTAATCAAAATCATCACTTTTTTTGGTCTCTATATCTAGGAGCACTCAGACAGGAAGTATTGCTTTATTACCACGTTTCTAACCTATTGCGCAATGAGACCAAAGATGGAAACTTTTTTTGATAAAATTTTGAAAACTTCTTTTTTAAGTTTTAAAAAAATTTTCTTAAACAAAACTTCGAAAAAAAAGAAACTGGCACTTTAAGACTTTGTTAAATATATATTAGAGAATAAGTGTGTGAATTTTTAAGTAAATTCCTCTGCCAGACTTTTTTTACAGGCAATTTTTTTTTTAGGGTTTGAAAAAAATTAGTTTTTTGTGAAATATTCAGTAAACATTTTGTATCAAAAATTTATCAGTTTTCTACTTTTAAATGTTATAAATTATCTCAATGGCTTAGAGTTTCGAAAACTCTAATAATAGACAATTTATTCAAAAAATTCAAATATTTTGTAAGTGCTGTTTAGATGTGGCGCTTAAAATATAATAACCAAATGCGCAGGTCTTCCATGCTAAAAATTTGGAATAAACCGTACAAATTTAACCCATGCCTTGCCGATGCCAAACTTTGGCATATTTAAAAAAATAATTGTTCTAGTAAACTAGATGCGACCCTTACTATGGATTGGGATATTAACTTTTTACTAGCAGATTCCAGCCCTCGAAATTCAACCGAAAACTCTAGGAAACTCTATTTTTTCATTAAATAAAGACCCTAAAAGTATGCTAATCAATTAGTATGCTATTCACAAATCAACACAAAAAACAAATTCATTTTTATTACAATCACATCAACAAATTTAATAAACACACACATAGCATTGTACAATTTTATGTATGTGTTAGTAGCAACTTTAAATGAAATTTACTCAAAATAAAGAAAAAAAAATTTAAAAATCTGTAAATCTGCAAAACGGCTAAAAAGGAATACCTTTCAAATATTATTCGTTTGGTCAAAATCGGCGAAAACGGTAGAACAAAACATCAGTCACAAGAAATCGCCTAGCATATTAAAATTATAGATAACAACTGGTCGAACAAATTAAACTGTAGAACGAAATTTTTTTAAAATCTGAAAAAAGTCATATGTTACAAATACATTTTATGTAAGAGGTGCCATGCCCACCTGAAAAAACAATAAAAAATATAGCCTATTGCTCCTTGCGGATAGGCAATTATCCACTGTAAAAATTTCAAAAGGATCGGTCTAGCAGTGTTGCCTTCTATATACGAAAAGCAAATAAACAAACAGACAAAACTCCATTTTGGTATGCAGGGTGGGCCAAAAGTCACCCCGTTTTAAAAAAAATTTAATAATTTTTTCCTTGTTATTATTTTTTAATGCGTTTTTTTAAATATGACATTAATTTTGTATGATATAGATTTTCATTATAAAAAATAATATCAGAGAAATGACAACAATTTTCATCGATTCACAATTGGGCCCTTAAACAACCGATTTGCATAACTGCACGCAAAGATTCAGGCTTTATTGCCCTGATTTAAGTTTCAATGTTACTTCAATAGCTGCTCTATAGCTAGCGGCTAGGGGCTTTGAGATAACCCCATGGAAACTAATTAGGGGCAGTTAAATTTGGTGAAAGTGCTGGCCAATTGAATTCTGAATTTCTTGAGGTAATGTGATTATCAAAAATTATATTTAAACGAGTGATTATATGCATATGTAAATAATGTGATAAAATGCGTCGAAATGGTGTTCCAGAAATGCCCAGACCGACTTCGCGATAAAGTTTCTGGATATTCTTGAACATTGTCGCGTACACAATCAGTGTCCACTTGGTTCTGTACTATTCTGGGTCTTGCCGATTGCGGCAATTCTGACACTGCACCTTGTTGACAGAACCGTGCTATTAACCGAAAATAATAAAAAACCAAAAAGTTACTCAATTTTTACATGCAGGCATGACTTTTGTCCCAATCTATATAAGATAGCATCTAGTAATGTTGTTGAAATTTTAAGAAAATTAAAGCAGACTAGCAGTTTCCGGCCCTCGAAATTCGAGTGCAAATTCTAGAATTTTTTTTTTATTATTAAATAAAGACCCTAAAGGTATGCTAATCAATTATAGCCAATTAACAAATCAACACAAAAAAAAAAAACGAATTCATTTTTATTACAAATTTAATAGCATTGTATAATTTTATGTATGTGTTAATAGCAACTTTAAATGCAATTAACTCAAAATAAAGGAAAAAATTCAAAAAATCTGTACATCTGCGAAACGGCCAAAAGGAAAGACCTTTCAAATAATATACGTTTGGTCAAAATCGGGATAAAACGGTAGAACAAAACATCATTCACAAGAAATCGCCTAGCCTATTAATATTATAGATATGTTCAAAAATGTTCGATGTGTACAAATAATAGTCATTACTAAATCAAAAATGGATCATGTCCACTTTTGAATTTTAAAGAAATAATATATTAAAATTAATTTAGAGTACTTTAAAATGACAACGCCATTGAAATTTTACATTTGAGTAGTTAAAACGATAAAAATTACTCATTGAATCTATTTGTTGAAAAATTAAATTTGAAATAATCAATGGTTCTGGAGTAACAGCTGAAAACCTAGCAAACTAATATCAAGAAAAGGAAAAAATATAAAAGGTATGAGAGCGCCCAACCCTTTCTAGGTTTTACTATAATGGCCAAGTACTTTCACACTGATTTGAAATTTTTCACCCCCCCCCGCCCCTCAAACAATGTCCCTGAAAATGTTCAATAATGTAATAGACATTTTTCTAGGTAGATTTTTACATACTTTTGGAAAATGATTTTATATAGGTGAAATTTGGAGATAGGCAAAAAGAATACACAGCTGAAGAGAAGGTAAATAAGTTTACAATAGGCACTTAGTTCAGCATGAATCTGTAGCTGTGGAAAACTCACAAAATAGTCTCTAAAGAAATACTATACTTTTAGTGAAATTTATTGTACTTTTGTAAGAACAAATTTATATTACCAATAGCCTGCCCGTTTTGGCAATGATGCATTAGTTTAAACCAACGTTAGCATGGTTTTCGCTCAAGTTTTCATACAAGGATGCTTCAGGTCAATAACATGGAAAAGAGTTGGTAAAGAGAGGATATAGATAACTTGCAAATATTAGCTGAAACTTAGAGCGTTTTAGAGTCAAAAATATCACACCATTTGCTTTTCAATATAAGTACAATTAATTGTTTTATTGGATATTTGATAGTAAATTATATCTCCAATATTGTCAAATACCCCATTGGTAAACTGTAAGCTTATTACTTTCATAGAAAAAATAGACGGAAATTGCATAGTGTTTTTTTTGTTGCTGAGGGCATTTTGTGGGCAGTTTTAAAAAGCAACAACAAATTTTGTACCAATAAGTAAAAAAGGTAATTTCTAAAAGCTTTCAATTTGCTCTAGATAAAATTTAGAACCTCATTTATCATCTCTGATTTAAATGAAGAGTGTTATCAAATATTTTTTTTACAAAATTCAAAGAGGGTTGTTGTCTGGTTGAGACTCCCTTGCCGCACTTCTGCCATTCTCAAATATGCACACTTAAAAAATTGAATATTTCTTTCTTCTCCAACGATTAGCATGCTTAAACAATTTGGTTAAAGAAAATATAACACAATATATCTCAAAATAGGAAATATTTTGGTAGTAAACCAAAAATACAAGCGAACTGAAAAAGAGAAACGAACAGAACAGAACAGAGCAGAAAAATAAAATAAAACAAATACAAACAAGCAGAAGAGGAATTGTTACAATTTGTAAGCAGCTGTAGCAATAGAGTATGGCGCAAATGAGGGTAAGAGAATTTCGACAATACTACAGTGTTTACAAAAAAAAAAAAAAAAAAAATAATAATATAACATGGAGGGTTTTTTGTATTTCATATACTGTCGGAAATAAAATACGAAAAAAAGAAGGTCACAAGAGTCATATACTGACACAGTTAGTATTCTGCTAGACAGCGTGGAAGCAGCAGCAAACATCACCAGTATAAGTAGTGCTGCATAACTTATAGGATTACACGTTACACTGATTATACGAAACTTCAAATGAACGTGTTTTAAAAATAAATAAAGTACAAAAATATAAAACGAAGGGAAAATTAAATTAAATCAAATAAAATAGAAAACAATGGAAAAGAATTAAAACAACATACAAATTTACGTAAATTTATGTAAGTTCTAAAATTAAAATTTTGTTAACTGTTCAAGTGTATCTAACAATAAAATAGTATTGTAATTTAATTTATTAAAGAATTTAAACTTAAATACAGAAATCTCTTATGTAAAAAACTCGTACTATGAAATAATTATAGACAACGTGGCGTATGATTATTATAAAAGAAATTTTAATTATTAAGCCATGATTTTTGAAATTGTTTAAAAGACGAAACCTAATGAAATTAATTGAAATTAAAAAGTTTTTAATGCACACATTCTTGCTTAACTATGTGTAATACTTTTAGCACAGACTTAAGTGTTTTGAGGGTAAACCACTTAAAAGCTTTACCTTAGAGTACGATTTTATAAGTATCTTTACGAGTATGTAGAGTGTGTGATTTGTAATATTTAATTTGGAAACATAACAAGAATGAATTTCGTATTCAGATCATGTAATATGTTACACTTTCAAATTATTTCAAAAGTTATATATAATCATGATATTCGTAGATATTTTCTCTATCTGTTTAAACTCTAACCCATAAAAACAAAGTTTTTATTAAAACTCTTTCTTTCCTTATGCCTATGACTGTGATTTAAAATTAATCTTTGGCCACAGCAAGTCTATGAACAAAGTTTTAGATCGATCGGATGAGGGGAAGTAAGGTTTTAATCTCTCCAGTGACTGTGCGTGGCTATGCGTTACTGTGTGTGACTATGTCGAAGTTAACCTTTCTTTACAGCAAGTATATCGACCAAGTTTCAGATTAATTGGATGAGGGGAAATGTCATTTAGATCACTCCGTGACTCTGCGTGACTTGTAAATTTTTTAATAGTTTTAAAAACTAAGGAGTAATATTCTTAATTTGTGATATTAATTTGAATTTTGTGGGTTTCCATTTAAAGGTTATAATTAAATAAAAACTTAAGAAAAATTTCGTTTACACGCTTTATATATTTAGTCACAAAACCCGATATAAGTAGTTTTTGCTGTTACAAAAATGGCTGAATTTGAAAAACCTTTTAATTTAATGTTTTTGAACCATGTGAATTGTGATGTTTTCGATTTATGCATTAATTATATTTATCCTGTTTAATATCTTTCAAATAAAAAGTAAAATAAAAAAAAAATTAAAATTTGTGACTGGCAGCAGTAGTAATTCTTTATTTAATTAGGTTTTTTAAATCATATTACATAAAATCATAAAGAATATACGGCTTTGACTATGTCGTTCATCGGTAAATTAAATAAACTATATAATATTTATATAATATTTATGTAACTATTATTACTAGCAGATTCCAGCCCTCGAAATTTGAGTGCAAATTCTAGGAAATTTTATTTTTACATTAAATAAAGACCTTAAAGGTATGCTATCAAATTTAGCCAATTCACTTATCAATGCAAAAAACAAACTCATTTTTATTACAAACACATTAACAAATTTATTAAAACACAAATAGCATTGTATAATTTTATGTATGTTTTAGTAGCAATTTTAAATGCAATTTACTCAAAATAAAGGAAAACATTTATAAATCTGTAAATATGCAAACCGGCTAAAAAGAAATACCTTTCAAATAATATACGTTTGGTCAAAATCGGGACAAAACGGTAGAACAGAACATTATTCACAAGAAATCTCCTAGCTTATTAATATTATAGATTTAAGTATGTACAGGATTAATAATAACTAGCAGATTACAGCGCTCCAAATTCGAGCGTAGTTTCTAGGCAGCTTTATTTTTCAACTTAGCCAATTCACGAACCAACACTTTTGTGGTTTATTATTATTGTGAATGAAGGTAACAAACTCATTAACAAATTTTATAAAACACACATAGCATATCGAGGGCCTATATTCAATACGCTCTATCGTAAGATTTTTCGAAAATGACTTTTTGATGGCAAACTCTTCACTAATGATAGCTGTATCTTTGAAAAAAATTTCAGAAACAAAAAATGTGTTTTAGTATACTTTTTTCATTATTTGTTATTCCTCTATCGAACACGAGGCATAATTTTTTGAATGCAATATGGTCTATCGGAAAATTTTTTAATCGACTTAATAAAAATATAATATTACTACGTACAAATTAATTAAATCACTAAAAAATTGTTAAAAAAATTAAATTTATTTTCTTCTTCCATTAAAATGAAACACTTTGAATTTTATGTTTTTCAATCCAAATTTGAACTACCGTCGTTTATTTAATGTTCTATCTTTTATATATTTTACAAAAGTGTTAATTTAAAATAATTTGTGAGAGTACCAAAAATAAAGATTAAAGTAAGCTTAAAGTATTAACGGGCTTAAAGTATTTTGTGAGAATAATTAAAGTTAGAACAGATTTGAAAATAAAGAGTAAGCTTAAATATTAAGAGAAATAATTATATAAAAATAAAGAGTAATTAATAATTATTGTGGGAATCAATTTTATTGAGAATTTTATTTACTTTAGTAAATGTGTTGATGTCAGCATTCACATTTATCGTGTGCAACGATTTCCTGAGTTACATGGAAGTCGTCTGTTGCAGGTGTCACACTTCGCAATAGTGGATTTGTGGGAATGAAGATAATGCAATTTTGTACGATAGCTGATGTTGCAAAATTCGTGAGAATGATAAAGGTACAATTTTTGTATGATAGCGGAAATTGGTGTAGTGAAATCTGTGGGAACATTTGAAATAACATTTCTTGTATTCCAGGAATTATATAAAGGTTGCTATTTTATTCAGCGCGTGTAAAATGGGTTGCGCGTGCGACTTAGGAATTTTTTATATTAAAGGATGTTATGCCATATCTTAACTTACATACATATATTGCACAAAATTGTATCCTACAATATATTATACAACTGTGCCTGTGTGAATGTTTTTTGACAACAACCTACGCATTTTAAAATCTGTCATCCGCAATAAAAATTTTGAATTTTAGAACCAATTCGAATTTAACTATTTAAGTAGTTATAAATTTTTGTCATAAAAAGTGTTCTAAAATTAGGCTAAAATGTCCCATAATTCTTTACAACGTATTGCAATTGATTATCCATCATCAAACGAAGAAGATGCTGGAGAATATCCAATAACAGGTTTGTTATTTTATTAACAAATGTTTCATTAGTACTTAATGCAATTGGAAAACTGTTTGCCCAGATTCCGACGACGAGCCGTATAGCCAAAATGAGTTCGTTCGGCGTAGATCTAAAAAGACACATAACTCTAAATGCTTTAAAAGGGTGGAAAATGCTACAAAGCGAATGAAGGGGCAAGAATATATGGGTTTTTCGACGTCTATGGGAATTTTCAAACAAAATTCACCAAAAGCAAGAAAAGAAATTGGTCCTACATGCTCATCAACCTTATGTATTAAAACTAAATCAAGACACTGCCAAGAATTTGATGATGAAACAAGATCGAACATTTTTAAAAAGTTTTGGGAGCACAGCTTTATCTTTAAACTGCCATACAAGCATGAATCATTACAAGTGTGTCGGAACGTGTTCTTGTAAACTCTATCTATAAAAAGTGGCATGGTTAAACGTTGGATAAAATATAAATGCTTCAGCTATTTTTTACAAACAGCTCCTACAAGTTCATAATTTTACTGTTTATAATATTGTTACGCATCAATGCACAAATTATTGGTGGAATGAAACAAACGGTGATCTGTCTGCTTCCACATTTATTTCCATCATAATACATCATTTGAAAACACATTGCTCATCAGATAATTTACCAATCATAATTTATTCGGACGGTTGCGGTTATCAAAACCGTAACCATTTTCTGTCAAATGCTTTATCAATTTTTGCTATTGAAAATAACATAGTTGAACAGAAGTATTTGGAGAAAGGTCACACACAAATGGAGTGTGATAGTGCACATGCTAAAAAAGAACTCAAACTAAAAAATAAATTTATATATACTTGCCAATAGACTATATCAGAATAATATTAGAATCACGAAAAACAGTAAAAATTAATAATACTGTGACAAAAAAACCATCCGATGCAATGTATTTAAATTACGATTTTACTAAAAACTACAATGATACCAAACTTATTCGCTTTTCCAGCATTAGACCTAGTCGAGCCAAAAATGATCCCACAGCTGCACAATTAAGATCGCTAAAGTATTTACCAAGTGGTGATGTAATGTTTAAAGTGATATACTGAAAAGGATATATTGAACCAAAACCCTTGCATAAAGGTCATCTACAAGATATAAAGCATGTTATACCAGTATAATATCATTACTTTTATGATAATTTAGTTCAGCTGAAGTCAAAGAAACAGCAAGAAATGAAGAAATGTCAAATTCTAATAATTTTTTTCTGTAAATTTTCTTATTTTTAATTGTTTTGTTAATAAATTCTTATATGTTGAAAAAAAAAACGGTTTGACATGGAATGACTCATATATTAAAAAAACCTTAGAGAAAACGTTCGAACTTTAATAAAATTGCAAAATTTGATCATAAATAATCAAACTTTTATTACTGTGCAATACGCTCTATCGGCTTAAAATATTCGAAAATTTCAGTGCCGCGAATAATTTAAAATGTTGTATTTTTTTTAAATGTAAATTTCAGTAGTCGTATTTAACAAATATTGTGGAAGATAGATTACTCCATACTTAAGGAATTTAGGAATAAAACAGTTTTTTCCTTCTCCTGAAAAATTGTATTTTTTACGATAGAGCATATTGAATATAGGCCCTCTCGATATGTATAATTTTATGTATGTGTTAGTAGCAATTTTAAATACAATTTACTCAAACCAAAGGAAAAAATTTAAAAATCTGTAAATGTGCAAAATGGCTAAAAAGAAACAACTTTCAAATAATATACGTTTGATCAAAATCGGATAAAACGGTATAACAAAACATCGGTCTCAAGAAATCACCTAGCCTATTAATATTATAGATCTAACCATTAAAAGCTAAGTATTTATTAAAGCTCTTTCTTTGCTTATGCGTATGAGTTTTGAATCTCTCCGCGACTTTGCTAGTTAAAATAAATGGTTCAATTAAAAGGTTATTGAAAAAATTAAAAAATGTACTGTAAATATAAATATAAATGTACATCGAGAAATAGTATATATTGAAATAAAACAAATAAATGGTTCAATTAAAATCCTTTTTTTATCATTTATATTATAAGTATACAGCCTGGGAAAAATTGTAGATGAAAAAAGTTGACCCGCAGAACGATTTGGGTTGGCCAGGCCGCAGCCGCGGCCAACCAATGACCCGTCAACGCGGCCGTAAGCCTAGATATGTGCCCTATACTGCAACTCAGGAAAGATTTAATCCGTCCAAAGTTATAGTCAAGCCGTAGCTTTGCCAGTTACACATTGCACTGTCCTTCCAGAATGCAGGTTGTAATAAAGTTGAGTAAATAAAGTGCAGCCGGACTGTCGACAAAGATGCCTACATTTCCGCAGAACTTATGCGCGTATAAAATGCTACAAGCTTCCCTGATCGCCAGAATCTCCATCTAAAAGACACTAGGATTGCCCGGTGGTCCATAAGAAAGTTGAGTACCAAGATCATACAGAGGACACCCACACCCACACAACAACTCGACATTGTAATCTGCCATTCAATCACTACTATCCCAGTCCTCTCTAGAAGGAAACTTGATCTGAAAGGCTCTTTCGAAAGCCAGTCTAGGTGAAATATAGTCGGATATAAGCCATAAATTATGTGTTTTTTTTCGTATTACTGTTTTTGTATGTATTATTTTTCAGTTTAAAAAAAATACTTCATTTCAATACCTTTCAAACAAAATATCAATATTATAGCCGCATGATCTTTTTAGCGATTTCTTACATTTACACAGAAATATCATCTGAAATAGGATTAAAAATTAATGAGAGAAGCAACAAACAATATTGTTTTTGTACTTTATAAACCACTACAACAAATATTTTCTTAGTTTTTGGATGGTGCATAATTATAACCACAGTTAAAAAAAATTACTCAGCCAACGGGTCAGCTCTTGGTTTTAACATTTTATTTTTGTTTGTTGTGATTAATTATAGAAGATTAACAATAAAAACTAAGTTTTTATTAAAACTCTTTTTTTCCTTATGCATATGAGTTCTGAATCTCTCCGTGACTGTGCGTGTTTTTACGTGACTATTTTACAATTAATCTTTGGTCACAGCCAGTCTCTCGACAAAGTTTCAGATCGATCGGATAAGGTGAAATGGGTTCTAAACCGCTCCGTGACTGTGAGTGACTATGTGTGTCTATCTTAAAATTAATCTTTGGCCACAACAAGTCTATAGACAATGTTTCAGATCGATCGGATTGAGGGAAGTGAGGTTTTAATATCTCCGTGACTGTGCGTGACTATCCGTGACTTTGCATGACTACGTCGAAGTTAATCTTTCTTTAATGCAAATGTCTGGACCAAGTTTCGGATCGATCGAATGAGGAGAAGTGACATTTAGATCACTCCGTCACTGTTAGTGACTATGCGTGACTGTGCGTGACTACCCCAAAATTAATCCGTAGCCACAGCAAGACTATGGGCCAAAGTTCAGATCAATTGGGTAAGGGGGAATGGGGTTGGCCAACGACAGACAGACAGACAGGCATACATAGAGTACGAGTTAAAAGATATAGATTAAAAAGTAATTTTTAAAATTTATTATACTTAAATTTAAGTAATAAACAAATTTGTTTATGTAAACATTAACGCATAAAACCCAAGTTTTTATTATACTCCCTTTATTTGCAAATTAAATTTATCATATCATTTCAGTCTTACTTAACAATTGTAAATTGTACAGTCAAAAAAATATTTTCCAATACTTTTTTGCAATATTTTATTTTCAATACTTGTTTGTGATATTTCGTTGTCACCTGTAAAGTCTGCCTGTAAAGTTCAGCTGACGGGGTCCAATTTTTTTTTCGACAGAAAAGTAGACAATACAAGTTAATATAAAGGGCTTAAAAATAGATTTTTTGTTATTATTGTAAATGATTTGGTGAAGGCGTATTTTCTTTAGAAATATTCCGAAAAATTGCCTTTCTAAAAGAAGTACCTTTTCTTAAAAAAATACCATTCCTTAATATCACTTGGCAGATAAAATATAAAAAATATTCGATACATAAAATGGAAAATTAGTTTGTATTTTTATATTTGTCCATAAATATTACTTACTGTTTCGATTAAATTTACCTTTAATAAAAAAAAAAAAAAACAGTGACTTAAATTCGGCTGTGCCGAATTTATGGTTGTGCTAGCATCACTTTCGAAAAAGAGTCTAATAAATATTATTAAAGCTCTTAGAACATTTTCTTCAGAACATTTTAATAAAATGTATATCTTCTTTAAAGTGTCATATTTTAGAAAGACATTTTTGGTTAACTTTCCAGCAAAAACATATCTTTACTAAATGATTTTTAGGCGACAAGTAATTCTGAGTTTGCTTTGTTAAAAACACAACATAACAAAGAAAAAAAAATTGAAAAAGGTCCCTAGAATGTAGCCTAGAGGTATTCCTTAATAAAAAAAGGTATAAATAGAACATTTGTTCAAATTTTAAGCTATTGAACATAGAAGAATAACATTGTTATAATACACAAAGATGAGCTTATAAAAAAATCTCCTTACCTTAATACAAAAAAAAAAAAAAAAAAAAAAAAAAAAAAATATTAAAAAATTTTTTTTATTATATCACAGAAAACTAATGATGCCATTTTTAATTCGTTGATTATTGTGTATTATTTGGTGGAGATGTATTTCTCTTCAGAATTATTCTAAACGGAACCAGCCAAACCGGTTTCTGCTAACGAAATATCATATTTGATAGCAATTTACAGTGAGCATGGTTGAGAGGTATTAGAAAATATATTTAGAAAACCCCTTTCGATTTGGTCTTTGTAATTCTTAATTTATATGTGCTCTTTGATATATATTTTCTCAGAGAGGTACCTTTTCTTAAAAAATTACATTTTCTTATAAATTTAAAATTTCTAAATTAAAATGCATTTCCTTATTAAAAAGTGCGGATATCAATGCAAAAAAGCCTTCTGGGCCGGATTGTATACCAACACTAGGGTGGCCCTTCAGAATATGGAGGCGGAAAAAAGGGTTAAAACTCTCGGTCTCATCCTCTAGAAATATGCGGATAGCAAAAACTGATAAATTTTTAAAAGTTTTTCAAGTTTCAAAAAATTTTCTTAAGCAAAATTTAAAAATATTAATATTTCATATCGATTTGTCGGTCTAGACCGACTATAAAGTTCTTCACTGTTTTTGATTGTTGCTCACAGGTACAAAAAAAAAAAAACAAACAAAACAGCAAGCCATAGGTAATGTGTTTGCACAGCTTATACATTCTATATGCACATTTTCTTTTACGTATAAACATTTTTCGCTATTTTTAGTTTTGTATGTAACTTTATCGGAGTACCTTAACATTCTCGTACATCGTTCCTTAGCTATTAGATTATGGCGAACAATTTTTGGAAATTTTGTCTTATATATAGACTCGGATTTCGGGTGCTTCATGGTCAGGAGACTCAAAGTAATACTTCTCTTGCCATTCATTGCCTTCCACTGTGAAGTGCGACTCATCATTCATCATACATTAAGACCAGATTACTCTTGTGCCGTCTCTTTATTTTTCTTGTGAACTATATACTCCAGATAGTTCTTAACTGTACTTTGGTGAAATTGGTATTTATTCTCTAAATGCTATGAAGATTTTACGCTACGCACCACGGTTTCTGTTTTCAGTTTACGGCGAACTTTTCGTTCTTACAAACGACACTTGCTTCCCAAACAAGGTTAGCTTTCTACACTTCTATCATTCTTTATCACAACTACTTTCCTGCAGGTAACCTTTTTTTAAGTCCCATGTCCCTAAAATTATTGGCTTCGTCAATCTTTTTCTTGGACAGATTTTCTTTTAAAATTTTTAAATCAGTTAACGCGAATCTAATTCGTTTAGTGAATTTCGTAATACTAATTGATCAATATGCATGCGTTGATATTTTCTAACAAACAAGTTGATATTAACGTTATATTTTCAAATAAAATTTTTGTTGTACACAACGTATTTTTTTTTAATTACCGCGTTTACCGGTATCTTTAAGAAATTTTCTTTAAAAAAAGGTTTTTTCAAATATTAACCTTTCCTTAAAAAAGTTAGTGTACATAAATTTTCCTTGTATGGTAAATTTCCTTCAAACTATATTTTCTTAAAAAAGGTACCACTTAAAAAAACACATTTTCTTAGAATTATATGTTTCCTTAAAAAATAATATTTTTTGCTAATTTTCCAATGTGCGGCCAGAAAAAGTATGTGAACTTAGACTAGGGATAGCCGAACTTAACCCACTTGTTTTTTTTTTTTTTTTTTTTTTTTTGAATGCAGATTGCATATTACAAATAAATTTTAAAGAAACGTTGAATAATATATTAAGAAATATTTAAAAATACAAACTCATTTTTCATTAAATATATTGAATATATATAATACTATGTCGATCAATAGACATTGAAACTCATTGGACATTTAATTCAGAAAATTTTTGAAATGTATGCTGTTTTTTGTATGCCATATTTCAAGAAGACATTTTTGGTTAGTTTTGCAACAACAACCGTTCTTGACCAAACATATTTAAAGCGACAAATAAATCCTAAGGAGGCTTTACTAAAAACCCAACGTAACAAAGATAGAGAACTAAAATCAAAAGAGTCTCTTAAATATAGAAAAAACAGGACTATTGTAAAAATGTTAAGCTATTGAACAAGGAAGAATAATACTATTATAACACAAAAAGATAAGCTTATTAAAGACAATATCCTTTTGACAAAATCCAATACAAAATAAAAAAACATAATAAAAAGGGCTTTTATTACATCACGGTAAAATAACGATGCTATTCAAAATCAAAGAGTTTTTCGTCAATTGCAAAAATAAGTGATCAGAAATTGTTTTCATTTATGTCCATTTAAAAACTCGTAGTCGTACCTTTAAATTGGTACAAAAGAAATCAAAAGTGACAATGAGCTGCCAAACTGAATAATAAAACATGGTTCTTGGGGGGTAAATAAATTATATTAAGGAGAGAAGATGCTATATTGAGGAACTGGAAATAGTTAAAGCGAAGCAAAAAATTCATATATAAAATTAAAAATTTCTATTTATAACAGAATTATCAGTTACTAGGAGATGTTATTCTATCTAATAACTTTAAAATTTACCACTTTCTCAAAATCTTTATTTATTTAAAATAAGTTATTTATCCTAATTTAAATCTTTATTATGATGAGTTTTACTGAATCTCCAAAAGACAGATTGCGCCCTATTTTTAATTTTAACTTTTGACGACATCTAAATCATGATACTTTTTTCTGCAATGGACTCAGGTTTGTAAGCGTGAAGGCAACAAGATAGTCAAGAGAAGAACATAATTATAGATAAGTGGACTGGTTGCCTTTTGTCTATTGCTCCAAAAGTGTGCAGCGAGTATTTTTTCTCAACTTGAAGTAGCTAGCATTGGTCAGAGTCCACTCAAGAATCCTCAAAGCCTAAAGCAATAGAAAGGCAGATATTTGACCTTGTCGGGGTTGACTACAAAACTGAATTTTAAATAATAACATAATAATTATATTTTAATTAATAACACAATCGGTAGATGACTCTGCGTACCTACTGGGACCGTTCCGGCTTCTTCTATGTTGATCGGATAGTTGGCAATATCGGTGAACGCCGGCTGTTCTCGATTATAGCTACTTAACTCGGTAATCGTCGGTGGTAGAGTTGATTCGGCTGTTTATATCGGTAACCTCGGTCGTCCCGGTGGTTTGGCTACTTAATGGATGACTTCAAGAAACAAAAGAATAACAACTGTTGTTAAGTGAAACCTCATTAAAGCAGGAAGAGGTCGGCGGGAGCCTTATAATTGCGAGCGATCAGTCGGTGCGGGGTTCGTGACCTTCCCTTTCAATCCTCAGTATCATTCAAGTCTTTTATATAGACTCCCTATTTAGTAACAGAAATTAAAAAAGAAAAAAAAAATACACTAAATGTTTTGGTATAATCATAGTTCATAAAACAATATGCAAAGTGACTCTAAAACTATATGGTATTGATCATGTTTTCCTCATTTTAGATTTTCAGGTGTTATTAGTCCTTGTCTCTTTACCCACCCAACCATGACCCTAGTGGAAAAATAATATCTAATCTAGGATCGCACGAAGGACTTAACTTTAACTAATAAGCCCATGATAGAAAACAAACGAACGTTATTTACCAATTCATTGTTAGAATTTAAACGATTTATTCATCCCATTGGGTTTTTATTAGGCATAAAAATATCGTTCGTAAATTAACAATTAACTGATTTATAAAGATGATTAATTTAAAACATAGATTATTATTAAATAAGAAAAATATGAAAAAATATATTTATATAAAAAAAATTACCCTCTCTCAATTTAATTCTTCCAAGATAATCGCCATCTTTTTTTATTTTGTTTTTTTCTTTAATATTGAACGTTGAGGATAAGAAAAAACAAAAACTCGATGACGTGACGTTTTTGCCGTGTTCGAAATGATTTAGATTTTAAACATGGTTACGTCTTCTACTTCTTATTCACAAATATGTAAAAAGTTATGATTGAGAACAAGAAAAAATTTGCAACAAAGGGAGTAGTAGTTAGAGTAATGATCATAAACATTTCTATGCAAATTTTAATACGTATTAAACTTAGCAAACAAATGAATGAATAAATGAAATGAAGAAAAAAAAGTAAGAAAATTATAGTCAGTCTAGACCGAGATATACGCAACCATATACCATGGTTTCGAAACCCTACCTCTTCGGTCCAAATAACTGGATATAGAGAATAAGAAAAAACCAAATTTGAGTGTCATTATTATTAATATGTTGGCAGCAGGTACGAAAAATTTCATATCGGGTGGTATATTTATATGGGGATTGGGTCGAAGAAAGGACCGATCCTGACCATATTTGGTAAAGTCACTTATATTTTGAAAACATATATGCAAACCAAATTTGAGAAAAATCGGTGCAATATTTTTGTTTTTTGATAGATTTAAGTGAAGCTTTATATGGGGCCTATGACTAAGAAATGTCCTATAGGGATTAGTTTTGGACTACTGATTAACGGGTATAATAAGCGCATACAAACCCAATTTGACTAAGATCTATATGATAATTTGGATCTTATGGCAATTTATGTCTATTTCATAGGGGACGTTTGTATGGGGACTAGGTCTGAACATGGACCGATTTTCACCAATTTCAATATCGGTCATCCTGTGGCCGATAAAAGCTTATATACCAAATTTAATCAAACTGTAATTATATTTGCGACCTATAGTTTGATTACAATGTTTACATGGACAAACAGACGGACGGACGGACATTGCTAAATCGAATCAGAAAGTGATTCTGAGTCGATTGGTATAATAAAAGATGGGTCTTGGTCAAATATTTTTGGTAGTTACAAACAGCAGCACAAAGTCATTATACCCAAACCACATAGTGGTATAGGGTATAAAAACACAATTTAGAAAAGGTTCGGTTTCACTCACCCACAACGATGAACGAAAAGGCCTCCTCGATCCTCGATGATACTACTGATGATGCTGGGAAAGAATTGATTACTATTATGATGGGTTCTTGCATATACGTTTTGTTAATAATTTTATATTTTTTTTTTTTTTTGTTATTTTTACGCAATTAAAATTTTTTTTTTGTAAGATTTTGCTTGTGGCGATTTTCATTATATCCTATGTGGCGTGGGTATAATAACTTTGTGCTGCTCTTTGACCTAGACCCATCTTTATTTATACCGATCGAACCAGAATCACTAACTGATTCGATTTAACGATGTCCGTCCGTCCGTCCGTCCGCTATTGAAATTGATGAGAATCGGTCTATGTTGAGACCTAGCCCCATACAAATGACCGCTATGAAATCGACATAAATTGCCATAAGATCCAAATTGTCATATATATATTACTCAGATTGGGTTTGTATGCGTTTATTACATCCATTGATCAGTAGTCTAAAAATGATCCCTGGGACAACTCTTAGTCATAGGCCCCATATAGAGCTGCTTCCCGATCTTCACTTAAATCTATCAAAAAACAAATATATTGCACTGATTCTTCTCAAATTTTGTTTGTATATATTTTTGCAAAATACAAGAGACTTTACCAAACATAGTCAGGATCGTTCCATTTTTGGGCCTAGTCCCCATATAGATATAGCATCCGATATGAAAAAAATTAATAAAAATTTCACTCAAATTTGGTTTATGGTTATTTTCTATTTCCAGTTAGTTGGGCCTATGAGACAGGGTCTCTAAATGCATGGTATAGGGTATCATATAGTCGGTCACGACCGACTATAATTTTCTTACTTGTTTTTGTTTGTTTAATTATATGGGTTTTATTTATTTGATTAATTTTGTTGTGTGATCTATGATACTAATTTTAAGATGTTGATATAGATTTAGGAATATATCATTTTTAGTATCTATTTTTAGTTTGAGAAAGAGTTGAAAAAAGTAGCATTATTATATTATGACTAGTATATTTACTAATACTAACTTATTATAATATTAATAAGATTGATTTGTAGTAAATTTGAAAATTGAGTTTTACATTTTGTGGCAAAATTCACATGATTTAAATTTTTTTTTTTAAATTGAAAACAAAATATCTAATTCACACGAATTACGTTAATCAGGGTTTTAATAATTTAATCGCGATTTCACGTTGCATCTTTTGGGAAGATTAATATATGTTTTGTAACGGTTTAACTTTCCTTTTTTTTATTCAAATTAGAAACGAAAGTTATCGTAGGGTATATGCAAATAATAATTATTGTAGACGTAGCGTACTGACCAACCAGTATTCTTTATGGAGTTTTGGATGTCCTAAACCAGAAGTTTTTGGTTATTTTTAGGAATTCTATACTTCCCACATTATTTCTAGTGGATTTAGGAAAATATCCAACTTTATGGATGTAGTGGTGAATGTATGTATATAGACGATCCAGTCCAGAAGAATTAGAATGTGACGTCAGCTGTCTAAGTTGCTTAGACAGATAAGACGCTTCGCTCAGAAGTCGTCGGTAGTGCTCAGTGGCTATTCGATTTGATGGCTGCTTTGCTCGGTAGTTGTCGCCGGAATTGGTAGTTCTTCTGCGTAGCTTGATAGTTGTTCGCTGTGTTGGCTGCTCAGCTGCTTCGCATGACAGTGGTAGGTTGTTCGGATGCTTCGCTCAATAGTTGTTGGTTGTTCGTTTGCTTTGTTCAGTAGTTGTCGACTGCAACAACAGTTAATGGCATTTGTCATCCTGCAATTGGAAGATAAGACAGATTAGCGAGATCAGATAACCAAATGTTTCTGGTATAGCGAGATCAAACAGATGTTGCTGGAGTAGCGCAGGCACACAACCAAAAGTTGCTGGAGTTATAAAAAAATATGTGGATGACAACCGAGGTCGATAGTCATTTAAAAATTTGTGTGTGGATATATCTATTTGGTATTAAATTCTTCCGACACAGAGTCTTGGCCTCAACTCGACTTGATGCCGAGTTTCATCATAAACTTGACTTGGCCGACTTTACCTATACCGAGCTTGCTTACTTATCCAAATTGATATAGTGACTGAGTAAGAAACAGTAATGGTAAATACCAATGTTTCTTGAATGAATTCTGGTTGGTCTGGGATCAGTCAGCGTTTGCATTATTAATTTGTATTGTGATGTAATGTACGTTATAATACTATGTTGTCATTAATTATTATCATATTATGTAGTATTTATGTACGTGGCATTTTGCAAAGTTGCATAACATATTATGTTAAAAGACGTAATTTATCGAACATTTTCTTCAAATATTTATAAGAATTATACAAAATTCTATGCGTTTGAGCCAATTTCGAAACACTTTTTAACTCCAATGAATAGGTTTCAAAATATGCGTCACGAAATATTGATTGAAAAAATAAGTCATTGGCTGTCAATTATACATACATGCATACATACTACATGACCACCCATGGCCGCGAGTCAAATACGACGGACTTAAATTTACTCGACTAATCATTGTAATAAACCATTTTCTTTTCCATAGACCCTAGACATAATTAATTTTAAATATAACGGAAACTCCACAACGTAACAAAAATAACTATAAAAAACAAGCAAGTGTTTAAGTTCGGCCAAGTCGATTTTTTTATACCCTCCGCATGGGTTTTACGTTCACGATATTATCTGGATTAATAGAAATATTTACAACAAATGTAAACAGACTATTTGAAAAAGTTAACAATTTGAAAAAAGCAATTATTACATTAAACACGCTGCCTACTAAAACATTTCTTTTTAGATTTGACTCCGTATTCTAGGCCATATTTTGGCACAATGACAGCCAATTTACTCCATTTTAAATACAAACCTGATTCAAATAAT
The DNA here is from genome assembly GCA_963682025.1 of Cordilura impudica. Classification (NCBI taxonomy): domain Eukaryota; kingdom Metazoa; phylum Arthropoda; class Insecta; order Diptera; family Scathophagidae; genus Cordilura; species Cordilura impudica. The sequence continues at coordinate 154,249,099 of OY821517.1, forward strand.
GAAATAATATTAAGTTTAAGTTTATATGGATAAATGGTTTATTTTATGAATGAGCGTGATTTCAATTAACAGTCGGAGCGATGGACGGACGGACACATAAATCAAATAAAGATCAACCAAAATTGTAAACCAAAAAACACTCTGAAAACTTATTCTATTAAAAATGTTCAATTTCTGCACCATGGTAGTAGTTTCATATATTATAGTTTGAAGAAAATAAATATAAAACGTTAGTCATATGGATTGAAAACCAAAATAAAAATATAAATTCTATTCAATTTCCTACTGTTGTAATGTAAAATTTACCCAGTGTATTAAATAAATGATAAAAGTTAGATATAATCGAAACTTTTAATTACATAAACTTGAAATTCATTTACATAACATACATGAAATAAATACAACCCTCCTGCATTTTGAACAATTTGAATTCTTGGCAATGATAAATGAGCCCTCATATAAATTTTGTTAAAGCAAAATAACGCGTGCTTAGTACTTAAATTAATTGCGTCAGCTTTATTTACGTACATTCCTCCTAAATATATAATTGAAATTTATCACTGCATTACAACATAAAACGTATGCTTTCAGTTTACTGCAAGTTCGTGCATAAGAGCAGTGACTAGATTTGCGCATAGATTCACAGGTATTTTTTAAACAATCTTCAACTATAAAAGTTGGTTGATGGCAGTATCATTAATATATACATATAGACTGCAATAAACATACATCACAAATTAATAGTCACAGTGCAAGACCTTATGGAAATATATAAGTTAATATATCCAGCTTTTTTAAGCAATGGTCTAAATAAAATATTCATTGAATAGTTTTAGACTTTTCGAAGTTGTGAAATAAAATTTTTATAACATATAATTTGGAGGTCAAATTAAAAGGAAGAACCTGAAAAAACTAAAAAAAATTTGGTTATATTACATAACTCCAAAATTGCTGAAAATGTGAAGCAGTACTTTTACCATGATAAATATTTATAATTAATATACATACGTTCTTATTGTTTTTTTTTTTGTCTAACTGAATTACTCGTAGTGTAACACAATGCGTATGATTATTTAAATTCCTTATTACTTTGAAAGTGCGTATGATTAATATTAACGCTTTCACGACCATAAGGAAACAATGATTTTATATTAGTATCTAGCGGTTTTTTAGTCGATTTGGATATAAAATGAACTAATATAACAACAAAATCCAAAACATTTATTCAGATTTTATAGAATTTTATGGGAAATATTTTTCCCAATGTACCATAAAGGTAAAAAATAATACTAATGTTTCTGGATGAAAAGTAAGAATTAATTGAATTTTTATGAATGAATTTTCATCAAATTAATGTAAGTATAATAAAAAACGGAACAATATTGAATCTTAATTAATTGTGATATTCAGCAAAACAATTTCTTTTACTTGTGAAGCAGAGATGGACGTTGCACATAGCGCAAATGTTATGCGTTCTTTTCTCTATACGTTGTTTAGCACAATTTACACACCTTTTCATTTTATCGGCCTTTTGCATGTTCTGTGCTGGTAAATTACGCTTGATACCAATTTTTACTTTAGCTCCTTGCTTTACAGTTGGCCGTGCTCTTAGTCTCGAAGTAAAATTATTTATTAGATTTCTTCCTACCATTTGCCTATATTCGAGACTGGTTAAAAGTGATCCCTCTACGCGCTTAGCTTCACGTAATTTCGCGTATACTATATATGCGTTGTTTAGTGCTGTGTCCATCATATCAAAGAGTAAACGGAAATAATATTTAATCTTTGCTTTGCGGTCGACATCATACTTTACGCTGATCCATGAGGTCGGCACCGCCCATATATATTTATTGTAGCTCGTGACCACTTCAGGACAACCAACGTTTATTTTTTGAGCTGATCCTGACTGCTTTCTCTTTACAAAAGCCGTAGGTACCAGAGATGTAAAATTGGTTAGCATGTGAACAGATTTCGTGTCAGTCCATTTGATGAAAGTGATTGCTTGAAAACTTTCGGAATAAATTTCACCTCTCTGCATGTTTTTATCCAGCGGCAAGGTCTTCGGTACATTTTTCTATTTGTGCGAACAGTACCGCAGACATTTGTATTTTGCATCATTAATTTGTATTGCAATCTAGGAGAATTAAAAAAGTTATCGAAATAAAGTTCACATCCAAGCCCTCTTAGCTTCTGAGTCAAGTTAAGCACAACGGATTCACCCAAACCGATTTCGGCATTAGTTTTTTTCCGTGTATAAGTCAAATTCAAAAAGATAACCTGTCGATGACTCATCCCTGCACGACATTTTGAATCCCCATTTTATAGGCTTGCTTTTGATATATTGGTTCATAATATTGTGGCCCTTGAATTTGATCGTGTTCTCGTCAATAGATTGCCCTTTAAATTTTTCATAGCATTTTGAAAACTATAATTGAAATGCTCAACGACTGGACTTATTTTGTATGCTCTATCGCTTACTGGTTATTTATAATCATTATTATAGAACTGCAAATTTTGCCGTGTTTGTTCAAATCTTGTGCTAGGCATAACGTTACCACTAAAAGCGACACCCATATCTTCATCCGTAGACCAGTGATTTCGTAAAGTTGGCAAAACGTGGTAACTCATTACAAAATTCATTCATAAGAACGCTACCATTTCATCTTGTTCAATACTAAACGATTTTCCATTTTGTTCTGCATATCTTACGCTTTCCGGTATGATGATGGTAGATACTAGTGTATCCAGTTTGGTGACAGCCAGAAAAATCTCCATTGGAGTCAACATATCATGTCTGCCAGAAAAAATGTTTACGCGACCGAATTCATAATCACTTTCATGGTACATATTACGTATAAAAAAATTAGTTGTCCACATAAAAGTAGGTTCGAGCTCAGTAGGAGGAACTGGACCGATATCGAAAGCTATATTTTCATTATCTACTTGAACTGCATTTTCGGTTTCCACTACACCTGCATCATTTTCAGCATCTTCTTCTAGATCTTCTCCATCCAGAAGAAGTTCATCTTCTCCAATCACTATTATCCGCCATGAGCAATTGTAAGATCTCATTTTCACGTAAATGGAATTCTATATGCCCATTTCTAGTCATAACTGCAATGAAAAATTAATATCGTGAAGATGTACAGCAAAACAAGATAAATATAATAGTAACACGAAAGACTCCACTAGTGGTCCATATGGAAAGATTTTTCCCACGGAACAGAAATACAAAATTGGAGCACTTTGTGTCACATATTAATTTTTTTTAATTTTTTATCCTTCTATACTCACCAGGTAGTACTTATCAGTAATAAATCTCAGTAATAAAGTTTTAACAGCGATAAAACTAACCAAATCAAACAAGTAAGAGTGTTAAATTCGGCTGTGCCGAATCTTTGATACCCTCCACCTCGGTTTGAGTCTTGATAATAAATGTAAATGAAAAAGTAAACAACTTGTTAAACTTAATACCAAATTATTTCAGCAAATTCTTTGGGTTGGTTTTCGTCTTTTCTATTATTTCGGATTTATTTCGGTGTTTGCTTTTTGGTCGTCGTGGTTGCTGATCGGCATGCATTTAGGTTATATACCTATATGCATGCGTTTCCGGTTATATGACATAACTTCTCTTTTAATTTAGTTTTTGCTAATAAAATAGCTCGCCCTAACCTCCATTGCAAAGGTAATGGTTGTGTAGGGTGGCTATATGCATTAAATAGTGCTAATTTGAGATGGCTGTATAGTTTCTTTTAATTCGCCCAATATTTCTTCATTGTGGCCATATAGGTCGGATGGAGTAACAAAATAATAACCAAAAAAAAAACTGTCTCAACTTTTTTATTAAAATATTGCCATATTTTGAAAACATCTATATATATAAAATTCATTTTCTGTTTGTTTTTTTGTTTGTTTGTTTGTTTGACCGCTATACAAATTTTTATTTTTCAACGGATTTTCCTGAAATTTTGTACACACGATCTCTATACCCCAGGAAAGGTCGCCGTATACCTTTTACCGGCCACGCCTACTTTTACGCCCACTTTTTATGTAAAATTCATTTTCTGTTTTATTCATCTTTGTTCACTATACAAATTTTTATTTGTTAACAGTTTTCTCTGAAATTCGGTAAACACGATCCCTGTATTCCAGCTAAGGTCACCATATACTTTTTATCGACCACGCCTACTTTTACGCCCACTTTTTATATACAATTCATTTTCTGTATTTTGGTATATTTGTTCGCTATACAAATTTTTATTTTTCAACCGATTTCTCTGAAATTGGGTACACACGATCTCTCTGCTCCAGGGAAGGTCGACATATTCTTCGTACCGGTCACGCCTACTGTTACGCCCACTTTTTGTATACAATTCATATTCTGTTTTTTCGTACATTTGTTCTCTACACAATTTTTTTTTTAAACGGATTTCTCTGAAATTTGCTACACACGATCTCTGTACTCCAGAGAGGTCGCCATATGATTCTTGCCGGCCACGCCTACTTCTACGCCCACTTTTTATACAAAATTAATTTTCTGTTTTTTGGTATATTTGTGCACTATAAAAATTTTTATTTTTCAAGGGATGTCTAAAATTTGGTCACACGATCTCTATACTATATGGAAGGTCACCATATGCTTCTTACAGGCCACGCCTACTTTGCGCCAACTTCTATGTATATAAAACTTATTTTATCCTTTTATTTGTTTCTTTATTTGATTGCTATAAAAACTTTTATTTTTCAATGGCTTTCTCCGAAATTGAGTACATATTTACGCCCAAGTTTCATATAAAATTCATATTTTGTTGTGTGGTATATTTCTTCCCTATACAAATTTGTACTTTTCAACGGATTTCTCTGAAATTTGGTTTACAGGGAAACAACTACACGGTGAACAAATTCCCCAAACTTAAAAAAAAGGTACCCACAAGAAATGAACAAATTCGCCATTTTTAATCGAAATAAAAATTGAACTTACTCCCCAAATTCATTCTTAAATTTTTACATATTTTTATTTAATGAATTTTGTTAAATATTTATTTTAGTAAACATTTGCATACTGCTCTCAATATATGTCCTACAATAAATCCATTTAAAATGAGTATTCTTTTCAATAGCATCATTTCGTTGCGCGGAAGCTATGTGCACGGGGAATACAGCTTAGCTAGAATATCGGAATGATCTGAAAAATATATTTTGACAATTAAAATAAGTTGGCAACAGCTGCGCGGCAGCACAGGTGTAGTTGCCAAATGCGCGGAAGCGGCGCGCGGTGCGCGACCGCGGACTCGGACGCGACGGATGCGGACGCGATGCGCTCTTGGAAAAAATATCGCAATGCTCTAAAAAATATGTTTTAGGAATTAAAATAAGTTAACGAGAACTAAGCGGCAGCACGGGTAGTAGCTGCGAGGAAGCGGCGCGAGGCGCGCGAACTCGGACGCGACGGATGCGGACGCGACGCGCTCTCGGAACACAGCTCAGCTAAAATATCGCAATGCTCTAAAAAATATGTTTTAGGAATCAAAATAAGTTAACGAGAACTAAGCGGCAGCACGGGTAGTAGCTGCGGGGAAGCGGCGCGAGGCGCGCGGACGCGGACGCGACGGATGCGGACGCGACGCGCTCGCGGAACACAGCTCAGCTAAAATATTGCAATGATCTGAAAAATATATTTTGGCGATTAACATAAGTTGACAACAACTGCGCGGCAGCACGGGTCTGGCTGCCAAACGCGCGGAAGCGGACGCGACTCGCTCGCGGAACACAGCATAGTGAAATTTCGTATGATAAATTTTATCTACGTATGTGAAATAAGTACCTGTTGATCAAAAGAGGCCACACATATACTATAAGCAGTTGCTTAGAAAGAAACCTTGCGACACAATATTAAACGTCGCATTAGTCTTTCATTTCTGAAACTTGAATTTGATGTCTCTGCTCAATGATGATCACTTATTGGATGAAGTAATTCAATTTTTAAAAGTTCCGATTCCTTTAATTTGCGAACCACTCCGTTATATTTGATGTTTATAAATAAACTGAAAAAAAAACTCAAAGCGGTTTCGCCGCTTATTTTTGAAGCATTTTTGCTGCAGCATCTTATAAAAAACTTCTAAATTAAAAAATCAAAAAATTTTTAATTGAAATAAAAAATGAATTTACTGCCCATAAAAATTTTTGGGGAGAAAGTTCATTTTATTGGGGAATTTTTTAATTGGGGACTAAGTACTCAGCGCCTGGTAAGCATAGTGAACCATTTTTCAAGTCAAAGGCCTTTTTATTCCGGGCAAGACCGGGTAAAAACAGCTAGTAGAGAATAAATTTATAATAATAAATAATCAAATTAGGGATGCCAAGCGCAAAAAACCAAAAGTCCCAAACATTTTAAATAAAATAATTTGTTATATTTTTATTTTCTGAAAAACTTCAAATTTTCATCCAAAAATAACTTGTCAAAATTTATATATAAATAACATTCTCATCAAATTGAGTTTATTTATGTAACAATTTTTATATTCACAATTCTTAAATATCATTTGAGGTTTTCTAAAATTCATTGAATTTAAATTAATGTTTTCTGTAGTCCTGTAAATTTCAACGATCTGACAATCGCAAAATATATCGACTGCTATTGTTGTTTGCACTAAGGATTAAGTGATTCACTAAGTACATACATCTTAACGACAGTCGACAAATCTATTTTTCTATTTATTTAAATTGTAAACGAGTGGCATCTCTGTCGAAATAAGCGAAAACACAAAGAAGAATAGAAAAAAACAAATTACTTCGTGTTTGGCAAGATGATTTTATGTTTATGTTTAATATCTTTATTTTTTTTTTACTAATATTTCTGTGTATTTATTTGAAAATGAAATAATGAATTGAATATGCTATATAATTTTTTTTATTTATATAAAATTTTTTTTTTTAATTAAAGCAAAATATTTTTACTATTTCATGATTTTTATTTATGTATGACGACATTTCAACCTAAAAATTTAAGTTTGTATCGATTGAATAAACAACACAAAAATGGTTGTCGTTTAGATAACAACAACAGCTGACTTTAACAATAGCGAATATCGTTTAAAAATTTTACTGATAATTTTGCAATTTTCTTTTTTTAACGATTCGACTATCGTTAAAAGAAGTTACTGAATCGCGATACTGAAAGGCTATTAATTTCTCCTGAATGTCAAGATTTTTTTAAATATAAAAATTTGTTAAATGTAAACATAGTTATTTGGTGTTTTTTTTTTTGGAATTTCAATTTATGTTTAACGAATAAAATTTATATATTAAAGATGCAATTGATGTCTTCTAAATTTAAAATTATAATTTCCGACGTTTTGATATGATTTTCTGAAATTCAATTAATTGTAATTTAAAATTGGAAATTTTTAATTCTAGTTTTTAGAATTGATATTTTCTTAAATTTCAATGGAAAATTTAAAAAGTGCAGTTGTGTATTTATGTTAATAATAATGCTTTAGTATTTATAAACAATTTTTAAAAATTAGATGTAATCGCAATCAGATATTTTGTAGGTAAAGCAGAATAATAATTCTATATAACTATGTAGAATTGTTTTGAAAGCAAAAAACTCATTGATGAACTCGGTAACTCTATTTTGTAAAGACAACAAAAAGTTAATATGCCAAACTTATGTTCATATTTGTAAAAGAATAATGAAAAAACGTATGAAATAAAAGACCAGCCCTGTGTATACTCTTAACATTGTTCTGTATGATATCCAGTTGAAAATATTAACATTCATGTTAAAATATAAATAACTATTGCAAAGCTAATTAGAACAAACAAATATTGTGGCGCCATCTACTGTGGCATAGTCACGCTGAGCAAACTGAAGTGACACTTTGTTAATGCAAAATAAATGTATTTTTCCCACAACAAAATATTGCAGAATTTTATGTAAATAAAATAATATACCGACTTATTTCTAACATGCAGTTGTTATGGATATACATATTTAATATATGTATATTATTTGTATTATTTAATATGTTTATATAAATTTGTAAATAAATTTATACATAAAATTTTTTTTTTGCTATATTTACATTGTTTTTTTTTTTTATTAACAACTAGGTATTTTAGCATTATTTGCTTAAGAACTTGGTGAATTTTTACTCCCTTTATATTAACTCGTAATGTCGATTTTAACTGATTTCCCGTGAGCCGTTCGATCTGAAATTTTGCAGGCAGGTTTGTGGTGGCAACAGAAATGACGTAACAAATTTTTAGAGTGATGCCAAAACAATGGAAACTTTAAAATTTTTCTACCAGAGTTAATAAAAAAATGTACAAAGGGTTAGTTTTTATTATATTATTACCACAACGACCACAAAAACAATAAGTCCAGCTATAACAACAACACAACATTTAGAATAACAACAAGAGCAATATAGAAACATCATATTTTTCATTTTTTTTTTTAATTTTTCAGAGATTTTCCTGGACCTGTTCCACCGATTTTAACGATTTTTGAAATAGAAATCTTCCCATGAATTTGATGAATCATTCTCATTAAAAAAAATCACTATAGCTGCACTATTCATGGCGTGATCGTGACAAGAACAACATAGAAAATAATATTTTTTCAAGACTTTTTTTAGTTCTTCATTCAAATCTCGGGCCCTAATCGACCGATTTAGACGATTTTAAATAGCAAACTTTTCAGGATGTTAGTGAATCATTTTTTATATCAACGAGCATCCTAGCTGCCCGATTGATGCCGTCAGCGTGATTTCCACAGATGGACAGGCGGACATCGCTATATCAACTCCGGTTGTTATAAGGATTACAAATATATATATTTTATGGGGTCCAAAACTTTTTTTCTAATTGTTACAAACGGAATGACAAACTTATATATACCCTCTGCACACTGGAGTGAAGGGTATAATTAGTTTATCTAAAAGAAGGTTCCAGCTTGATAGGAGGAACTGGACCGATATCCAAAGCTATATTTTCATTATCTTCTTGAACACATTTTCGATTTCCACTACACCTGCATCATTTTCAATATCTTCTTCTAAAAAATTTAGATCTTCTTAATCCAGTTCATCTTCTCCATCACTATTATCCGCCATCAGCAATTGTAAGATCTCATTTTCACGTAAATGGAATTCTATATGCCCATTTCTAGTCATAACTGCAATGAAAAATTAATATCGTGAAGATGTACAGCAAAACAAGATAAATATAATAGTAACACGAAAGACTCCACTAGTGGTCCATATGGAAAGATTTTTCCCACGGAACAGAAATACAAAATTGGAGCACTTTGTGTCACATATTAATTTTTTTTAATTTTTTATCCTTCTATACTCACCAGGTAGTACTTATCAGTAATAAATCTCAGTAATAAAGCTTTACCAGCGATAGAACTAACCAAATCAAAAAAGCACGCAGTGGGCAAAAATTTTGGGATTCCCCGTCAATGATTTGAACATCTATTTTGTCAATGTTGTCAACTCTTAGCTTTTATATAATATTAATCAACATTGATTTATGCCATCTAATTGTCAAATTGAATGTAAATTAAAAACAAGCAAGAAAATTATAGTCGGTCTAGACCGACTATATGATACCCTATACCATGGTTTAGAGACCCTATCTTTCGGTCCAACTACTTCGATATAGAAAATAAGCATAAACCAAATTTGAGTGCGATTTTTATTAATTTTTTTGACTGCAGATATGAAAAAGTTCATATCGGATGTTATATCTATAAAGGGACTAGGTCCAAAAATGGACCGATCCTGATCATGTTTGGTAAAGTCTCTTGTATTTTGCAAAAATATGTACAAACAAAATTTGAGAAGAATCAGTGCAATATTTTTGTTTTTTAATAGATTTAACTGAAGATCGGGAAGCAGCTCTATATGGGGTCAAAGGGATAATTTTTGGACTACTCATTAGTGGATGTAATGAATGCATACAAACCCAATTTGAGTAAGATCTATATGACAATTTGGATCTTATGGCAATTTATGTCGATTTCATATGGGTAATTTGTATGGGGCTAGGTCTGAACATGGACCGATTCTCACCAATTTCAATAGCGTTCATCCCATGGCCGATAAAAGCTTATATACCAAATTTCATCAAAATATATTCATATTTGCGACCTGCAGTTTGATTACAAGCTTTACATGGACACACAGACGGACGGACGGACGGACGGACGGACGGACGGACGGACGGACATTGTTAAATCAACTCAGAAAGTGATTCTGATTCGATCGGTATAATTAAAGATGGGTCTAGGTCAAATATTTTTGGTTGTTACAAACAGCAGCACAAAGTCATTATACCCAAACCACATAGTGGTATAGGGTATAATAAGTTACTTTTATTATAAATTTAAGGTTTGGGAAAAATGTTTCCCATTGACGTGAAAGGGTTAATAAAAAAAAAATAACTCGTCAAACAGATATTACTTACGTGGTTAATTTTAAGCATCACTAAATTGAAGATAACTGAATTGAATAAAGATTGTTTCGTTTCAAATTCATAAATTTAAAAATTTTGTATAGGTCAAATTGATGGATCATAAATAAAATTTTTCTTTAAATAAAATATTCACGAATCTTCTATGTTTAGCTTTTTTTTGTAACTTCTTTGGGTGGTGAAAGGATGTCAGTATGGTTTAAATATGCAAGGGACCTTTACCTAAAGGTGTGGAGGAAAACAAAGCTGGGCTAAACTGCGCTGGGAACAAGATGAATACGATGCACTGTTTGGCGTTTTTAGGCCAGTGGTATTCCTATTTCATTGTGCATGTTTACAAATCGCGTTATTATCCGATTTGGAAAATTGTATTGGCCATCGCAGAGTGCAGTCATGGGTATAACACAGCTATATATTGCCAAAAATATACTGCAAAAATGGATTGATGCCACGGTCTACTGCAAGTCCAACTGAGGAAGTCATTTGAATGAAATAGTGTTTAACCGCAAGATTTGCACTTTGTTTATAGAAAAGTCGAAATGCAAAACTTTATACATGTGTGTATTGTTTGAAAGCAAGCGTCTCTAGACCTGGTGAATTGTTATTGCCAAGTGTATTGGTGTTGCGGTAATTTATACTGAAAACTAGTAGGATCTAACCAATATTCAGGTATAACCTTTGAACGTAGCAATAAAAAAATATTTTTAATGCTTGAACTTTGTCGTCTAAGAGTTTCTCTACAAGAATATCATGATTCCATTGAAACATGATAAACTGTTTATAAAAAATTTTAAATTAGGAAAATTGAAAATGAAAGACATTTTAAATGAAATCCAAATAATTTCAATTTAATAATTCTTAAAAGAAAAACTACTTACACATAAATTGTGAACCTGTGATTAATTTTTATTGAAATCTACAAATAGTTATAAAATTTTTTTATTAATAACTATTAATAACTAGTCACTTGTTTAATAACAATTTTTTTTCATACTGGTTATTTATTTTTTATTTTGAGATAACGTTAAAAACAAACAGAGGCAATACCAACTTAACTGCGTTATGATTTGTATGCGTAGTTATAGTTTGTTAATTTTGGCCTTGCATACACTAATATTTTAGTATTTTGTAATTCTATTCAACACAGCTTAATCCATAGAAAGCGACGAAAAGCAAATTTATTTTTTTGGATTTTCCAGCATATTTTTGAGTGGTATTCTTCAGTCTCGACTTGGAAGCGCCTTGACCAGCTGCCAGAGCAGGGTTTTTTTTTTTTAATAATCTTGATAAATTTCGTGAATCTGAAGTTATGTTTTCCACTTATGTGCAAAGATTGGTCCGTACTTTCGAACGGGCGACACTGCTTCGGCACTTGAAAAATATGTTGCTTTCTTGGAATACACCCTATTTTACTTGAATAGCAACCACCAATTTTTTGTTTCTATTTGATTATCTATATATATAAATTTCATTTTCTGTTTGTTTGTTTGTTTGTTTGTTTGTTTGTTTGACCGCTATACAAATTTTTATTTTTCAGCGGATTTTCCTGAAATTTTTTACACATGATCTCTATACTCCAGGAAAAGGGGCGGGAGTCTTCGGGCCTAGAACCAAATACTTCGAGCCAATGGGAATACATACGAGCATTTTCCAAGCAGAGATTTACGCCATCGATAGATGTGCACAAATCAACTTGAACAGGAAGTACAAAAGAAGGAACATAACCATACTATCAGATAGTCAAGCTGCTATTCGAGCACTAGGCTCCTATGAAGTAGACTCTAAGCTAGTATGGGACTGTCTGCAGAAGCTAAATGAGCTAGGTAAACACAACAAGGTTAGCCTTTGTTGGGTCCCGGGACACGTTGGGATTCAGGGCAATGAGCAAGCTGATGAACTTGCCAGAAGGGGAGCTTCCACAAAATTAATAGGGCCGGAACCATTTTGTGGAATAGGAAAAGGAGTATGGGAAGGAGTACTCAGGGAACATGAAAATTGTGTTAGAAGGGAATTTTTCTCGAGCCACTTGGGCTTAAGGCAATCCAAAATGTTGTTGGGTGGCTACAACAAGAAGAGATTTGGGTCGTGCATTGGATTGTCAAAGAACGGTCTGAGAATACTAACCGGGATTTTAACTGGTCACTGCAGGCTCAGGGAACATATGAGCAGGTTGGGAATTGTAGCAAACCCTATGTGCAGATTCTGTGATGAGGAAGCCGAATCACCAGAGCACATACTTGGGAACTGTGGGGCGCTAATGCACAAAAGGAAACAGCATCTGGGTTCCTTCCAGATACTAGGTAGCGACATAAAATTACTAGAACCAACAAACATCCTCGGATTCCTGAGGGCTTCAGGGTTGGATAAGAATTTATAGGGACAACCTATTAGCAGAGGGCAGTACAATAGATCACTTTGGTCGCAGTACTTCGAACACCTCTTTATACAATACAATACAATACAATACAATACTCCAGGAAAGGTCGCCATATACTTTTTACCGGCCACGCCTACTTTTACGCCCACTTTTTATGTAAAATTCATTTTCTGTTTTATTCATATTTGTTCACTATACAAATTTTTATTTCTTAACAGATTTCTCTGAAATTCGGTACACACGATCCCTGTACTCCAGCTAAGGTCGCCATGTACTTTTTGTCGACCACGCCTACTTTAACGCCCACTTTTTGTATACAATTCATTTTCTGTTTTTTGGTATATTCGTTCGCTATACAAATTTTTATTTTTCAACGCATTTCTCTGAAATTTGGTACACACGATCTTTGTACCCCAGACCAGGTCACCGTGTGATTCTTGCGGTCACACCTACTTTTACGCCCACTTTTTGTGTGCAATTCGTTTTCTGTTTTTTGGTATATTTGTTCGCTACACAAATTTTTATTTTTCTACGGAATTCTCTAAAATTTGGTACACACGATACCTGTACTCCAAGAAAGGTCGCCATATGTTTCGTACCGGCCACGCCTACTTTTACGCCCACTTTTTGTATACAATTCATTTTGTTTTTTGGTATATTTGTTCGCTATACAAATTTTTATTTTTCAACCGATTTCTCTGAAATTTGGTACACACGATCTCTCTCCTCCAGGGAAAGTCGACATATTCTTCGTACCGGTCACGCCTACTATTACGCCCCCTTTTTGTATACAATTCATATTCTGTTTTTTGGTACATTTGTTCGCTACACAATTTTTTTAACGGATTTCTCTGAAATTTGCTATACACAATCTCTGTAGTCCAGAGAGTTCGCCATATGATTCTTGCCGGTCACGCCTACTTCTACGCCCGCTTTTTATACAAAATTAATTTTCTGTTTTTTTGTATATTTGTTCACTATAGAAATTTTTATTTTTCAAGGGATGTCTAAAATTTGGTCACACGATCTCTATACTACACGGAAGGTCGCCATATGCTTCTTTCAGGCCACGCCTACTTTGCGCCAACTTCTATGTATATAAAACTTATTTTTTCCTTTTATTTGTTTCTTTATTTGATTGCTATAAAAACTTTTATTTTTCAATGGCTTTCTTCGAAATTTAGTACATATTCAAGGGAAGGTCGCTATATGATTTTTACCGACCACGCCTACTTTTACGCCCAATTTTCTTATAAAATTCATATTTTGTTTTGTGGTATATTTCTTCCCTATAGAAATTTGTACTTTTTAATGGATTTCTCTGAAATTTGGGTTACACGGAAATAACTACACGGTCAACAAATTCCCCAAACTTAAAAAAAGGTACCCAAAAGAAATGAACAAATTCCCCATTTATTTTTAATCGAAATAAAAAACGAACTTACTCCCCAAATTCATTCTTAAATTTTTACATATTTTTATTTAATGAATTTTGTTAAATATTTATTTCAGTAAACATTTGCATACTGCTCTCAATATATGTCCAACAATAAATGCACCACAGGTGTGGTTGACAAACGCGCGGAAGCGGCGCGCGGCGCGCGACCGCTGACTCGGACGCGACGGATGCGAACGCGACGCGCTTTCGGAACACAGCTCAGCTAAAATATCGCAATGCTCTAAAAAATATGTTTTAGGAATTAAAATAAGTTAACGAGAACTAAGCGGTGGCACGGGTAGTAGCTGCGATGAAGCGGCGCGAGGCGCGCGGACACGACGCGCTCGCGGAACACAGCTCAGCTAAAATATCGACCGCGGACTCGGACGCGACGAATGCGCAAGCGACGCGCTTTCGGAACACAGCTCAGCTAAAATAACGAGAACTAAGCGGAGGCACGGGTAGTAGCTGCGAGGAAGCGGCGCGAAGCGCGCGGATAGGTCGCGACGGATGCGGACGAGACGCGCTCGCGGAATACAGCTTACCAAAAATATCGCAATGATCTGAAAAATATTTTTTGGCGATTAAAATAAGTTGACAACAACTGCGCGGCAGCACGGGTCTGGCTGCCAAACGCGCGGAAGCGGACGCGACTCGCTCGCGGAACACAGCTTAGTGAAATGTCGTATGATAAATTTTATCTATGTATGTGAAATAATTACCTGTTGATCAAAATAGGCCACACATATACTATAAGCAGTTGCTTAGAAAGAAACCTTGCGACACAATATTAAACGTCGCATTAGTCTTTCATTTCTGAAACTGGAATTTGACGTCTCTGCTCAATGATGATCACTTATTGAATGAATTAATTCAATTTTTAAAAGTTTTGATTCCTTTAATTTACGGCCCGTTCCGTTATATTTGATGTTTATAAATAAACTAAAAAAAAAAACTTAAAGTGGTTTCGCACCTTATTTTTGAAGCATTTTTGCTGCAGCATCTTATAAAAAACTTCTAAATTAAAAAACCAAAAACTTTTTAATTGAAATAAAAAATGAATTTACTACCCATACAAATTTTTGGGGAGAAAGTTCATTTTATTGGGGAATTTGTTAATTGGGGACTAAGTACTCAGCGCCTGGTAAGCATAGTGAACCATTTTTCAAGTCAAAGGCCTTTTCATCCCGGGCAAGGCCGGGTAAAAACAGCTAGTCTATATATATAAAATTCATTTTCTGTTTGTTTGTTTGTTTGTTTGACCGCTATACAAATTTTTATTTTTCAACCGATTTCCCTGAAATTGTGTACACGCGATATTTATACCACAGGAAAGGTCGCCATATACTCTTTACCGGCCATGCCTATTTTTACGCCCACTTTTTATGTAAAATTCATTTTCTGTTTTATTCATATTTGTTCCCTATACAAATTTTTATTTGTTAACAGATTTCTCTGAAATTTGGTACACACTGTCCCTGTACTCCACCTAAGGTCACCATATACTTTTTATCGACCACGCCTACTTTTGCGCCCACTTTTTATATACAATTCATTTACTGCTTCGCTATAAAAATTATTATTTTTCAACGGATTTCTCTGAATTTTGGTATACACGATCTCTGTATCCCAGGCCAGGTCACTGGGTGATTCTTTCGGCCACACCTACTTTTACGCCCACTTTTTGTACACAATTCGTTTTCTGTTTTTTGGTATATTTGTTTGCTATACAAATTTTTATTTTTCAACGGAATTCTCTGAAATTTGGTATACACGATCTCTCTACTCCAGAAAAGCTCGCCATATGCTTCGTTCCGGCCACGCCTACTTTAACGCCCACTTTTTGTATACAATTCATTTCGTTTTTTGGTATATTTGTTCCCTATACAAATTTTTATTTTTCAACCGATTTCTCTGAAATTTGGTATACACGATCTCTCTACTCCAGGGAAGGTCGACATATTCTTCGTACCGGTCACGCCTACTGTTACGCCCACTTTTTGTATACAATTCATATTCTGTTTTTTGGTACATTTGTTCGCTACATATTTTTTTTAAACGGATTTCTCTGAAATTTGCTACGCACGATCTCTGTACTCCAGAGAGCTCGCCATATAATTCTTGCCGGCCACGCCTACTTCTACGCCCACTTTTTATACAAAATTAATTTTCTGTTTTTTGGTATATTTGTTCACTATAGAAATTTTTATTTTTCTAGGGATGTCTAAAATTTGGTCACAAGTTTCTATACTACAGGGAAGGTCACAATATGCTTCATACAGGCAACGCCTACTTTGCGCCAACTTCTATGTATATAAAACTTATTTTTTTCCTTTTATTTGTTTCTTTATTTGATTGCTATACAAACTTTTATTCTTCAATGGCTTTCTCCGAAATTTAGCACATATTCCAGGGAAGGTCGCCATATGATTTTTACCGACCACGCCTACTTTTGCGCCCAATTTTCATATAAAATTCACATTTTGTTGTGTGGTATATTTCTTCCCTATACAAATTTGTACTTTTCAACGGATTACTCTGATATTTGGTTTACACGGAAATAACTACACGGTGAACAAATTCCCCAAACTTAAAAAAAAGGTACCCAAAAGAAATGAACAAATTCCCCTTTTTTTTTTTGAATTGGAAGAAAGAATGAACTTACTCCCCAAATTCATTCTCGACTCGCTCGCGGAACACAGCTTAGTGAAATGTCGTAAGATAAATTTTATCTACGTATGTGAAATAATTACCTGTTGATCAAAAGAGGCCACACATATACTATAAGCAGTTGCTTAGAAAGAAACCTTGCGACACAATATTAAACGTCGCATTAGTCTTTCATTTCTGAAACTGGAATTTGACGTCTCTGCTCAATGATGATCACTTATTGAATGAAGTAATTCAATTTTTAAAAGTTGTGATTCCTTTAATTTGCGAACCATTCCGTTATATTTGATGTTTATAAATAAACTGAAAAAAAAAACTTAAACCGGTTTCGCAACTTATTTTTGAAGCATTTTTGCTGCAGCATCTTAAAAAACTTCTAAATTAAAAAATCAAAAAAATTTTAATTAAAATAAAAAATGAATTTACTGCCCATACAAATTTTTGGGGAGAAAGTTCATTTTATTGAGGAATTTGTTAATTGGGGACTAAGTACTCAGCGCCTGGTAAGCATAGTGAACCATTTTTCAAGTCAAAGGCCTTTGTATTCCGGGCAAGACCGGGTAAAAACAGCTAGTCTACTAATATTAATTGACTGAACTGTACTTGTTTTGTACTATTTTGTTCGTCTTCCTATCCCCAATCTCTGCGACAAAATTGAAGCTCTGAGAATTTACCATTATACTTTTCTATTCATTTCATATTCGTTTGCTTCGAATTCTAATGCATCTTCTGTTACACTTGAATATCACATTTACGTTTAAGTTTGATTTACGTCTTGCCATTAAACCAGTATTTTAAATATTTAAAATATATTTTAATAATACTCAATAATAGTGGTACAGCCTTAACGAACGAGGAACAAATTAAATAGAAACTTATCAGGAATATGACCTCTCTGTGTCTGAAGTAGCAAAAAACAATTGGAAGAAGTAGAAAAGTCGTATTGAATTTTATTCAGAACAGCTTAAATTATGGAAAAGATATGAAAGGTCGTGTAAATAGTGTACTTTCCAATGCAAAGAGGCTTCCAATTCGCATGAATCTGTTGACAAAATAGGCGCAAAAACTGGAGTTAACGCAACTAAAACTATTGTGCTGGGGATGATCTCTAAAGCTAAACATCTGAGGCACCTAAAGTTAAAGAAAAAACCACGACATACCCCTCTACGTAAAGAAGCTCGGCTTCGATTCTGTAGAAACTACATGTCATCGAAGACAGAGTGGCAGCGCGTTTAATTCTCTGATGAGAATAAATTTAATTTCAAGGGACCTGACGGATATAGCTATTACTTCATTGATTTAGGAAAGAAGGCCCATCAATTGGAGCGTCTACAGAGCAGAGTTGGCGGGGTTATGGTCTGGGGAGCCATATCCAATTTGGTACATGTGGTTGGCGAAAACAGTTCATAAGTCAGGGAGACAGTTTTCTACCAAAGCTGAGCTAATTCTCGGAAAACATGGGCTTTAATTTCCCTTGACTATATTTTGATTCCTTACCAAATAGGATTTACCTGTAACTTGAAAAATACTCAATAAATTTTGGTTTTGTTTTTTGCTAATATAAACTAAATACTTTAACTATAAATTCAAGCCAAGAATTATTCATTACTTTCATTTGTTTGATAGCTATCGTGAAATGAAATGCATCTTTCGAAGTGTGCTATTCAAGTGAAACTGTGTCAAAAATGTATTTTGATCCAGCGATTTTTAAGGGGAAGTTTGACTTTGGATGGGACGTATAAATTTTAATAGATTTAAATGAAAATTGGTATGAACGCAGTGTAGAAACACTTTAGAAATGTTTTTTCAAACGTTAAAAGAAAGTAAATAATTAAAATAAAAGTATTTTCAAAAAAAAAAAAAACAAAAAAAGAAAATCCATTGTTTCTCCGGCAAATATACCCGAAATGTGCGTCCGATCAGGCTCATTTTTGGTACACATTATTTGTTTTTCATATACTATGTCCAATCTATACTATGCCAAAATCTATTTACCTTTAAATGCTTCAGTCAATCTAACTCTGTCGGTTACGATGTTATAAATCTAAAGTTTACAAAGTTAAAAATTAGTACTACAATAACAAGAACAACAATCCTTATTAGGTGGAAATTCGTCTAAATAATTCCTGTTTCGAAAGCTAGAATATATTGTAGTCCGATTGCCATCAAAAGTTTTCGGAAAACTAATCCGTATGCACATGTTGCATCAATTTTTTTTTTTTTATAGTTTTAATGACTGGTCGCCAGTTGGGATTTGTATTTAAGCATAGCTACATAACTGCTATTTCAGATGTTAATGAAGATAGTCTGAGTAATTCTGGCAATAATCAGGTCACGTTTTTAACACCATTTAAAAGCCTTCGATACAGCCTATCATGCAACATTGTGTTTTTGTTCAAAGCCAAGTATTGTATATCATATTGTATAGTCGATTTAGATCAATTATAATTTTCTTATTTATTTTTTTTTTGTAATTTAATCTTTGATGTGCTTTTCAAAGCAAACTTAATAACGAAAAAAAAATTATATACGTTGTTTATTCATACTCTTGTCTAGTGTCAGACGTATGCCTGAATTGACTGAGTGCACCAAAGATAGATAGAAAGGATTAGTCAAAAGATTAATTAAATTTTAAAGGCGGTAGAATTACACAAAAAGAAAATTATATATGTTATGGTATGGAGAAATCAAAATTGTAATAGAACCTAGACTACTTATGTTTTGAAATGTTGTCTGAAGAAAATAAAGGGAAATATGACTCCATTTAATAAACAAAGAATATTTAAATACAAAATATTAAAAGAAAAAAATTTTCTTTAACTTTTTATGTTTTTAGTAGTTACATTACATTCATTGGAATTCATAAATATAAAACTTTAAAGAATACGTTTAAATTATTTTATATTTTTGCCTAAGGCATGCGACTTTAAATGACTGAAACCTCAAAACCCTTATCCTATATCACAAAGAAATATAAAGATTTTTCTTTTCTTTTTTGCAGTTTTTAAATTAATTAATTAATTAATCAACGAAGCAACAACAACAACCCATCAACTTAGAATTTAGTAAATCTAACATCTCCTAGCAAAAAAAACCAACTTAATTAAAAACACAAACCAAACTTAGCAAATATGGCGGCATTTATAGCGAAACAAATGGTTGGCAACCAATTAAGCGCCGTTAAAGGTAAGTTTTAAAATTTTTGTCTTTTCAAACAGTAACAAATTTCTTATTAAAGTTAAAATAGTAAAAAAAAAAATACATTTATTTAATTAATTTTGATAGAGATTTTTTTTTTTCAACTTGAAAAATTTGTACGAGTTCTCGATGAACTCATTAATAGTTTTTTTTTTTATAACTATAACATTATCATCGAAACTATAATAACATAATACACACCTTTGTGGGAGTGTGGGAATGTGTGTGTTGCCATATAACCAGATATTTAGTATAGAAAAAGTTTTAATTATCTCATAATCTCGTGTAATATGCGTGTTCGTTTAGGAAGTAATAATACGTTTAACATTTAACCATCTATACATGGGTGTAGAGCCAGATACAGCTTTATTATTATTATTTTTTTTTTTTTTGTCTTTTTCAAAATTAGAAACTAAACGAAAGTTTCGAAACAATGAACTTTCATGTTATTATAATGCTGGCAAATTACTGGGTATGTCTAATGGGACCAACTTATTTAAAATATTGTCCAGATTTAAGTTCAACAATTGTTGGTAGGGTGCGAATGAGCAACCAAAGAAGATTTTCCGATAAACTGTCAAATGTATATGAGTTTACGTAACAATTTCAAAAGAGAATAAAAAATTACAGATTTAAAAAAATAAAAATAACAAAAATTTCGAAATGTAGATGGTATCTAAGTTTATACACAGATTATGACCTAGGAAACTTGTTACGAAACTCTATACTGAACACAATCTATTATTATAATACTTGTTGTCATTAAATTATCAATTTCTTATATAGAAAACTATTTCTTAATTTATGCTTAAAAAAATCACATCACAACTTCTTTTGATATTTAAAAAAAAAACATATTTTACTATCCTTAAATTCGTTTGATTTTCTAACAAATAAAACTGCATCTTAAACGTGCTAAACAGTACTGGAAAGTGCGATCAAACTGGTAACTACAACTAATTTCAGTACTTATACTTTTGTAATTACGTCGCTGCAATTCTTTGGTAGTGGAAGATGAAGTAATTTAGTCGTACATAAACCAAAATGATTTCTACATACTCGGTCTTATATAAGAGTGTTCATTTAATACGTTCTCCCATAAAGCACTTAATTTAATGAGCATCAAATGAAGTTTCCTATATGGTAGTGTACAATTAAAGCAGGAAAAAGTTTTTATAACTTTATTAAAAGCACAAAACTTGTTAGTTTTGTTGTTTAATTGAAAATTGTTTTGTTAACTATTAAACTGAAACTTAACATATTTTCTTTTATTTTGAACTATTAAGCAGGTGTCTTTGCCGTTAACATATAAACATTATTTTGTTGATAGCACCATTAATGCTGGAGGGCTGGAAAAATGAGTGTTGTTAAAGTGACGAATTTTCATGTGTGAAATTCCAAAAAAATGTTGTTTATACATTGTAATAAATATTAATTTACTGACTTGAAAAGCCTTTTACTGCTACTCCTTTTCATATTTTTCATGATTAAGACAGCAAATTCGTCAAAATTTAAAGAAAGAAATTTTTACTATTTTTTGCTTTTTATATACGGCTAAGGTCTTAACTGCCAGCATTATATACAAGTAATAAGAAAGTAATTCTTGATCTTAATTGACTTTGCCATACTCCACATAAATAACGCAATCTATTACAAATAAAATGCTGTTTGAAAAATACAAGACTTGAAATTATATCCTCGAGGCTCAAGATCAGGTTAATATAAATCTTGGTTTAACGATAATGTTGGCTATGGTAAAGGAAGATTTAATACGGATTTTAGTGCCTTATTCTAAACTCGTTCCAAAGACTATAGTTCCTCGATATTTTTACGGCTGTATGTATGATGATGCGCTTTCAGCGAAAAGATAAAAATTAAATCTGGCGTTCGACAAGGATGCATACTTTCTCCATTACCATTCAATAAAGTTCTCGATGTAATAATGTCGGAAGGCATGAACGCAGACTCTGGCATCTCATTTGGCCTCCATAACAAACTCAGATACCTCGATTATGCCGCTGACATCTGCCTCATATAGCATAGCAATTCTCAGATGCAAATGATATTGGACAAAGAGCAAAACAAGCACGCGCAGGTGGTCTGTCCATAAACATAAAGAAAACAAAATCTCTGCGCTTAGAAGGTGCATCCACTGAAGATGTGCAGACCTTTTGTTATCTTGGAAGCTACATCTCGAACAGCTTTAAAAGCCAAACAGCCATTCGGCACACTGATTAAAATATGGAAATCATCAAACGTCTCATATGATGTCGCAAGACCATAACTTCAACCCCCAAGGGAGTAGAAGAACGGAACGCCCGTCCAATACCTGGAAGAGGCAAATCGAAATGGAAATCAGAACGGCCGGAAGTATTGTAGTGAAATAAAACAGTTAGCTTTAGGTAGAGCTAGATGGGGATTATTTATCACGGCCTTATGTTCCTCTTAGGAATTAAATGATTTAATATATACTAGAGGACCCCTGCTGCTCCGCAGCATTATATTATATTAATTTTTATAATATAATACCAAAATTTGCCAAGAGAAGTTAACGTACAGTAATGCCAAAATATGCCAAGAGAAGTTAACGTTTTTATCATTCGCCTTTATATAAAAGCTTGGTTTGAATGCGAAAATGCAATAAGAGCTCCGTTACATGATTTAAATTTTATAAAAGCAGCTCATGCTTATGCGGGAAGAGATTCATCAGTTTCTGAAGAGTTCTTAAAAAAAAAGCATCAAAATTTGCGGTATTTGGACGACGAAATGGTGGCATTAGCATTTTCTGACTCAAAAGTTCCACTAGAAGTGAAAGAAAAAATGGTTGTTCGTCTAGATGCAGTAAAACCAGTTGTAAATCTTATCGAAAATAAAAAATAAAAAATTCATTCACCCAGAAATATTGATAAATAATGATTTATGCGATTTTGTGCCCCAGAAAACTAAATATTTTTTCAGCTGTTTTAGTATATCTGTAGAATTTTTATTATATTCTCCATCGACACGGGAATCTAACGGAGATTTTAAAAAGAGTTACAATTTCTGCAAGGACTTATGTGCAATTAAGGATACTGCCGAAAGAGGCGATAAATTCATAAAAGATTTTAATAACGTGTTGACAAATAATGAAGAAGAAAAGCAGTTTTTACTCCAGATAGTGGAATCATACAAAAAACAACATCCTCCCTGTACAAAGTCAATCTTAATTTAACAGGTGTTGAGTTAGGCGCTATGAATATGGGCCCCAGGAAAATGGACCCCAAAGTAAAAAATGAAAGTGGGCCCCAAATTTGGGGTTCATTTTCATAATGAAAGTCGACCCCATTTCTAGAAATGAAAATGAGCCCCAAAAAATGAACTAGGGCCCCAAACCACGAATGAAAACGGGCCCTAAACTATTCTAGGGCTCATTTGCATAAACACTATTTGGGGCTCATTTTCATTTAAAGGATGCGGTACGATGAAGTATATGAAAATGGGCCCCAAAATGTGAAAACGGACCCCAATTTTTTTCACTTGTTTTGTTGATTAACTTGTTTTGTCTGAAGAATTAGTGAAAAATTAGGTCGGCTCACTTAAATATAAAAGAATTGCATTTCTTAAAATTTTTTTTATATGCTTGGAAGTAGTATTTAAATTTAAAATAAAGATTTGTAAAACAATGTGACATTTGTTATACAAAAATATTTTTTTTAATTTTTAAACGAAAAAATTGCAATGAGATGTCGTAATGTGGTTTTAAAAGTTTAACCGCTTGACTTAAATGATTCAGGAAATATTAAAAAACGGTGGCATGACATAACGTCTACAGACATTATGGCACTTTTACGAGTGACATAATGTCTAAAGCATTTCAAATCTTGTAAACGTGGTAAAAGTGCCGTTATTTTCCCTTTTACAAAATGTTTAAATTAGATGTAAACATTCCGCAAAAGGGAATAATATTAATAATAATAATAACATTCTGTAATGTCTTCCCGGAAACACTAAAGTTAAGTATTGAAGTCTGGCTGCGCATACAAAAGTTTTTCTGTGTGGCGGCCTGCGGCCGCGCTTAAGGGTTTTCTCCTCCAGTAGGACGCGGCAGGTGGCTTCGCTGAATAAAGTTTTCCTGCGTACGTCACAAGAATAAAAAAATGTCTTTTCCCTGCAAACATTTCAAAATTTGCTCAAGCTGTTTGGATATTTTGGATAAGAAATCTCAAAGTAACAATTCGCCTTTGCTTTGTCCTTATTGCAAGCAAATTGTTGAAACAAATTTAAAAATATTTCAATAAATTGCTATTATTTGTATTCCATTTATAAAAATATTCTACTAAATTGTTATTATTTGCTCTAAAGTGTATTAAAGTTTAAAAAAATTTCAATAAATTGTTATTATTTGTATTCCATCCATAACAAAATGAATTGTTATTATTTCCATTGCATCAAATCAATATTTTAGAATTCTGAGTGTCATAGTGTCTATAGACATTATGTCCTTAGACGTTATATCACGCCACCGTAAAAAAGTAGTCCGGTTCACTAAAATTATACAGGAATTGAATCATTTTTATAAAATTTAAAAGAAAGTCTTAAAAAATTTAATTAAGGAATTAATTTTTCTTTTTTTGCAAACAAAATATTTTTTATAAATATATTTTTTGTTACATTTTTAAAACAAGTAAGAACGTTATAGTCGGTCAAGCCCGACTATACGATACAATATACCATGCATTTAGAGAGCGTATCTCTTAAGTCCAACTAATAGGAAAAGAAAATAAGCATAAACCAAATTTGAGTGGCATTGTTATTAGTTGTGTTGCCTTCGGATATGAAAAAGTTCATATGGGATGCTATATTTATATGGGGAATAGGTCGAAAAATGGACCGATCCTGACCATATTTGGTAAGGTCACTTATATTTTGAAAAAATATATACAAACCAAATTTGAGAAAAATCTGTGCAATATTTTTGTTTTTCGATAGATTTAAGTGAAGATCGGGAATCAGCTCTATATTGGGCCTATGACAAAGAATTGTCCAATAGAGATTATTTTTGGACTACTGATTATTGGATGTAATAAACACATTTAAACCCAATTTGACTGACGTTACTAAATAAAACTGAATTCAAAAAGAAAATATTCGATTTTTTTACATCATGGAAGTTTATAAAAGTTTATTAAAAAAAAAAAAAAAGAAAATGAAAATGAACCCCAAAATATGAAGTAAGGCCCCACCAATATATGATATTATATTGGGACCCTTTTTCATTTTCTTGTTTGGGGTCCATTTTCATTACGAAAATGCACCCCACATGAAGAAATGAAAAACGACCCCAAAATGGGAAAACAGGCCCCAAAATTTCGTGTTGTTGTTTTCCATACATTTTTTTGGGGCTCATTTTCATTTTTTTTTTGGGGCCCATTTTCCTGGGGCCCATATTCATACCACCGTTGAGTTATAGCTCAAAAATGTTCATATTTTATTTGCAAACTTATATATGGGTTTAAACAAAAATGCGTTAAAATTGTAATTGCACCAGAGATATATCTCAATGGACTATTTTGATCCCGAATTATTTTTCTTCAATTACTATTAAGAATTGGTTTCATCGAGTTTATTAGAAAAACACGTTTTCGGTAACTTTTATTTAAAAATATTTAAAATCCGAAGCTGGCCTTGGCGGATTTATCCCAAATTTTAGGAACGGATGTTCTGCACATTTGGTTATTATATCCTAGGCCTCACATCTACAAATTCAACACCACTTACGAAATATTTGAATTTTTTGAAAAAATTGTCTTTTATTAGCTTGGGGTCATATGTTACCCCAATTCCTAAAAGGTGAATGGTGTCATATTATTTTTTTTTTGGAAACCCTAGGCTATTTATATGAAATACAACATTTACAAGAAGAAAAGTCATGAATTTTTGATACAAAGTATTTAGAAAGAGTACATTTACAGAATATTTTACAAAAATCCCATTTTTCTCGAAATTCGCAAAAATAAAATCCTTGTGAAAAAAATTCTGGTGTAGGGATTTACTTAAAAATTCACACAGTTAATCTCTAACATATACTTAACAAAACCTTTAAGTGCCATGTCCATTTTTTTTTTAAATTTTGTTTAAGAAAATTTTTTAAAACTTGAAAACAGAGTTTTCAAAATTTTATCAAAAAAATTTACCATTTTCGGTCTCAATGCGCAATAGGTTAACGACGTGGTAATATTACTTATAAGGGCAGAGACAAAAAAAAGTTATGGCTTTTCTCAAAGTTGAAAAAAATGCTATCACATGTCATGACCTAGTTTTTTTGGCACAAAAGTGGTCTGGGGCATTTGTTTTTTTTTTGGTGAATTTCCACTCGCTTTTGATTTCTTATAGTTTTTTGAATAGATATTTTAATACTGATCCCGATTCTTGCAACAACTTGTCGGAAAAATTAAGCTGTAGAATGAAATTTTCGTAAAATCTCATAAAAGTCATACTTTCCCATATAAACACACTTCAAATTTTCAATCAATTTCCGGCGCGACTTTTCTTTATCCGATTGCCCCCAAACTTCACACTTATTAAATTTATATGGCAATGTAACAAACTGGACCCCGCTTACAGCCAAAATCGCATTTTAATTTTTTCAATGACCACTCTATTGTGGCCTTAATTGTAATCTCTTCCGTTCATCAACCTCAACCTACAAATTAATCAGTACTGCCTTAATATGGTGTTTACTTACCGGTATCCATATAGTCTTCAGGCAATTTTGTAAGATTTGATATGGTTGTCGGTGAAAGATACAAAGCTTTACTTCTCTTTCGTGAAAACAAAAATATTCGCGATGAAAATTTGTACTGCAAAAATATTGAAGGAAAAGGGCAAGTGTAACCTGAGCTTACTCCACAAACCCTACTCATAGCTGCTTTTAGCCAGCCTTATCCATTAATCCATTTCCAACCGCGCTGCAAAAATTTTAGAATTTTTTTATTTAAGGTATATTTTTAGATTATTTATGGCCCCCTGATTCCAAATCTGTCACCTACCTCTTCCCGTTTTCCTGATATGTCAAAAATTAAAGTGTTCGATTAATCGAACACTGGCGGTGAACACATACCATAAAATCCCATACAAATACGAAATGTCAATTTTTCCCGCCAAATGATAGCGCTTTGACATTTCTTTTGTGTGTTTCAGAAGAAAAGACTTGTTTTGTGCCTGCTTATCATATTCTTACATTTTAATAGTTTTTCGAAAAATAAATGGTGAGAACCTAGTAGTTTATAGATGCGTTTGATATGTAATTCCGAGTGTTTGTGAATATGTATTGTTCCTCGATTCCAGAATTGCAAAATGGCACGTTCAAAGAAAACAACAATGAGGGAGATTGAAGATATTTTAGAGAATTGGAGCGATGACGAAAATCCGGTTCAGTGTGTCAACGTACTCCTACCCAATGTACATAAAATAACCGATGAAGAATTAATCGACGAGAATACCGTCGCAATTAATGAAGATCAAACTGGAAACTGGATCAAACTATTTGGAAATTGAGAGAGAGCGAAACATTCATGTGGATATTGCTTTGTGGAAACTGAACCGGAGGCTTGGCCATCAACTTCCAAATCGGCTGCTAAATCGACTGGTCCACCGCAAAAGAAACCGAGATTAAGCTACAAGTCATTGAGTTCATTTGGAACTCCAAAATGGTCCAGGAACAAAGGAAAGGAGGAGTTTCATTACGATATATCGCCTCAGTCGGCTCCGTTGACCGATATGCAGAAAGATCTGTGTGAGTTATTAAAGGATCTGTCACCAATACAATTATTCTCAAAGTTTTATGATGGGGAGGTGTTGGATCATATCATAACTGAGACTAACCGATTTGCGGCATAGAACAACGCTGGTTTTCATTTGGACGTAGTTATATTGAAAAGATTTTTGGGGATTTTACTGATATCGGGCTACCACACTTTGCCTTCAATTGAGGATTATTGGTCTTCGCAGCTGTCAATGGGAATTGCAATAATAAAACAGGCAATGTCGAGAGCTACGTTCATGCATGTGAAGAGATACATCCATTTTGCGAATAATGATGAATTAGATGGTAATTATAAGATGGCCAAGGTACTATGTATAAATTATTACACTATCGTTATTCAAGTTTCTTTATTTATATTTTAATGATTTCAGCTTCGTCCATTCTTTGACATCATAAACAGAAAATTTAAACAGCTTGGCATTTTGTCAGAGTTTTTGTCTATAGACGAGCAGATGGTGCCTTATTTCGGCCGTCACAGTTGCAAAATGTTTATTCAGGAAAAGCCGATTAATTTTGGATATAAACTTTGGTGCCTCTGTTCGTCAACGGGCTATTTGTTTAGTTTTATACCATACTGTGGACAATCTGATGAATACAACAGAGAGCTTGGTCTTGGAGCTGATGTCGTTCTCCATTTACTCAGCAACGTCGAAGCACCAATGCGTCACGTGGTATTTTTCGACAAATTCTTCACTTCCTATCATCTTCTGAGCTTGTTATCAGAAAAGGGATTCTGCGCCACTGGAACTGTTCGCTGCAATCGTGTAGCTGGGGGTGCTATAAATATAAAGACCGGTAAAGATTTGCCTCGCGGCGCACGTGATTATATGTACGATTCTAAGAGCCAGATAACCCTTTGTCGCTGGCAAGATAATAAGGAGGTCACCATTGCTACAAACCGTGATCAGATTCTACCACTCCACCCTGTTCGGCGCTGGAAAAAAGCAACTAAAGCTTCTAAGAAGAGCCTGCGAGAAAACGGGAAATTTGCCAACGTGGATCAACCTGCTGTGCTTCACAATTATAACAAAGGGATGGGCGGCGTTGATCTCCACGGCAATGCCATTCAAAATTATCGAGTAAACATCCGTGGAAAGAAATGGTACTGGCCACTTTGGATAAACACCTTAAATTCTTCCACTGCGAATGCATGGAAATTGCACTGTTTGGTCGCGAAATATAAGAATGAGAAGCCAATGAGCCAAAAACAATTCAAGTTGTCAGTCACTGAGTCTCTTTTATTGACCGATGACAAAGAAGCATTGGAGGTGGATGAAGATCTGGAGTTCCAAAGACCGCGCAATTTACCAAACGTGGTTGGTGAGTACCTCATCGTCCGTCAACCTCAAGGGAAATGTCGTCGATGCAAGGTGAAAGGCTGTGGAAAACCAACAGTTTGGATGCGTGAAAAATGTGCCGAGCATATGCACTCGAAATGTTTCAAAGATTTCCATGAAATGCTATCTAAATAAAAAAAAATAGCCAATATTCAATAAACATTTATTTTTACATTTATTTTTACATTTATTTTTACAATATTCAATAAACATTTAATCGATTAATCGAACATCTATTTTGAGTAATACCTGTGTAAATAATACTTGGTTCTTTGCCTATAAAACCTCATGTTTATTTTTTTAGTTTTATTTATTTACATATTTTTAATATAATTTACAAAACAGGTTTACCGGCAAGGCATTTTTCAACCCCTCCCCCTCTCAAATTAAGGGGGAGGTGGGGGTTGGTGAATATAATTTTCAAATAGCCAAAAGATCAAAGTAATATATGATACTCACTACCGTCCTGATATCATTTACCTTCATAGCTAAAACAATTATTCAAAATAGGCAACTTTGCTGTTCGATTAATCGAACAGCAGTTGAAAATGGGTTAAAGGCTTAAGTTAGGTATGGACAAAGCAAATGTGATAAACATTTTTAAATCATTTTAATTAATCAATATAAATAGTGATTTCTATTTCTTTAGACATACGCGTAATCCATGCAAGAAATCTATGAAAAAGGAGAAAAAACATTGTTAGTGAAAGTTTAAGTTTAAAATGGAGAACAGATGGAAAATCCAAATGTAAATCCGAAACAAATTATTTTTAACTGATCCCAAATTGATATGTAAACCTTTTAGAATGACGCTAATTAAGTTAAATATCAGTAAATAAAAGCTTCTTATTTTTTATTCAATAAAACCAATTTGTGAGAACTCAAAATATTATCAATGGAAAATTTAGGACTAAAACACAAGAAACAAACAACAAACTTTTTTTACAGCTACTTGAAGCTATTTATTTTATTATTTTAACTTTGACTTTACAATTTTTATTTCGGCTTTGTACATTTACAAACCTGCATTGAGAACTGAAGGGTAAAACAATATATATAGTACTTTATTTTAAGTCTTGGTGGGCTTACATATTGATGGGTTAATTATTGTCAATAATCACATTGATAAAAAAACAACAATCATGATAAAAGTTAGGTAAAATATTTAACCATTTATCTATCTGAACATTAATATGTTCACTGGACTGCCTTAAGCTTGTAGCACAAGGCCATTCAATCACTTAATTCAATTGGGGTCGCTACTTGTTATTACCCTATACTACATTTAACAATGGTTACGGATACACACTCATATGTGAAAATACACTTAAAAAATTAAAGCATATCAAATACATGCACACATACTTATATTGAGGTGACAGATTTATGATGGTAACCGAAAACTCGATGTGTGCGGCTAAAACAAATGAATTTGGCATTACAAAATTTATATTATTATTTTCAAAAATTCTGTGTAATGGATAATTTTCTCTTTCGATTACTAACCAAGTAAGAAAATTATAGTCGGTCTAGACCGACTATACGATACCCTATACCATGCCTTTAGTGACCCTATCTCTTAGGTCCAACTAATTGGATATAGAAAATAAGCATAAACCAAATTTGAATGGCATTGTTATTACTGCTGCAGATATAAAAAAGTTCATATCGGATGCTATATTTATATGGGGGCAAGGTCGAAAAATGGACCGATTCTGACCATATTTAGTAATTTATTTTATTTTTATTTTATATTAATTTCAATACAAAGTAAATTTGTATTCTAATTTGGGTCCAGGGATAAGCCGGGTGACAAAGACCATTTGGCTGATTTTTGCAGCGACAGACCAAAGCCTCTGGTGGGAATCGAACCCCCGACCCCCGCATGATAGGCGAGCATGCTACCTATTCACCTACCGGGGCGCTTATAAAGTAATTTATATTTTCAAACAATATATACAAACCAAATTTTAGAAAAATCTGTGCAATATTTTTTTTGTTTTTTTGATAGATTTAAGTAAAGATCGGGAATCAGCTCTATATGGGGCCTATGACTAAGAATTGTCTTGTAGGGATTATTTTTGGACTACTGATTAACGGATGTAATAAATACATACAAACCCAATTTGACTGAGATCTATATGATAATTTGGATCTTATGGCAATTTATGTCGATTTCGTAGGTGTCATTTGTATGGGGACTAGGTCTAAACATTGACCGATTTTCACCAATTTCAACAGCGTTCATCCTATGGCTGACAAAAGCTTATACACCAAATTTCATAAAAATTTGTTCATATTTGCGACCTGTAGTTTGATTACAAGGTTTACATGGACACACGGACGGACGGACGGACGGACATCGCTAAAATGACTCAGAAAGTGACTCTGAGCTGAACTAGGTCAAATATTTTTGCTAGTTACAAACAGCAGCACAAAGTCATTATACCCAAAGCACATAGTGGTATAGGGTATAAAATAATTCAGTTACCATAAAAAATTTGTTTCCTATTTGTGCTGAATGAGTAAACTTCAAAATTACATGAAATATAAGTGAGGGATTGCAAATTTTTCAATACACCCAAAAAGGTTTAAATAGGTTCTTAAGAATCCCAACAAAAATTAAATTAAATTTTTTAAAAAATTTTAAATTTTCGCTTGATTATAAATATTTTTCAACATATTTAATCGTAATAGAAAAGTTTTATCTGCTGTTAAATTTTCGTTAATACAATAGAAAATACAGTTGTTTAAGTTAAGTACGACTCGGTTAGTGACTTCCTATCCTGGGCGTATATTGAAAATTATTACAAAAAAAAATTCTGACTTAGGGAATTGTTTCTTATAAAATTTTTTCTCAAATTTGGTTTCATTTCAAGCACGGAAAACATTTTAATTCTGTTTCGAAAAGTTTCAAATTATTATAAGATTATAATTTTATACGATGTCATATTATAGCATAAAAATATATCAGGAAATCTCTATTGTTTTCCTTTAGTCCATAATATTTTGAATATATTTTTGTGAATTAAGAGAACACTTTTATTGAGAATTCTATAGAACTCCATCCTTTCATGAATCGTAACCTTAACAACTTATTCCTCTATATAGAATGATCTTCAATAAAAAATGTTTGTTGGGATTATTTAAACATAGTCTCTTTTGTCTGATTTTACTTATACGAGCATGCACACCAACACAAACATACTCAAACACGTTTTGTTTCCTTTGGCTCCAATCCAATGAATTTTACTATTGAATTTGTGTGTATGTGTTGGCCTTTATACAAGCAAGGAAAAAAAAAACATAAAAAAAGTAGAAAGGTTTTTGAAGCATCCTTAAATAATTTCCTTATAATCAAATACTACTCGTATTTTTGAGTTTGTCGGGCGGAAATTTTTGATTTAAATATTCTATCTGATTTTAATTTATTCATTAATTATGCCAGATATGCACTTAATTGAAAAATTAATGTTGGTCGAGTGTAAAAATCTAATTTATAAATATTTTTTTTTTATACAAACGCATAAGTACGTATATTTACATATGGTTTAAGGGGGGGTAAGGTTTTAAAAGTAAAAAAAATTCGTATTTTCATAATTCTTTTTTTGAAGATATGAATAATGTTGGATTATTTATTTCATATACACGTTATAGCATAACATTTGAAGAATCTTTGAAAATTTTAATAACAAAGTCCGTGACAGCAAATTTCCGGAGTGTTGTTGTTTCCGGTGAAAATCATAACTCGTCATGTGAAATAAAAAAGTTGAATTGCGTTTAAAAGGCGACATGTTTCCTGGGGTAGTGGCGAAGAGTTTTTTAATTTTTTTTTTTTTTGCAGCATTTTGAAGTGAAAAACATGATTTTTGCTATTAAATTTCGGGAATTCGTTGTTAAAAGATGGGGAAGAGAATGGAAAATGAAAAAACTCTTCGTGGTTACCTGATGATTTATGTGTAGATATAATGTGTAAATTTTCAAAAGAATCGGTCAAGTAGATTTTGACCTATGATGTTCACGGACTTCAAAAATGTTATTTGCGAGAAAATTGATTTAAAGTTTTTTAAAAACTGATTTATATACGATAATCCGTATGAGACCGGTCGCTGGAATCGCTGTATCTTCTTAAGTTTTGCTCCGATTTACTTGAAATTTTGACACAACACTCTCGACATGTCGTACATTGAGAAAGAGAAATGCAAAAAAAGGTTTTAAAACCTTACCGCCTTAAAGTTTATTCTTATTTGCTCTGCTTATGTCATTTATACCTTTGGATTTAGAATCGATTAGTTGGGAACCTTTTGTCTGTAAATCTATGCTAAGCAAACAGAAATCGCAGATACTGAAATACAAGTATTTTGGGATATTATGATATATTTGGATTAAAAAAAATGCAATACAAATATTTTAGTTCGATAGGAATTGGCAAAGTTTAAGTTTATCATCCGTTACCCCTTAAAATGTGGGTTGGAATTTAGACCGACATAGGTCTAAATGTAATGTGCTCCTAATAATGGCCCACGAAAATAAACATAAATCAGTTTGAGCAACATTAATATAAATTGTTTCTGGTTTGTGATGGATGCTAGTTTTATATGGAGACTAGGTCGAAAATTGGACCGATCAGGTTCATATTTGGTAAAATCATCTATATTCCTCAACCGAATATAAGAAGCAAATTTTGGTTAAATCTGTGATGTTTTTTGCTTTGATAGTTCGAGTAGAAAATCAGGCAACAGATTTACTTAAAATGTTCCTACAGGATTTATTTTTGTTTAAAAAAAAGAACACACAAATACCAAGTAGGGTAACTCTCAAGGTAATTCTCAATTTACATATTGGAGACATATGTGTATCTTAACAATCAGCGATTTTTCCTAAATTCAGTAGGGATCGTTCTATGGCCAACAGAAGCTGCAACACCAAAAGACAGATAGACAAACGGACGAACATCAGGTAGTTTTTTTAGTCAAACGCATAAGTGGAAACTTTTAAGAATCTGTGAAATAGGTCTTCTGATTAAAAATCATGCTAATTTCTTCCATATTTTGGTGAATTCATACGATTTCACTGTACAACAGGTATTCATTAAAATTGGAAAATTTATAAGCGACAAAATTCTTAAGGAGTATGATCGAAACAATTTTACATATATTAAATGTAGTAATGAGAAAACCATTCCATGTAGAATTTTGATTCTTTACTCGCATTATTTTAACTCGTACAGTCTGTTTGTCTGCTTGTCAGCCGAAAAAACTTTGGATCGATTTTTAACCCCTTTTCCTTGATCCAATTGAGATGCAGGCACACTCGTGGCAACGATAAGAAAGATCTAAGAGATTTTTGTTCAAAAAAAATTTAATTATAGTATAATTCTGGATTTTTCTAAATTTTAACAGTTTTTATACCCTCCACTCCAGTGTGCAGATGGTATATATAAGTTTGTCATTCCGTTTGTAATAATTAGAAAAAAAAATTTGGACCCCATAAAATATATATATTTGTGATCCTTATAACAACCGGAGTTGATATAGCGATGTCCGTCTGTCCGTCTGTGGAAATCACGATAGCGGGATCAGTCGGGCAGCTAGGGTGGTCGCTGGTATAAAAAATGATTCATTGACATCCTGGAAAGTTTTCTATTTAAAATCGTCCAAATCGGTCGATTAGGGCCCGAGATTTGAATGAAGAACTAAAAAAAGTCTTGAAAAAATATAATTTTCTATGTTGTTCTTGTCACGATCACGCTCTCAATAGGATAGAAAAGGTGATCATTTTTAGTGAGAATGATTCTCCAAATTCGTGGGAAGATTTCTATTTCAAAAACCATTAAAACCGGTAGAACAGGTCCAGGGAAATCTCTGAAAAATTAAAAAAAAAATAAAAAATATGATGTTTCTATAGTGTTCTTGTTGTTATTCTAAACGGTATATTGTTGTCATAGCTGGACTTGTTGTTTTTGTGATCGTTGTAGCAATAATATAATAAAAACTAACCCTTTGTACATTATTTTATCAACTCTGGTAGAAAAATTTAAAAGTTTCCATTGTTTTGGCATCAAAAAAAAAATTTACCAGATTATTTCTGTCATTGCCACGAGCCTGCCTGCAAAGTTTCAGATTGATTGGGTCACGGGAAAGGGGTTCAAATCGATCCAAAAATTTTTCGACAAGCAGACACTACGAGTTAATATAAAGGGAGTAAAAATTCACCAGCATCTAAAGCAAATAATGCTAAAATATGTACCTAGTTGCTAATAAAAAACAATGTAGAAAAACACAAAAATAACGTTTGATGTTGTATTTTTTGTGTGTAATCTTTACATATACATACATACATACACATATTAAATAATACAAATAATGTACATATAGTCTATATATGTATATCCATAATAACTGCATGTTAGAAATAAATCGGTATATTATTTTATTTACTTAAAATTCTGCAATATTTTGTTGTGGGGAAAATACATTTCTTTTGCATTAACAGAGTGTCACTTCATTTTGCTCAGCGTAACTATGCCACAATAGATGGCGCCACAATTTTGTTCTAATTAGCTTTGCAATAGTTATTTCTAATTTAACATCAATGTCAATATTTTCAACTAGATATCATACAGAACAATGTTAAGAGTATACACGGGCTGGTCTTTTATTTCATACGTTTTTTCATTATTCTTTTACAAATATGAACATAAGTTTGGCATATTAACTTTTTGTTGTCTTTACAAAATAGAGTTACCGAGTTATCAATGAGTTTTTTGCTTTCAAAAAAGTTCTACATAGTTATATAGAATTATTATTCTGCTTTACCTATAAATTATCTGATTGCGATTACATCTAATTTTTAAAAATTGTTTATAATTACTAAAGCATTATTATTCACATAAATACAAAATTGCACTTTTTAAATTTTCCATTCAAATTTAAGAAAATATCAATTCTAAAAACTGGAATTAATATTTCCAATTATAAATCAGAAAATATTAATTGAATTTCAGAAAATCATATCAAAACGTCGGAAATAATAATTTTAAATTTAGAAGACATCAATTGCATCTTTAATATACATATAAATTTTATTCGTTAAACACAAATTGAAATTCCAAAACAAACACCAAATATGTTTACATTTCAAAATGTTTACATTAAAAAAAATATTGGCATTCAGGAGAAATTAATAGCTTTTCATTAACTTCTTTTTACGATTGTCGAATCGTTAAAAAAGAAAAGCAAAATTATCAGTAACATTTTTAAGCGATATTCGCTATTGTTAAAGTCAGCTGTTGTTGTTATCTAAACGACAACCATTTTTGTGTTATTTATTCAATCGATAAAAACTTAAATTTTTAGGTTGAAATGTCGTCATACATAAATAAAAATCATAAAATAGTGAAAATATTTTGCTTCTTTTAAAAAACTTTTTTATATAAATAAAAAAATTAAATAGCATATTCAATTCATTATTTCATTTTCAAATAAATAAACAGAAATATTAGTAAAAAAATAGAGATATTAAATATAAACATAAAATCATCCTGTCAAACACGAAGT
Source organism: Cordilura impudica (assembly GCA_963682025.1). Classification (NCBI taxonomy): domain Eukaryota; kingdom Metazoa; phylum Arthropoda; class Insecta; order Diptera; family Scathophagidae; genus Cordilura; species Cordilura impudica. The sequence goes on from OY821517.1 coordinate 154,285,964, forward strand.
AATTTGTTTTTTTCTATTCTTCTTTGTGTTTTTCGCTTATTTTCACAGAGATGCCACTCGTTAACAATTTTAATACATAGAAAAATAGATTTGTCGACTGTCGTTAAGATGTGTGTACTTAGTGAATCACTTAATCCTCAGTGCAAACAACAATAGTTGTCGATATATTTTGCGATTGTCGGGTCGTTGAAATTCTGTCGCATCGTTGAATTCGCACTACAGAAAACAATAATTTAAATTCAATGAAATTTAGAAAACCTCAAATGATACTTAAGAATTGCGAACATAAAAATTGTTACATAAATTAGCGCAATTTGATGAGAATGTTATGTACACATATATCATTTTTCACAATTTTTTTTTTGATGAATATTTGAAATTTTTCAGAAAATAAAGATAACAAATTATTTTATTTAAAATGTTTGGGACATTTGGTTTTTTGCGTTTGGCATCCCTAATTTAATTATTTATTATTATAAATTTATTCTCTATGTTTTCCAAATATGGCAATTTTTAATAAAAAAGTTGAGAGAGCTTTTTTTTTGGTTATTATTTTGTTACTCCATCCGACCTATATGGCCCCAATGAAAAAATATTTCGTCAGTTAAAAGAAACTATACAGCCATCTCCAATAAGCACGATTTAATGCATAAAGCCACCCTACACAAACATTACCTTTGCAATGGAGGTTAAGGCGAGCTATTTAATTAGCATAAACTAAATTAAACGAGAAGTTATGTCATATAACCGGAAACGCATGCATATTTTTCCAATATTTTATTTACATTTATTATCAATACTCAAACCGAGGTGGAGGGTATCAGATATTCGGCACAGCCGAATTTAAGACTCTTACTTGTTTTGTTTTCAGTCAATCAATTACTTAATCACTGATGGTAAACTTAATTTACAAAGAAAGGGAGTATAATAAAAACTTGGGTTTTTGGCTTAGTTTTTTTATTTAATTGAAATTTATTTAAATCTTACAAAACAACATTTTTATTTTATTAAAAAAAAAAAATAATTTTTTATCACTACTTTTGAACTTATGGACTTTCTCCGGTAACCCTTATATCAGGGATTTTATAGTGGCTTCTATCACTTTTTGTGGAACAGGTAGTCCGTATCCACTCAAAATCTTCCACATTTCACAATATCCCAATATCTCTCTACTGGCCTAAGCTCTAGACAGTTTGCAGCATTTATCCCCCCTTTGAAAGTCTAATAAAAATAATTTATTTTTACTAAATTTATTTTGTGTTGACAATTGAACGACTTGAAAAAGACCAACTATTCAAAGTAAAAATGACAGATAAATTACTCATTCAAAATACATTGGAAAACAAAAATTCATATTCCTTGATGTATCAGTACTTAGGACTTCATTACCAACCAGTACTAAATCTCCCGCAGCATACTATCGTGGTTTTAAATGACATTTTAGAACATACAATTTCTGCATTTTCTTATCATTCTCAATTATTTTTGTGACGATCTCCCATAGCTCCTTATCTTGTTACAGCATGCTGAATCAACAATCGCTCACTTTGATGTCGGCTTTATCGACACGTAATGTTGCAGGTTCCAAATAACTCGACTCTTCATTGGCATTCGGCTTAAAGCATCCACGTAGCTCATTTGTTGTTCAGATCGGTTTTCAATATCTATATCAAATTTATGAATTCGGAGCCACCATCGTGATATTCGTGGTATTAACTCCTTTTTACACATTGCCTTTATTACTGTACTGCAATCTGATATCACCTTTATGGTGATATGGGTTTCCAGCTCGTAGCTATGCATATGTTTTTCGGTTGGACTGGTTGACCGGCTGTAATACGCAACTGGTGTCCATGTACCCTGAACATTCTGCATAAGTACCGGTTCATAAGTTACGGGTTCAGATATAAATGAAGCTTTTAACCCTTGAAAGGCCCTTTGTTACGATTCATTCCAAACGAAAGGTTCGTCTTTACGTAACAATTTTCCCAATGGTTCAGATATAACAGCATATCCTGGTACAAACTTTCGAAAGTATCCACTTAAGCCAAGAAATCGGCGAACTTCGGTAACACTTTTCGAACGATTAAAATTTATTATCACCTCAGTTTTGTCCAACCCTGGTTGAATTCCAGCCTCTGTGAGCTTATGAGCCAGAAATGATATAGAGCGTTGGAAAAATTCATATTTGGGCAATTCCATATGTGACGGAATGATATTTTGAGTTGTAGAATTGAAGTTAAGGCTATTCTGCAAAGCTATTTTCAATTGAAAATTCATTCTTCAGTTCGAAAATGATTGTTAATGATTAAGAGATTTAAAAAAAACTCAGAAACAATTTTTACACTATTTTATTCTTTTATTTTTGAGTAATATCTCATTGTGTGACGGAATGACATTTTTGCTACCATGACTCTGTCCTGGTATTAAAACCTGGGAACTTTTGTAAATTAAGAAGCAAGTCAGATTTTAAACTAATGCATATTTTACATATGATATATAAGCAATATAAAATTATAATTTAGAGCAACTGGCCTTTAATTGTATCGAATTTATTAACTGTCATTTGACGTGACGGAATGACTGTGATGGAATGACTAAACTTTCTTAAACATGTATTAAAAGAAAATTGAGTAAACAAATAAATTTTATATTTATTTTATTATCTAGAATGCTTGTAAGGAATTACATTATGTAACTTGGGACATATTCTGATATATTTTTAAACTTATTTCATATAAATGAAAAAATTTTTTTTTCATAAAAGCTGACATTTTATGGAATTGCCCATTTATGTGGATTTAAAGTTAGACTAAACTCTCGGAGTACATCGAAAATACGTTTCAACTTCTGAATCATCTCAGATGAAGTTTCCGCACCAACAGGTATATCGTCCATTTAATGAATCATTTCCCCAGGCAAAGTTTTGTCTTTTAGTTTCGCCATCAAAAGCCGAAATGTAATATGTGAATTTTTGAACCCGAAGTGCTATTTCTAAAATTCATATATTCCCTCTGTCGTTAAAAAGGCTGTATATTTTCGGCTCTGTATTTCACATGTATCTGGGAATAGCCACTGTTTAAGTCAAGCGTTGCAAATTTCTTAAAAAGGCTGTATATTTTCGGCTCTGTATTCTACATGTATCTGGGAATAGCCACTGTTTAAGTCAAGCGTTGCAAATTTCTTATATTCAGTAGCATCCTGCAATCTCTCTTTAATATTCTTCATGTGGTATATCTGTTTACTAATATGGCGATTTATCATTCGGTAATCTACACAAAACCTTTCACTGTCATCTTTTTTTTTACTAACCCAATCGGACTGGCATATTCAGATACGGGCGGTGTTATTATACCGTTACGATATGCTTCTGTGGTTAAGGAATTCGGTAGGGAAACTGGGCTATTGGTTTCTCTGTATCAAGAGCGATTTTAAATTCAATTATATCAGTTTACTCGATTTGACTCAAGGTGCCAATGAAACTATCGTTATAATCAGTTATCATATTAAAGAGGTCCGATTTTGTTTCATCGTCTATTTCCCCATACTTCATATCGATTGATCTATGATTGTCTTCTCTCCGATATCATTCTCAAACTTGAATTGATCATCCTTTACTACATTTTTTCCAAAGAAAATATTTTGACTAGCTAAAATGTTTTCATCTACTTCTGCCACAAAAAATTTGCCTCGAATATGGCGTCATCTGTACCGACTTCAGTTCCTATGAACGATCTTAGCGTACGTACACCACCACAAATTCTTTTTAAATGCATTGAACATAACACAAATTTACATGGGATATTTTTAGCAACGGTTAAGCGGGTCATGTTACATTGACTACCAGCATCAATAAACGAAGAAAGCTCTGCTCCGTTAATACGTATTTTACGGGTAAATAAATAACCATGCGATTCCATACTACGAACACTTGGAGTTGGTCTGGCACAATTCCGAGGTTTATTTTCGCGATTATCCTTTTGGCAATCAGCACGACGAATACGGGTTGAGAACTCGGGCACTTAGAAGCATACATAGTGAACTCCCTGAAAGCAGTTAAAACATTTACGATTACCTCGATTATCAACAATTTCAGACTCAACCTTCACGTTTTCATTATTCCTAGATGGAATATTTCTCAAATACTCCGAAAATGTTTCACGAATCTCATGCAGCGACGAGAATTGCATGTAGCAAAATGTAGATCCCTTTTTGTAATCCATCTCGTGTTTACTTTATTATTGCCTGGTCGCTTAACTGATGTTTTCGACTAAGGGCAAAAATTGTAAAAGAAAAGTCGACAACAGTCTCGTTTTTTCCCTCTGTCGACCTCATTTATACACCCACGAAACAATTCTATTAACTTCTCAGACAAATCTTTCCAATTAGAGTACATTTCTACGGAATCATCCACCCACAATTTTGCCGATCCTTTTAACTTGCTATATGTTGCCAATATCAAACCCTTATCTTCCCACCCATATGCAACAATAGCTGTGTTAACACGGTTAACGAATTGTTCTGCTCTTAACGACTTATCATCCGGTGGGTGAAATTCCCGAATTGTTTCTGCAATCTTCTTCACGGAAAGAGAGTTTCGGGCTGTATTTTCGATTGCAGTACTATTGTTTTCAATTGCATTTTGAGAACTTGACCATTGGCTTGTGTTCAGGTTGATATTTTGATTCATGGTCACCATTAACTGCTGCATCATTTCACGTAAATCATAAATTTGTTTTTGAACCTTGTTTTTGAGTCTTCCGATCCAGTTACCTCTACAAAACGTCAAATTAATACAGCTTTATTACCAGAACTCGATAAATTACGGTCACAAAGTAACTGCTTTATTTGTTCTACTTTTAATTCTGATAAGTTTATCATATTTGAGGCGAACAAAAATTCTTTATGCCACTTCTGAACTGAAAGTCTAAATAAAATAATTTATTTTTATTAAATTTATTTATTTGGTGTCGACAGTTGAACGATTTGAAAAAGATCGACTGTTGAAAGTAAAAGTAACAGAAAAATAACTCATTCAAAATACATAGGAAATTAAAAATTCACATTAAATTTTATTTTAGTTAAACCACTCAAGAGCTTTCTTCCCGTATGAGAGAATACCAACTCAGGCCAATACTTCGGTATCAGAAAAGTACGTTTCTTGCAAATGACTTGCTTTTTTTGACACAGGTTTATATCGTCTGTCATACCAGGAACTTTTTGGAAAATTCATCGCCATTTCTGTTGGCATTACCAAAATAATATATACCAGTACATACATTTCCTCGTCTAGTCAGTTAGTTTTAGTTTATTGTTCTTTATTTAAAATTAATTTTTGTTTTCTGTATTATAACGTAATATAATGTAAATTTTAGAACATACGACTATGATATAATGTGATCGCCTATTATGGAGCAGGAGTATTTTTATATAAAACATGATTTAAATTTCCGTTATCTGTTTATTTATTTATTTATTATTTTATTTATTTATCTATTTATTTATTTATTTGTTAGCCTGTGTAACAAGACTGAAGTCTTAAAACAACACACGGGTACATTAAGGACAAATGTGATAATTTGACATTGCTTTTGATAAAAATAATAACAAAACTGGTAAGAAAAGTCTCAGAAGAAATTAATACATTAAAATAATAAAAATTAAAAAATAAAAAATAACAACTAAAAATTTAAAACTTAAGAATTAAAAACTAAAAATTAAAAATCAAAAACTAAAAAGCAAAAGTTAAAGATTAAAAATTAAAAATTAAAAATTAAAAATTAAAAATTAAAAATTAAAAATTAAAAATTAAAAATTAAAAATTAAAAATTAAAAATTAAAAATTAAAAATTAAAAATTAAAAATTAAAAATTAAAAATTAAAAATTAAAAATTAAAAATTAAAAATTAAAAATTAAAAATTAAAAATTAAAAATTAAAAATTAAAAATTAAAAATTAAAAATTAAAAATTAAAAATTAAAAATTAAAAATTAAAAATTAAAAATTAAAAATTAAAAATTAAAAATTAAAAATTAAAAATTAAAAATTAAAAATTAAAAATTAAAAATTAAAAATTAAAAATTAAAAATTAAAAATTAAAAATTAAAAATTAAAAATTAAAAATTAAAAATTAAAAATTAAAAATTAAAAATTAAAAATTAAAAATTAAAAATTAAAAATTAAAAATAAAAAAATAATAATTAAGAATTAACAAGTAAGAAAACTATAGTCGGTCTAGACCGACTATACGATACCCTATACCATGCGTTTAGAAACCCTATCTCTTAGGCCCAACTAATTGGACATTGAAAATAAGCAAAAACCAAATTTGAGTGGGATTTTTATTAATTTTTTTTGGCTGCAGATATGAAAAAGTTCATATCGGATGCTATATCTATAAAGGGACTAGGTCCAAAAATGCACCGATCCTGATCATGTTTGGTAAAGTCTCTTGTATTTTGCAAAAATATGTACAAACAAAATTTGAGAAGAATCAGTGCAATAATTTTGTTTTTTAATAGATTTAAGTGAAGATCGGGAAGCACCTCTATATGGGGTCAAAGGAATCATTTTTGGACTACTCATTAGTGGATGTAATGAACGCATACAAACCCAATTTGAGTAAGATCTATATGACAATTTGGATCTTATGGCAATTTATGTCGATTTCATATGGGTAATTTGTATGGGGGCTAGGTCTGAACATGGACCGATTCTCACCAATTTCAATAGCGATCATCCCATGGCCGACAAAAGCTTATATGCCAAATCTCATCAAAATATATTCATATTTGCGACCTGCAGTTTGATTACAAGCTTTACATGGACACACAGACGGACGGACGGACGGACGGACGGACATTGTTAAATCAACTCAGAAAGTGATTCTGATTCGATCGGTATAATTAAAGATGGGTCTAGGTCAAATATTTTTGGTTGTTACAAACAGCAGCACAAAGTCATTATACCCAAACCACATAGTGGTATAGGGTATAAAAATAAAAAATATAATATAAAATGCATTAATTAAAATTTATATCAATAACTTTAGTTAAATAAACAAAAACAGTATTGAAATTTTAAATAATAATAATAAATATTTTAATAATACAAAAAATAGAAAAAAAAAAAAAAAAACAATACATGTATTACTTTTACGAGTATACCTCAAATAACTTTTTGGAAAATTCATCGCCATTTCTGTTGGCATTACCAAAATAATATATACCAGTACATACATTTCCTCGTCTAGTCAGTTAGTTTTAGTTTATTGTTCTTTATTTAAAATTAATTTTTGTTTTCTGTATTATAACGTAATATAATGTAAATTTTAGAACATACGACTATGATATAATGTGATCGCCTATTATGGAGCAGGAGTATTTTTATATAAAACATGATTTAAATTTCCGTTATCTGTTTATTTATTTATTTATTATTTTATTTATTTATCTATTTATTTATTTATTTGTTAGCCTGTGTAACAAGACTGAAGTCTTAAAACAACACACGGGTACATTAAGGACAAATGTGATAATTTGACATTGCTTTTGATAAAAATAATAACAAAACTGGTAAGAAAAGTCTCAGAAGAAATTAATACATTAAAATAATAAAAATTAAAAAATAAAAAATAACAACTAAAAATTTAAAACTTAAGAATTAAAAACTAAAAATTAAAAATCAAAAACTAAAAAGCAAAAGTTAAAGATTAAAAATTAAAAATTAAAAATTAAAAATTAAAAATTAAAAATTAAAAATTAAAAATTAAAAATTAAAAATTAAAAATTAAAAATTAAAAATTAAAAATTAAAAATTAAAAATTAAAAATTAAAAATTAAAAATTAAAAATTAAAAATTAAAAATTAAAAATTAAAAATTAAAAATTAAAAATTAAAAATTAAAAATTAAAAATTAAAAATTAAAAATTAAAAATTAAAAATTAAAAATTAAAAATTAAAAATTAAAAATTAAAAATTAAAAATTAAAAATTAAAAATTAAAAATTAAAAATTAAAAATTAAAAATTAAAAATTAAAAATTAAAAATTAAAAATTAAAAATTAAAAATTAAAAATTAAAAATTAAAAATTAAAAATTAAAAATTAAAAATTAAAAATTAAAAATTAAAAATTAAAAATTAAAAATTAAAAATTAAAAATTAAAAATTAAAAATTAAAAATTAAAAATTAAAAATTAAAAATTAAAAATTAAAAATTAAAAATTAAAAATAAAAAAATAATAATTAAGAATTAACAAGTAAGAAAACTATAGTCGGTCTAGACCGACTATACGATACCCTATACCATGCGTTTAGAAACCCTATCTCTTAGGCCCAACTAATTGGACATTGAAAATAAGCAAAAACCAAATTTGAGTGGGATTTTTATTAATTTTTTTTGGCTGCAGATATCAAAAAGTTCATATCGGATGCTATATCTATAAAGGGACTAGGTCCAAAAATGCACCGATCCTGATCATGTTTGGTAAAGTCTCTTGTATTTTGCAAAAATATGTACAAACAAAATTTGAGAAGAATCAGTGCAATAATTTTGTTTTTTAATAGATTTAAGTGAAGATCGGGAAGCACCTCTATATGGGGTCAAAGGAATCATTTTTGGACTACTCATTAGTGGATGTAATGAACGCATACAAACCCAATTTGAGTAAGATCTATATGACAATTTGGATCTTATGGCAATTTATGTCGATTTCATATGGGTAATTTGTATGGGGGCTAGGTCTGAACATGGACCGATTCTCACCAATTTCAATAGCGATCATCCCATGGCCGACAAAAGCTTATATGCCAAATCTCATCAAAATATATTCATATTTGCGACCTGCAGTTTGATTACAAGCTTTACATGGACACACAGACGGACGGACGGACGGACGGACGGACATTGTTAAATCAACTCAGAAAGTGATTCTGATTCGATCGGTATAATTAAAGATGGGTCTAGGTCAAATATTTTTGGTTGTTACAAACAGCAGCACAAAGTCATTATACCCAAACCACATAGTGGTATAGGGTATAAAAATAAAAAATATAATATAAAATGCATTAATTAAAATTTATATCAATAACTTTAGTTAAATAAACAAAAACAGTATTGAAATTTTAAATAATAATAATAAATATTTTAATAATACAAAAAATAGAAAAAAAAAAAAAAAAACAATACATGTATTACTTTTACGAGTATACCTCAAATAATTTTTTCTTAAAAAAACGTGCGTTGCTTATATCTTTACTGGTAGCATGTTCCAAAGACGAATAGCATTAATATAAAATTGCCATTCTGATATTAATCTGTGATGCCTGATTTGAATTATATTTTTGGTTCTATTAAATCTGCTGAATTTTAATCTATTAAATAGATAGTCAGGCTCTCGAGCGATAATAATTTTATGTAAAAATACGTATTTTCAATAGGTCCTCAAATTGTACACCATACAGTTTCTTCGAATACGATTAAATGCTGTCAAATCTCCGCAGTCCAAATACATGTCTAGTAATGTTATTGTAAACAACTTTTAATCTTCGTTTACATTCTGAGTCGCAACAGGAGAAAACCTCACATCCATACATCAGAATCGGTAACAAATATATTTTCGCGAGTAAAATTCTAAATTTTATAAGTGTAAAGCATTGTGTGGGCCAGAGTGTTCTAAGCATAGAATAAGTTTTGCCACATGCTGCATTTATATGATCAGACCAAGTAAGCGTATTATTGAAGATAACTCTTAAATTCTTTGCGCTTTCAACAATTTCAATCGGCTGATTATTTATAAGTATGTTTGGCCTAATTATAATTTTGCTAGTCCTTTTGCATATAACAATACATTTAGATTTTCGTGGATTTAAACTTAATCCATTTGCTGAGACCCAAAGAAAAACTCTGTTAAGATCCTCATTCAATTTTCTGATACAGTCCTCAACACCTTCATTTCTGTTGCTTATATATAATTGTGCATCGTCAGCATACAAGCGAATCTTACTATGCAACAACTGGTTGGGAAGATCATTAGAGTAAATTGAAAAAAGAAGAGGTCCAAGAATTGACCCTTGCAGAACTCTTCGTTTTACATAAAGTAAATTTGACATTCCAGACTGGGTTTCCACACACTGCATTCTGTTTTTAAGATAAGATGACATTAAGCTGACTGATGTTGAAGAAAAATTCATCATTTTCTGTAATTTCTGAATTAATATGTTATGGTCTATATTGTAAAATGCTTTGGAATGGTCCACCAATACTAACATGGTAAAAAAACCATCATCAACTTCTTTTCTTAAATCTTCGGATACATCAGTAAGAGCAGAGATGCAGCTATGCCCTGTCCGAAAACCAGATTGTCTGTTAGTAAGTAGCCGATTATCATTAACGTATGAAATAATTTGATTATGTAGTATTTTTTCCAATGCATTAGAGAGGAATGGTAGGATTGCTATGGGTCGAAATTCAGTGGGTGATTTTGGTATTGGCAAAATTTTAGCCTCTTTCCATCGTGAAGGAAAAGTGCTTGTAGTAATAATGTTATTAAAAATATAAGTAATTTGAGGCAAAAGTGACGGCAGTATCATCTTCAAAAACTTTGGATTTATACCATCAATGCCTGTAGCATTGGATTTTATGGATATGCAACTTCTATATACATCGTTCTGTGTGACACAGTTAAAAGAAAAAAGGCGTGTTGGGAGAGAATTCACGCGGAAATCATCATAAAATTTATTATCCGCTTCCAGCATATTTACATTGATAAATTTCTTGTTTAAATCGTCCGGACTTTCATTAATAATATTATTGCTATTTTTGTTTTTAGCAATTCCAATCTTTTGTATTGATTTCCGCTTTTTTTTGAGTCTATAATGTTGTTGAATTATTCGACGTAATAGTTAGATTTAGCATCTTTTATTTTTTTGGTTACTATTCTCCTAGCTAAACGATAATTTTCATGTAACTCTGTAGTTTTATAGTGTTTCCACCGAGAATATGCAAAGTCACGTTGTTCTATTAGATGACTAATTGCTGGTGTGTACCATGGTTTTTGCCTAACGTTGATTTTCTTCGTTTTCAAAGGAACAATTAGATTAAATAAATTTTTAAGATGGTGCTCCAGGAAATTCAATTGTCCATCAACCGATACCATGTAGTAAATACAATTCCAGTCAATTTTCCTATATTCATCATGCAAAGTTATATATTCAATATTCTTGAAAACAAGAAATGTAAATGTTTGGTTTGGAATTTGTATTTCAAAATCATACACCATAAAGATGAGATCATGCTTAGAAAAGCAGGGAGCTGATATTTGATCATACAATAAGAGATTCGATTCGTGAGAAATAAAAAATAGATCAATCAGTGTGCTGCTTGTTGATGTACATATTGGTTGCAGTGAGTCCAATAAATTTCATGCTGTTGGTAAGACTAGAGTCAATTAGGAAATTTTAATTAAAATCACCTGCAATCACAATATCATCATACGCCATTGTTAAGCTTTCCAAGATTTTCATAAATGGAGTAATGTTTACATTACAATTAGGCCTGTACACACTGCCAATAAGAATCTTTCTGTTTAAGTTGGACAGCTCAAGAAAAATGAATTCAATAAGATTTATGTCTTCAGATCTACTATTATCAATATTGCCTTCAGCATCAGACTTGCATTTAACTTTGCAACTCAAACCACTTTTAACATAGATTGCAACTCCACCAGCTTTTTCTTCTCTATCAGCTCTATAAATGTTATACCCGTTAAGGGATACAAAGTTGTCAGTTGTTAATGATTTAAACCATGTTTCAGCTACTGTTATTATATCGGCACCAGAACCTTCAAAAACTAGTCGAAATTTATCTATTTTGTTGTTGAGACTTTTCGCATTAATGTGGCAAATTTTTAGACCATTTCTTTGTTTAGTAAGAATTCTAACCATGTTTGCAGTTACGTCTTTGGAACTAAATTCATCATTAAATAATGAAGTCATACACATAATCATTAAAGACCCTAACAGCAACGCTCGTAGCGGTGATTTCAAGTAAAATATTTAGTATTGTTATGATATTCAATAATATAATAGTAAGAAATAAATAGAATTTTAGAGAAGTTTTAATAATATAAAAGTCAATAAATACGGTTACATTAACATCTATTTCCATCGTTGGCTTCAGGACGAAATAAGCGGTTAAAGTCGGATACATCATCAATGCGTATAGGTTGATCAGCAACTGATAACTTAATATAGATGAGACCACGCATTGAAAAAACAGCATAAATTAACTTATCCTTTCTGAATTTATTACCTTCTTTAAGTATGCGGTAGTTTGTGGCCGTGAGATTTTCATTTATAAAACAAAAAAAATAAAAATTTTCACAGCATTCCTGTCTGGAACTTTTTCGACTTTGTGTGTTTTAAAATTTACATTGGCTTTAACTTTTCTTACCAAATAGTCTGAATGCTGAGTAAGCCGCTTTTTGCTCTCTTAGAACTTTAATTTTGCGGATACGCACAGAAAACAAGTTCGTTGTGGCAACCGAATTTGTTGCCAACCGAAATGTGGGAGCCGTATGTATTATCACAATTTCCTGTTGTGAATAATAAATTATTTCCAAACGAGAGTAATTTCGGCTGCGTAATTAATTTCGTCAATTTTCCCCAAAAAGGTGAAGAAATCGATATAAATGCACAAAAACACCGCATGGCGGCTGTTAAAAATAAAAATAAATTTTAAAAATAAATTTTCCACAGACAAGACTTTATATCCCATTAGTCTTTGCGAAATCTACAGAATTCGGGTAAATCACAAACCAAATTTTATTTATAATTACGTTATTCAGAACGTATTACAAAAATTTAAAGTTATACAATTTTTTTAGATTAACAAATAAGAAAATTGTAGTCGGTCTAGACCGACTATACGTTACCCTATACCATGCGTTTAGAGACCCTACCTCTCAGGCCCAACTAACTGGATATAGAAAATAAGCATAAACCAAAGTGGGATTTTTATTAATTTTTTTGGATGCAGATATGAAAAAGTTCATATCAGATGATATATCTATATGGGGACTAGGTCCAAAAATGGACCTATCTTGATTATGTTTGGTAAAGTCTCTTGTATTTTGCAAAAATATATACAAACAAAATTTGAGAAGAATCAGTGCAATATTTTTTGTTTTTTGGCAGATTTAGGTGAAGATCGGGAAGCAGCTCTATATGGGGCATATGACTAAGAGTTGTCCCATAGGGATCATTTTTGGACTACTGATTAATGGATGTAATAAACACATGCAAACCCAATTTGACTAAGATTTATATGATAATTTGGATCTTATGTCAACTTATGTTGATTTCATAGGGGTCATTTGTATGGGGGCTAGGTCTGAACATGGACTGATTCTCACCAATTTCAATAGCGTTCATCCCATGGCCAATGAAAGCTTACATACCAAATTTCATAGAAATACCATACCACATAGTGGTATAGGGTATAAAAATATTATGAGGTACCCGATATAATAGTGAAAAAGCTATGGTAACAATATTTTGCCTGTAGTGACTCCAAATAAATTGCTGGTTTATCACAGTCGAACGTTTCGTTTACATTCTTTTGTTTAGATAATTAAAAATTTCCCCCCGCCAAATAATTTAAATTTCAATTGAAAGTATCATATTACAAAATATTTTCGTTTAGCAAAAGCAATTAAGCAATTCCATTCTATGTTAACTGAAATGAAAGATATGTATATTTATAAGCAAACAGAGCACAGCTTTGCAAAAATAATTCAACCAAAATTTATAGTACGTTTAAAAACGCGCCAACTATGAAAAAAAAAACAACACATAAACTATGTTCCAAAAGAATGCAGACAACATATTGCAATAATAAATTCCATATTTTAAAAAATGGGACAAGGAATTGCAAAGCTATTAATTGTCGGAGTCTTTCAGCGGCTACTTTACACTGCGTCGCTATTAACATTGATTAGACGAAATCTTGGTCGCCAAACGTATTGCAAGTAATTGCACAATTCAGTTAAATCATTGAAATGCTACGATTATTAAGATATTAGTTGCCCATAATATCATCGGGTTTCTCTGAGGGACTATTGTTTCAGAAACAGATTCTTTTTATTTCTATTCACATTTTCTTGGTTTTCGTCTCATTAATCTCATTAATCAAAAGTAAATTACTTATATACTTACATTGTATTTCACTTAATGAATTTATTCAGTTTTTGTTGTAGAAACAGAACAATTTTTATATTTTCTGTGGAAAGAGATTAAAAAAATACCACATTATTTCAATATTTTTTGCTCGCTCCTTTTTTCGAGAAATAAATCATCGAACCCATAAAAACAAATTTTTTATTAAAACTCTTTCTTTCCTTGTGCATATGAGTTTTGAATCCCTCCGTGACTATGCTTGACTTTGTGTGACTATTTCAAAATTAATCATTTGTCACAAAAAGTCTATGGACAAGGTTTTAGAACGATCTGGGCGTGAATGGGTGTGACTATTCGTGACTGTGTGTGACTATCTTAAAAGTAGTTTTTGGCCGCAACAAGTCAGTGGACAAATTTTCAGATCGATCGGACAAGGAGAAGTGAGATTTTAATCTCTCCATGTCTGTGTGTAACTATGCGTGACTGTGCGTGACTATGACAAAGTTAATCTTTATTCACAGCAAGTCAATCGACCAAGTGTCAGATTGATTGGATGAGGGGAAATCCATTTTAAATCTCTCCCTGGCTGTGCGTGACTACGCGTGCCTGTGCGTGACTAAGCCAAAGTTAATCTTTATTCACAGCAAGTGTATGGACCAAGTTTCAGATCGATCGGATGAGGAAAATGATATTTAGATCACTCCATGACTTTGCGTGACCCCAAAATTAAGCTGTAGTCACAACAAGACTATGGGCCAAGTTTCAGATCAACCGGATAAGGGGGAATGGAGTTGTCCCACGATAGACAGACAGACAGACACAGAATATGAGTTAAAAGAAAGAGTTTAATAAAATCAGTTTCTGGAATACGCTGCGAAGAAATTATTTTTCGAAATATTAATTTGAGTTTTACATGTGTACAAGAATTGCTCTGGAAAATTGGGAGCCATGGGTAAAACACTATGTGATCAGGGTATAATGACTTTGTGCTGATGTTTGTTACTGCCAAAAATATTTGACCTGGACCCACCTTTTATTATACCGATCGAATCAGAATCACTATCTGAGTCGATTTAGCGATGTCCGTCTGTCCCTCCGTCTGTCCTTCTGTGTGTATATGAAAACCTTGCAATCACACTACAGGTCGCAAATATGAACTTATTTTGATGAAATTTGTTATATGAGCTACTGTGAGCCATGGCATGAACTTATGAGGAACGCTGCATATTCAGACCTAGCCCCATACAAATGACCCCTATGAAATCGACCTAAATTGTCTTAAGATCCAAATTATCATACATGTCTCGGTCAAATTGGGTTTGTGTATGGTTATTACTCCCATTATTCAGTAGCCCAAAAATAAACCCTATAGAAAAATTCTTGCTCATAGCCCCCATATAATTCTGCTTCCCAGTATGTGCCACTCAAAAAATTAAAAATATTGCATAGATTTTTCTCAAATTTGTTATTTATATATGTGCTTGCAGAAAATAAGTTACCTCACGAAATATGGTCAGGATCGGACCATTTTTCGACCTAGTCCCCATATAAATATAAAATCCGATACGAACTTTCTCATATTCAAAGCCAACAAAATTAGTAACAATGCCACTCAAATTTGATTTAAGCTTATTTTCTATATCCAATTAGTTTGGCCGGAGAGATGTGGTCATTAAACCCATGGTATGGAGTGCCGTTTATAGTCTGTCCAGACCGAATATAATTCATCTTGTTAGTTTTGTCCCCCTTTCAGAATATTTTGAATTTTTCCAATTTTATCGCCAGTTATCACTGTAAGTCATAACCTAAATAGAGTACAATATAATATTTTGTTATCAAATAACTAATGCAGAATATTTTTCGGACATGGAGTAATCGCCCTAAATGTACAACAGAATATATTCTTCTGAAAAAAAATATTGGAATTTAATCTACACATACTGCAAAGCAAACAACACTAAACAACTCGGACTAAAACGGAGCCAAATTTTGCAATATTTTACAAGTGAACAGCGTAATAATAATAATAATAGCCAGCAAACAACAACCAAAGAGCTTAACTAAGAATATAGCGCCAAACATAGCAGTATCATTTTCCACACTTATTTAAACTCCAGTTGCCTTTTATTATTCACATTATGATTCAGGAGCACCTAGTACTGGTGTGTACACTGATTACTAAACTAACGCGGTAGTATCGTGTGCAAAATAAATATATTTCGTAAGGAGAAAATTTAAGAGCGGATACGAATTTCAATACATCCCGAAAATGGTTTTTACATAGGAACAAATAATGTGAAAATATCAGCGTCGATTAAAAAATAAGGTTCATGTATGACTGATTTCAACAGAATAAATAACACGGTGCAACAGCCTTTCGGAGGGGTGAGAAATTCAAAGTCATGGAGAAAGTACTAGGCCAGTATAGTAAAGCTTCCAAAGGATTTGGCGTTCTCCGGCCAAACTTTTTATGACTTTTTATATTTTGTATATTTTTCTTAAAGAATTTGAAAAGCAAAACATAGGAATAATTATGCGGCGTATGATGAATATGAATTTTTTGTTAAATAATCATCATACACTCCTTGTTTGCTCAAACCTTTTTTCTATCCCTAAGGAAAAATATAAAAGTTTGGCCTTTGAACGCCAAACTCTTTGAAGATTTTACCATACTGGCGTAGCACTTCTAAGTTGTAATTACTCACCCCCTAGACAGTGAACCAGAAAATGTTCCACAGTGATAGTAATAAGAAATCCATCTTTTAAGATTAATCAATTTTTGCAATTACTCAGTTTTAAATTCTTCTAACAATTTTCAAGCGTTTTTATTTCTTTTTGACCGTTTAAAGATTATAATTTAATAAAATTAATAACATCGTAAAAAGTTCGCTTAATATAGGTTGTTGAAGTTAAAAAACCTTAAATATAGTTAATATGGAAAACGGAAAGCTTTAACTCTCCGTCTAGCAACACTTCTGGTACCCTTAAACGCATGACAAGGTCCGTAGGGACCTATTTTTGTTGATATGACATTTTCTATGAAAAAGACATTTTAAAATTTTTGTTTTGTTATTTTATTATTGTTTATTAATTAAAGTGTTGATAAATAAATTAAAATATTTTGTTTTTATACTAACATAATTAATTTTTATGAATTTTATTATGAAAATTTAGTTTTACCATGAATAAAACTTAAAAAAACTATTGTTGCGATGGTTGTTCATCATTTTGAGTGCAGTTTAAGCAGCGATGCATTAATCTTGAATGCTCTGCACAAACTGCATTGTTGCAGGCACAGCAATAGGCCCTTGTTTTGCTTTGACGACCGTACTCTGAATGGCATAGTCGACACGATGGCCTGTTTGTCCTTAGCGCAAACGAAGGTGCAGCTGCTTCTGTTGGTCTTGGTACTATCTAAAATCAAAAAATATATATAATCATTCTGCTTTTGACCTTTAGAATTCTTAATTCTTACCTTGACATCAAATTCCTCCATTGCATTCCGTATCCTTGGATATGCAGTTATGCGAGTGTTCAGGGCACGTTCTTCAATGCTGGGTAATGCCAATTGCTTAGTAAGCATAAGGAGGAATGAGCGCCGTCTGTCACTTCTCTTCACTGGCTTCATCTCGTTGAATATTATGAATACAGCTAATGCAGCGATGTCGAGCATGTTTTAAAATTGGCAAGCAGCCAGCGCTTTGTTGAGCGCTTGCATGTATACGAACCGAGCATCTGGTCCATAGTATGAACGCCGGATTTGTTGGCATTGTAATCAATAATGGCTAAGGGCTTCTTCTTTTCATTCTCCATGTTCACATCGCAAGTGTAATGTTGTGTAGATAGCAAAATTACTGATTTATTCTTCCTGGGCACATATGAGCATAGTGCTATATCGCCTTCGTTGAACCCAAACAATGTTCTGTTGATTGGCCGCGTACGATTTTTATGTAACTCCCGTGGCACAAATGTTTCGTTAGAGCGTACTGTTCCAACATATGCAGTTTTGTTCTCATCAAAATACGCGCCAAGTTCAATGTACTGAAGAATTAGCCAGCATAAATTGTGCGGCCAGAATCCAAATTTTTAGCCTCAAGAGCAAGTACAATGTTCTGCCCTTGATTTATTTCACGCTCCTGGTCAGGCAATTTACCAGAATATATCATTCCTTTGACAGGATAGAATGATTTTGAGTCACACAACCACCATGCCTTTATAACATACTTGGCTGGCTTCGACGGAATATATTGTGTGAAGTGGGTACGGCCTCTGTATGGGAATAACTGCTCATCAACTGTCACTGCAGCATGCGGAGTATAAGCTGCTGCTAAGTTAAACTGCAACATTTGCCAAATATTATCAATAGCCGCAATTTTGCTGTTGAGTAGTCGCTGCTGTTGCGTATTTCCATTGTCGAATCTAAGGCATTGTTTTATGGACATAAAGCGATTATACGACAATGCTGCTTTGTATATTGGACAACGCGTTGGGGCCCACAACTGTGCAGAAGGCTCATTATTTGATTTATTGAGTCCAGAATACAAGAGTATAGCCAAGAAGGCATCAAACTCCTTTAGTGTGATGGTTTTAAATTCCTTTTTGTTGGTTGGATTTGCCAAATTATATGCATCTGTTATTTCCCTACCTTTGTGATTAGATTCGCGTATTATTATGTACGCCATGTCTTCAGTGAAGAGCGAGCGGAATATGGTAAATGTGTTCAAACAATAAAACAGCTAAAAAGAAGCCAAAATAAAGTTTTTGTCTTAATGATTTCTTGTAATTTTAGTACAAGGTCCCAACGGACCTTGTCATGCATTCCCGTAGTACTCACCTTTAAACCTCAATAAAAACTAAACTATTCGACGCATCACCTTGAGTTTTCTTTTAAACGATTTTTGAGAAAATTCTCTTGGAAAACAGGGTAACTTTTGGGGTACCTTGTCCTGGCCGAAATAGGAGTAATTTCAGTTTGAAAATGAAAAAGTGACCTTCTTGCTAACCGAAGGGTTAATTTAGGTATTTTCGCTAAAAGGCGCTAAAATGAAAAAAACACTTTTTGAGTATTAAAAAGTAGCTTAGTCGTGCGCGAAGAGCAACAAATTGTTATTCCTAGTTATTCCTGTCTCGTCATGTTTTTATTGGGGAGTAAACGGAAGTTGTTTTAGCAAATAAAGCCAACAAATATGAAATAGACCGTGGCTGATAATGAAGAATTCTAGGATCTAGGATTCTAGAATCTACTAGGTCTATGGAGTACGATCAACGAGGAGAAATAGTGGAGTTGTATGAAATGAGTGTAATGCGCACAATGGCCTCCACAGGCAGTACCATGTTACCGACTAGAAAATGAATGACTTGTTACTACTCGATATATAATATGTCGAAAATAGAATATATTCAATAATATTTCGAACTTATAATGATGATGAAATTAATCGAATTTTTATTCATTAAAACCAATGTGTAGGAAAATTCATAAAATTAATGATTTTCAGAATAAAAATGTTAACCTTTCATTATTATATTATAATTCCGTTTTTTGAGTTTATAAATAAGAAACTAGTTTTATCATACCCTAAAGAACTATGTGGTCAGGGTATAATGACTTTGTGCTGATGTTTGTAACTACCAAAAATATTTGACCTACACCCATCCTTTTTTATATCGATCGACACAGAATCACTTTCTGAGTCAATTTAGCGATGTCCGTCCGTCCGCCTGTCTGCGTGTACATGTAAACTTTGTAATCAATCTACAGTTCACAAATATGAATATATTTTGATTAAATTCGGTATGTAAGCTTTTATCACCCACAGAACAAAAACTGTTAAATCTGGTGAAAATCGGTGCATGTTCAGGCCTACTTCCCATACAAATTATCATGCCGATTTTGCTCAAATTGGATTTGGGTGTTTTAATTACATCCGTTAATCAGTGGTTCAAAACTAAATCCTATATATCAGTCATATTCCCCACATTAAGCTTCTTCCCAGTCTTCACCTCAAGCTATCAAAAAACAACACTATTTCACAGATTTTTCTCAAATTTGGTTTGTAAAGGTTTTTGCAAAAAAGAACAGACTTTACTATATGTGATCACCATCGGTCCATTTTTCAACCTAGTCCCCATATAAATATAGCACCCCATATGAATTTTTTAGTCTGCAAGATATGCAAAATTTTATAAAAATTCCATTCAGATTTGTATTATACTTATTTTTTATACTCTAAAAGTATGGTATAGGGTGTCGCATAAATGGTCTACACCGACTATAATTTTCTTATTTTTTTAGATCAATAAACCTAGAGCTTTAATTTGTTTATTTTATTTGAATTATAACAGAGCTCAACAAAGAAGATAATTTTAATAGTTCTAATCAGAATCTATGAAGTTATGAATTATTCAGTATTTCCGTTCAAACCTTTTCTGTGGTCTTCAACTACTTTATCAAAGGAGCTCAATATCTGCTGGTCTAGGCTCTGAACATTTAAAGGATTTGCCTCCCTTGGTACAAAAACCTAGTTATTGCTCCTGTACCACTCAAAAGTTTTCCAACTTTAGAGGCAGAATGCCAGATCGGTCCAAAAATGTGTGATAGCATTATAATGGCTTATGGAAGTAGGACAATATTTTGCAAATACATCGCATTATAAATTTCGTTATTTGTAGAGCCCGTTGTAATAGATGACTTGTTTCTTTTGCCGCAACTTCAGATTCTTTGCCATATAAGGAGCACTTTTGGAAATATCGTTTACTTTTGAGTACTAAACTTTTCTTCAGCATTTCCTCCAGCATCAGCAATGCAAGAATTTTGAACCGAAAGCTAGAAAAAATCTTTCAGTACATAAGTTTCATGGTACGTTATGCAACAAGAGCATTTCTTTATAAAACATGTTTTCAACTTCCATGCTCTGTTTATGACCTTAAAATTTCTTGCAATATTCCTTTGGACTTTGTATGTTTTCCAACCTGCATTGGTTTTATATGTGCTAATCAGGCTGCTCTTTTCAATATGTTTTCTTTTTTCTTGGCCTAACAAGCAGCACGTGAACATTTTTATCCCAATCAAGTTTTCTATCAATGGGCAAATTTTTGTGATATTATCAAATAACATTGGAAAAAGCTTTACGGTATACCTTTGATTTTTTGGCCGACTTTTTTAACTCAAAGTTGGATTTTTATGAAAATATTTTCCAATTTTAGCACACGCATCTATTTCATCATTCATTTTAATCCAATTAATAACAAATGAACCGGGTTGTGATCAAACATAATAACTGACATATTTTTCAAAGGCAGCAGGATCAAAAATAAAAAATTATTATATTGCTTGCGAAAAAAGTTAAAAGGAATACCAGTGTTAAGATTTTTTTGATTTACTCCTTACTTATGGCTGAAAGGTAACACTTTCTAAAAGCTATGTGATAAAAAAATGGTTTAAGATCAATTTTTGGACATTTAATGCCACATTTTATGCTCACTTCGTTGTGTTTATGACAAAAGTGAACGAGGATGATATTCAACTGACTTATTTACTGAACTGCATAGTAAATGGAAAAAATAGGCTGAATATTGGTTCATGTAATATGATCTTCATAAAATGTTAATAATGATAAGTTTTTGGTGATTTCAGATAGCAACATTTATTCAAGCAAAGCAAGAAAACCCACCTACTGTGTCAAATTTCATGAATTCATTTTGATTGGATTTGTATGTAACAAACCTACAATTTTTATATGAAATCGCTCACAAGTCTCAAAAACATCGGAACATGAATGCGATGTTGATAATTCATAACGTACATTGCGCAGTTAAATCAAGTTCATCACACTCGCGAGACATTTCGACATTAGTTAAAACAAACTCGGAGTTCTAGTACTAAATGATAAAACAAACATTGGAATATCTCAAAACAAGCAAATCAAAACAAACATTCAACAATGAAATGAGAACGCAAACACTATGAAAATGCAACACAGAGGTGAAAATTTGACACACCACAATAAATAGAGTTAATTTTATATTTCATATTCTTTTGAATTTATATTCGCGAGCAATAAGCAGATAATTGCACCAAGGATATATCACAATGGATTATTTTGATCACAGGAGCACTGAAGGGTTAAATATAAAAAACTAACCGAGTTATTTTTCTTAAATTCTAAATAGTGGTTTCATCGAGCTTAATAGAAAAACTCGTTTTCGGTCATTTTGATTTCAAAATATCTCACCTGGCCTTGGCAAATAATGGGTTAACGTTCTCGGATTTATCCCAAATCTTAGGAACGGAAGTTTTACACATTTATTTATTACATTTAATTATATCTCGCATCTAAAAATTCAATAGCACTTACAAAATATTTGAATTTTTTTAATAAATTGTTTTTTATTAGCTTGGGGTCATATGTGACCCAATTCCAAAAGGTGTAATGGGGTCATATTATTTTTTTCCAAAATCCTAGGCTATTAAGATAAAATATAATATTTAAAAGTAGAAAATTGATGGATTTTTGACATAAAATATTTAGAAAGAGCACATTAACAGAATATTTTACAAAAATCCCATTGTTCTCGAAATCTGCAAAAATAAAATCCTTGTCAAAAAAATTCTGGCATAGGGATTTACTTAAAAATTCACATAGTTAATCTGTAACATGGGTTTAACAGGAACCTAAAGTGCGACATCCATTTTTTTTAAATTTTGTTTACGAAAGTTTTTTAAAAATTGAAAAAGATGTTTTTATCAAAAATTTTAACAAAAAAATTTTCCATTTTCGGTCACAGCTTAATAGGGTAACAAGGTGGTAATAAAATAATACTTCATATCTGAGTGCTTCTAGGTATAGAGACGAAAACAAAATGTTGGCTTTAATTAATTTCTTAAATGTAAAAAAATGCCATCAAATTATATGATCTAGTTTTTTTTTGGCACAAAAGTGGTCTGGGGCATTTGCTATTTCTTGGCGAGTTTTTTTGTTCGATTTTGAAGTTTAATACTGATCCAGAAGTTTATGACAATTTGTAGGAAAAATTAAACTATAAACTATATAATTAAACGAAATTTTCGTAAAATCTGGAAAAAAAAAAGTCATATTTTCCGCCTAAAAACACACTTGAAATTTTCAATAGCGTTGAGCCACCTTTAGATGTTTTTTGATTGGCCCAAAACTTTGTATTTATCACTATTTGTGCTATTCGCATATTTCTAGGGGGTGCGACCGAGAGTTTGAACACTTTTTTTATTAAGGGCTACTCTAATGCACATATATATAATAAGACTGCTAAAGGTGAATAAAATTTATACATATGATTTTCAATACATTAGTTTTTTTTTTCCTTTATTAATTTGCAATCTATCATATGATAATAAGCAAATTTGATACAAAATGGTATAATAAAAATTAACATATAAAGGGTGATTTTTTTAGCAACTTTCTCTTTGGCAACACTGTTTTTGGCAGCTAATCTGTTTTCGTGTAATATGTTACTGTCAAACATGTTCAGCTTGGTCTATTATCTAACAATGAATGGACTTACAAATGAACAACGCTTACAGATTATTGACTTTAATTGTCAAAATTCATGCTCTGTTAAGAGAGTGCATCGTGCACTTCTTCCATTTTATGACCAGTTTGGGTGACATTTTGAGGCGGCTATTCGGAATCTTGCGACTAAATTTCGCACCAAATTTACATTATTGGACATTAAGCCACCAACACGCATACGTAGAGTGCGGATAGAGGAAAATATCGCAGCTGTATCCGCCGGTGTTGTTGATGACCGTGAATTATCGATTCGGCGTCGTTCGCAGCAACTACAGGACTCTGTTACTCCATTACGTGGAAAATTTTGAGGAAGGATTTGGGTGTAAAACCATTTAAAATACAGTTGGTGCAAGAATTGAACCCACACGACCTACCATAACAACAAACTTTTGGTGATTGGGCGCTGGCAAAGTTGGATGAAGATCATCTTTTTTTATCGGAAAATTGTGTTCAGACGAAGCTCATTTGTGGTTGAATGGATACGTGAACAATCAAAATTTCCGTATTTGGTGTGAAGAGCAGCCAGAAGCATTGCAAGAACTGCCAATGCATCCCGAAAAATGCACTTTTGGTGTGGATTATGGGCCGGTGGCATCATTGCGCTATTACGATAATTACAAACTTTTTTTTGCCCAAAATGGAAGAGCTGGGCTTGGCTGACATGTGGTTTCAACAAAACTGTGTCACATGCCACACAGCACGCGAAGCAATGGCCCAATTGAGAGGCGAGTTCGGTAAATTGTTTATTTCACGTTTGGGGCCGGTAAATTGACCTACTAGATCGTACAATTTTTTGTGGCTATGTTAAGGCTTCATGCCTTTAGCGACAATCGCATATATTTCAAAAATTCATAACTACACTATATTCTTAATCGGACCGTTCTATCGACTCAAATAAAGATTTAATACATTTCTCTAAATTTAATGTGTTTTTAAATCAAAAAAATCTGAAAGTTCTTAAAAAATCACCCTGTAGTCCCTATATACATGCGGCTAAATTAACTATATGATTTGTTTTTTAAATAACTATTGAATGGAATGAAAAAAACAAAAAAATTTATGATAAAAAGAAAGTTTATTTTATGTTATTTTTTTACATTAATTATGAAAAATAATATCAGTTAAATGAGAACCGTTTTCTCTAACGCAAAAATGTGCTCTTTTTATGGCATTTTCCATAACTTTGTTGAGTGTTTCTTGTGGTATACGATCAATTTCTTCTTGAATGTTGTCCTTTAGTTGCTGCAAGGTTTGGGGCTTATTCACATAAACTTTGTCATAACTGTTGTTTTGTTTATTTACGAAACCGTTCAAGTGAAAATGCGCTTCGTCGGTCATCATTAAATTTGACAAAAAATTTTCATTTTGATCAACGAGATTTAAAACTGCTCTAGCATATTCCAAGCGCAATACGAAGTCCTCAGGATTTAGTTTTTGGACTACCTGGATTTTGTAAGGGAAGAGGTGCAAATCGTGTTTTAAAATTCGCCGAAGAGTGCGGTCAGAAAGCTGCAACTAAGAAGATCGTCTTCTCGTTGATGTCTGCGGATTTTCTTCGACGCTCTGTCGCACAGCATCAATATTTTCGGCCGATCTGCCAGTTCGAGGTCTGCCCGTACGTCTTGAATCTCCGACAGTCCCATATTCAGCGAAATTATTTACCAACGAACGAATGGTTGGACCCGTTGGAGCAGTTCTTACACCATAAAATCTTCTGTATGCACGTTGAGTATTAATTATAGAACGATGATTTTCAATGAATAGAAAAACAATCTTAGTTCTTTGCGCAATTGTATAGCGTTCCATTTTTAAAATATTCTCCCAAGTTTAATTTCTGAAATAGGAAAAAAGAAAAAGTTAAATACTCGCAAGCAAAGAAGTTACAATTGTTTTACATCATATAGTAACTTTAGCTGCCCCTTTTTTACATCATTATGTATGGTTTATATGATTTTTTCAAGTCAGTCGCCAGTCCCTACAGATTTTGTGTGGTATAATTTCGTTGTTGATGCTGACATGGTGACAGTAGCTCTTTCTCAATGTAAATGTAATATGGTTAGATATATTTGAGTTGATTTTTATGTTCCAACTGATGATGTTGAGTTAATTTTGCACAAAAAAAAGTGATTCGGCTTGCGTATCACTAGCTGCCAATATAGCTGTATCGTCTGCATATGTTGCTACTAATACATCATCGGACACTGGTAGGCCAAGTATGTATATAGTGTACAGAACGGGTCCCAGAATTCTACCCTGCGATACGCCAGAGTTTATCTCTTAAAATTGTGAATAATCATTGTTATGTTTGACAGAAAAGAATCTAGCCGATAGGTGCGATTTTAAAATTAATAAATAATCATTTAGCTTGTACAACAACCCTGCATGCCATACACGATTGACAGCCTGTTAAACACCCAAAATACTGCGGAGCAGTATTTTTTGTTTCCCAAGGTTTCCATAGCATATCGTACAATTCTATGACATTGCTCCGGAGTCCCATGCATGTAGCGAAAGCCGTACTGATGCTCTGGTATTATAAGCGAATACTTTAGAAAATGTTGCCAGCAATCTTGTAGATTTGTAAGAAGTGGTGAAGTTTTCTGGTTTGTTGGGTTTTAGAATCATTATAATCATTGCACACTTCCATTGTGATGGCATTAAAAATATATGTTCTGATCATAACCTGGTAATTTTTTTTTTTTTTCAGTTTAAATTATTAATTTCGTTTCTTATTTCTGTTTGGTTTTATGGGACTTATTGGAAAATTCATTTGACAGGGTGAGTCAAGGAATTTTAGTACATTTGCTTCATCTAAAGAACCAGAATTAAAATTGTATGGTTTGAATACCTGGTCAGATATGAGCCATCTATTTTTTCACCCTTGACAAGCTGATCTCTTTTTTGTGGTAGTTTTATATACTTTGTGGCATTCCAGAGATTATGTTTGTTACTAGCTGTTGGGTCTAAGTTTTGTAGATAATTCTTTATAGAGTTGTTCTTAAGTTGTTTGTAGTAGTTGAGTTAATTCTTTCGTAGCTTTGTTGAAGTTTCTTTTATCACATGGATGATGACTGGCTTGCCATAGTTTACGCAGTTTCCTTTCTTTGCTTACGAGGGTTTTAATTTCGGTTTAAATTATTAATTTATTGTTGCTTGACAAGCTGTCGTTTGAAGGCGTTGAGAGAACGGAGGCCTCTTGCAATAGATTCGTAAAAAATTCAACATTTTCGTTGATTTTAGCTCCCGTTTTTAGAGAAATGTATAAATTGATGTTTTGTCAATACAGTATTCAAACGATTCTATATCGTTTTTTTTTTTTTTTTTTTTTTTGAAAATCGATGACCTGTGTAACAGAGAGAAGTAATATATATTAAAAATATTGGTGAATGGTCAGAGCTGAGGTCAGAACTTTCAAGAATATCGAAATGGTGCCTTGGAATATCGTTATACACAACAAAATCTAATAGACGTGGGAGCCTATTAGGCCAATAAGCAGGTTTTCCTGTTGAAATAACAGAGTTCTTTAATTTCAAATCTTTGGTTATTTCGCGACTGCACTTCTTTGAATCAAATTGATCTAACCACATTAATAAGTCAATCTTTTAACGCAAACACGAGTTAAATATATTTACTTTGTGGCCCATAGTTTTATTAAAATGTTACCTTTACCACTTACCATGTTAATCGAGGAACTAATGTAAAAAATATAAATTTATATGCGCTACAATCTACAAAACTATTTGGTATTTAAGTCGGTGCATTATAAAAAAGAAGAAACCCATTAAAATTATAGTGGATACAGAACTCATACTAAGCCAGTGGTTTACAATATAAATAAATATTCCTATAAAATAAAAACACATACTACTTCAGTAATCCACCAATATTGGTGTCCTTTAGCAATATTTATGTTTGTTTTTCATATATATAGAAAAATCTTAAAAATCTCCAGCTTTTTAAAATATTTTACAATTATGTAGAAACTTCTTTAATATTTGTAAATTCCTGAAGTAATTCCCCTTTCTCTCATCTTTTTTTATTACAACTAAATAATTTTTTCTGCAAAATTATGAGAAAATATATTTTTTTTTTAAATTAATGAAGTTTTTGTGCAATTTATAGAGATTTATAGTTTTAAATTATTTTGGTGGAAGCTACACAATAATTTGTATGTCTTTTTAGTTTTTACTATTTTCTATTTCTATTTTCCACTTGTTCTTATTTACAGCATTTACTGATATTGTCTATGTATTTGTAGTATTGTTGTCTGCACTTTGGTTTACTAGAGGGTATATTTTACCCTATTTTCTGCTAAATCTTATACATATACTATGTTTGTATTTGTCTGTTCTTATTGTAACTGCTTTTGGCCAAGTGCCAAAATCGATATTATCATTTTCAACACGATTTCTTAAATTAGCTGTCGAACACGTTTTTCAAAATTGCTGGATGTTTAATAGTGTGCATGATATACATATTTCCTTTAGGAGATGGTAAAATTGAAAATTAGTAATGCATTACAATAGATTTTACTTATTAAAAAGAAAAAACTAATTTAAAATTTATTTATTGTGCTATATTGTGCAAATAATTCAGAGATTGGCTGCAAAAATTTTAAATTCAAGCCGAATTTAACATTTTTAAATCTTTAGTTTATTATTTCATTGAATGAAACTGTTAAAAAAAAAAATCAATTTAGTTGGATGTAGTCCGACACTTTTCAAATTTCCCCCACAATGAGGGGAAGTAATTTATAAATAAATGTCTTAATGTTTTTATAATTCATTTTCTTAATGAGCATCTAGCTTCGTGGTATTGACAGTACCATCTTCAAGCATATTAAAATATAAATTATAGCTAACTGATGTAATTTAAAACTCATTATCCCCTAAAGGCCAAATAAATAACTATAAATTTAAGTTAAATCAATATATCATGCGTGTTTTTTTTCCCTGTCTCTAAATGCTGCTAAAGCGGAATAATTATAACAAATTTATGAAAGCCACAACCGGCTTTTAGTGTCATCATTATGGAACAGAAAAACATTAAAAAATAATTAAGTACTTGACACAGATAGGTGAATATTTATAAAGGTATAAGCCTGAGTTGAGCAGATATATTAAACTAAGCATCAGATGGTATGTGACATTTTTTGTCGAGTTCATAAACCATTTTTTTAATGAGCTCATAAACTATTTATTTCGTTTTATCGACCTTATAAACCGTTTGTGCGCTACTAACACCAACGGGTATTAACAATAAAGTATACATACACAGAGTAAATACTAAGTCCATTAACCAAGGATTTAATGATGGGCATAAGTGTAGCATTATCTACAAAGTTCTCCAGTGAGTCTCTATACAGGATTTTCAAAACACCTAAACATTTTTGAAAATTGTTTACCCATTTTGCTTCACATCCATTTAAATATTTTTAACTTACAAATTTCCTAAATTTTTTATAGCAATAATAAATAAAAAACTGAGAATATATTTTGTAGAAAACTATTTCATTTATTTTTGGCGGTTGTTGATTTTGTCGATTTTAGATTTTAGTGTTTTTTGACTTTGGCGATTTGGCGATTTTTGCTTTTTGCGATTTTTGACTTTGGCGATTTGAAAAAATTTGGCAATTCTTGTTTTTTCAAATTAATGTTATTCGCGATTTGGGGTTATGGCAATTGTTGGTTTTGGCGATTTTTCATTTTATGCGGTTTTTGTTATTTGCGATTTTCGGTTTTGGCAATTTTTATACCCTCCACCCCAGTGTGCAGAGGGTATATATAAGTTCGTCATTCCCTTTCTAATAATTAGAAAAAAATCTGGACCCCATAAAATATATATATTTGTGATACTTATAACAAGCGGAGTTGATATAGCGATGTCCGTGTGTCCGTCTAACCGTCTGTGGAAATCACGATCACAACTTCAAGCAGGCAGCTAGGGTGCTCGTTTGCATAAAAAATGATTCACTGACTTTCTGAAAAGATTGCTGTTTAAAATCGTCCAAATCGGTTGAATAGGGCCCGAGATCTGAATAAAGAACTAAAAAAAGTATTGGAAAAATATCATTTTCTATGTTGTTCTTGTCTCGATCACGGCCTCAATAGGAGAGCTAGGGTGATAATATTTAGTGAGAATGATTTACCAAGATCATGGGAAGTTTTCTGTTTCAAAAATCATTAAAATCGGTGGAACACGTCAAGGGAAATCTCTGAAAAATTAAAAAAAAAACAAGTAAGAAAATTATAGTCGGTCTAGAACGACTATATGATACCCTATACCATGCGGTTAGAGACCCCATCTCATAGGTCCAACTAACTGGACATAGAAAATAAGCATAAACCAAATTTGAGTGGGATTTTTATTAATTTTTTTGGCTGCAGATATGAAAAAGTTCATATCGGATGCTATATCTGTATGGGGACTAGGCCCAAAAATATACCGATCCTGACTATGTTTGCTAAAGTCTCTTGTATTTTGCAAAAATATATACAAACAAAATTTGAGAAGAATAGGTGCATTATTTTTGTTTTTTGATAAATTTAAGTGAAGATCGGGAAGCAGCTTTATATGGGGCCTACGACTAAGAGTTGTCCCATAGGTATCATTTTTGGACTACTCATTAATGGATATAATAAACGCATACAAGCCCAATTTGAGTAAGATCTATATGACAATTTTGATCTTATGGCAATTTATGTCGATTTCATAGGGGTCATTTGTACGGGGGCTAGGTCTGAACATAGACGATTCTCACCAATTTCAATAGAGTTCATCCTATGGCTGATAAAAGCTTATACACCAAATTTCATCAAAATATATTTATATATGCGACCTGTAGTTTGATTACAAAGTTTACATGGGCACACAGACGGACGGACGGACGGACGGACGGACATCGTTAAATCGATAGGTATAATAAAAGATGGGTCTAGATCAAATATTTTTATTAGTTACAAAGAGCAGCACAAAATCATTATACCCAAACTACATAGTGTTATATGAAAAATATGATGTTTCTAATTGTTCTTGTTGTTATTCTAAATGTTGTATTGTTGGCATAGCTGGACTTGTTACTTTTGTGGTCGTTGTGGTAATGATATTATGAAAACTAAGTCTTTGTAAATTTTTTTTTATCAACTCTGGTAGAAAAATATAAAGTTTCCATTGTTTTGGCATCACTAACAAAATTTGTTAGATAATTTTTATCATCGCCACGAGCCAGCGCATTAAATTTCAGATCAATTGGGTTACGAGAAAGGGGCTAAAAATCAATCCAAAATTTTTTCGACAATCAGATATTACGAGTTAATATAAAGGGAGTAAAAATTCACCAACATGTAAATTAATAATGTTAAACTACCTAGTGGTTAATAAAAAATAAAACAATGTAAATTTACCAAAAAAAATTTTATGTATTAATTTATTTAAAGAAAGACACGAAAATAACTTTTGTATTTTTTGTGTGCAATATTCACATATATGTATGTACATATATTAAATAACAAAATAATATACATAAATTCTATAGATACATATATGAATATACATAATAACCGCATGTTAGAAATAAATCGGTATATTATTTTATTTATATAAAATTCTCCAATAGATATGTATTTTGTTTTAGGGAAAATACATTTTTTTTTTGTATTAACAAACAAAGTGTTGCTTTGTCGTTTTGTTATTTTCTGACCAGAGTTTTTTAAATTTTTAGTTCGATTGTTTATTTGAGCTTTTTGATCATTTTTTTCTTTTAATGCGAATAAAATGCTTTTTTATTCCATTTTCCACCGACGTTTCGTCTGATTTTCAGGCATCCTCAGGGTCTTTTATTTTATTTAACTAAAAACAATTTTGGGTGAACATTTTTTTCAACAAATTTTACAAAATATTTTTTTAATTTTACTTACTAAATTTTTTTTTTTCATTTTGCTCAGCCTAGCTATGCCACAGTAGATGGCGCCGCAATTTTTGTTCTAATTAGCTTTGCAATCGTTATATCTGCTTTTACATAAAAGTCAAAATTTTCAATTAGATATCATATTTCATGTCGCTCAGTGTTCTATGCCACAGTAGATGGCGCCGCAATGTTTGTTCTAATTAGCTTTGTAATCGTTATTTCTTTTATTTCTATTTTTAACATGTCAATATTTTCAATTAAATATCAAACACAACAATGTTAAGAGTATACACAGGGCTTCTTTTATTTCATACGTTTTTCCATTATTCTTTTACAAATATGACCATTAGTTTGGCATATTAACTTTTTGTTGTGTTTACAAAATAGAGTTACCAAGTTCATCAATGAGTTTTTTTTTTTTTTTTTGCTTTCAAAGCAGTTCTACATAGTTATATGAAATTATTATTCTGCTTTACCTACAAAATATATGATTGCGATTACATATAATTTTTAAAAATTGTTTATAATTACTAACGCATTACTATTGATATAAATACAAAATTACACCTTTTAAATTTTCCATTCAAATTTAAGAAAATATCAAATCTAAAAATTGGAATTCAGATTTCCAATTATAAATTATAAAATATCAATTGAATTTCAGAAAATCATATTAAAACCTCGGAAATAATAACTTGAAATTTAGAAGACACCAATTAAATTTCTAAAATATAAATTTTATTAGTTAAACACAAATTGAAGTTCAAAAATCAGCAATTATGTTTACATTTAAAAAAAATGTTGCCATTCAGGAGACATTAGTAGCATTTCAGGATAAGAAAACATTAATTTAAATGTAATGAAGTTTAGAAAACCTCAAATGCTATTTAAGAATTGCGAAGATAAAAATTGTTTCATAAATAAAGTGGAATTTGATGAGAATGTTATTTATCTGCCCTGTTCTTGAACCGTTGTTATTTGAATAATAGTGAATTTAAAATCACATGAAATTGAAATTTTGGGTTTCTTGAAACCACTTTTATTTGTTTAGTGGAAACTTATGTTTGAGTTAAGAACCATATGTCTGAGTTAAGAACATATGTTATCTAGAAATCAAGGTGCCATATGATTCTTTATTCAGTTTCACAAAAAACTTTTAAGTATTTTGTGCATTTTTTTTCTTAAGTTTATAGAAAAAGTATAAAGAAAAATATTTTCTTTTAAAATAACAACTTATTTGTTCATTTAATTGTTTTTCTTCTTCAATTTCATTCAATTAAAAAAGACTTTTCTATTTTTAAAAAGTTAGGCATCACCAAAAAAAATTTCGATATTCAAATAAATTGGATTTGACTGACATCACTACTGTTTCAAACATATGCAAAAAAATAAAAATATGTGATTTGATGAAAAAATTTTTTTTAATTCCTTTATTTGCAATAATTAGTGCATAAAGAATCTATGTTATAATTGAAAAAATTATAATGGAAAATAGATTGTGTAAATAAAAAGGTTTTATTATAGTTATAGAACAGCATCATCGCAAAAAGTGTGTTTTATTAACATCGACCACACATTACGAATTTTGTTTTTAAATCAGCGCAAAATGTAGACGTTTTTTAAAATCGTTTTCTTTTTTTTTCATAAAATTAATGTCTAATTTTTTAATATAATGACCAGGTTCAAGAAAAAACATGTTAGAGTTTAAATATCAATTAGCTTTTTTATCTCTTAAGACCTGCTTAGTAGAAAAAAAAGGCATTTGTTTTGATTTCACAAAGCCTTTTCTATGTGAATTAAAACGAGAAAAAATATTCTTATTGAAATTAAAGAACAGCAAAAAACTCGTAGATTTAAGAATTTTTTCATTTACGAGTTTTTTTTTGTGATAGTGGTTTCAAGAACAGGGGTGTATAATTATTTTATAAATTTTTTTCTGATGCAAATTTTACGTTTTTCAGAAAATAAAGATAAATTATTTTATTTAAAATTTTTGGAATATTTGGTTTTTTTGCGTTTGGCATCCCTAATTTGAACCCGTGTTCATGACTTCAAAATTTGACTTCGCGGTAGGCAACGTAAACCTCAAAATATTGAAGTTCGATAATAATAATGAAAATATATTTTTTTAACATAATTTAGTTCAAAATCAAAAGTTGGCATCACTGGGTTAGATTTTGTATTGTAAGTGAAAACTTCCTTTTAGTATGTAAAAAAAATTTTCATTTTCCAAATATGGCAATATTTTAACAAAAAAAATTGAGAGACCTTTTTTTGGGTATTATTTTTTTACTCGATCCGACCTATACGGCCGCACCGAAGAATTATTTGGCCAGTTAAAAGAAAATGTACAGCCATCTCCAATTAGTACGATTTAATGCCACCCTACAAAACCTTTACCTTCGTAATGGAGGTTGGGGCGAGATATATAATTGGCATAAACTTAAACTAAATTAATAAACTAATTATGACATATAATTGGAAACGCATGCATATAGGTAAATAACCTAAATGCTTGCCGATCAGTAACCACGATGACCAAAAAGCAAACACCGAAACGTGTTTTCTTTTATCCGAAATAATAGAAAAGACGAAAACGATCTTTCCTCGCTGGATCGCGAGAGAGCTTCATAGACCAACTCTTGGAATAAGCAATAATCATCTGTTAAGCGGATCATTCCAAAGAATTTGCTGAAATAATTTGGTATTAAGTTTAACAAATTGTTTACTTTTTCAAATATTTTGTTAACATTTATTATCAATACCCAAACCGAGGAGGAGGCTATCAAACATTCGACACAGCCGAATTTAACACTCTTAATTTTTGACTTTGAGTGAGTCGTTTTTTTTTTTTTTTTTTTTTTTTTTTTTTTTTTTTTGTTATTTTTGACTTTGGCGATTTTTGTTTTATGCTATTTTTGATGTTGGCGAATTTTGACTTTGGCGATTTTTGTTATTCGGTAGTTTTGGTTTTGGCGATTTTGGATTTTGACGATTCCACCCATATTTTCCACGACTACTCGCATTGGTAACTTATGACTGTCATTTTTATAATACCTCATTTTTTTTTGTGTAGATGTCATACCCATTGTTCCCATCCCGCCCACTATTTTGTCCCCGCCCATTCTTTGTTTTGTCAACCGCCCATTCATTGTCCGGCTACGCTCATTAATAACGCATGAACTCAAAGATAGTTCTAAAGCTTTATCTTCTATAGTACTTTAGATATATGACATTAAATAATTAAAATTATATGTTAAAAAATCATTTTATATGGGAGGTGATGCACCCTCCCAAAAAATTATATCCTATTTTTGCACCCAGATAGGCCATTACCTCTGTATAAATTTCAAGACGATCGGTCCAATACAACACTCCATTTTTATATGCATAGAAGAACAGAGATGAGTTTGCATTTTTTATTTCATTCTTCCTTAAATAGGGCACAGTCTTATATTTTATATAGAGTTTTGCTGACATTATTATTTTCATTAGCCACTATGATGTTGGATAACAAGCGAAACTATTACTTTAGTTTTATGCTAATGACAACTCATCAATTTTCAGTTTTGTTGTTTTTTTTTTTTTTTTGTTTCTGTAGTAATTACAAAAATTCCGAAAATCATGAATTTCGTGTATATATAAAGGAGGTAATTAAAAAAGTTAATAACATAACTTTTATTATGAGTACTATTTTTTGTTTGTATTTTTTTTTTTTTTTTTTGACAAACTACAAAGAGGAAAATATTGGAACTTTTAAAAGTTTTTAATGACACTTGAAGTTTTTTGAGGAGAAATTAATGGAAAATCAATAGATAAAGTTTTCAATGCCTAACAAGAATATTATTGAGCACAATAGTTTTCTTTCTTTCTGCACATAAACTTATAAAGCAAGTTTAATGTTTATTATCTTTGCCTACAATGCACAAAGAACTAAGAGCTATTGCTGAGAGTTTGATAATAATGCCGCAGCAAGTTTTTTCCGCCTTTTTTGTGAAATACTTTAGCTTAACTCTTCTTGTTGAATTTATTTTTTTATTTTAGATATTTTATTTTATTTTTTTCTTTTTGTTTAACAATGTTGACAAGTAACGTAATTTTTCATTCCATTTAACTGTCAGTTATAATTCTTTTAACTTAACAACGGTTCTCTACGTGTCTGCTTTTACAACAGCTGAAAATGCGTGTTTGCAATAACAACATCAACATCAAAATTTCAAGTGCCAGTAAAGTTTTATAGATTTAGTTCTAATGTCTTAAAACAAGTTGAAAAAAACAGTTAAAAGCATTAAATCAGATTTCGTGCCAACCAAGTTAATGGCGAATGATTGTTCTGTTAATCGTTAAGCGAAAGAAACAAATTAAAACAAATATTTCATAGAAAGAACGTAATAATGTGAAAGTCGATTTAAGCCAACTCTTCACTGAGCTATATCATATGTTTCGAAAAATGATTTTACAAGACACAGCTTGAAAAGTACGGTTGAGAATTTTTTGACACATTAACCATATCTTGCCATAATGGTGAAAATGACTTTAGCGATATAATATTATTCTTTTAAAATTCATAACTACACTGTACCTTTAATCAGACTAGTTTCCAGAATTTCAGCCTTCTTCAGTGAGTTTATTGAACAAGTGATAATTATATTATAATTGAATAGATTGTTTTTATATGGAAATATTCTACTTAGGGCGGTCGTGAGACTTGAACTTGCATCTATCGCACATACAGTCGTGCGGTTTAACACATGCGGTTTAACACACTCATCTAAAGTGAGCAGTTTAGTTTTGAATCAGTTTTCATATCATACAGCTTTTACTTCATATTAAGCCTTAAACATATAACGGCGAGTTGCGAGTGTGAATAAAAACTAAGCTTTTTGCATGCGAGAATTTTTGCTTTTGTGCTTTTACAAAATCATCAAAATGCTTTCGAGCAGGTGCTTGTCCTACTGTCAAATGTAATTCAATTGTCAATTGTATACAAAGCTGTTCATATAATAAACAATAAATATAACAAAATGAATAAAATCGAAACTATTAACGGGTTAAATAAAGCAATTACTATAGTAGGCATCTCGTTTAATGCCTATCAGCTGATTCTCCTGTCATCTGATTTTTTTCGCACAGAAAATAGAATCAATTCTGTTTCCCTTGCGAGTGTTTTTACAACATAAGTTGGCAACGCCACACAAAAAAGCTTTACTATCGATCTCGCTTCCACATATAGAATAAATCATGCTGCCTCATTCTCGTTTTTTCTCGCACTCGCAACTCGCAGTAATGTGTTTAGGGCTTTAATCGCAGAAAATACAACTCTGTACAAACCAACAATCGCTATTTTTGAATTTTTAATGTTTACGCATTTATACTTTCTGAAATGCCAGAAACAAGTCTGATTAGAAATTCAGTATAGTTATGAAATTTAGAAATATATGCTTTCTACTTCTCTGCAACGCACCATTGAAACAAAATCAAAATATGCATACAAATACAGTGTTAATTGTAATATGTCCTAAAATGACATCAAATCTAACAAGATATTATATTACAGGTATTTATTGAAAATCGATAATTTACGATTATTTGTATCATTTATATAAACTGCATTAGTGTTCGAAGTGCCGCAAAAATTTACAGCAAATTTTATAGTCATTTTTGTTTTGAAGATAAAACAAAGATATTTAAAAAAAACTTTGTCCTGTCAGATTTTGATATTGCTACCTAAATTATTTTGCATTCACGACTGATATATCATATCAGGAATAATTTTTCGGTATTTTTTTTTTAATGTAAATTTTCATTATTGATATATTGTTCCAGAGTTATTCATGAGATATGAGACAACTGTGTTCCCGTAGTAGATTCTTGTACTTTTTGTGGCTCTAAGAAATATCGACCAATGAAAAGTCGCAAAAAATAGCCCAAAGAAAAATTACCCAAAAATTTAGAAACTGCCAAAAAAAAAATATGAAAAGCGCAGCAAAAAAAAAATTAAGTGTTGCCAAAAATATACAAAACTTTAAAAAATGGCCAAAAATTAAGAAATATATTCCATATGAAAATTCAATCAAAAGTCGTCTAAAACTTATTTATATTTTTAAATATTTATTTATGTAGATGTATATTTTTCATTAATATATGAGGTACAATGCATTTGCGTAATCAGTTAAGATTTCACATGCCATTACAGTTCCATCTAGAGGACAATGGCAAAAACAAAGAGCTGTTCACATTACAAGACTTGTAATTGTAATTGGCTAAGTTAATGTAGAGAAAGCTAAAAATTGGAAAAGCTCAGCTTGTTCGTAAAAACTCTCGTATATAAAAAGAAAAATCATTTCTTATGTTCTTTTCTTTCAAATGTAAAGTAAAATAGTTGATTAAGCATGAGTTGAAGTAATAGGCAGAAAGATGCTGAAGATGAACAAGTCGCTTTGTTCGAAAGTAGCTACTCCATCTAGCGCTGTCTTCATTTTTTTTTCCAATATTTCTTTTACATTACAAAAATTATTATCTTTCTTTCATTAGAAAAATATATACATGATCTTAAACCGAACAATATATGACTAATTATAGCCCATATATTAATATAATGAATTGGTTTTGCCTATATAATGTATTCATATAAACTAGCAGATTACAGCCCTCGAAATTCAAGTGCAAACTCATTTAATACATGCCCTAAAGGTATGCTACTCAATTTTAGCCAATTCACAATTTAAAAATTATTTAAAAATGATTATTATCGTTATTGGTTTATGTCCAAAATTATTTTTCAATTCAACACAATTATTATTGTGAATGAAGAAAACAAACTAAAAACACACTAACAAATTTAAAAAACAGAGACAGCATTGAGTACTTTTATGTATTTGTTAGCAGCAATACCAAACGGTGTAAATCTGTAAACTTTTTGGACAGTTAAGAAGAAATGCCTTTCAAACAAATTATCGGTCACAAGAAATCGCCTTACCTATTAATTTTATAGATGCTTAGTACATAGTTAAAAAAATAATTGAAGAGTTCCTTGTACAACCGCATGGCAATGTGGGCAAACTAGTTGTTTACATTTTTAAAACGCTGGGTACTCCTTGTGCCGCAGGCGAAAAAATTTAACAAAAAAAACTTAAAATTGCAACAACCAGTTTCTAGAATTTTATTTAATTTTTCGCCTACAGCGCTTGAAGAATGCAAGCAACCAGTTTGGCGAAGCGACTGAGCTGTTTTTCTGCCCACATTTTCATGCAGTTGTACAAGACATACTTCAATAATTTTTTTTTACCTGTATACTAAGTATCTATAATATTAATAGGCTAGGCGATTTCTTGTGACTGATGTTTTGTTCTACCGTTTTATCCCGATTTTGACCAAACGTAAATTATTTTAAATGTATTCCTTTTTAGCCGTTTTGCAGATTTATGGATTTTTAAATTTTTTCCTTTGTTTTGAGTAAAT
This sequence comes from Cordilura impudica, assembly GCA_963682025.1. Classification (NCBI taxonomy): domain Eukaryota; kingdom Metazoa; phylum Arthropoda; class Insecta; order Diptera; family Scathophagidae; genus Cordilura; species Cordilura impudica. Next base: position 154,325,053 of record OY821517.1, read on the forward strand.
TGCATTTAAAGTTGCTACTAACACATACATAAAATTATACAATGCTATATGTGTGTCTATTAAATTTGTTAGTGTTTGTAATAAAAATGAGTTTGTTTTTGTGTTCATTTGTGAATTGGCTATAACTGATAAGCATACTTTTAAGGTCTTTATTTAATGAAAAAATAAAATTACCTAGAATTTGCACCCGAATTTCGAGGGCTGGAATCTGCTAGTTTATATGAATACATAAAAAAAAAATTTATTTACATACAATATTTAACTCTTATTTGGTAGACGTGAAGATTTAGAGTATTTTTTATGGATTTCGACTACAATTTAATAAAGTTAAAGAAACGCGAAATGGCCCAAATTTGTGGGTCATTTTTCTTTTAGTTTTTCGTTATGAAAAATTTTCGAAAAACAGCAAAAAAAAAATACAAAAAGTAAGCGACAAATTTGGGTCATTTCCAATTTCTTCATTTGAGGGAATTTTGTATTATTCTTAATATTAAGTTAAACTCTTTTGATATTTTTTAATAAGAAAATGTATTCAGTTGTTCTCCAGCATTGACAAAATCGCAGGAGCATCTCCTTCTAAAATCCCCAATTTTATATATAAAAAAAAACAAAATAAATAATTATCCATAGAATATTAAATTTTGACTGTTTTTGTTGTCTGAAGACCAGAACACTTTAAAAAAAAACTATGCGAGTCCGATCACAGGAAGATGTGTAAACAGCTATTTACACATCAATTAAAATCAAATAGTAAGCGCCATCTATGTATAGCAAGCAATTGCTATGGTTGTTATACTTGATGGTTGTAGTTGTTTGTCATACATTCATGGCGCTTTCTGTTGGTAGTGGAATTAGCTAAATAAATTTAAATCATAATCTTTGCACCAATACACCTATATATATCCTTACATCGATTTTCCCTTACGCTGTTTTTGTGATTGTATTGTGAAATAGATTTTTAGCCCCTTGAGGGCATAGATGTTTACACATCAAACAAAAAGAAGATAGAAAATTACAGCTGGTCCAGACCGACTATACGATACTCTTTACCATGCGTTTAGATATCCTATCTCTTAGGTCCAACTAATTAGATATAGAAAATAAGTATAAACCAAATTTGAGTGCCAATGTTATTATTTTTTTTCTGCCCTCGGATATGAAATAATTTATATCGGATGCAATATTTTTGTGGAAACTACGCCGAGAAATGGACCGATCCTGATCATTTTTGGTAAGGTCACTTTTATTTTGCAAAAACACATACAAACTAAATTTAAGAAAAATTTTATTTTTGTTTTTTTTTATTTGGTTTAAGTAAATACCGAGAATCAGCTATAACTAACAATTGTCCTATAGGGTTTATGTTTGAGCTACTGATAATTGGATATCATAAACATAAACAAGCCCAATTTGACCCAGATCTGTGTGATGGTTTGAATATTGTGGTCTTTTAAGTCGAACTCATAGTGGTCATTAGTACGTGCACTAGGTCTGAACATGAAGCGATTTTAACCAATTTTAATAGAAGCTTCCATACTGAATTTCATCAATATATTTTCATATTTGCGACCTGTAGTTTGTATGGACACACAGACGGACGGGCGGACAGATGGACATCGCTAAATCGACTCAGACAGTAATTCTGATTTGGTTTATGATTATTTTTTATAATCAGTTATATGAACCTACAAACGCATGGTATGGGGTATGGCATAGCCTGTCTGGACCGACTATAATTTTCTTATATTTTTTTTTTCGTAACGTTTTTATTTATTAATAGAGTAGAAGAGATGTTTATCTATTAGTGATATTTTAAATATTAAATCAAGCATACATCAGTTTTTTTTTTTTTATTCTATTTTGTACATGCATATATATAAATAAAAATTACAACTATACCAAGTCAATATAGCGCTCTTCTTTGTGTCTATTTATATATCTAGTCAGCAGATAAATTTAAGCTTTCAACACTTCAGATTAAATTTAAATGCGAAATTGTGTTAAATATAACTGAAACACAATTTTCCTACTTCAATGAACTTCAATGAACTTCAATGTAACAACACCCCAGTTTTACCTTTAATATATTATATACAATTCTCCACTAAGTACATAATATGGAATGAGTGATAGGCAGCCTGACTGACTGCTTTGTAACTGATAAGCTCTTTTAACAGTTTTGGTACAGTTGAGTATTTTTCCTTCTCACTCTATATTATACAAAATTTCTTTTTAATCCAATGAATGCATTTTCCAAACGATTGAACAGTGTTGAAAAGATAAATGTTATATGTTTTTTTTTATCACATTGTATTTGTAAGGCGCAACAACGTTCTACTCGTTTCAAAGAAATAGTAAAGAATTTTTTTAATTTTTATAATATTTTAAATGCGAATGTGTCCAGGAAAAGAAATTCAGTCACTTTAAAGAACTAGCTTTTTCATTAGTTCCAAAGAAAGAAATTTAAACAACATTAATAAAAAATATTTTAAAAAGAAAAACTTAAATTTAAGGTTTTCACATTATAAGTTGAGTATATGCAAATTAGTTTTGGGACAAAAAAATTTTCAACCGAGCAATCAAAAGGTTTAAAAATGGTAAAATAACAAATTATATTAAAAAAAGAATTTAAAATTGTTGAAATAAAAAATTTGTATAAGAAAAGTTAAAATAAAAAAAAAAAAATTTAAATGTTTGTGTTTTGCGAAGTAGTAAAAGTTTATTTTGGGAAAAGATAAAATAATATGCATATTTAAGATAAAAAAAAAAACTATTGCACAGAAGTGATCCTAAGCACAAGCTAGAAATTATATTAAGGGACCCATTAAAGAAATTTCATACTTTGATAATTTCCTGTTAATGCACTGATAATTTTTCGTTTTTTACCACTTCCAAATTGAAAGCAAAATATATAATTTATTTCTATGAAGCTCCTTCGTCTAATGGACATCTACAGTAAATATGTAATGACAGAAGTGAAGTTTTTAGAGTTAAGCACTGATATTTTTTTGCTAAAGGAAGTACATCACAGTTTCAAAGTGACCGATATTTAGCCTACTTTACGTAACCATTTTATGTCAGCTGGCTTAAATTTTTTGATGTTTGATAAAGGTAAAATTAGAATTATCATATTTTTGGGGAGCTTAAATATTTGAATACAATAATGTTAAACAATTTTGATAGATTTTGTTTTGCTCAACCTTTTTAAAGATTATATTAGACATTTAAATGGGAATTCTAAGAATTTTTTATTTGGTTCATACAAATAAATTTCTTTTTAAAATTAAGTATTTAATGATAAGTGCTATAATGGTCGCTTTTTGCGCCTTTCAGCGTTAAGTCCTTTTAATACTTGTATTAAAGTGACAGTGCTAAAAGAAATGTGGGTAAGACGAAATGAACACGGATGTCTTTGCTTCACAATGCGAAGTATGTTACTAATTGTAGCACCTTCCAACTGTATTGCGGCTAATATGCTATAAACAACATTTTTTTTTTAAATAAAAAAAAAAATCGTGAAATTCATAAAGTAGTTAAGAAAAATGAACCATTTTTGCTGAAAATGGTAAAATTTTCCAATCGAGTATAATAATAATTGCTCGTTGGGTTTTTATACCCTTTATAATCTACCACCTTGGCAATTGATTATACCAATTATCTGACCACCACTTTAGCAATGCTTAATACAATCAATACAGACTATTGTCGTTTATTAAGCAGCTCGTGAGATTGTCGCATGAATTGTATGTAAATGTAATAATTTAATTAATTTTCAGTGAAATAAGATTGTGGTAAATGACATGAAGTGGTCGTACAAATATACATGCACAGCCACATGCAAACAGTATGAACATTTTGCCTCTGAATTAAGACCAAAATTACATTTGACACTACAAAACATTGGGCAATATACTGTATTTCTTTTAAATGACAATAAAAAAAATATTTGGTTATACGTCTCGAAACAGAATAGCATTCTGAATCGATTTAATCATATTTGTGCAATATACAAATATAAATGTTCTTAAATTTATGTAAGAGTCACGTTGTAAAAACGGGTGTATGTTAATAAATTTTATTGCATGTAGATAACGGCTTCACTGAGTCTACCCAATATACTGCCAACCGAATTTCAGTGAATTTTGGGTTAGTTGCAATTAGAACTCTATTAGCATTTAATAACAAAGAAAATAATCTGCTGCTGAAAAAATATTTGTTATACAATCGAAAGTTGAGTAGTAAAACTTTTTGATGTGTAAACATCTATGCGATCAGGGGCGTAAAAATCACAAACTTCCCTTACGGAAGCGGAACTATTTACGGAAATGGAAGCTACAATTATTTAGCTGATTCATCAACCAACAGAAAGCGCCATGAATGTATAGCATACAACTGCAACCATCAAATATGACAAACATAGCAGTTGCTTGCTATACACATGTAGATAGCGCTTACTGCCTGAATATATGTTTTTATTCACAAACCACAATGATTTCCAGAATTGCACCAAAATATTTCAGTATTTTGTTTAGTTTTATTTGAGTTCTAAAGAAAGCCGCGTCTTTACTCTATTTGGAAATGTTTTTTCTGTTTTTTTCTTTTTTCAATATAGTAATATTGACACAATTATATGTTGACAACTTTCATTAATAAACATTTTTAGTAGTTATTACTATTTTTCATAATAAAACAAAATTTTTTTAAATAATACAATCTATATATATAAAATTCATTTTCTGTTTGTTTGTTTGTTTGTTTGTTTGTTTGTTTGTTTGACCGCTATACAAATTTTTATTTTTCAACGGATTTTCCTGAAATTTTGTACACACGATCTCTATACCCCAGGAAAGGTCGCCATATACTTTTTACCAGCCACGCCTACTTCTACGCCCACTTTTTATGTAAAATTCATTTTCTGTTTTATTCATATTTGTTCACTATACAAATTTTTATTTGTTAACAGATTTCTCTGAAATTCGGTACTCACGATCCCTGTACTCCAGCTAAGGTCACCATATACTTTTTATCGACCACGCCTACTTTTACGCCCACTTTTTATATACAATTCATTTTCTGCTTTTTGGTATATTTGTTCGCTATACAAATTATTATTTTTCAACAGATTTCTCTGAATTTTGCTACACACGATCTCCATACTCCAGGAAAGGTCGCCATATGGTTCTTATCGGCCACGCCTACTTCTGCGCCCACTTTTTCTATACAATTCGTTTTCTGTTTTTTGGTATATTTGTTCGCTACACAAATTTTTATTTTTCAACGGAATTCTCTGAAATTTGGTACACACGATCTCTGTACTCCAGGAAAGGTCGCCATATGCTCCGTACCGGCCACTCCTACTTTAATGCCCACTTTTTGTACACAATTCATTTTGTTTTTTGGTATATTTGTTCGCTATACAAATTTTTATTTTTCAACCGATTTCTTTGAAATTTTCTACACACGATCCCAGCACTCCAGAGAGATAGCCATATGATTCTTGCCGGTCACGCCTACTTCTACGCCCACTTTTTATACAAAATTAATTTTCTGTTTTTGGTACATTTGTTCACTATAAAAATTTTTATTTTTCGAGGGATGTCTAAAATTTGGTCACACGACCTCTATACTACAGGGAAGGTCACCAGACCCTTCTTACAAGCCACTTCTATGTATATAAAACTTATTTTTTTCCTTTTATTTGTTTCTTTATTTGATTGCTATACAAACTTTTATTTTTCAATGGCTTTCTCCGAAAAATAGTACATATTCCAAGGAAGGCCGCCATATGAATTTTACCGACCACGCTTACTTTTACGCCCAATTTTCATATAAAATTCACATTTTGTTGTGTGGTATATTTCTTCCCTATACAAATTTGTACTTTTCAACGGATTTCTCTGAAATTTGGTTTACACGGAAATAACTACACGGTGAACAAATTCACCAAACTTAAAAAAAGGCACCCAAAAGAAATGAACAAATTCCCCATTTTTTTTTTAAATCGAAAGAAAAAATTAACTTATCCCCAAATTCATTCTTAAATTTTTACATATTTTTATTTAATGAATTTTGTTAAATATTTATTTTAGTAAACATTTGCATACTGCTCTCAATATATGTCCTACAATAAATGCATTTAAAATGAGTTTTGTTTTCAATAGCACGGGGAATATAGCTTAGCTGGAATATCGGAATGATCTGAAAAATATATTTTGACAATTAAAATAAGTTGGCAACAGCTGCGCGGCAGCACAGGTGTGGTTGCCAAATGCGCGGAAGCGGCGCGCGGCGCGCGACCGCGGACTCGAACTCGGACGCGACGGATGCGGACGTGACGCGCTCTCGGAACACAGCTCAGCTAAAATATCGCAATGCTCTAAAAAATATGTTTTAGGAATTAAAATAAGTTAACGAAAACTAAGCGGCAGCACGGGTAGTAGTTGCGAGGAAGCGGCGCGCAGTGCGCTACCGCGGACTCGTATGCGACGGATGCGGACGCGACGCACTCTCGGAACACAGCCCAGCTAAAATATCGTAATGCTCCAAAAAATATGTTTTAGGAATTAAAATAAGGTAACGAGAACTAAGCGGCAGAACGGGTAGTAGCTGCGAGGAAGCGGCGCGAGGCGCACGGACGCGGACGCGACGCGCTCGCGGAACACATCTCAGCAAAAATATCGCAATGATCTGAAAAATATATTTTGGCGATTAAAATAAGTTGACAACAACTGCGCGGCAGCACGGGTCTGGCTGCCAAACGCGCGGAATCGGCGGTCGCGGAACACAGCTAAGTGAAATGTCGTATGATAAATTTTATCTACGTATGTGAAATAATTACCTGTTGATCAAAGTAGGACACACATATACTATAAGCAGTTGCTTAAAGAAACCTTGCGACACAATATTAAACGTCGCATTAGTATTTCATTTCTGAAACTTGAATTTGATTTCTCTGCTCAATGGTGATCACTTATTGAATGAAGTAATTCAATTTTTAAAAGTTCTGATTCCTTTAATTTGCAAACGATTCCGTTATATTTGATGTTTATAAATTAACTTAAAAAATACTTAAAGCGGTTTCACAACTTATTTTTGAAGCATTTTTGCTTCAGCATCTTAAAAAACTTCTAAATTAAAAAATCAAAAAATTTTGAATTGAAATAAAAAATTAATGTACTGTCCATACAAATTTTTAAGTACTCAGCGCTTGGTATCCCGGGCAAGACCGGGTAAAAACAGCTAGTCTATATATATAAAATTCATTTTCTGTTTGTTTGTTTGTTTATTTGTTTGTTTGTTTGTTTGACCGCTATACAAATTTTTATTTTTCAACCGATTTCCCTGAAATTTTGTACACACGATCTCTATACCCCAGGAAAGGTCGCCATATGCTTTTTACCGGCCACGCCTACTTTCACGCCCACTTTTTATGTAAAATTCTTTTTCTGTTTTATTCATATTTGTTCACTATACAATTTTTTATTTGTTAACAGATTTCTCTGAAATTCGGTACACACTATCCCTGTACTCCACCTAAGCTCATTATATACCTTTTATCGACCACGCCTACTTTTACGCCCACTTTTTATATACAATTCCTTTTCTGCTTTTTGGTATATTTGTTCGCTATAAAAATTATTATTTTTCAACGGATTTCTCTGAATTTTGGTATACACGATCTTTGTATCCCAGGCCAGGTCACCGGGTGATTCTTTCGGCCACACCTACTTTTACGCCCACTTTTTGTATACAATTCGTTTTCTGTTTTTTGGTATATTTGTTTGCTATACAAATTTTTATTTTTCAACGGAATTCTCTGAAATTTGGTACACACTATCTCTGTACTCCAGAAAAGCTCGCCATATGCTTCGTACCGGCCACGCCTACTTTAACACCCACTTTTTGTATACAATTCATTTCGTTTTTTGGTATATTTGTTCCCCATACAAATTTTTATTTTTCAACCGATTTCTCTGAAATTTGGTACACACGATCTCTCTGCTCCAGGGAAGGTCGACATATTCTTCGTTCCGGTCACGCCTAATTTTACGCCCTCTTTTTGTATACAATTCATATTCTGTTTTTTGGTACATTTGTTCGCTCGCCATATAATTCTTGCCGGCCACGCCTACTTCTACGCCCACTTTTTATACAAAATTAATTTTCTGTTTTTTGGTATATTTGTTCACTATAGAAATTTTTATTTTTCTAGGGATTTCTAAAATTTGGTCACACGATTTCTATACTACAGGGAAGGTCACCATATGCTTCTTACAGGCAACGCCTACTTTGCGCCAACTTCTATGTATATAAAACTTATTTTTTTCCTTTTATTTGTTTCTTTATTTGATTGCTATACAAACTTTTATTTTTCAATGGCTTTCTCCGAAATTTAGTACATATTCCAGGGAAGGTCGCCATATGATTTTTACCGACCACGCCTACTTTTACGCCCAATTTTCATATAAAATTCACATTTTGTTGTGTGGTATATTTCTTCCCTATACAAATTTGTACTTTTCAACGGATTTCTCTGATATTTGGTTTACGCGGAAATAACTACACGGTGAACAAATTCCCCAAACTTAAAAAAAAGTACCCAAAAGAAATGAACAAATTCCCCTTTTTTTTAATCGAAATAAAAATTGAACTTACTCCCCAAATTCATTCTTAAATTTTTACATATTTTTATTTAATGAATTTTGTTAAATATTTATTTTAGTAAACATTTGCATACTGCTCTCAATATATGTCCTACAATAAATGCATTTAAAATGAGTATTCTTTTCAATAGCGTCATTTCGTTACGCGGAAGCTACGCGCACGGGGAATACAGCTTAGGTAGAATATCGGAATGATCTGAAAAATATATTTTGACAATTAGAAACAGCTGCGCGGCAGCACTGGTGTGGTTGCCAAATGCACGAAAGCGGCGCGCGGCGCGCGACCGCTGACTCGGACGCGACGGATGCGGACGCGACGCGCTCTCGGAACACAGCTCAGCTAAAATATCGCAATGATCTAAAAAATATGTTGTAGGAATTAAAATAAGTTAACGAGAACTAAGCGACAGAACGGGTAGTAGCTGCGAGGAAACGGCGCGAGGCCCGCGGACGCGGACGCGACGGATGCGGACGCGACACGCTCGCGGAACACAGCTCAGCTAAAATATCGCAATGATCTGAAAAATATATTTTGGCGATGAAAATCAGTTGACAACAACTGCGCGGCAGCACTGGTGTGGCTGCCAAACGTGCGGAAGCGGCGCGCGGTGCGCGACCGCGGACGCGACGGATGCGGACGCGACGCGCTCGCGGAACACAGCTCAGCAAAAATATCGCAATGATCTGAAAAATATATTTTGGCGATTAAAATAATTTGACAACAACTGCACGGCAGCATGGGTCTGGCTGCCAAACGCGCGCAATCGTGGGCGACTCGCTCGCGGAACACAGCTTAGTGAAATGTCGTATGATAAATTTTATCTACGTATGTGAAATAATTACCTGTTGATCAAAATAGGCCACACATATACTATAAGCAGTTGCTTAAAGAAACCTTGCAACACAATATTAAACGTCGCATTAGTCTTTCATTTCTGAAACTTGAATTTGACGTCTCTGCTCAATGATGATCACTTATTGAATGAAGTAATTCAATTTTTAAATGTTGTGATTCCTTTAATTTGCGAACCATTCCGTTATATTTGATGTTTATAAATAAACTGAAAAAAAAAAAAACTTAAAGCGGTTTCGCAACTTATTTTTGAAGCATTGTTGCTGCAGCATCTTAAAAAACTTCTAAATTAAAAAATCAAAAAATTTTTAATTAAAATAAAAAATGAATTTACTGCCCATACAAATTTTTGGGGAGAAAGTTCATTTTATTGAGGAATTTGTTAATTGGGGACTAAGTACTCAGCGCCTGGTAAGCATAGTGAACCATTTTTCAAGTCAAAGGCCTTTGTATCCCGGGCAAGACCGGGTAAAACAGCTAGTAAATAAATAAAATAATAAACACATGTTACCGATAGTAGAGTTTAAAGGTTTTTAGTAAAATCACTTTACAAATATCTCGGGTCGAATCGTCGCATTCATTATCGAAAATTTTCAATCGAAATTATTTTTTTATTTTCCCAAATAATATACAAAGCGTAATTTAACTCTGTCACAGATAGCAAGTTATTATTCATAGTTAATAGTAAAAGTGGAAAGAGGTCTGACGATTGTCCGTCTTCTTTAAATAATAAACCAAAATATGCAATTTCGACTGATTTTATTCGATATTGAATGCGACGATTTGCCCCTTGCATATTTTGATGTGATTTGATCTATATGCGCAGGGGGGTAAATTTCTATTTCACAATATAATCGCAAAAACAGCGTAACACATCGGTGTGAGCTGAAGCGTAAATCGGTGTGAATTTATATGATTGTATTTGTGAAAAATTATGATATGTTAATTTCTAAACATTTTCCAATTGTCTTTCAAAAAACATCAATTGTATTTCAGAAAACATCATTTGAATTTCAGAAAACATAAATAGAATTTCAGAAAACATCAATATAATTTCAGAAAACATCATTCGAGTTTCAGAAAACATCAACTGTATTTCAGAAAACATCATTTGAATTTCAGAAAACATAAATAGAATTTCAGAAAACATCAATTGTATTTCAGAAACCATCAATTGTATTTCAGAAAACATCATTTGAATTTTAGAAAACATAAATAGAATTTCAGAAAACATCAATAGAATTTCAGAAAACATCATTTGAATTTCAGAAAACATCAATATAATTTCAGAAAACATCAATTGTATCACTAGAATTTCAGAAAACATCAATTGTATTTCAAAAACCATCAATATAATTTCAGAAAACATTATTTTAATTTCAGAAAACATAAATAGAATTTCAGAAAACATCAATATTATTTCAGAAAACATCATTTGAATTTCAGAAAACATAAATAGTATTTCAGAAAACATCAATTGTATTTCAGAAAACATCATTTGAGTTTCAGAAAACATCAATTGAATTTCAGAAAACATCAATTGTATTTCAGAAAACATCATTCGAGTTTCAGAAAACATCAATTGAATTTCAGAAAGCATCAATAGAATTTCAGAAAACATCAATTGTATTTCAAAAACCATCAATATAATTTCAGAAAACATTATTTGAATTTCAGAAAACATAAATAGAATTTCAGAAAACATGAATATAATTTCAGAAAACATCAATATAATTTCAGAAAACATCAATTGTATCAATAGAATTTCAGAAAACATAAATTGTATTTCAAAAACCATCAATATAATTTCAGAAAACATTATTTTAATTTCAGAAAACATAAATAGAATTTCAGAAAACATCAATATTATTTCAGAAAACATCATTTGAATTTCAGAAAACATAAATAGTATTTCAGAAAACATCAATATAATTTCAGAAAACATCAATTGTATTTCAGAAAACATCATTTGAGTTTCAGAAAACATCAATTGAATTTCAGAAAACATCAATTGTATTTCAGAAAACATCATTCGAGTTTCAGAAAACATCAATTGAATTTCAGAAAGCATCAATAGAATTTCAGAAAATATCAATTGTATTTCAAAAACCATCAATATAATTTCAGAAAACATTATTTGAATTTCAGAAAACATAAATAGAATTTCAGAAAACATGAATATAATTTCAGAAAACATCAGCTGAATTTCAGAAAACATAAATAGTATTTCAGAAAACATCAATATAATTTCAGAAAACATCAATTGTATTTCAGAAAACATCAATTGAATTTCAGAAAACATCAATTGCATTTCAGAAAACATCAACTGAATTTCAGAAAACAGCATAATCGACTTATTTTTTATGCACTGGAAAACATGATTTGATGTTTTGTTTAATTATTAGATGTTTACACATCTCCCTTGTGATCGGACTCACATGATTTTTTTTTCTGTGTATACATAAAAATAATTTTTTTTGATCCAAATAAATTACATTAATAAATATGGCCATAATCTGACTGACTTAAGTTTGTTATTACTCCATTCGACAAACCACACAAAAAGTGGAAAGTTTCTTTCTTTACTAGATCTACTCATAATTTGGTATACATTTTGGTAAAGTTACTCAAATTCACCACAATTATTTTTTTTTAATCCATACATACAGAGAAATAGTATATATTCTGGAAAAAGTCGTTAACGTAAAACACCAGAGTCCATGCTTTAAATGAAAAAGGGCCTTTTTAAGAAAAGCACTTGCAAGGAAAATTAAGGCCTTTAAGAAAATGTCCTATTTTAAAAACATAGACTTATTTACGAAAAGACACCATAGAAAAAACTTCACAATGCTTCCTTTGTATAATTATTTTTTAAAGAAATATCGGTTTTATACATGTCCATATATATTAGAGCGCCCATAAACAAAAAGTGTTATTTTTTCCGCTCTCCGCTCATTTTTTAGTATATTGGGCATAAAAAATAGTATTCGTCCAAAAAATTTTTCAATCGGATGCAAACCGGCCAGTCCGTCACGACTTTTAGCCTAAAAATGGAGTAAAATTAGTTCCAAGCTTCGATGAGCTATAGCTCGTAAGCCGGATGACCTTCGGAAAATACACCTTAAGCATTTGTATTGCAAATAAATAGGGAAACATTTTTCTCCTATAAATTTTTGACCTAGCTATGACCCTTCATGGTGTTTTAAGGGTCAAACTTCAAATTTGCAGTCGAATTTTTTTTCAAACGTAAATTAGTAAATTTATTTATAAATCTATTTAGGTTTGACTATTGCCAAATTGTAAAGTATTATATGTAGTTTCCATAGAAAATAAGACATTTTTAAAACATATCGCTTATTCCATGACAGAGTAAAAAACAATGAAAAATCAACAAATTTTTAATTTAAAAAAAAAAAATTAAAAATCTTGTTTTGAAAAGTTATTTTCTAAATATTCTACAAATTTCTTTTTGGAAAAGCTTTTTGTGGAAGATTTTTACACTGCTGTTCCATTGCATGTAAGAGAAATTGTTTCTGCTCTTCTTGGTGAGTTAAAACAGCATTGAATCGCGTTATTAATGCAACTCCACGTTCTGTAATACATTTAGAACTAGAAGCTTTTCAACTTTTTTTTTTGCCGCAAGGTACTCTTCATTTCTATTCCATCTACTCGGATTAGTCATCAAAAATGTTGGATTTTTTTTTTTGTAACAAAGTCACTTAGTTGCATAGAGGCGAATGAGCACATTTTGGTTTATCAGGATGACCTATTTTTGTCAAATTTAATAACATAATTATTTTCATATCAACATGAACATCATCGTCAAAAAAGGCCAAAGCTATATTAAATTCATTTAAGTAAAAGAGATGTCGAAGGAGTTTGTTTTGCACCGCAACCCCTATGTCTCTCTCAATGACCTTAAACTTGTCCATATCCTTTAAAAGGTTTAAATCATTGGCAGGTGCTTTTGGTACCACTTGACACAAAAACCAGTATTTGAAGTATATTGTAACGACGAAAATGTTTAACCCTCTAATATTTTTCAATTGCTGAGCTGAAATTATAATGATTTCCTTTATGATTTTAAAACAATATAAAAATAAATTTCACACATCTTACCAGTGAGATTGAATTGCTTTCTAAAAAGAAAGATTTTTAAAGAATATATAACCTTTGCCATCCACCGGGCATGACTGACGGCAGCTGGCTGAGAAATTTTATAATTTGAATTTTTTATCCGAGGAAAAGCAATCCCAATTTCAGCATTTCTATGTAGTCGTGTCTGGTACTGTCCACTTTATTCTGGATTTGATCATTAATGGATTCAATTATTTCGTTCCGAATGCCAATCTGAAAATGTCTGCTAATATTAAGATTCAAAGTACCAGATTCAAAATTATCGTGTTGTAGCTCAGGCCATGAAGTTCGAAATTTTTCGAATAAACTTATTTTAGGACCAGATGTTGTTGATTCTATAGTCGCTTTAACTGCAGCTCCGGCAAGCAGCTCCATTATGTGATGGCGACATGCCAAATACAGCAAATGTCTGCCTAGTTTTTGTTCCAGTACAGCACAAGCTCCTATTGATGAACTGGTGTTGCTACTTGTTGTGTCAAAGCACATGACCATTAGGTTATCCTGCACATTCCAGTCTTGAAGTGCAGAGTACATAGCGTCAGCTTCAATAGCACCTGATTGTCTAGTTAGTTTTGGTACACCTAAAATTTTTGTTTCACCGCAAGCAGATAATATTATTGCCAACCTATTGCATTTTACATGACTCGTACTGGTACAGTCTTTTAAAACTTTTCCATCCCAGTGGACAATAAAAGCCGAGTTAGTATGAAATTTCTCTTTTGTAATTTGAACAAGTAAGAAAATTATAGTCGGTCTAGACCGACTATACGATACCCTATACCATGCGTTTAGAGACCCTATCTCTCAGTCCCAACTAACTGGATATAGAAAATAAGCATAAACCAAATTTTAGTGGGATTTTTCTTAATTTTTTTGGCTGCAGATATGAAAAATTTCATATCGGATGCTATATCTATATGGGGACTAGGCCCAAAAATGGACCGATCCAGACCATGTTTGATAAAGTCTCTTGTATTTTCCAAGAATATATACAAACAAAATTTGAGAAGAATCAGTGCAATATTTTTGTTTTTTGATAGATTTAAGTGAAGATCGGGAAGCAGCTCTATATGGGGCCTATGACTAAGAGTTGTCCAATAGGGATCATTTTTGGACTACCGATTAATGGATGTAATATATACATACAAACCCAATTTGACTAAGATTTGTATGATAATTTGGATCTTATGGCAATATATGTTGATTTCATAGGGGTCATTTGTATGGGGGCTAGGTCTGAACATGGACCGATTCTCACCAATTTCAACAGCGTTCATCCCATGGCCGATAAAAGATCAAATACCAAACTTCGTCAAAATATATTTATATTTGCGACCTGCAGCTTGATTAAAATCTTTACATGGACACACAGACGGACGGACGGACTGACGGACATCGTTAAATCGAATCAGATAGTGATTCTGATTCGATCGGTATAATTAAAGATGGGTGTAGGTCAAATATTTTTGGTTGTTACAAACAGCAGCAGAAAGTCATTATACCCAAACCACATAGTGGTATAGGGTATAAAAATCTTTTCTCTGTTGTTGAGACGTTGCAATCTTATATATTCCGGTGAAATATTTAATGTACTAACGTCAATGCCCAAATTATATGCAGTTTGGCCAATAATAACTGCGGCTCTCTTGTTACTTACTTGGAACCTGGCTAAGGCTTGGGTCATTCCAGATTCAATAATGCTTTGAGATTGTTGTGGATTAACACTATCTGTGTTCATAAATGCAAAAAAATTTTGATTATTATCCTCTTGGAGGCCATAGGGTGAAAATATTCAACAACGGGGAACAATGGGGAAATAGTCTCACACTATGACCTGAAAGAAGTCAATGGCTGGAATTTTTTCCGATTTACGAGGGCCGGACTTTGAGACCTTACGATTGATGTATAAGATAAGGTTGCTCTTAATTCAGGATAGATAAAAAAATACACTTTCCGAAAAAAGGGCAAAAAAGGGCGAAATTTTTTGTCAGAAAAGTAAACGGCATTAGAAAACATATATTTGATTTTTGAATAACTATTTGTAACGGGGTTTTGTCGTAGGCTGGGTTAACCAGTCGTGGCCAGGGTCTACGTAAAGACCGTTAAAACCTTAAGAAATAATAAAGCAGATACTCTACCATTTCTCGCGGTTGCTTACAAAACTGAATTTATTAGTATCTTTATGCATATAAATATATTCCAATAACGATACAATCGGCAAATGGTTCTTCGTCTTACTCGGATCCCCTAGGCTTCTTATTGATGATCGGCTAGTATTCGTGGCAATATCGGTATATCGGTGATTCTGCTACTTATATTGATGGCAGTCGGTTATATTGGTTTTGGGCTGCTTGCATCCGTATATATTTTTTAAAAGTCTTTGTCGAATATTAGATTTAGATTTAGTTTTCAAGAAATCCTAACATAGAAGTGTACACACAGATAACTGATTCGTTATGCCAACCGAATTGTAAAGGGCGTTTGTTTTTACTTAGATAAAATTTAAACGGACTATTAAGCTGTGCTCGCTTTTTGTCATTTATGATCAGTATTATATGGTAAACTACCTTGATTAGATTTGCACTTGAACAATGCTACCAGATTATAAGAATTTAATTTGAGAATTAGTCATCGATTCGCGCAACCTATAGATTTCTTAGTGGTTTTTATGGCACACATAATCGTCCATCGGTGCAGTATTTAACTACGTGGAAACTTTTGCTCAAAGATCTTGGTTTAAACTCTATTAAATCCGGTTGGTGTAGGAATTGAGGTCACTAGACCAACATATGCATCGTTCATTCGCCGATTGAGCTCTTGGGCTGTTGATAGTTTATTGCAAAATTGTGTTTAACGATGAGGCTCACTTTTGGCTAATGGGTTTGTTAACAAACAAAACTGCCACATACGGAGTGATAACAGTATACGACAGGCGGTACAGGCTCCATTACATCCATATATAAGCATCGTCTAGTTTATGCGGATGAACGAGCAACAATTGTTGTCTTGGAGGCCAAAATTGTTCGTGCTATTTGTGATATACGGTTAGCACTGCTCGAAAAAGTGACCCAAAATTGGATATCCAGAATGCGATTCGTCTAGAGCAGCTGGGGCTTGGCCATAAGCCCGCAATCATTTTCAAATATTAATACCACGTATTTATCTTTTGAATGATTTTTTATTTTTTTTTTGTGTTAAAATCAAATTTTGTATGTTATTGTTTACAGTTCCACGTTACATCGGCTTTAAGGTGTCCTAAATAATTTAAAGTCAATTCTGTATGCTTATACATGGGGGTTTCATGTCAAGTGAAAAGAATTTAAAAACCCATGTCTTCCGATTGGGATGAAATTTGCACCAAGGTTAGTCCTATTGGTTAGTTGTTCAGACGCAGTTTTTCAATAAGGTCGGTCACGAACTCTATGAGTTAGAGGGGGTCAAAATTTAACATTTTGAGCAAACAGGTGTTTTTGCTCATCCATGTAATTTTTTACCTATTGTTCTTAGAAAAATTTGTCCCGAATAGTTTAGACAGATATTTCTTCAGTCTTTCGTGAAAAAACTTAAAAAAAATTTTTTGCTGACTTTTTTTTTGCAAAATCAAAAATTTTTTGACTTTTTTTTCGAAAAAGCCCTTTTTTGCTCAAAAGAAAGCCTAGGTTTGGTTCTTTTGGGAGGTTTTTGGTAGCTTAGTGGGATGCGAGTGGGATCTAGTTTCGTAACTCAAGACAACGCTTTTTCAATTTTTAGCATATGCACTATTTTGAATTTTTTTCCTATTTGTATGAGAATGTTTCTAAAACCTTACAAATAAAACTCATGTTGAGAAACTAGACAGATCAACCTTTCCGATGGTATCTAACATAGCTAACTAAAATTTCATATCTCTGACACTGGAATGCCCGCAATATGTTTACTCAGGAAAAAAAATTGCAAAAAAAGGTTATTTTTTTGGAATAATATTCAAGTTGATATATAATAATAATAATAGTAATAAAAATAAAAAGAAAATAATTTAATAAATTTTAATCTTAATAATATCGGGTCCATTTATAACATAGCAATACTTTTAATTAATTTATTGTAGCTGATATAGTATTTAAGTTTTCTTTCATCCAGCTTATTTGTCGCCTTTATTTGCCGTTTTTTTTGCCAATCCTTTCTTAACGTTACTAGGTTCAGCCGTTGATTTCGCTGTTGGTTTCTTTCTTTGTCTTTGGAAAGAAATCGCATTGAGTGGAGGTAGAAAACTTCGGTCTTCCATCGACAAGCGGTATAAAATCGTGATATTAAGCGGAGCCACCGATTGGTACCGCAGACTCAAGTCTGCTCTTCAGTGTTTTCAATGTTTCCCCATGATTCTCTATGCTACTAAAAACTATTTTAGTTTCTTCAAAATAATTCTTTACCCAAAGGATTAAAGCAGTGGCATGTAAGATGCGATCCTGATGAGAGCAATGCAGGCTGTACTTCGCTGCATTTCTTTTGATATACCATCACATGCTCCTTTACCATGAGCAGTAGGATGAAAATGCCACTAAGCTGGCAATCCAAAATCTTTTTATAAGCTATAAAATTTGCGAAGCTGCTTCTCTACTGTAAATTTAGATTTTAGATATTTTAGTATTATCTTCTGGTACTCATGAACAGCAACGGTATCATGTTTTAAATCGTGGGATATGATTGCCATACTTTTGTGTTCCAGTTTTTCATCTTTCATGTAGTAAATAACTACTGTGAATATAGTTGCTTGGTCGTTATTGAAGTAGAAAGCTTGTATGGCATCCTGAAGAACATATTTATAGTTTTCTGCGATACAATATGAAATAACGAATTTACCAGGCTTCAAATGTATCTTCAAATCCTTGAAGAATGACCATTGCTCTTTGACTAAAAAGTCATGAGTTCTCAAGATTAGCAATCCTATACGCAATTCTTCTACAAAATCATCCATATTTAAAATGATTGTTTTCAAAGTGCATCTGCCAATCTGAATCCAAGATTCAAATTTGACCTCCTCTATATATTCTCAATCAAAACAGTTGATTAAGTCCTCTTTGATGAATGTGGTTTCCGGGCAATTTGAACATTCACCTAAGTGGGAAGAAGTTGTTGCATTAGGACACATAGTCAATTTAAGGCAATCTTCATCTGGAATAACTTAAAAGCAAAGCTCATAACAATTCAAATCCGATAATTCGTTCAACTTTCCGAGCAATTTTCGGTATTGATCCAGCTAATAAAGGCGAAAGATAAGCTGGATAAAAGACTGGGTATTTAAAAATTTAACAAAATTAAATACTTCATCAGCTGCAATAAATTTATTATGAAAATGATTGAGATGTATATGGATCTAATGTGATAAATATTAAATTTTACTAAATTATTTATCTTTTTATTTTGATTATTATTATTATTATATAATTTAATTACACTAGCCAACAAGGTTTCAGACTGGAGCAAACAAATACATTTCCTAGGGTAATTTGCTGGGCCGCATTCGAATCTGTAATTGGTTTTTCTCTATCTTGTCAAGTTTTTAATCGCGTTTTACATAAAAAGTCATTAGTTTATTTAAAAATTAATGAATTTTCAAAAGTCAATGGCGTTATTTTAACGTCGCACAGTGGCGCCCGTAGAGCAAACGAGGTTGCAAAAATTAAAATTTTCATGTGCGCCGACGAAGCTTTGAATAAACCCATGTTATAGGAAACTTTTCAACGATTTCAAATATGCTACTCCTAATAATATCACATTTTTAGTTTAGAAGATATAACCGTTCAAAGTTGACCGACTTTCGGTTTTCAAAAAACACATAATTTTTAGTCAATTTGTTGCGTTTTCAGGTGTAATATCACGAAAAATAGGTAACGAATCGCCTTATTTTTTATTTGTGTTGATTGATGTATTTATTAAATGTATAATGATAAAAAAAATTAACTAATTGCTTTGTATTTCTCCTGGTAAATCACTATTTAAAAACTATCCGTTTTTTCACTATTTTTCAACTTTGACGGAAAATAAAAAAAATCTATATTTTTCTATATTTGCCATATTTGCAAAAATGTTCTTTGATTATTTCTTTACATAATTCAAAAGGTTTTATCTGCCCGTACGTGCCCGTTTGGCTTCTAGAGGTAAAAAAAGGTTAAAAAGACATGGTTGCAGAAATTGTATGGCGTGCATCCCTTACATGTTTTGACTGACATTAGTTTGATCTAATAGTTTGAAAATTGCATTTTAATTGCATTTTATAAGCATTTGAGCATGAAAATTGCATTTTATAAGCAAAGGATATCTTCCGATGACGCTACAATATCGGACGGAAATATGTTTATGGCGTCTGTTGTTGCTTTGCGGCTAAAATCTGATGTTTCCCTACACTGGAAATATTCACGCCCGTCATCAGTACATTATTGCCGACCAATAATGTTTCAGTTTGCAAGGGAATCGGCAGAACTCATAAGGACCACGGTGAAGGACATTGAAGAACAAATAAACAAGATTAAGCCTACAAAGCTGCAAATTGGAGAAGGAAAATATATTGAATGCAATTACGAGTTCCACCTGACCATGGTTGATGGAAAAGTCGTAAACGAACTGACAGGAACAATCTCAACATTGTCATGCCCGATTTGCAAAAAGAGTCAGAAGAACTTTGGTAATTTAAACGATTCTACAAACGAGGAGAATTACGAATATGGAATGTCACCATTGCACGCAAGGACAAGGTGTATGGAGTTCTTGCTAAAACTGGCGTATACCCTACCACAAGAGGAGGAAAACTTTGATGAAAATACATCAATAAAGGATAAGGAAAATATCAGAAAGAAGCAAATACAGGATGCTTTTTTTAAACAAGTTGGACTAAAAGTAGACTGTCCCAAGCACGGATACGGTAACTCAAACGATGGAAACACTTCTAGGAGATTTTTTGAAAATGATGAGGCAGTAACTAGAATCACTGGAATTGACAATCAAATCGTGAAAAGATTGGGAACGATCTTGAATGTTTTAAACTGCAAAGAAAATGTCAATTCTACAAAATATGGAGAATATGCATCGAAAACTGCATCTCTTTTAGCCGAAATGTATCCACAGAAGAAGTTGACCCCGACCATCCATAAAATATTGGCGCATGGCAAAGATATAACTGAGTACCAGTCTTTGCCAATTGGACAGCTTTCTGAAGAAGCACAGGAGTCTGTTAACAAATTTTATAAAAAATATAGATTGCAGAACACATTCAAAGCATCAAGAGTAAGGCAAAATAAGGATCTCTTCAACATGTTGGCAGCACCTTCCGATCCACTAATTTCTTCCCTGCGGCATGTGAATTCACGAATAGAGTTAGAAAATAATTATAGTTTAGAAATGATTAGTCTTTTAGATATACCTTCTCTTACGAATTGTGATGAATATTTTACAATTGAAAAAATAAATTTAAAAAAGAAGTAATTTTTTTTAATTTATTGGGTAATAATTTAAAACATAAAACCCTAAAGAAAAAAATAAATAAAAACAATCTAAAAATGTAAAAATAATTTTTTTTAGTTACCATAAAACTGATTTTTCTACAAATTTTAAATTTGATAACCCATAAGTAGGCCCCTGCAAAGCGTAGCACCTTTCCAAACGCTAATTTCATAAGCTGAACAGTTATCTATCATATGCTGTATAAACTGTTCAATTATATTATTCGGTTCAAAAGATATGATTTTTGCAACGAAAAAACTCAAAGGGCACCACTGTGCGTCGATTTGGGATTGTATATTGTATCATTTAATGTATGCGACTTACCGGAAAAAATTTTATTGGGATATAAGTATAAGTGCAGATATAAAACCCTACATTCCAAACCCTCTTCGATGTTTCACTTTAAGCACTGCAGTAATACAGAACATACAATTGTTGTATGGAAAAAATTAAAACTGTAACGAATACAATACAAGTTATTTGGCTTCAAATGAATAATCAATTTAAAATTATACAATGGAATTGCAATGGTTTTTTAAATCATATTGATGAAATTAAGCTTATTCTATCTAAATTTAAATGTCTTGCTTTATGTATTCAAGAATCTAGATTTAAAGCGAATTATTATACCAAACTTAAAAATTTCACATGTTTCTTTAAGAATGTTTATACTAACACCAATGCACACGGCGCACAGTGGACCATTTGACGAGAAGGCGGTCAAAAATCTATAACTTTTGAATGGATTGGAATTTTGATATGCGGTTTTTTTTTTTGTTTGGTAGGTGAGACTTTAGCCTTTAAGTTTTGCTGTAAAACGTAATTCTCGACCGAAAATAATAAAAGTTACGGAGGGTTTAAAATACATTTTCATTTGTAGTTTAATTTTAGTACAAAAGTGAACTGTTAAGAGGTAAAAAAAAAGCTTTTTTAATATAATGTCTTATTTTTTTCAGTTAATTTTACAACTAATACTTTTTAACAATTTTTTAAGTTAATTTTTTCAGAAAATGCCAAATTTTGGCCCCCGTAAACTTTTAGTCCTAATGTGCACAAGGGCCAAAGGTTGTTTTTTTTTTTTTTTTGAAAGATCCCTAGTTAAAATATAATTTATTAAGGAGCGAACATAAAAGTTACCTTAAATTGGTTTAAGATAGAACAGTTTCCATGAAAAACTCGTATGTTTTTGCTTTAGTTAAATTTTTTTTATTGTCTTTTTAAATATTTCTATATCAATTTTTATGGTAAATTTATGAAATAAAAAATTTTTATTGTAAATTTACAAAATATATAAATTTTTAAATCAAGAAAATTTTTTAACTATATAAAAAACTTATTGTTAGTGTAATGAAAAAGTACTTTAAATCAACCAATTTTAGTAAAAATTTCTTCTAAATAGCCTTGATTTTCATCTTCTAGAAGTTGTTTAGCTTCGTCGTCTAATTAAATATAGGTAGTTTTCCATTCTTGGCGAATGTTGGACATATATGGAGTGCACAACAAAATAGTGATAAAATCTTCATTAGTACAACATCTGGACATTTTCCTTGTGTTGTGCTCGCGAAAGAATCTGTAGTCTTTGTTCCTTTTTTCTTGCGCTTCTTCAGATAGATCTCCTATTGGTAGCATATTGTTTTGAATTATTTGTTCCCCATGGTACAAAATTTTATGAACTGTGGATGTTATATATCTCCAAGAGTATTTTTCATTATAAAGTATAGCTGTTTTATTAGCATACTCTCCAAATTTTTTTGCATTTACCTTTCTGCTGCATGCTAGAACTTGTAATATGATTTTGAATCGTCTTATTAATTCATGATCTACGCCTGTGATCGGAAAAAAATCTCCTTGCAGTATTTCCATGATTTGTGTTTCCTTCCCCTTGTTTTGGTTGGTCGATTACGAGGCCTAGCTATAGATATTTTTGTTGAATTTGTTTTTTTTTGCTTTCTGTTTTCTTCATTTCCTTTGTTTTTTCTCACTGTTTCGCCTAACGGACCAAATTCCAAATCATAACCCAATTTAAGAATATGCTCCATGAAACGAATTCTATCATGAAGAGGGGACATTCCAAATTCGTAGGCTTCCTTAAAACTATCGTCTTCTGGTGGGGGTTGGCTTAATTGACTTGATGTATTTTGGCATTGACTTTGTTCCACTTAAAGCTTGTGCAACTGTTCCATCAATCATTGTGAGACACATTTTAAAATGTACTTCAATGTCTTGGTCATCAAATTTAAATATTACTGGTTGAAGTTCCTTAATTTGATATTTAATTTTTTGAACTTCTTCAGTTATGACATCTTTGGTTTCGTTTTTGAATGCAAATTTTATGGGTCTGCAATACTTTGTTGAAGAAGGAATTTCATTTTTCCATATATCAATTTCTGTTGCTCTACTAGTTGACGGCTCTAACACGCTATACCTTTTTGTTAAGCGCAATGGAACGAAAGATACCATAAATAAATTAGCATCTGATAAATTTTCGGCATTAAATTGTTTCTGACCAGAGGATCCATCATATCCCCATTTAGAAATTAAAGTAATGCTGCCATTACCAATTTTTTTTTAAATGATCAGTATCAAGCGTATTTAGCAATCATTCTGCCGTATGTTCAAGGAGATCTTGCAATTCCATTTCTGCTGATGTTGAAGTGACACTAATAGCAGATTGTGAAGGTTAGCATTCTTTTTTGGCAGAAACTAAAACTCGATACTCTTGAAAAATCCCACAATTCTTTTTATTGGTTCGCTTCCGCTATTCCCTATATTGGTTTTTGGTCAATTTCAAATCCAAAAATAGGGCGAACGCTGCTTCCGGCGCAAATTTCTTATCTTCAATTGGTATAGGAATGCTTTCAAAATCCCCTTTGTGCGCCTTGCGCTCGCTTCTACTATTTTTTAAATTATTTCAATTTTATTTTTTTTATTTTTGGTTGGTTGAATTTGGTGCAAAAATGAATCCTTAGTAATTCTTTGAGAAATTTCTTCACTGATATTCTCCAGCTTGCGCCTTCGAGATCTTTCACAACATCCGTCAATTGGTTTTGCTGGTCGACCCTTTTTTCCACTTTCGTTGGCAGTTGTAGTTAGATGCACTCTCAAAAATAAGTTCCTTTATAAACCAGTCTTGGTAACGTTTATACATCTTTGCCTTGCTATGAGAGCATTCAATGTACCGTCTTTTCTAATTCGATGCAAAATTAGTAATTTTTCCTTTGTGCATTTCAATGTCTTCTAGGTAACAATTCTTAAAGAAGTCGTTGCTCACTATGTGCAAAATTACATCGTCTACATCATTTCGTTGAAAATAAATATCTGCCAGATCTCTGTAACAGTACTTAGCCATTGCACTAATTGTAACGAATAATAATTGTGGAAACATTATTATAAATACTCTTTATTGCAATTATGTAAAATAAAAATTGTTATCTTTTATTACCACTTTCAGAAGCATATAAATCCCACACCCTAACCCCTTTTAAAAGGTGAAGCATACCTGCTCATATCTTAAAGGGCTATGTCGCAATAGTTTTTTTTTTAACCATTTACCTGTTATTTAAATTGTTTCCCATTTTGTTAGGTATTTAAACTATATAACTCTAATTCAGACTATTAATGTTTTTGAAGGATACCTATGTAAATGTACCTGTAACTATTAAGCGCATTATATCTCAACCCTTTTTTATAAGTATATAACAACTCCTGACAACTCTACCGACATGCAAAAAAATACACCGCGGTGCACCGGTACGATCAACTTTTGTATTCATAACACTCAGGCGGACGGACGGACATCGTTTAATCGACTCAGAAAGTGTTTTTGAGTCGATCCGTATAATAACAGATGGATAAAGGTCCAATATTTTTGGCAGTTACAAACATCACCTCAAACTTAATATATCCTAACCACATAGTGGACAACTTTTGTATTCATAAATTTTGCAGAAAATATCTATCCTTGGGTCAGAAAAATTGTTCTGGAGCACACGGGCGGAAACTGGCGGGAGAATAATGGGGTATAGTAGTATAGGGAAGGGTTCGCACTATAGAAGGCTGCACGATTTTTTCTGACTGCTTTTGACTGGCAGGAGTTATGCTCTATTAAGTAGGAGATTTTCGGAAAATTTGGACCTCTTTTAAAAAATTTTTCTTTTAAAATTTTGGAATGACTCAATGATTTTACATTATCTTTAATCTATATATATAAAATTCATTTTCTGTTTGTTTGTTTGTTTGTTTGTTTGTTTGTTTGACCGCTATACAAATTTTTATTTTTCAACGGATTTTCCTGAAATTTTGTACACACGATCTCTATACCCCAGGAAAGGTCGCCGTATACCTTTTACCGGCCACGCCTACTTTTACGCCCACTTTTTATGTAAAATTCATTTTCTGTTTTATTCATCTTTGTTCACTATACAAATTTTTATTTGTTAACAGTTTTCTCTGAAATTCGGTAAACACGATCCCCGTATTCCAGCTAAGGTCACCATATACTTTTTATCGACCACGCCTACTTTTACGCCCAATTTTTATATACAATTCATTTTCTGTATTTTGGTATATTTGTTCGCTATACAAATTTTTATTTTTCAACGCATTTCTCTGAAATTTGGTACACACGATCTCTGTACTCCAGAGAGGTCGCCATATGATTCTTGCCGCCCACGCCTACTTCTACGCCCACTTTTTATACAAAATTAATTTTCTGTTTTTTGGTATATTTGTGCACTATAAAAATTTTTATTTTTCAAGGGATGTCTAAAATTTGGTCACACGATCTCTATACTATATGGAAGGTCACCATATGCTTCTTACAGGCCACGCCTACTTTGCGCCAACTTCTATGTATATAAAACTTATTTTATCCTTTTATTTGTTTCTTTATTTGATTGCTATACAAACTTTTATTTTTCAATGGCTTTCTCCGAAATTGAGTACATATTTACGCCCAAGTTTCATATAAAATTCATATTTTGTTGTGTGGTATATTTCTTCCCTATACAAATTTGTACTTTTCAACGGATTTCTCTGAAATTTGGTTTACAGGGAAACAACTACACGGTGAACAAATTCCCCAAACTTAAAAAAAAGGTACCCACAAGAAATGAACAAATTCGCCATTTTTAATCGAAATAAAAATTGAACTTACTCCCCAAATTCATTCTTAAATTTTTACATATTTTTATTTAATGAATTTTGTTAAATATTTATTTTAGTAAACATTTGCATACTGCTCTCAATATATGTCCTACAATAAATCCATTTAAAATGAGTATTCTTTTCAATAGCATCATTTCGTTGCGCGGAAGCTGTGTGCACGGGGAATACAGCTTAGCTAGAATATCGGAATGATCTGAAAAATATATTTTGACAATTAAAATAAGTTGGCAACAGCTGCGCGGCAGCACAGGTGTAGTTGCCAAATGCGCGGAAGCGGCGCGCGGTGCGCGACCGCGGACTCGGACGCGACGGATGCGGACGCGATGCGCTCTTGGAAAAAATATCGCAATGCTCTAAAAAATATGTTTTAGGAATTAAAATAAGTTAACGAGAACTAAGCGGCAGCACGGGTAGTAGCTGCGAGGAAGCGGCGCGAGGCGCGCGAACTCGGACGCGACGGATGCGGACGCGACGCGCTCTCGGAACACAGCTCAGCTAAAATATCGCAATGCTCTAAAAAATATGTTTTAGGAATCAAAATAAGTTAACGAGAACTAAGCGGCAGCACGGGTAGTAGCTGCGGGGAAGCGGCGCGAGGCGCGCGGACGTGGACGCGACGGATGCGGACGCGACGTGCTCGCGGAACACAGCTCAGCTAAAATATTGCAATGATCTGAAAAATATATTTTGGCGATTAACATAAGTTGACAACAACTGCGCGGCAGCACGGGTCTGGCTGCCAAACGCGCGGAAGCGGACGCGACTCGCTCGCGGAACACAGCATAGTGAAATTTCGTATGATAAATTTTATCTACGTATGTGAAATAAGTACCTGTTGATCAAAAGAGGCCACACATATACTATAAGCAGTTGCTTAGAAAGAAACCTTGCGACACAATATTAAACGTCGCATTAGTCTTTCATTTCTGAAACTTGAATTTGATGTCTCTGCTCAATGATGATCACTTATTGGATGAAGTAATTCAATTTTTAAAAGTTCCGATTCCTTTAATTTGCGAACCACTCCGTTATATTTGATGTTTATAAATAAACTGAAAAAAAAACTCAAAGCGGTTTCGCCGCTTATTTTTGAAGCATTTTTGCTGCAGCATCTTATAAAAAACTTCTAAATTAAAAAATCAAAAAATTTTTAATTGAAATAAAAAATGAATTTACTGCCCATAAAAATTTTTGGGGAGAAAGTTCATTTTATTGGGGAATTTTTTAATTGGGGACTAAGTACTCAGCGCCTGGTAAGCATAGTGAACCATTTTTCAAGTCAAAGGCCTTTTTATTCCGGGCAAGACCGGGTAAAAACAGCTAGTCTATATATATAAAATTCATTTTCTGTTTGTTTGTTTGTTTGTTTGACCGCTATACAAATTTTTATTTTTCAACGGATTTTCTTGAAATTTTGTACACACGATCTCTATACCCCAGGAAAGGTCGCCGTATACTTTTTACCGGCCGCGCCTACTTTTACGCCCACTTTTTATGTAAAATTCATTTTCTGTTTTATTCATATTTGTTCACTATACAAATTTTTATTTGTTAACAGATTTCTCTGAAATTCGGTAAACACGATCCCTGTATTCCAGCCAAGGTCTCCATATACTTCTTATCGACCACGCCTACTTTCACGCCCACTTTTTATATACAATTCATTTTCTGTATTTTGGTATATTTGTTCGCTATACAAATTTTTATTTTTCAACGCATTTCTCTGAAATTTGCTACACACGATCTCTGTACTCCAGAGAGGTCGCCATATGATTCTTGCTGGCCACGCCTACTTCTACGCCCACTTTTTATACAAAATTAATTTTCTGTTTTTTTGTAAATTTGTTCACTATTTTTATTTTTCAAGGGATGTCTAAAATTTGGTCACACTATCTCTATACTACAGGGAAGGTCACCATATGCTTCTTACAGGCCACGCCTACTTTGCGCCAACTTCTATGTATATAAAACTTATTTTATCCCTTTATTTGTTTCTTTATTTGATTGCTATACAAACTTTTATTTTTCAATGGTTTTCTCCGAAATTGACTACATATTCCAGGCAAGGTCGTCATATGATTTTTACCGACCACGCCTACTTTTACGGAACACAGCTTAGTGAAATGTCGTATGATAAATTTTATCTACGTATGTGAAATAATTACCTGTGGATCAAAAGAGGCCACACATATACTATAAGCAGTTGCTTAAAAAGAACCCTTGCGACACAATATTAAACGTCGCATTAGTCTTTCATTTCTGAAACTTGAATTTGATGTCTCTGCTCAATGATGATCACTTATTGAATGAAGTAATTCAATTTTTAAAAGTTCCGATTCCTTTAATTTGCGAACCATTCCGTTATATTTGATGTTTATAAATAAACTGAAAAAAAAACTTAAAGCGGTTTCGCCGCTTATTTCTGAAGCATTTTTTCTGCAGCATCTTATAAAAAACTTCTAAATTAAAAAATCAAAAAATTTTTAATTGAAATATAAAATTAATTTACTGCCCATACAAATTTTGGGGAGAAAGTTCATTTTATTGGGGAATTTTTTAATTGGGGACTAAGTACTCAGCGCCTGGTAAGCATAGTGAACCATTTTTCAAGTCAAAGGCCTTTTTATTCCGGGCAAGACCGGGTAAAAACAGCTAGTTAGTAATAATAGTATGGAAGCCACAAAATTACACAAATTTATTTCACTTCAAAATCTTTTAAATCAAAAAAGTTACAGTCATTCAAAAATAAAAATTTACAAAGAAATTTTTAATTTTAGCAAAATACTGAGAAAGGCCATTTTCGAAGACCCTGTTCGCTGTGATATAGTTGAGATAGAGTCGCAATTGTTTGGCTCCCGAGGTTTACTAGTATTTAATTTCAAATGAACTTTAACTTTAAAATCGGTAACAAAAAAAAAATGATTTTTGGCCGCTTTCTCAAAATATGGTCCACTGTGCATCGGGTACATCGGTGATTAGGCTGCTCATATCGGTTATTAGAAAAGAAACTATTTTTTGAAAGTATCTTTTATGTATTTTATTATGTTTCTTCATAATTAATAGTTATCACAATAAGAATCTTTCTCCAATTTAAACCTTGAAAACAAAAGTTTTAATACTTTCTATATATATATTATTTCTATCAGACTTCTTCCGCTTGTTCTTTCTTTCTGCTCTTTCTAGATCTTCCTCCTTTTGTTCTTTTTTCTGCTCTTTCTTTCTGCACACTTTCTGCCACAGCAGCAATATTCTCGGGTGTACGCACCGTTTTTGGCTTTTCACGCTTTGGTTTATCGATGAAGATGCCAGTTTCTTTCACTTTTTTCACAAGATAACGAACATACGGAGCTGACGGTGCTTCTCTTCTTCCAAAATCCGTATGCAATTTTCGCACACATTCTGCAACATTACCATGATTTTCAAAGTAATGTCGCAATATTTCCCAGCGTTGTTCAAGCGTATACATAACCATATTCGTTCAGCGGAAGGATAAAACTAATTATCTGTCAAGTCAGACATGAGCTAGGTGTTACCATTCACGAAATAAGCACTAGTTGAAAAAAAAAACGTTAGATGGCGGACCCTTTAGATCTTTCTGCCTTTGCTTAACGAGAAAAAGAAAAGTCTTCATTTAATAATGAATATGGCGTTTTTCGCCTCTTTTGCGGTTGCTCATTAAAGTATTAATCGTATCTGAAAACAGCAACTCTGTGTTATTAAACTGATTTTTTTTACAGCTGTTTTAAAATTAAATTCTAAGTTTTATAATAAATTTATGTTTAAAATATATAAATATGTACATTATGTATATTTCCGACATCGGTAGTAGTCGGTTGTGTCTGGGTTGGGCTAATTGTATCGGTGGCAGTCAGTTGTATCGGTATTTGGCTGACTGCATCGGTAGCCGTAAGGTATATCGGTGATGCGGCTACTTTTATCGACAGTAGTCAGTTGTATCGGGGTTCGGCTGCTTGTATCGCTCGACTGAGTTGGTTGCCCGAGAGTTGTCGACTGTGGTGGCAAACTCGGTGGTGCTGATCGGCAGCGTTGTTCGCAAATATCGATATTAAAATAAGAGAAAAAAATTAAGTTAGAGCAGCCAATCGAAGATGCTATATTAATGAGAACAGTCAACAGAAGTTGCTGTATTAATTAGAACGGTCAACAGATGTTGCTGTCTTAATGAGAACAGTCAACCAAAGTCACTGTATTAAATGCAGTGTTACCATAATTTGAAACTGAAAATATGCTTAATTGCAAAAAAAGATGCTAAAGCGTACTGGAGTCACAATAAAAGATGCTAATTTTTTTTTTAATTTCATTACATTTTGATTGATATTAATGATTGATTGATATTAATAATTTCTTTGGTTTTTAAATGGAAAAATTAATATAAAACATAAGTTTCGATTTATATTTTTTGAAATTTTAAATAAAATTATTTTGAATTTCATCTGTTATATTTTTTAACATCAAATTGAGTATTTTTAATTTTAAATTAAATATTTTTAGATTTTTTTAACTTAAAATATAATATAAATATAACTGGTGTATGGAATCTAATATTTCTGTGACGTCTTCATCTTCAAGTTTTTCTTGGCTCTGATATTTTTTTGAAGATCGACTTTTATCCACGACATTTCTCAGTATATTGTAAGTGCAACATCAGCGATTTTTCAACTTCAAACCTTCTTTTACCCATATTACAGAACATAACAACTCGGATTTTATTCTGCTGCAAAGTTTGTTTTAACTAAAGCCATTAAACTAAACGAACGTTCAACTCCGGCTTTTGAGAAAGACAAAACTAATAAAGACCATACAATCTTTAAATGGGCTTTCGCTAATAGAATTCTTGTTAAGTTCAATCCATAAAGAGGTTGTATTCAGTGCTGTGATATAACTCCATTGGATTTGAATTTTTTCTGTTTCAGATGATCTAAATTTCTCTTGTAATATATTTGCTATCGGTTCTTTTACCGGTTTAATGTGTTTTGTATTCAAAATTTTGGCATTTTTTTTTTAATGCAATATTTTTTGGCAATTGACTTTTTAATTTATTATTGCTGTTTACATTCCTCTATTTCAAAATGTTTTGTTTATGTTTGTTGAAAGAAACGATCAGACTTGTAAAAAGAGTAGTACACAAATTTCTCGTATTATATAATACTTTGAGAAATTAAAACATATCAACACCGTTACAATTAAAATTGTATATTCAAAAATAATGGAAAAAAATAATAAAAAAAGACGCTAAGAGCAACTTTTTATTCATAACATCTTTTCCTAAATTTTGGATGCTAAGCGACAAAAAAAGTTGCTAAATGCAAAAATGGACACTGATTTAATGAATTGATGATGATCGAGGCCGATCACCCTTAAAACAAGATATGTGTTAGGATCTATTTTGCTTGGTAGTAAATTGTCTAGACATAGAGCTTCGCCATTGACTCGACTTGAATCGGAGTCTCGTCATTAAGTCGACTTGACTGACTTTACCTATAACAACCTTACTTACTTATCTCAGTTGATGTACTGACTGAGTGAGAATTAATAGATATGTTTCTGGTATAGAGTCAGTCAGTGTTCGTGTTATGAATGTGTATGGTGAAGTCGTGTATGTTAATTATGGGTGGTTGTGGTCAGTTAGTGTTTTGTGATGTCGTGTGTATTATTATAGTATTGTGTTGTTATTGTTTGTGGTTATGTTATTTATGTACGTTGCATTTAGCAACTTAACATATATTCAACTTTATTTATACATGAAGAAACTCGTAACTGACAATTTATTTGAACTTAAAACATTTTCCAAAGCATATCTATAAGAAGGAAATAAAACTTTCAAATTAACAGCAATTAATCAAAAATTTGTTACTAGATTTTTTAGTAAATTTTTTTTGTCTATGCTGACGTCAGAGTACCCACGATATGTATCAAAGATGCATACACATGTTTGTTTGATTGTTTGATTATTTTTTTTGTTTTTTTATATATCCCCGATGAGAGTAAGAGAATATCCAGACAAATAAAAATATAATTTAAGTACTTAAGCTGCTTGCAATTAATAATTGCTTTGAAATAAAAGTTTGTTAAATATGTAATTAATTTTAAACATCAATGTAAAAAGTTTAGCCAATGTACTGTGAAATATAGCCTTTTTTATATCTTATTGTTGATAATTTAGGTTATAATATAGCGTTTAGAACACTGATAGAGAGTGTCAAAGACTTAGAGCATACGAATCTAAAACTTTTTTGTGTATTCTTCAAGATTTATCAACTTTTATCTAGGCGAAAAATGGAAATTAATTAATCAGTTGGCTGTTTAAACATACATTTACAAGACAGCCAATGTTGTCATAACTTTCTTAAAATAATAATGTATATGTAATTATAAATATATTATTAAAAAGCCTTGAAAATATATGAGTGTGTGTTTGAAAATATCAATTTCATTAACACATTTATTAATTAAATAGAAAATATATATATACTAGAGACCATTCATATTTATAATAGTATCACATGAGAAATTTCAAAGGCGGAGTTTTATTTTATGTTTATATAGATTTAACATTTTTTATTATTTAAAAATATTTTCTTGGAATAATACCTATGGTTTCGTAGAAATACAGCATAACTCACGCAGACAAAAAGTTTCTGGGAAATTAGAGCTCGGATTTAGGCACATTATGGGAATTCTAGAGTAATTAGAATTGAAATGAGAATCACATTGTATTATTTAATGAGTTTAATTTATTTATATTTTCTTTCTAATTTCTTGATTTAACATTTTATTAATTACTAGACGTAACCCAGTGTGCTTCGCAACACCCTCCCCCTGCCCCCCACGAATCGTTATGAGAGGGCTCACGCAAAGTCCCAAGTTTCTCACTAATACAGGTATTTAGATATATCACATTTAATATTAATTTTGTGTAGGAGTGCCACGCGCATTTGTCCAATTCCGCCCATTTTTTTGTCTGACTACTCACGTTAATAATAGATGACCTGAGACAAATTTGCAAAGCTTTCTCTATCATAGTACTTGATATATATGATATTAAAAATTTACTTTGTATGGGAGGTGCCACGCCCACTAAAAAAAATAACAGCCTGTAGCACTCCCATATCCGCAGTAAGACTATGTGAAAATTTCAGGACGATCAGATAAGTAGTTACGGGGAGTACCTCCTACAAATAAACAAACAAACAAATATTACCTCTTTATTATGTTAGTATAGATTATTAGTATAGATTTTTTATTTCAATGCTTGCTGATGCTGATATACAATGTTTTTTGTTTTTTCATTCGGTACAACAATTATCAGATTTTTCGGCGTTCCTACCCTGGAGAAAAGTACATGTAGCTGCCCATGAGAAGAAGATGGATTATCCCTATTAGATCTGGCAACACTTAACTATTGGCCTTGAACTTAGAATATCATTTGGCAATTTTTCTTTTTAGCGATTTTTGCTTTTGCCCATTTTTGATTTTAAAGATTTTTGTTTTTTCGGCGATTTTTTTTTCGCGATTTTTTGGGTTTGGCTATATATTTTCCACGACAAATCACGTTGATAATTAATGTACTTGTTAAAAGACTGTCGCTTTCGTAGTACTTCATACTTTTTATATAGGAGGTGCCAAGCCCACTAATCCCATCCCGCCCAATTTTTATTGGACTTCTCACATTTATATCTGATGGACTCACTGCTTCGATCACGCCCATTGTTTTGTCCGACTAATCATACAAAGAACCTATGGGCTCACGCAAAGCCGCAAAGCTCTCCCTTTTGCAGTAATCCGATATATGACATTAAATAGTTACTTTGCATGGGGAGTGCCACGCCCATTGGTGTGAATCAGCCAATTTTTTGTCCAACTACTCATAATAAGATCTGATGGGGTCGTGCAAAGTGTCAAAGCTTCCATTTTTTAGTACACCTGTTATATGATACCTATGGGCGGTGCCATGCCCACTGCTCCGATCATGCCCATTTTTTGTCTAACTAATCACATGAATAACTTATGGGCTCACACACAGTTCCAAAACTCTCACTATTACAGTACTCCAGATATATGGCATTTTACATTTACTTTGGATGGCAGGTGCCACGCCTATTGGTCCGATACTACCCATTTTTTGTCCGAGTACTCACATTAATAATAGGTGGCATCAGACAAATTTCAAAAGCTCTCTCTATCACAGTACTCGAGATATATCATATTTAACTATTATTTGTATGGGAGGTACCATGCCCACTTATCCGATCCCGCCCATTTCTGGCGTAGCTACTAATATTAACAATGGGTGACCTCACACAAATTTTCTAAGCTCTCCCTATCATAATACTCAATATAAGTATATGATATTAAAAATTTACTTTGTGTGGGAGGTGCCACGCCCACTAAAAATATTTAAAAAATTATAGCCTATAGCACTTCCCATATCCGCAGTAAGACTCTGTGAAAATTTCACGAATATCAGATGGGTAGTTACGAAGATTACCTCCTACAAACAAACAAACAAACAAACAAACAAACAAACACACATTACCTCTTTATAATATTAGTATAGATATATTCAAATCGGTTTGTAATTTTTATTAACGCTTCAAAACGTTCTAAAACAGTTGGCCAAATTGTGTGGAGCAGTGCCAGTTCCATTTTTTCCATTTTTCTTAATAATCCTCCAGCTTCAGCACGAAACAATACTTTTTCTAAGTTGTCACTTTCAATTTCTTTCAGTGCATCCACTATCTCTTTATAATTTTGAACGAGTGTCAGATAAGGCCTTCCGTAGTTTTTTGGTTGGCTCTATTTTTGATTTGAATAGAGCTCACAGGTTAGTTGACACAGTAAAGAAAGAATAAATTTTTTGAATTAGTATGAAAAATGCACAGCTTCTGTGCAGTTTTCAGTAGCACATTGACAAGCTAAATTTATAGATTGGCAAGAATATGGAACAAAAATAGCACGTTAATTTAATTCTAAAATTTTGGCGTTTAAGCCGTTGTAGATTCTGAACATAGTATTTGCATTGTCATGTGATTGTCCCCTGCAATCTGCTAAATTTATTTTGCATTTATCCATAAACTTGAATATTACTTCAAACATTTCGTCCGCTTTATGAGCAGCATTGTTGAAAATATTTAAAAATTGTTCCACTATTATACCGTTATCAATATCAACATATCGAATTATTAATGATAACACAGGGCAACACTAATTCTGCGGCATAGGGATTGTTAGTCAATTTTGCTACATATACTGATGAAGACCTAAGTCTATAATTCACTTTTTGTGGATTGACCCTAGTGTTCGCGATAAACCGCTATTTAAGAAATGAAGAAGGCTTCACCACATATTTTAGCATAACTCAAGAACGGTTTCTTCGATTTGGTTAATGAAAAATATGAAAATCCACAGCTAAGTTACCTTCAAGTAATATCTACACAATTTTTTAATTAGGAAAATAGTTTCGGAAATATTCTTAAAGATTTTCCGAATAAATAATTTTTTTGATGTAAAATTTAAATATTTTTGTTGTTTAAAAATTCATAAAAAATCAATAACATCAAAGTTGCTCTTTTTTAATCTTAGATTAAAATCATAGATATGTTCCAAATAAAACAAGCCATATTTTCTTAAAATCGATTAACAAGTTTTGATTTAATTTACAATTAAGTGATGGTAGCTCATTTTGATAAAAATTTTAAGAACAAATTTTGTTAAATTTTTATAATTTTTTTCTTCAGTAATGTTTGTTCTTGATGCAAATCCCATAAAAAATTTCATTAAAAATTTTATTATCAAAATGAGATACCATCACTAAATTGTAAATTAAGTCAAAACTTGTTAATCGATTTTAACTAAATATGGCTTGTATTATCTGTGACTTTAACCTTAGATTAAAAAAGAGCAACTTTGATGTTTTTGATTTTTTATGAATTTTAAAACAAAAAAATGTTTAAATTTTACATCAAAAAATTATTTATTCGGAAAAACTTTATGAATATTTCCGTAACTGTTTCCCCAATAAAAAAATAGTGTAGATATAACTTGGAGGTAATTTAGCTGTGGATTTTCATATTTTTTTATTTTAACCAATTGGACAAACGATTCTTGACTTATGCTAAAATATGTGGTGAATCCTCCTTCATTTTCTAAATTGCGGTTTATCGCGAGAACCAGAGTCAATCCAAAAAAAGTAAATGCATAGTGTGTATGTATAATACAAGCGTTTACAAAAACCATTAACAAAATAACTGCCGCAGATTTTTTTAATTTTTTTTTGTTCCGCAGTGTAATTGGTTAGTGTAAGAAATATCAGGTATCGAATAAACAATTATAGAGAAATATTTTGCTTTTTTTATATCACTGATTATTTTGTTTCTCACTTCTGTTCCAATTATAGTAATAAATTCATCACATATTGTTTTTGACATGTATTAAATTTTTCCAGAACCACAGTTTCCATATTTTAGCATGTGCTCTTTTTAAAAGGAATGATATTCTGCAATCATTTCTAGTGACATCATAAAATTTCCCTGTGTTGGTCATAAACTTTTTCACTGTGTCCTCGAAGAAATAATCCCCGGCTGCATAGCTTCTCTATGACAAAGAAAACTCCATTTAAAACATTTTTCCAGTAATCTACTTTGTCTTTAAAATTTTTGAAGAAAAAAAAAATTGCCACTCATGTCACTTCTTACAGTCATCTAACGGCGATGTGTAGAAGAATGTTCTTGAGATTACGAAAATTGCCCAATATTTTTTAAATCTGATTATCCACCCCTTTTAGAAAAGGAACTATTTATTATCTGTAAATAAATTACAAGAAATGCAATATAGAGCCTTATCAGGCTCTGAATATGATAAATAATCCCTTTCGTGAGTTTCTCCATTTTTTAATTTTTTCAAAAAATTCTGCACGTTGAAACAAACGTTGTCGCCAAATAGTTTTTTTCGATGTACTATAATTAATATTATTCTTGGATATGAAACCAAACTTTACAAAGCTGGTGAAATAATGGTATTTTTGTGGACGAAACTGGTACAATAATGGTATTTTCTGTGGACGAAGATTGTACATTTTTTATTAAATTTAGACCTGAAATATTTTTAGCACCTGAGCTCTGGGGCATATGTTAAAGTACGACTGTATTTTCGAAGATTGTTCAATAAATTTTCGTTTGTTTTGCCAATTTCTCTTTAGCCTCCTGACGATACTTCGCACCACTTAACCTCTTCCTTCCGTCACTCATTTTAATAGATGAATAAAAACTTAATTTTAATTAAATAAGATTAAAAAAAATTTTCAAAAGGAATTTGAAAACTTATATTTGAAGAGAAAAGGCAAACTCAGGCAAATATGACCGCTTAAAAACCAGGATTAATAACCAATAATTCAAAAAACTTAATAATAATTTCTTGAATCCAATAATAACTTATGAATGGCACAAGTGGACACAAGCCCGTAATTTTTTTTTTGATATGTACCCACAATAACAAAACAAGTATACCTATGTCTATGCCATGCCAACTGGAAAAAAATATATTTGAATTTGAATTTATTTTTTAAATTTCATAAAAATTTATATATATATCTATTTTTTTTTTTAACGTTTATTTAATCAAAGAAAAATATATATTAGTAACTATAAATAAACAAACAGTTTAAATATATATATATATACACAGTCCCTCTATGCAGGCTCTCAAGTATAATGTATTATAATATTTAAATAACTTATTTTTAGTAATAATTATAATTTGATATACAGAGAAAAATGTAATTATTTATTTCAGATCATTTATGAGAAAAAATTTGAAAAAAAAGCTCACTTTTATATAATAGGAGAATAAAATGAGTGGTCTAAGGGTAAAATAAAAAAAAAGATAAATTATTTGGTAAGCCACCAGTATTTTTTAGTATTAAGGTCTGATTTTGATATATAAACACTAGTGTTGAATCTTGAATTTTCGTTTGAAAGTAGTTTGCATGTTATGGCTTTAATATTTGGTCTTCTATATATGTGGTAAATTATAGGTATGCCTATTTCATTCTGGATGTATCCATTCTGATTTAGGAAGAGAAAGGCTTCCGGTGGAATGTAACCCGATTGTAAGGTTTTAGATATATATTCATAATTTGAATAATATGGGCCCATAATTAGATTATTTTCGAAATATTCTGTGCTTTTTAGGATATGTTTTCTTATAAGGTGTATTATAAAGTTATCAATCCTGCTTACTTTTGCTTCATTGTACAAAACTTTGTTTGATATAAACTTTTTATAGTCGCTATTTGGAGATCTGTAAAGGGATGTACAGTTCCTTAGGCATTTTCTTTCAAATACCCTCAGTTTTTCCATATACGAAGGGGATATATTGTACCAAATTTGGCAACCATATGTAAGAATTGGTCTTATTAAGGACTGGTACATAATTATCTTGACTCTTGTTTTGATATATTTTGAAAAAAATAGTTTTTTATATAAGAAAAATGCTTTTTGTGCTTTCCTAATTTGTAGATTTAAGTGCTCATTAAAATACAGGAATTTGTCTAAATGAATACTTAGATATTTCACCATTTGCTTATTTGGAATAGTTACATTGTTAAGAGATTTCAAACCAAATAATTTCCAATTACGTTTTATGTTGTTGTTACATTTTCCGACCGGGGGACGGAAAATAATTGTTTCGCACTTATTCAGATTGATTTTCATCTGCCAGTCTATTGTGTATTTTTCTATAATATAAAAGTACTTTTGTAATTTTTCGTTAATTTTATCAATTTTATCATCAGAGTGATAAATAACGATATCATCAGCAAAGCCAATAATGTTCTCAATTTTGTTTAATAGGTCATGTATTATATATTAAATAGAATTGGTCCATTTACAGTTCCTTGTTGTAAACCATTTACGATGATAAATTTCCTTGAACTTATTGTCCTTCCAAGGTAAACTTGAACACATTTATTGTTTAGCATGTTATGTATTAATATAGTCAAATATATTGGAAATCCATAGTTCAACAGTTTATAAATTAATCCAGGTATCCAGATATTATCAAAGGCCTTTTCAAAATCTACTAAACAAGCTCCAGTACCTAAGGATTTATTTAAATTCCATTGTATATTCGAAACTAGCAAATGTATCGCATGGATTGTGGAATGTTTAAACTTAAACCCGAATTGCTTGTAATTTATTAATCTCTTTTCCTTACATTGTTCAAGTATGTTATCATTGATGCAAATCTCAAAAACTTTGCTTATGTTTGCAAGTAAACTAATAGCTCGCAAGTTTTTTGGATTGCATGAGTCTTTATCTTTCTTAGGTATGACAACCACTTTAGCTATTTTCCACGCATAAGGAAAGTAGGAGTTATTTAACATATTGTTAAAAAGAGAACAATACTCTAAGATAATTCCTTCTGGTATATTTTTCAGTACTATATTGGGAATGTTATCAACACCTGTTGACAATTTCTTTCTTAGGTTTCTAAAAATATATATAATTTTATCCCTAGATATAAAATACTTGAGAGATTCAGTTAAATCATTGGCCTTGTTAAATGTATTAAATGTGGCAATGGTTGATTTGTTGCATTCGTACTGATTTTTTTC
Source organism: Cordilura impudica (assembly GCA_963682025.1). NCBI lineage: Eukaryota > Metazoa > Arthropoda > Insecta > Diptera > Scathophagidae > Cordilura > Cordilura impudica. Next base: position 154,364,981 of record OY821517.1, read on the forward strand.
TTCCAAAAATCTGGAAAAACAAGTACCAACTTCTACATGTAAGTTATTATCATCGTCGATCTCTTTATGAGAGTGAAATGATTCTAAGAAGGTTCCAATTACGTTTACTTTATGTTCCTCATCCTTTATTAAAAAGTCATCATTATTCAGATCCTTTTCTAACAACTTAGGTCTTATTCCTGCGTTTTTTATCCATATTTCATTTTCCTGTGGTACTCTAATAATGTCCATATTTAAGGGTTGTGCGGTTTAGAACTGTTTTCTAGTCTCACTAAACATGTTTGGGGGATCTTTCTTGTCAATTTTCATCAGTTTATCGTGGAAGTGTTTATTTACTGCCAGAGTAAAGTTATCATTAATTAGTTTTTTGATGAGTTTTAGTTTCGATTTGAGTAGATTAATGTCTGGTTGGGTCAAAATTATTAATAGGTTAGGCGATTTCTTGTGACCGATGTTTTGAGCAAACGTATATTATTTGAAAGTTATTTCTTTTTGCCCGTTTTGCAGGTTTATAGATTTTTAAATGTTTTCCTTTGTTTTGAGTAAAATGCATTTAAAGTTGCTACTAACACATACATAAAAAAATACGTATGCTATGTGTGTTTTATTAAATTTGTTAATGAGTTTGTTATCTTCATTCACAATAATTATAAACCATAAAAGTGTTGGTTTGTGAATTGGCTAAGTTAAAAAAACAAGCTTCCTAGAAATTGCACTCGAATTTCGAGCGCTGAAATCTGCGGTAACATGCTAATTTTTTTCCGCCCTACTCAGGTGCCTAGTATGCCTATTCGTAAATTCAAGGCTGCTTATATCATTGCTTGTTATAAGCTTTTGAAATTTAAAGAAAGTGCTTGTAGCCATTTCTATTCGATAACTTATCTCTATATCGCATTCCCATCTCTCTTGTAAACAGCATTCAAGTTACTTAAACTTGGATACTCGTTCAGGCGGTTCGTTATCAATGTTAATAATATAATTATTTCCGCTGGGTCTCATACATTTCGTTTTTATTTATTTATTTTAAGACCGTAGTTATTGCGGTTAGTATTTACTGCGTTGCAGATCACCCATTTTGTCGGCCAGTAGTGTCGTGTCATCGGCATATCGAATATTGTTCATATGTTGACTATTAACTTTAAATCTACCAATATACATTTGATCTATTGGTTTTTAGATATGCATTCTGCATAAATATTACAAAATTGTGGGGGCAGAATTCACTCTTGATGAACTCCTCTGTTTATGGGGATGCTCTCTATTACTAGGCTACCAAAGGGAGCTTAGGCATTTTGATTCCAGTAAAGAGATTTTATGCAGTTTAATTCTTTAATATCTATATTAATAACTTTTAAAACATGTTGCGGCCTATGGAAAGCTTTTTCATAATCAGTTGGTCAAAATCAAGAAAAACAAAAATCACAGTATATATTTTCTACATTCTTCTATATGTTAGGATTCAAGCAGAAATTGGTTGGATATGACATTCTTTAATTTTGGTTACCGCATGGATTGTTTTACTCAGAATGAATATTTCCAATGAATTTAGTTAAAATGGCTTAATCTCTGGCCTTATCACTTTAGTGCCCCCATCGGAAGGCATGATTGATAAAATATATGCTAAATGAATACTCTTATTTTCTAGCTAAGCATTTAGTTTATATTCTTATAGCCAATTCGCCAGCTGTAATAGCCAACTTTGCTTATGTACCTCCATTCGACTTTTTATGATCTTTAATAAAAAAAAAGTTCCCCATACAAGTTCTAACACATAAAATCCCCTTAAACTATGATAAATAACTGACTACGTCTCTCATGGTTATTGTTTTATTTATTAAATTGCTGTACATACAGTTATTTAATGCGCATTAATTTTTAGCTTTAAGCCATTGTTCATATACACTAGGCACACATATACACACATCTACCATACTGTAAACAGAATAGTGTCCATACAAATAATTGGATCCTCGTTTGAAACTTATGTTAAGAGTGTTTGTTTAAATGACTATTATATGAACAAAAGAAAAGCATCCATAAAAGTTTTAACTTATAAGGCCACGCATTGCATATACATTTAATTCATTTAAACCTAAAGGCATACGAGTTTGTATTTATATGTTCTTGCAGCAGAATGCATTATCTTGTGCTATCATTTCAATGCAGCAGTCGTTGCTTTAGACCTTAGTCAGGCATTCATGATATATATGTACAAAACTGAAACCACAATTCATTATATGAAATTATTTTATTTCATGGTGAAGAAGGGTTATTTTCATTTAATAAAATATTTTCTCTAAAATACAATACAATAGCAGGTTTCACGCTTGGCTAAGTTTGCACATATGTTACAGACTGAAATGACTTTATAATAAATTAAATCGCATTTAAATAAATATGTTACAAATTTAAACATATGCTTGACTAAAAGTTATCGGATACAAAAATTATATAGAAAATAGAAAAGATAAACAAAAAGGAATAAACTTTTTGTTAGAAAAAAAAAAATTAAAAATATATTCAGTAACAGATACAAAAAAAAATCTATCATACTTTAATTTTTAAATAAAAATAAAAAAATAATTCTCTTAGGTTAGGTTAGGTTAGGTTGATAAGAGGAGCTATGTATACACATAGCTCATATCCGTTGTGTCCGGATATACACCTAAGCCAGTAGGTCGGCTTGTTGCGCGCTCTACATCTCTACGTTCATCCGGTTATCTACCCCTCTGTTAACTTAGAAATTCGGTTTCATCAGCAAATTTCTTGAGTATTTTCCAGCTTATCCCCCTAAGACCCGTCAGGCCTGGTAAGATGTCGTTGTTCTCGCAAATGCAGGACAGTAGCAGAGGTAGTGTTCTAGGGTTTCATCATCCTCTCCGCAAGCTCTACAAATGGCTGATTCCGCCCGTCCTATACGGTATAGATGAGCCCTCAGCTCAGAGTGTCCAGTGAGGATGCCAATTACCCTACTAAGTTCTACCCTGCTCAGATTCAGGATCTCCCTAGTTCTTGTAGTGTTGGGAGAACCCCATAATATATTTGTAACCTTACCCACGTCAGTCTCTTCCCAAATTGATACATGCGAACTGGTCGCCCAGTCTGCCAGTTCCAATTTGAGAGACTTGAAAGGTTTTGGGTTTTCCAAATTAACTCTTTCCAGGAAAGAGCCCTTCCTGGCCAGTTCGTCAGCAATCTCGTTTCCCATTATACCACTGTGTCCTGGGATCCAAACGATTTCAAGTCTGCCTCTTCTGGAGAAGTTTGAAATCTCCTCCTTATACCCGAGGATAGTCCTTGATCTAGTTTTGTCCGCGGATATCGCTCTGATAGCCGCTAGACTGTCCGTGAATATTTTCACGTCTCCGGGACTTGGGGAATCCCGTGCGTTAATAGACCTAATACATTCCTTTATCGCCACCAAATCAGCCTGAAAGACAGAGTTGTGGTCCGGAAGACGGAGGTATTTCCCTGTGGAACGGTCTTCATCGTAGAAACCTATCCCAGTCTTACCATGCAGACTAGAGGCGTCCGTATAGTAATGTGACCCTGGAAGGTTTTGTAGAATATTCCCGTTCATCCAACTTTCCCTGTCTAGTATCCGTATACTGCAGGGTATATCTGTTGACACTTCCGCGATTCTATCACAGCTTATATTCACTGTGTTCAGTCCCGGAATTTGGTCTAAAATAGTCTGGTGTCTGGTCAAGTGGACGGTGATATATTCCCCTGTTACCCTTAGTCGTAACATGGCCAGAGCTGCCTCATATTTAATTCTAATCTCGATTCGGTGTATAGATAGAATTTTCTCTAAAGCCCTCGTAGATGTAGTCCTTATTGCTCCACTGATTCCTATGCAACAGAGGCGCTGTATCTTTTGGAGTGGTTTAATGTAACATTTCTTGTTCATTGATGTCCATATGACTATGGATGCGTAGGTTAGAATAGGTCTAACGATGCTTGTGTACAGCCAATATGTCATCCTCGGGTTTAAACCCCATTTTGAGCCTATAGCCCTTCTGCAAATCGCCCATACACGATGAGCCTTCGCAACCCTGCTCTCGATGTGGTTTTTCCAAGTAAGTTTTTTATCGAGAATCACCCCAAGGTATTTCACCGTCTGTGTGATTCTAATCGTTTTGCCCTGGAAGCGAGGTTCATCAAAGTCGATTATTTTCGTCTTCCTTGTAAAGAGGCATATTTCAGTTTTCTCTGGGTTCACATTCAAACCCCTCGGTTGTGCCCAGTCATATGCTATTTCGAGTGCATTCGATGCCCTCCTACATAAATCTCTAGGATCTTTCGCCCTTAAGAGTATCGCTACGTCGTCTGCGTAGCAGACAGGTTTGAAACCCTTATTGGCTAGAATCCTTAGCAGACTGTTTATAGTGGTCACCCAGAGAAGGGGGGATAAAATCCCCCCTGAGGTGTCCCACAACAAACCTTGTTTTTTATTTTAATGCCACCAACCTCGCAACTTATCCATCTATTCCCTAGCATGTGACTGATCCAGGCTTTAATATCCCGGTCAATGTCGAATTGTTCTAGGAATTGGAGTAGCGCATTGGTTGATACATTGTTAGAAGCTCCTTCTATATCAATGAATATAGCTAGGGTGAAGATTTTAAGATCAAAAGATCTTTCGATGTGGTGAACTACTTCATGAAGAGCAGTTTCCACTGAGCGTCCCTTTAAATAAGCGTGCTGTTTGAATTTCAACAACTCATTTGGGATTTGATATTTAACCATGTTATCGACTATTTGCTCCATGGTTTTCAGTAGGAAGGATGTAAGACTTATCGGTCGATAGGCCTTTGGATTCGCGTAGCTTTCCTTTCCCGGCTTTGGTATGAAGACCACTTTGGCCTCCTGCCATGCCCTGGGGGTGTACGCTAATTTTAGGCAAGCAGAGAATATGCCAGCCAGACTACTACCAATTAAGTCCCCGCTTTTTTGTAGTAGAGCAGGAAAGACTTCATCTGGGCCTGCTGCCTTAAAAGGGGCAAAGCTTTGTATTGCTTTAATTACCATATTTTCGGTTATTCTATTATTTCTTTCCTCTCGATTTTGTTCCTCATTAGGCCCTTCGTATTGTTCCCCATCGTGTCCCGTCTGCTGTTCCACGTTGGTTCCAGTTTGTTGGGACACATTGGTACCACTTTCTAGGTTCCTATTTGGCCCACGTTCTTCGGTAAGAAAGTGTGTTTCCATCAATATTCTTAAGGACTGTTCCATTGATTCCGCCCGAATCCCGTCCTTATCGACTAGAGTTTCAGGCTGTGAATGGGTTTTCGATAAGAATTTCTTGATTTTCGAGACGTCATTAACACTATCAACCTGTTCACAGAAAAGTTTCCAGGAGTTGCGTTTGGCTACTCGAATCTTTTTGTTGTATTCCCTGAGTTTTTCATGGTAGTCATCCCAGTATACTACATGTTTTTTACGACGAGCCCTATTAAATAATCTTCGGACGTCCTTCCCAAGATTTATCAATTCCCCTGTCAGCCAGGGTTTTACTCGCGGAGATCTCCTTTCCCGGAGTGGACAACATTCCTTGAAAGACTCAATTAGGCTCTTCGTTAATCTATCTACTTCGCCTTCAACCTCCTCAACATTCCTTAGGACTGTGGGAGGAGTAGTTAGACGGGCTATTAGATTTCTTCTAAATTTTGGCCAATCCGTTTTAGCCTTATTCCTGAACTTAAGGGGCTCAGGCGGTGGTTGTATCAGATTAAATAAGATTTATCGATGATCCGAGAAGGAATGCTCGCTAGAGACATGCCAATCTTGTATATCGTCCACTAGATTTTTTGAACAAATTGAAATATCTAAAACCTCTTCCCTTAATCTGTTAACAAAGGTTGCCGTGTTCCCAGTATTAAGGGCGAAAAGGTTATTTTCATTAAGGGATTCAAGTAAAGCGTCCCCCCTTTGGTTACAGTTCGAACTACCCCATGTTATATGGTGAGAATTCGCATCGCACCCTATGAGAATTTCCTTACCTGTTGTTCTAGCTGTCCTTACCATCTCTTCCAGTTCCGACGTCGGTGGAGATGTCGGCGAGTCCGAAGGAAGATAAACCGATGCCAAGAGCATCGGTTGGCTTCAGTGTTGCAGGACGGTGGCATCTGCGGTGGACAAGTCTGGAGAAAAGAAATAATTTAGGTTTTTGTGACAAATAATACAAGTTCTCGGTCGAGTTCCTGTATGAGCATAAAAAATTTGGTAATTAGGATCATTGAGTCCAGTAACCTTGTCATTTACCGTCCAAGGTTCCTGTACTAGTATGATATGTAACTTACCTTTTTGTAGTTTTTCCATCAGAGTTAAAGTAGCCGTTTTGCTCCGATGGTGGTTGATCTGCATGAGCATGATCATTGTTCGGCTAATAGTTGTTCCTCTTGGGAGTTAGTTATTTCTAACTCTCCCTTTGTATCTGACGTAGATGATGTTGGGTCGGTGGAGGTCCCCTCACCAGTACCCGCCTTGGTCTAATCGGTTGCCTTCTCCCAGCCAATGGTAGTTTTGCCTACTTTAAAGTAAACTGCAGCTGATACGAAGAAGGCTTTACCTTTTGTTGTTTTGAGGCTAGCCATTGACTCCTGATCAATACCCACAACGAAAAGAGTGCCGTCTTGGCCCTCCTCTCTGTGGAATATCTCCCATTTGTCAGTGGCTAGACCTTTATTTTGTTTGTCCAAGACCTTAATTACGTCTTCGGTTTCAAGCTTGCTGCCCCAACCTTTGATGAAAAAGGACGCTTTGGTTAGGAATGGAATGTCTGTTGTTTTGACGAGGGACAGTTTGGCACCATCCCAAGGAGCTGGCATACATTCCACAATTTTCTCCATGGTTTGTACACATGCGTTGGACGCAAGTTGTAGCATAAGTACGTCCATGGAGAATTTGCAGCTATTTATTTGGATCTCTTGGGCATCTTTTTCAGCGTCTAGAACATACTCCATGATCCTTTTATTAAATGCCTCTTCGAGTGCTGTTCTCTGGGCAGTTGGGATTTTGCCGGTGGGACTACTTAAATCTACAATGGCATAACAAAGTTCGTCCATTGCTGGTTTTTTCGCCATACTAGCATATGAAGTCGATTGTTCCTTGCCTGATGGTGCAATCTGTTTTCTCTTCGTTGCTTGTCTATCACCCTTGAAGGAGTTTTGAACTTGCAATGAATGATTACCTTTTGCCCATCTTTCCCAATTAACGTTGGCCCAATAACCTCTCCTTTGGATTGAGTTTCCGCGATGGTACCTCTATTCTTCAGGTTGGGGTTATTGGTCAACTGTGTACTGGTTGGCATGGAATTCCTCTTCTTCTTTTTTGCCTCTGCAAAGTTCTGTTCCTCAGGAGAACGTATCCGCTTGCCCGCATCCGAGGATGTGGGTGTAGAAGGTCCATTATCCTTTAGAACATCTTGCGTCTCTTTGGCTATTTGTGCTTTCCGGTTCATTTTGGCGATTTTTCGTCGTTGGGCCCCAGATAACTTTTTCTTATTGGTAGAGAGTTTAGCTATGCTGGCGCATACTTCCTCTACCATTTTTATCACATCGGAGTTTGCCTGTTTAGGCTGTGTGGCAATGACTGTGTCGTTACCTTCGTTTGAGGAATTCGATTCGTCGGATCCGATTCCTCAGTCTCCTTATTTTGGATTTTTCTTGTAACATACCCATCTCTAGAGGCCAAGTTACCCACCTCCATAGTGGATTTGCACTTAACTGATCTCGACGACTGTGGGCCCGCTTGCTAACCACACTTAGCCGCCGGTACTGGGTTATTTAGGCCCTGCACCGTAACTTTATCATCTTTAGTAGACATTAAAACCATGTGTTGGTTTCTTTTCGGGAACCACCCCTATCCAGTTTTTGGTCCGCGGGGAGTGCATGACCATCGAAAATCAACGTCCTCTTGTAAAAACATCTTTAGTTACAAAGGGAGCTTTTACCTGACTACGATGATCTTTAAGTTAAGATGCTCTCTAATAATAATCTTCTACAACTGCCGGTGAGCAGTTGTATTAGAGCCGTTAGGGTGCATCCTAACCCCCCTATCCGCCACCTGGGGACGCGCCCGATGGGAGACTGGCATCTCCACACGAGAATAATTCTCTTAAGTCTACTTCTTTTTGCTTTAAAAATTGTGGAAAATGAAGAAGTTGGAGTGGCGTTAAAAGGTGTTCCAAAATTCAAGCAATATTTGTATTAAGCAGAAAGCATAGTTTTGAATTCTTTATACTGTTTTTCTTTTTTGGATTTTAGAGTACACCGGATGGGCTTATGTATGGAATAACACATCGAGCAAGGGTCTCACAGCTTTGCTAGAACATAAGCACTCTTTTTTTGAATGAAGATTAAAATTAGTACCTATAATATTAACAGGCTAGGCGATTTCTTGCGACCGATGTTTTGTTCTATCATTTTATCCCGATTTTGACCAAACGTATATTATTTGAAAGGTATTTCTTTTTACCCGTTTTGCAGGTTTACAGATTTTTTAATTTTTTTCCTTTATTTTGAGTAAATTGCACATAAATTTGTAACTAACACATACATAAAATAATACAATGCTATGTGTGTGTTTATTAAATTTGTTCATGTGCTTGTAATAAAAATGAGTTTGTTTTTTGTGTTGATTTGTGAACAGGCCATAGTTGATTAGCATAGCTTTACGGTCTTTATTTAATGAAAAAATAAAATTTCCTAGAATTTTCACTCAAATTTCGAGAACTGGAATCTGCTAGTTGTAATTGGTAAGGCGGCCTTGAATTGTGAATTCGCTAAAATTTATTGGCATACGTTTATGCCCCTTTAAAATTTTTTATTAACAAACCCGTTTATATATCTTCTGTGTGTCCAAAAAATTTTTATAATGTAATTTAATTTTATTTAACAAGTGTTGAATTGTAAAACTGCTAAAACTGATTAGCATACTATACTTTAAGACTCTTATAAAATTATTTGTTAAGTAAAAAATAAAATTTCTTAGAATTTGCACTGGAATTTCGAAGGCTGGGCTCTGCTAGTAACATAATTTATATGCAGATCTCGATTTCGCTTATACAGCCTTAAATTTCCTCCTTCAATGCGCAGGTGGTTGAGTAGTGATTAACTTCAAATAAGCTCACAAAAACAAATCTAATAGTGCTAAGTCACACGAAACGAGTAAGTTCACGACCAGGAAATGTGTTGTGCTGTAATTGAATAAATGCATGGGCTTTACTGCTTGTGGCACTGTCATATCAAGATCATATGTCTGTCACATCAATGTCATTCAATTAAGCAAGAACGTTATCATATCACGGTATCCAGCATTAGTAACGGTGCATAAACAGTCTCATTTTCGAAGAAGTATGGTCTGATGATGACTCCGATTTTGGATTGATTTGTTTTTCAACAAACACATGTAGGTCCTCTGAAACCAGCATGGTCGAATTTTGATGACAAGCGAAGCCATATAATTGAAAATTTACTTCAGCTCTTAGGAAGATTTTGTTTGGAAATTCAGCATCCATTTGTTGATGTTCAAAAATCCACTCAATGAAATCTCCTCGCTGTACATGATCATTGGGCTGCAGTTATTGTATTAGTTGAACTTTATAAGCGTATGAACTCAGATCTTTAGTGAGTATGGGCTATAAATTTGAAAATCCTAGCCATGATAAACAGTGACTTCCTTTATACCTCCTTTGAAAATATTATATTATAAATTTAAAAAACTGGGGTCGAATCGTCGCACTCGTTATCGTTATTTTTCGATCGAAATTATTTTTTTATTTTCCAAAATAACAGACTAAGAGTAGTTTTACTCTGTCGTAGCAAACGGGTTATGGTCCATAGTTAATAGTAAACGTGAAACGGGGTCTGACGATTGTCCGTCTTCTTTAAATAATATACCAAAATATGGAATATCGATTGTTATTACTCGATACAGAATGCGACGATTTGCCCCTGTTTAAGGAAACTGTTTTTGTATTTGATAGCAAAAATAGCACTAAAAGTTAAAGGACTTGTGCGGTTAAATTTTTTATGTTTAACTTTTAGTGGATTTCATATTTATATCGAAAATCCATAGTTCTTACATAATTTTGATAAGGAAACCCAACTTCATATATGGGGCTTTTCATGTCAAGTAACCCAAGTTTTGAAACCGATGTCTTCCGATCGGAATGAAATATGCACCAAGGTTAGTCCTATTGGATAATAGTTTAGATACAATTTTTCAACAAGATCGGTCACGAACTCTCTGAGTTAGAGGGGGCCAAAATCTTACATTTCGACCAAACAGGTGTTTTTTCTCATCCATGTAACTTTTCACCTGTTGTTCTAAGAAAAATTTGTCCGAAGTAATTTTGAAAGCTATTTCTTCCATCTTTCGAAAAAAAAAAACATTTTTTAAAACTAAAAATTTGTTTTTCAAAAAAGTGCCTTTTTTCTTTAAGAGCTTTTTGGTTTTTTCCTTTAACAGCTTTTTAGTCGCTTAGTGGGATGCGATTGAGATATCTATCAAAGTAAATGTTATGTAACTCAAGACAACGGGTTTTAAATATTTAGCATATGCAGTATTTTAAATTGTTTTCCTATTTGTTCCGACGGTAGTACCTTCGATACTGTAATACGCGCAATGTGTTAACCTCAGGGAAAAAAATCACTTTTCTTTATAGAAATGTTGAAAAATTATTTTTTTTTTAATTTATTTGTAATAATAATTAAATCACTATATAATCATAATAATAATAAAAAAAAAATAATAATTTAATAAAATTTAATCTTAATTACATTAGTTCCATTTATATCATAAGAATTTTTATACATATTTTATTGTAGATGATGAAGTATTAAAGTTTTGCAAATTTTTAAAGGAAGGAAATCGAAGGAAGTCACATTGAGTGGAGGCAGAAAACTTGGGTCTTTCATTGACAAGCGGTACAAAAGCATTGTATTGAGCAGCAGCATCGAATTTGCCCTTCAGTGTTTTCAATGTTTCCTCAAACTGAAAACTATTTTACTTTCTTTACAGTAATTCTTTGCTCTATGGAATAAAGCAGTCGCATCTAAGATGCGATCTTGATGACAGCACTGCATTTCTTTTGAGGTTTGCTCTAATATCGTCACAGGCTCCTTTACCAAGAGCAGAAGGATGAAAATTCCACTTAGCTGGCTTTCCAAATCTCAATGCACAACCATATTTTTCATACTGTTAGTGGATTCGACTAACGTGTATGAAATATTGGATTTGTGAAACCGCGAGTGCGCCAAATTTTTAAAAGTTAATAAAGAAAACCATTTATACTTGCTTTGGTTTTTGATTGATTTTTATTGTAATCACTTACTGCCCTTCTTCAGTCTTAACTAGGAAAAACTTTTAATATTAGTCGAAACGACTAACTTTGGGCACCCAGGAAACGTAGTATACCTTCTCTACTCTAAATTTAGATTTTATGTATAATTGTTATCTTCTGGTATTCATAGACTGCAATGGTATCATGTTTTAAATCGTAGGATATGATTGCCACACTTTTTGGTCCAGTTTTTCATCTTTCATGTAGTAAGTAACTACTGTGAATATAGTGGCTTCATCGTTATTGAAGTGGAAAGCTTGTATGGCATATTTATAGTTCTCTGCGAAATCATATGAAATAGCGACTTCGCCAGGCTTCAAATATATCTTGAAGTCCTTGAAAAATGACTAAAAAATTTCAAATGAATTTCCTTGTACTACAACAAGAGGGTGGTTAGCAATCTTGAAACGAAAATTAGGAAAAATCCAGTAAGAAAAAACATACAGAAGAGTGTTGATTTTTTCGTAAAATGTGAAGTAAAAATCTACTTTCCTTTACTACAATGTGCAAATTCCAAAACAATTTTTCTTTTAAAATATAACGCGAAATTACGGCCAAGCTTCAGCGCCACAAGCAAAAAACGAACTCAATTTGGTTACGAATTCACAACGAATGCTAAAATACGACAAAATTCTTTCGTTAAATATAATATTAAAAAGTAATATATAATGAATGTGGAGTCCTCCATGTGTCAGCTGCAAAATAAGCATCAGGGCGACCATCCCAACTTGAACAATGACGATTGCTCTTTAACTAAACCTCACGGGTTCTCAAGTTTAGCAAGCCTGTACACACTTCTTCTACAAAATAATTCACGTTGAAAATGTTTTTAAGGTACACCTGTCAGTCTGAATCCAATACTAAAATTTGACCTCCTCTATATATGCTTGATCAAAACAGTTGATTAAGTTCGATTCAGTGAATGTGGTTTCAGGTTAATTTGAACATCCACCTAGTGGCAAAAAGCTGCTGCATTAGGACAAATAGTCAATTTAAGGCAATCGCGGTAATCGTGTAAATCTTCTGGCGAATCATCTGTTAAGTGGTATAAGTTGATGTCCTGCAACGTCGATGAAGATTATTATCAACAACTATTTTTTTTTTCTTTCTATGCTAGTTAAAGATTTTCATTACAAGAGTTTTTTTCGTGGTTAATTCCTTACAAAATATCCATCTTCAGTGGGAGCGATATCTAATAAACTAAACCTTTCCGATGTAAATTTTTTTCTTCGAAGTCCTTCTGTAATCTATTTATTCGTTATGAAATATGTCGATGCATCTGCCAGCATATTGAAGAGGTTTGTATTGTGTCTAATACGTGAAATATTGCATGTATCTGTATATGTAGATTTTTGTTACTTTGTATTTCAGCATTGCTAGGCTTCATTTGATAGCTCTCCTATTGATGAGCCCTGACATTCAATTAAGACTTTGCCACGGGCCAAAATTTTTATGTACGGTGGGGTAGATTTTTTCAGGTTATATTTGAGTTAAAAATGAACAGCTTTTGATGCACAGTCTTTAAACAATAAGTCAAATACATTGAGTCTAAAAGCAAAACTTTTTATGACAACAATATCGACACCAGTGATTTGAGCAGTCAGCTCATAATTATCAAAAAATGATCTGGCCATATTACCATCATTTGTATTTCCATATGCATACTTTGAATAGTCCACTTTCAGTCCAAGTTTTTCAAAATATTTTTTCTATATTCTGTTTTGCTTTCGGTGGTGTATTCTCATCAAAAAATTCTTCTTCCCGTGAAATTGTAATTATATCTGCATGACATTTTCCAACCAAACAACTAATTATTTCTTGTTTGCTACCTGAATTAAGATATAAAATTTCCAGTTTTTTTCACATATCGCAATTTTAAATAATAAAACATTTATTATTGTTTTTACAAATCTTCTGTCTCGAATTATTTTATTTTATTTTATTTAGTACTAAAAATATTGTGAGAAGTATTGAAATTTGATAAAAAGTCTTTTCGCGCTGACAGAATTTGTAAGCACTCTATTTGAAGTGTTATAAATTTGTTATTAAACGCTTTTTAATAATAATATAAAAGCTATAGTCCTTTATACAAAAAATGTCCTTCGTACCCACTATGCTACGTATCCTGGTCCTGCCGAAGCAGCCAAATTTATTTAAATTTGTTAGAATTTGTAATATTTCCTGTAACACCGTGCAACCGTTTTGGTTTAACTCTATTTAATTTCCAAAAACGACCCAAATATAAGGTATCTAAGGAACTGCTCCTAGTGCAAAAGTGCTTAAAATTTTTTGGAATTAAATTTTAAAAAGTAAATACAGTTTTCAATAAAATCCAAAAAATTTATAACCGGTTTGTAAATTATTTGTTTGTTAAGTCTAAAGTCTTTGTTGAAAATTGTCATTTTTCTGCAGCCTAAACAAAAAAAAAATTTTGAACGGCTCTAACCCTCTTAACTGTCATCCGATATAAGAACGGTTTTTTGATTTTTACCCCGGTTTTAAGCCAAACGGCCCTTGTGGACTTTCACCAACACACTTATGCATAGCTTAAATATTATCAATGGAATTGCTTAGTTTTAGATGACCATTGTTATTAGCATTAGCAATGGATTCAGTCTGCCTGAATTTTTCACTTACTTACTCTCTTGCATGTTGCCGAAGTCAATATTTCGGCTATATCTTGTACCAAATTTTCTAACTGTAGCCGTAAATTTTTTGCTATTTTTGAAAATGGTTCAACAATGCAATGTGTAATGGGTGCTACATTTTCACTAACACTATACAATACTTCACTGCAGAAATGGCAAAAAAATCCAACCTGCATGAATTTTGGAACACTTTTTATTAAATCAACTAACAAATTGCACTCATAAATGCTGTGCAAGTGCTGTGCACAGTGAATACCGCTAATACATTTTTATGTACATAAAGCTCAAACATACCCACATACTTGTAAAATGCAAATAAATGACTTAATTTTTTTCAGGCAACCAAATAGTTAATAATTGTTCATAAGATAATGAATTTAAAGTCAATGTGTTAACACAGAATGCTGACATTGATTAATTTGTTTATAAAGACCCTGAGAGCATGTCATATTTTTTGTTAAAGAATGTCTGAAACATTACAACGTTTTTCATAATTCGAAAAGAGTAATTAATTAGATAACATATTGTTTTTTAAATGAGTATGATTGTTTAATTACACTGTGGAACAAATTCAGGTTAGCAAAAGTTAGGTCGATTCTGAGAGTGAGGGGTGAAAATATAGGCTAAATTAGAAGAACCCGTATCGCGGTGTTTGTTTATGTTAGTTCGAATTTTTTTTTTTCCATCGACCTTCGAACTTTGCAGTCAAATGCCGATTTTCAGCATATTGTTTTTATAGTTTTTGGCTATAACTCGTCGACTAATTGATATTTTTTCAATCTGTAAAAGCCAAATTATTGCTAGAGACCTGTGCAACAACCAAAATTTTTTAAAAAATTGATTTAGAAAATTTTTGTGGTGCTTATGAAGCAAAATGTTGGAAAAATTATTTTTTTTCATGCTTTTTGAAAATATTTTCCACAAAACTAAGTCTTATTTGTTTTCTGTTTGATCTATAATATGCTTCTCAGTTTCTTCAATAAATTTTATTTGAAAAGAAAACAATCGTAATACAAAACTTGCGATTTCCAGCTTAATATTAATTTACTTCTCATTTTTTATGTACCAATTTTGTTCATTGTTGGTTTTGAAGAAACATTGAAAAAGAAATTAAGCTGATTAAGCTGATTAATGAACTATCGATGAATAAACGCCAATCATCTCTTCTATAGGTTAACCCTATCGTCTCCATTAACTTTTTAATATCGAAGAACTTTTCTAACTCTTTTTGGCGTTTTCGCTATGCTGTTACTTTGGTACCTTTCGCCAGCAAATTATTTCCTTTGATGTTTCATAGGATGTACATTCACCAGGGTCGTATTCCGAGAAGAAATCCATGAATGTAGCAGTGGAGGTTGTAGTACTATTATCTGTTTGAAGATCAATACTTCGGTATGTTTGTACTGGAACGAATTCTGAGTACGGTAATGGTAATTGGACACTTGGCACTGCTACATAAGTTTTATTCTTTGCTTTACTTCTATTCAAAGTTTTATGGTAGTTGATACATCCATAGCAATTTTCTTCTTGGTGCGGGCCGTTGTCTAACCACATCATTGGTATACCAAAAAGCGTAGCCTTCTTCTTTTCACTTTTCCATTGCATAGAGTTGAATGGCAATTAAAGCAAACTTTTGTAGGGGCATAGTTTACGTCAGTGATAAACTCTTGCGAGAAATATTGTTTATAGACTTCAAAAAAAAAAAAAATTACTCGCATTGCCACATTTTACATCGCTTGCTATGAAACGTCGACAAACATTACAAAAATGGTCCATTTTACATTTTTGTTCCGACATTTTTAATACAATATATATTATACAATGTTTTTTTTTTGTTATTTTTATGAAACCGATGCACTTAACTTAAATCACTCACAAAATGAAATAAGTTCCAAAAAAAATTAATAGCGAATTTTATCACGACCGAGCGAAAGATATCAGCTTCGGCTGAGTTTCGAGTCTTTACTGAATCTTAATTTGTGAAATTAGTTCGCTTGTACGAAATAAAAAAATCGCTACATGTGCGGTGGCTGAAAACAAAAAAATTGTTTTGTTAAATCCTAATTCTTGAAAATTCCCTTTTAAATTACTTCTACCTAAATCGCTATTTATTCAATGGTTTTGGGATTTTTAATGCAAATTTTCAATTTTCTTTTCAAATGAAATTTACTAAAGAAACTGAGAAGCATATTATAGATCAAACAGAAAGCAAAAAAGACTTAGTTTTGTGGAAAGTAATTCCAAAAAGCATGAAAAAAATAACTTTTCCAACATTTTGCTTCATAAGCACCACAAAAATTTTCTAAATCAATTTTTTTTTTAAATTTTGGTTGCTGCACAGCTCTCTAGCAATAATTTGGCTTTTACAGATTGAAAAAATATCAATTAGTCAACGAGTTATAGCCAAAAACCATAAAAACAATATGCTGAAAATCGGCATTTGACTGCAAGGTTCGAAGGTCGATTAAAAAAAAAAAAATTTAACTAACATAAACAAACGCCGCGATACGGGTCTTCTAATTTAGCCTCTATTTTCACCCCTAACTCTCAGAATCGACCTAACTTTTGCTAACCTGAATTTGTACCACAGTGTTATTGTAAACTTATCACACTGTGCAACATAGTGGGGCAAACTGAACTCGAACCTGTTTATTGTACATGTTCTGTTTTTTCTTACTACACGAGCCACAACACGACTTAAAATATAACTGAACTCGAACCTGTTTATTGTGCATGTTCTGTTTTTTTTTTTCAGTACACGTACCAGAACATGAACTTCAAATAAAGCAACACTCAAAAATGTGTGCTTTATGTGTGATTGAAACAAAAAGTACGTGATACAAAAATGTTCGTGTAAATAACGAAATATTAAAACGAACACAGTCGTGGTTGTGTTGGGCACCGAAGAAAATTTAAAAACAAACATAATTGATATGAAAATAAAAATATGTGTGTGTTGGTCTAAGTTATGTTTGTTTACATATATGTACGAGTTTTTTATTCAGTGTGTGTTTTTTTTCTGAACTCTGGTTATACCCTATACCACTATGTGGTTTGGGTATAATGACTTTGTGCTTCTGTTTGTAACAACCAAAAATATTTGACCTACACCCATCTTTAATTATACCGATCGAATCAGAATCACTATATGATTCGATTTAACGATGTCCGTCCGTCCGTCCGTCCGTCCGTCCGTCCGTCTGTGCGTCCATGTAAAGCTTTTAATCAAACTGCAGGTAGCAAATATGAATATATTTTGATGAAATTTAGCATTTGATCTTTTGTCGGTCATGGCATGAACGCTGTTGAAATTGGTGAGAATCGGTCCATGTTCAGACCTAGCCCCCATACAAATGACCCCTATGAAATCAACATATATTGCCATAAGATCCAAATTATCATACAAATCTTAGTCAAATTGGGTTTGTATGTATATATTACATCCATTTATCAATAGTCTTAAAATGATTCCTATTGGACAACTCTTAGTCATAGGCCCCATATAGAGCTGCTTCCCGATCTTCTCTTAAATCTATCAAAAAACAATAATATTGCACTGATTCTGCTCAAATTTTGTTCGTATATATTTTTGCAAAATACAAGAGACTTTACCAAACATGGTCAGTTAATTTTTGGGCCTAGTTCCCATATAGATATAGCATCCGATATGAACTTTTTCATATCTGCAGCCGAAAAAATTAATAAAAATCCCACTCAAATTTGGTTTATGCCTATTTTCTATATCCAGTTAGTTGGGCCTGAGAGATAGGGTATCTAAACGCATGGTATAGGGTATCGTTTAGTCGGTCTAGACCGACTATAATTTTCCTACTTGTTTTTATTGATTTTGTGTCTGTAAGATTTGGAATGTAATTTAATGTAATAAATCGTGAATTTCCATTAGGTTCTTGTCGGTTTTGTGCGTTATTTTGAATTTTTAATAATTCCGAATCTATTATGTTATTAATTAGTTTAATTGGATAATAATTGAAAAAGGGAGCAAAGGCGTTAACGGCAGTATTAACGAATTCTTTAACCATTAGCAAAACTGATCAGACGCAATAAAAAAAAATTTAAGATGTTTTTAATTAATACTAACAATTTTTTATTTCCTATTTTAAATAAAAAATATTTCCCCTATTCCTTTAAATACGATCTTTCGTGGATCTCTCCCGAAAGATTCTTTGTTATCGTAGTATTTTCCTCTAGCCCCAGACATTCTCGTTTAGGCCGAGGTTCAGCAAAATAGGGTCGTTTCGGTCTGAGAGTTGTATATTTGCACTTGTAATATTTGATTTACAAGTCATGGTTTGTTTATTTTAAGCATTGAATTGCTCCAGAATATATGGAGGCAGTCCAGCAGATTCCAGTACAGTTTTATATACTTTTGCGTTAATTGTAGTGCTCGCGAATTCCAATTTAATCGAGCCTGTCTTGCTACACGTAACAGGACATATGGTCCTTAGAAAATTCAACTTGTTTTTACTTGCGCACAGCATCAACTGGAGGTTGAATTTTTTGAAACTTCTTTTAAGCAAGGTACGAGTAGAGCATGGATATTTTGTTATTATTTTACGACCAAGTATCAGTTTGATCGTATAAGTGGAAATGGGTTTTAAATCACTCCGAGACTGTGCATGACCATGTGTGACTGTGCGCGGCTAAGTCAAAGTTAATCTTTTTAAATTATTTATAAAAAGAAGAAATGAAAGTGCATACTTATATGTCTACTTGTCGGTATGGGTACTTGTCACATAAAAATCATGAATTATATATACAGGTTTTTTAGGCATTTATTTCTCTTACAAAACACACGTTTTCAAGTGACTTTTAGACCACCAAGTAAAGTCCTGTTTTACATTCTTTTAAATTTAAAAAAAAAAAAATATCTCAATTATATGCTTAAAATGTTCTAATAGTAAGACAAAATCGGCAATTCTAAGAAATTTTCTTTAAGATATCCGTAAGCGAAAAATACAGCCTGATTTCATAAATACAGTTTGCAGTGCAACATTGCAATGCGTAGTGTTCATAAACAAAGTAGACTTAGTTTTGGCAATGCCGCAAGTTCATGGCGATGCTTTTCAATGCGCAACATCTGCCAAATTTGTGCATAGTTTTTGTTTGTGATTTTTTGGTGCTTGGTATATGTTTATTTTTTACCCTTTTCTTGGCGGTAAAACTAAAAATGCATCGAATATTTCAATTTGTGGTAGAAGTGGCGGATTTATGGCAAGTCAAACTTTTGTTTATTTAAAATTTGCAATTTTACGATTAGTTTTGATTTTTTGTATATCTATTCATAGTGAAAAAAAGTGGAAGAATTTACTGATTTGAGGCAAGAGCCACATTTCAACTGCAGTTTTTGGAAACTAATTAATATCGCCCTTTAAGGAACAAATCATTTTAATTGTTTTACAAACACCTTATATGCGAGACCAATTGCCACGCCAAAGCGATCCAAATTATAATTTCTAATGCTTTTTGTAACGTAATTCCAATATGTCCAATTGAACGTGAATGCCACCAGGGTTTAATCGCAATCTGAAACTTCTTAAAAGTGAAATTATTAACTAGTTTTATCAAATTATAACATTTGGTAATAAATACCTGAAATGTATTTTTTTTTTCATTCGAAAATGAGAATAGAACACATCGTCCTGCATGCTTGCGAAAATTTCAAAAAATTTAAATTTTTAAAATTTTTTCCATGAATTTTGGCTAATTAATAATGCTATATGATGACGCTTTCTTTTATTTATTATATTTTTGATCAAAGTGCTGTTTCAATTCTTTCGATCAGCCAATTTGAAAGCAACTCTCAAAAAAATATTCATTTTAAAATACTGAATTTTACAAAAAGTTAATCACACAAAGAACTACAATCTTATCTGTACATAAATGTACTAAAATGTCATTTCATTTTTTGACTAAGCAGTATTGCTATAAAACATTGCTTTGCCTTGTAAATGAATTTCTTTGCAGTGTTGCATTGCAAACTGCGTTTATGAAGTCAGTCACTGTATTGACAAAAGGTATTTTTTTTTATGATGATTTAATATTGAATGCTAGAATTTAATATTTTAACAACATCCTTGAAACTAATTGCGTATTTCTTCCTTAGTTCAAAAAATTTAAGAAAGTGATGAATCTAGCGCTAAAAGCTCCAAATTTTCACCATTATTTATATATGTATATCAGCTTTAGTATATATATGCATAGTAAAATGACTAATCGAATAACAGAATTTATTTCATATCTCCGGACAGTAAATGCGTTTATGAATATGGCTTGTTCTTATGAATTTTATTGAACTCACATAGTGCGGTTCATATAGCTAACTATATTACCTAAACTTCTCAGTGTTTGCTAATATTTTTTATTTCTGATATTATTACATTTAAGCTTTAAAATAAAGTCTAAGTGGTCCCGCGTTCATTGTCAGAAGAAGAAAAAAAAACATAAAGTATGCAAATAACAATTCTTTACAATTTAAAACAAAAATAATACAATTACCATTCTATTTTATCACAACTGCAACAGCCGGTATAAACTTGCACAAAAAGTGTTGTTATTGATTTTCTAAAGGAAAACAATTGCAGTAATTGCACTTTATTAAATTTGCGCTTTTCAGAGAAACAAGAACAAGATAGAGCAAAAGTTTCTATTGTGCACATGAAAATACAGAGAGATGTAACATGTATATGGGGCATTCCATACAAATTTTTTAAACCATATTATATTCTAATACAGTAAGTAAATATTTGATATATTTTCATATAAGAAATTTGGGGAAAAAATCCGGAATGGATATTCATTTCTTGAAATAAGCTAACCTTTGTATCCCAAATACCCTTATACACTCGCGATATAAAGAAAAAAATGCTTATCTGTAATATTAATAGGCTAGGCGATTTGTTTTGAACGATATTTTGTTCAACCGTTTTATCCCGATTTTGACCAAACGTATATTATTTGAAAGGTTTTTGTTTTTAGCCGTTTCGCAGATTTATAGATTCTTAAATTTTTTCCTTTATTTTGAGTAAATTGCATTTAAAGTTGCTATTAACACATACATAAAATTACACAAATGCTGAGTGCTTTATTAAATTTGTTAATGAGTTTGTTATCTTCATTCACAATAATAATAAACCATAAAAGTGTTGGTTTATGAATTGGCTAAGTTGAAAAATAAAGCTGTCTGTAAATTGCAATCGAATTTAAAGCGCTGGAGTCTGCTAGTTATAAATTATTAGGTGTGCCATAGTAAATAGTAGTGATCTGTAATATTAATAGGCTAGGCGATTTTTTGTTACCGATGTTTTGTTCTACCGTTTTATATCGATTTTGGCCAAACATATATCATTTCAAAGGTATATCCTTTTAGCTTTTTACCAGATTTAAAATTTTTAAAATTTTTTTCTTTATTTTGATTAAATTGCATTTAAAGTTGCTTTTAACTCATACATAAAACTGTACATATGCTTTGTGTGTGTTTATTAAATTTGTAATGTGTTTGTTAATTAGTTTGTTATCTTCATCTACAATAATAATAAACCAAAAAAGTTGGTTTGTGAATTGGCTTAGGTGAGTAGTAAGGTTGCCTAGAAATTGCACTCGAATTTCGAGCATTGGAATCTGCTAGTTGTCGTTAAACAGCAGCTTAAAAATGCTCGAATATTTAAATGAAATTGGGAAGAAAATCAACCTAAAAATATACCGTCATTTTGGACTACAATTTAAAATCACTGCACTATTTGTCTTCAAAAATTTAGAACAAGGTTATTCATTTCCAAATTAACGATAATCAAATAGAATTTTAAAATAATTTTCGATGTGAAATTTCTAAAATATCTTGGCAAGAAATAAATAATACTAGCTGATTCCAGCCCTCGAAATTCGAGCGCAAATTCTAGAAAATTTAATTTTTTTATTAAATAAAGATCCTAAAAGTATTTATCAATTATAACCAATTCACAAATCAACATATAAAACAAACTCATTTTTATTACAAACACATTAACAGATTTAATAAACACATACATAGCATTGTATAATTTTATGTATGTGCTAGTAGCAACTTTTAATACAATTTGATCGAAATAAAGGAAAAAATTTAAAAATCTGTAAATCTGCAAATCGGCTGAATAGAAATGCCTTTCAAATAATATACGTTTGGTCGAAATCGGGATAAAACGGTAGAACAAAACATCTTTCACAAGAAATCGCCTAGCCTATTAATATTATAGATTACTCAAACTACTTTAATATCTTTTTTTCTTTGTTAATAAAATAATAATAAAATAATAAAATAATTTTAAGTATTTTAAATTATCTTCGAAAAGTCAGGGAAACCGGCTTAGTTCAATATTTAGTTTTTTTCACATAATAACAATAAATTTATCCATGATTAAAATTGCGGGAAAATTGACCCATAAAGGACTAGAAATGAAATTTTCTGATGAAAGTATTGTCTTCAATTGTATGTTTTGCTGATAAGTTCTTTCAGAAAAATCATTAAAAAGATATATTGCTTTTTACTCTCAGATGAGTCTAAATCCACCTACTTTATCAATACAGGATGTGGAAACTTTTAAGACGCTTTGTGAGTATAGAATAACTAAAAAAACAACCGATTTCCATATATATTTTTTATTTATTTAATTTGATCCTTTTCAACCAATTTGGGCTACTTTTAATTACAAAAGGGTTGCATACGCGTACTTTGCTGCATTTTCTTAAATTCATGTTTGACTTGCAGTGTGGCATTGCAAACTATTTTTTTGAAATAAGAAAACGTCCACTCTTTTTCACGCACTTTCTGGCAGATGTAATAAGCCAACTTCCACCAATATCATTTACCATAAAAAGTTTTACCTTTTCCTCAGAAATATGGCTCAATGATCATTATGGCGTAAACGCCGATTCCAAAACAACCACTTTTTGATCCCAACACAATCACTTATGTGCGTTTTCCGTTCCCAAAATGTGGCAATTTTACTTGTAATACTGCCACAGAGTGTGAAATGAGCCTCGCCGGTCATTTGTTATTTTATCTGTGTTTATGCTTACTTATGAGCAAAAAAAAATATATAGTTTTTTTAATGTGACTTTTTGGGTAAATTTTGTGGAATTATGGAATTTGGAGAAATTTTTAATTTAAAATTTTACTAATATAAATACATATTAAATATTTATGCCTTTCTAATTTTTATACCCTCCACTCCAGTGTGCAGAGGGTATATATAAATTCGTCATTCCGTTTGTAATAATTCGAAAAAAATTTTGGACCCCATAAAATATATATATTTGTGATCCTTATAAAAACCGGAGTTGATATAGCGATGTCCGTCTATCCGTCTGTGGAAATCACGATGACGGCATCAATCGGGCAGCTAGGATGCTCGCTGACATAAAAAAATGATTCGCTAACATCCTGAAAAGTTTTCTATTTAAAATCGTCCAAATCGGTCGATTAGGGCTCGAGATTTGAATGAAGAACTAAAAAAGTCTTGAAAAAATATAATTTTCTATGTTGTTCTTGTCACGATCGCGCCCTGAATAGTGCAGCTACAGTGATCATTTTTAGTGAGAATGATTCACCAAATTCATGGAAAGATCTCTGTTTCAAAAATCATTAAAATCGGTGGAACAGGTCCAGGGAAATCTCTGAAAAAGTAAAAAAAAAATGAAAAATATGATGTTTCTATATTGTTCTTGTTGTTATTCTAAATGTTGTGTTGTTGCCATAGATGGACTTGCTGTTTTTGTGGTCGTTGTGGTAATAATATAATAAAAACTAACCCTTTGTACATTTTTTTATTAACTCTGGTAGAAAAATTTAAAAGTTTCCATTGTTTTGGCATCACTCTAAAAATTTGTTAGATCATTTTTGTTATTACCACGAGCCTGTCTGCAAAATTTCAGATCGAATGGCTCACGGGCAATTGATTAAAATCGATCCAAAATTTTTTCGACAAGCAGACACTACGTGCTAATATAAAGGGAGTAAAAATTCACCAAGTTCTTAAGCAAATAATGCTAAAATACCTAGTTGTTAATAAAAAAAAAACAATGTAAATATAGCAAAAAAAAAATTTTATGTATAAATTTATTTATAAATTTATATAAACATATTAAATAATACAAATAATATACATATATTATATATGTATATCCATAACAACTGCATGTTAAAAATAAGTCGGTATATTATTTTATTTACATAAAATTCTGAAATATTTTGTTGTGGGGAAAATACATTTCTTTTGCATTAACAGAGTGTCACATCATTTTGCTCAGCGTGACTATGCCGCAGTAGATGGCGCCACAATTTTTGTTTGTTCTAATTAGCTTTGCAATAGTTATTTCTATTTTAACATGAATGTTAATATTTTCAACTGGATATCATACAGAACAATGTTAAGAATATATACGGGCTGGTCTTTTATTTCATACGTATTTTCATTATTCTTTTACAAATATGAACATAAGTTTGGCATATTAACTTTTTGTTGTCTTTACAAAATAGAGTTACCGAGTTCATCAATGATTTTTTGCTTTCAAAACAGTTCTACATAGTTATATAGAATTATTATTCTGCTTTACCTACAAAATATCTGATTGCGATTACATCTAATTTTTAAAAATTGTTTATAATTACTAAAGCATTATTATTCACATAAATACAAAATTGCACTTTTTAAATTTTCCATTCAAATTTAAGGAAATATCAATTCTAAAAACTGGAATTAAATATTTCCAATTATAAATTACAATTAATTAAATTTCAGAAAATCATATCAAAACGTCGGAAATTATAATTTTAAATTTAGAAGACATCAATTGCATCTTTAATATATAAATTTTATTCGTTAAACATAAATTGAAATTCCAAAAAAAAAACACCAAATACCTATGTTAACATTTAACAAATTTTTACATTTAAAAAAAATCTTGACATTCAGGAGAAATTAGTAGCTTTTCAGTACCGCGATTCAGTAACTTCTTTAACGATAGTCGAATCGTTAAAAAAAGAAAATTGCAAAAATTATCAGTAAAATTTGTAAACGATATTCGCTATTGTTAAAGTCAGCTTCTGTTGTTATCTAAACGACAACCATTTTTGTGTTGTTTATTCAATCAATAAAAACTTAAATTTTTAGGTTGAAATGTCGTCATACATAAATAAAAATCATAAAATAGTGAATATATTTTGCTTTTATTAAAAAACTTTTTTATATAAATAAAAAAATTAAATAGCATATTCAATTCATTATTTCATTTTCAAATAAATAAACAGAAATATTAATAAAAAAATAAAGATATTAAACATAAACATAAAATCATCCTGTCAAACACGAAGTAATTTGTTTTTTCAATTCTTCTTTGTGTTTTTCGCTTATTTTGACAGAGATGCCACTCGTTTACAATTTAAATAAATAGAAAAATAGATTTGTCGACTGTCGTTATGATGTATGTACTTAGTGAATCACTTAATCCTTAGTGCAGACAACAATATCTGTGATATATTTTGCGATTGTCGGAGCGTTGAAATTTACAGGATCACACTACAGAAAACATTAATTTAAATTCAATGAATTTTAGAAAACGTCAAATAATATTTAAGAATTGCAAACATAACAAGTAAGAAAATTACAGTCGGTCTAGACCGACTATACGATACCCTATACCATGCGTTTAGAAACCCTATCTCTTAGGCCCAACTAACTGGACATAGAAAATAAGCAAAAACCAAATTTGAGTGGGATTTTTATTAATTTTTTTGGCTGCAGATATGAAAAAGTTCATATCGGATGCTATATCTATATGGGGACTAGGTCCAAAAATGGACCGATCCTGATCATGTTTGGAAAAGTCTCTTGTATTTTGCAAAAATATATACAAACCAAATCTAAGAAGAATCAGTGCAATATTTTTGTTTTTTAATAGATTTAAGTGAAGATCGGGAAGCAGCCCTATATGGGGCCAAAGGGATCATTTTTGGACTACTCATTAATGGATGTAATGAACGCATATAAACCCAATTTGAGTAAGATCTATATGACAATTTGGATCTTATGGCAATTTATGTCGATTTCATAGGGGTAATTTGTATGGGGGCTAGGTCTGAACATGGACCGATTCTCACCAATTTCAATAGCGTTCATCCCATGGCCGATAAAAGCTTACATACCAAATTTCATCAAAATATATTCATATTTGCGACCTGCAGTTTGATTACAAGCTTTACATGGACACACAGACGGACGGACGGACGGACGGACGGACATTGTTAAATCAACTCAAAAAATGATTCTGATTCGATCGGTATAATTAAAGATGGGTCTAGGTCAAATATTTTTGGTTGTTACAAACAGCAGCACAAAGTCATTATACCCAAACCACATAGTGGTATAGGGTATAAAAACTGTTACATAAATAAACGCAATTTGATGAGAATGTTATTTTTTATATATAAATTTTCACAATTTTTTTTGGATGAAAATTTGAAGTTTTTCAGAAAATAAAGAGAACCAATTATTTTATTTAAAATGTTTGGGACATTTGGTTTTTTGCGTTTGGCATCCCTAATTTGAATATTTATTATTATAAGTTTATTCTCTATGTTTTCCAAATATGGCAATATTTTAATAAAAAAATTGAGAGAGTTTTTTTTTTTTGGTTATTATTTTGTTACTCCATCCGACCTATATGGCCGCAATGAAGAAATATTTGGCCAGTTAAAAGAAACTATACAGCCATCTCCAATTAGCATGATTTAATGCATATAGCCACCCTACACAACCATTACCTTTGCAATGGAGGTTAGGGCGAGCTATTTAATTAGCAAAAAGTAAATTAAACGAGAAGTTATGCCATATAACCGGAAACGCATACATATAGGTATATAACCTAAATGCATGCCGATCAGCAACCACGATGACCAAAAAGCAAACACCGAAATAAATCCGAAATAATAGAAAAGACGAAAACCAACCCAAAGAATTTGCTGAAATAATTTGGTATTAAGTTTAACAAATTGTTTAATTTTTCATTTACATTAACTATCAAGACTCAAACCAAGGTGGAGGGTATCAAAAATTCGGCACAGCCGAATTTAACACTCTTACTTGTTTAAAAACGTCTCGTTTTCTAAAAGCACATTAAATATAACATAATATATAATTTTCTAATTAATCGCTTCTCGTTCCAAAATTACAGCCAAAGTTATGAAATAAGAACATTTTTGCCAAAATACAAAGAAGCGCCTAACTACTTAAAAAAAATTTTTTTTTTGTTTTATTTTAAATAATGGATTTTTATGAATTTATGAATATACATCATTAAAAATAACAATATTTTAACGTTACGGCTTCCCTGAATTAGTCGCCATTTTGGGTACCATCGAACTCACTATGCGTCTGATAAAAATCAATAAAAATAATTTCTACTTTTTTCTCAATTAATGAAATATCATTGGATGAGTTAATGCAAACTTTTCACGATATGCTGTCTTTAACAAAAATAGCTACCCGCCGCCGGCATTTCTAACTCTGTGCTGTCTAAAAACTTCATAGCCATTAAGACATATAAGACTATCTGGTGTTCCAGGTGAAAGCCAGGTTCAGAGGCACAAAGGATATCGATGTTGAATTTTTAAAAAACTAGTTGAAATTCATAAATTTTGTTGTTCAAGTTCTGAGCATTTATGTGAGTCAGCGCTAAACCATTTTTATATTTAGCTAAGTTAACTTCCAACTAATTTATCAATATTATCCATTAGAATACACAAATACGTTTAGAAAAACCTTAATAGCAACGCTTAACAATTTAGTCTTCAGTATAATAGCTGCAATCGAGTTTAAAAAAAAAAAACAGGTTTTACGTATAAAGCAATAATATATAAGATTGAATAGAATAAAACAGAAAGCTAAATTTTTTAAAATACATTTTTTAAATTTCCAACTGAACAAAACTAATTATTTTCACTTAAGTTAAATAAAATTAATTTAAAGAACTTTTGCAGTTAGCGCCGAAAATTTAATATATTTTTAAACATATTTTTGGTTATTTATTTATTTTTTGGTAGCGGGAATGTCAGCGTAAAATGCACAATATGTAACATCAAATATCCATACCCCATATATTTTGTCACCCACTCAATCAAACTGTTATATAAGATTTTCTATGAATACTGATATTATGCACATACGCACACGCGTTTTGTGAATAACCATTTTAGTCGGTTATACATTGAACAAAGTTTGCTTGTTCATAAAGGAGAATATATTCACTATTCAATACTGCTGTCGAATGTTTTTATGACTGTGGTAAAATCAGAAAATAAAAAAAAAAATGAAAAAAGAATGATATAAGAGTCAATAAAATTAGCGTACGAATACCATTTCAAATTATTATTTCAATTCTTCTTTAGTGAATAAATAATATCTGACATCATCAAGCCAGCACAAACTAAACAGAATTGAATTTATGAAGACGTAGCACTGATTGTGCAGGAATATGTGTGATTTATATAGGCTAATCCATGAACTTTTTTATAAGACTGTAAAGAATGTTTTAATTTTTTTTTATTAATCCTTTATTACTTGCATAAATATAATAATGTCACGAATATTATTGTCCTCCATTTGATGTGTTTCACTTTTTGGGGTAAAAATATATTTCACAATACAATCACAAAAACAGCGTAAGATGTAAGACGTAAGAAAAAATCGGTGTGACTTATGATTGTATTGGTGAAAAAAAATATGATATGTAATAACCATTTTATCGCTGTTTTCTACATTATATTTTTACACTTTTTATAAACATTTATAATTAATTTCCTCAATCATTTAAAAGTATTCTTAACATTATAAATTATTCCATATAAATTGGAGATAAAAACGTTTTGAAAAATGAAAAATAAAAAGTGTTAAATGAAAAATAAAAAATAAAAAATGAGAAATGAAAAATTAAAAATTAGAAATAAAAAATGAAAAACGAAAACTGAAAAATTAAATTTTTAATAAAAACAGTGAAAGGTTCAAAATTCTGTCTCATATAGTTTTCGAGATATCGCCTCTAAACTTTAACAGCTTCTCACTTTTTCGACTTAGTATATTTTGGAATTGAGCTGTCGATATGTTTTTGTGAAAAATAATTGATTTACCAAATTTGGTAATGGTGCCCATTATCAAATTTGCATCCGATATGATTTTTTTCATACGTGCAGCAAATAAATTTTTAACAATGACACACATATTCGATTTTTCTATACGCAGTTATTTTGTCCTAAGACTTTTTCTAAACATATGGTATTGAGTATCATATGGGCTACTCTAGGGTGCATATTATATTCTTACCTGCTTAGCCCTTTAATGCCCGATGTTGCCTATAGGCAACATTGTATATTTTAGCTTATAAGTTCCGTAATTTTTATTTTTTCTCCCATAAAAAAAAAAAATAAAAATACTTTCAGATGGTGGTCAGTCATTTTTTAACGACAATGTTGCCTATAGGCAGCATTTCATAACGGCTTAACCGGGATACATAGGACTTTGAAATTGGTATCAATTCTTATTTAGGTCTAAGCTAACAACTACATAAACTTGAAAAATGTTTAACCATGCCCCAATTAATTCGGGCACGCAAGGGTTAAATATATATTTGTTCATTGAGATGTCAACGAATTCTTATCTGTTACATTCATTTTTACACTACGTGTAAAAAGTGAGTTTCAAAATAGTTTTATGTTCGAATATCGTTAAGAATTGAATATGTACTCAATTTAAGGTTCACTAATAAAGGTGAGACCGAAATAAATCAAAATCAACTTAATAGTAATTTGAACAGTCTCATGGCTTTTCTCCTGCCAGAAGAAATGAATGTTGAGGTCTATATACCTTAAGTTTGGAAGAAAAATTTATATAATTGATATAATTTTAATCATTCGCATTACAAGGTTGTAACGAATTATTTTATTTAATTTATTATATTTTTAAGACAGAATAAACTCAAATTTTATCACTCTCAGCTTCTCCTCCATATGAACTAAAACTATGTCAATTTTCACACTCCTACATGCCTGCATATTGTTTAAAAAGGGAACTAAAAATTTACCTTCACGTATTAATAAAGGGTGATTTTTTAAGAGCTATAGGAAAGTTTTCCAAAAAAAAAAAAACACATAAAATTCAGAAAAATGCATGAAATCTTTTTTTGAATCGATAGTACGGTCCATATAATTTAATGTTTGAAGATTAGTTCAAGCAAATGTCCATCAAATGGTCCGCCTCAAATGGTCCATCCGCTTAGTCCAATTTTGGCATACTCTTTCCAACATTTCGGCCGGTATCTCACGAATAAATGCTTCAATGTTGTTTGCCAATGCGTCAATTGAACCGGGATTGTCTGTATAGACATGAGCTTTAACATAGCTCCACAAAAAATAGTCTAAAGGCATTAAATCGCTCGATCTAGGCGGCCAATTGACCGGTCCCGAACGTGAAATAAAATATTCACCGAACTCGCCTCTCAATAAGTCCATTTTTGCGCGCGCTGTGTGGCATGTGGCACCGTCTTGTTGAATCCACATGTCATGCAAGTCAAGCTCTTGCATTTTGGGCAAACAAAAGTTGGATATCATCTCTCTGTAGCGCTCACCATTTACAGATACGTTACGATTCGCATCATCTTTGAAGAAGTACGGTCCAATGATGCCACCAGCCCATAAACCGCACCAAATTGTGACTTTTTCTGGATGCATTGGTGGCTCTTCCGATGTTTCTGGCTGATATTTACTCCAAAATCGTCAATTCCGCTTATTTACGTACTTATTTAGCCAAAAATGAGCTTCGTCGCTGAACACAATTTTTCGGTAAAAAAGTGAATCTTCGGCCATCTTTCCAAGAGCCCATTCACCAAAAATTCTACGTTGCGGTAGCTCGTTCGGCTTCAATTCTTGCACCAGCTGTATTTTGAAAGGCTTCACACCTAAATCTTTCCGCAAACTTTTCCACGTTGTTGAGTAACAGAGGCCCAATTGCTGCAAACGGCGACGAATCGTTAATTGATGGTCATCATTAACACTGGCCGATACAGCTGCGATATTTTCTTCAGTTCACACTCTACGTAAGCGTGTTGGTGGTTTAATGTCCAACAATGTAAATTTGGTGCGAAATTTAGTCACAATAGCCTGAATAACCGCTTGATTGGGTCGATTAAACTGACCATAATATGGAAGAAGCGCGCGATGAACTTTCTTGACAGAGCACGCATTTTGATAATAAAATTCAATAACTTGCAAGCGGTTTTCGTTTGTAAGACGATTCATGGTTAAATTATAGACCAAACTGAAGATGTTTGACAATGAAACAAAACACGAAACGTGCGTCAGCTGTTTAAACCAGAGTTGCCAAAAAGATAATAACTAAAAAATCACCCTTTATATAGATTAACTATCCAATTTATTAGTATTTTTTTTTTTACACTTTATACATTGATATAAAAAAATAGATTTTATACGTATGTAATAAATAGCAAAGGAAAAGTTGCAGTTAACTGATTACACCAGTCAACAATTTCTTGCCTTTGAGATCTGGAATCACTTTTCCCATGGATTTTGACCGTCTTAACACGAATATGGATTTTAAATGGAGCAGTTTTTGAGATAAAAATTTTTGAAATTTTATTTTTACATTTTTGTAGGTGCACCTACAAAATTGGGTATATCTTGGGTGTCCCTTGACTGATCTTCATAAATATTCACACAAATTGAAAATAATTAAACCCTCTACAAACCTTTCGTTGAAAGTTTTCAAATTGGCTAAATGGTTTTTATGCCAGCGATATATATATTTTAAAAACGTCGTTTTTCTGTAAAAATTGGCGTGAAAAATTTATATATTGTCGTAGGAAAAATAGAAAAAAAAATGTCCACCCCATTTGATATTTTTTCCAAATAGCTGACCCTTTTCCAAAGAAAACAAGCCCCCAATCACAAAAATCCATGAACATTTTAAGAAGTTAAAAATTTTTTAGTAAAATACTAAAATTTCGCTTTTTAACGATTTTCAGTTTTTTTAGAATTTTGTTGCTCAAGGCGAAAAAGGGAAGCATTTTTTGGTTAGTTTTCAAATCTAAACAAATTCTTACCATAAATATGAACACAAGAAGATAATTTTCAAAGTTTTAAAGTTCGCAGTTGAACAGCGAAACCATCAAATAAGAAGCAATCACTTCCACTCATTAGTTGTACTTTTATTGATAACAAATAACTGTCGGCTTATCGGCGCGGCTATTCCAAAGGCAAAGAAAACAACGAAATCGCGTATACCCTCCTTGGAGTCCGGTCAAAATAGCCACAACTTTGAGGTCGGCGCATATCTTCCACTTAAACTTTTCATACTTAATGCATTTGAGTATGGCTTCCAGTGTTTCATAATTATCTTTTGAATTGACGGCATGAGTGACAGGAATAGATGGCTTTTCATTCCCGTTATGTAAGAGAACGGCTTTTAAGCTTTCTTTATTGCTGTCAATGAACAACCTTCAGTCTTTTGTATTGTGGGTTTCATTCTAAACCTAAAATGTCGCTGCAATAACATATTTTTTTGGTTTTCGTGTAGAACTTTGCAAACTGTTCATGTCGCGTTCTATATATTGATGTTTTAACACCAGGGGCTAAAAATCCTCGCTGTTTCATGCGGGACGCAAAAAGTTCAGCATTTTCCTTGGTCCGATCAAAGTCGCGCACCCAATCGTTTAATTCGGCCTGCGTTAATATCTGTTGCTCAATAGCAGGCTCAAACTCACTTGATCCAAACGAGTCATCCGACGTTTCCGCAATTTCAAGACGTGGACACGCTGGATAAGGAACATCATTCGAATGTGGCAATGAAAAAGTAACAGACGTCACATTGGGGTAAGTCCATTTCAAATGTTTTGCAAAGCCAATCTTTTTACTCAGACAAAAAAAACAATCAGTCGCGTCGAAATTCATATGACGGCTATGGTTAAAATGCTTAACTTTTTTTTACTATGATCGATGCCTAGTAACAGAATATAAACATTCTTACCTTGCTCCAGTAGCCCATTTCGTCAAATTTGCACAACACAGAGCACATAGCATCTTTGGTATCCATGGCTCAATGAGGTTAGGTAGAACACCGATATATATATTTATATTTATATATCCACTGACAGTTATCTGTTTTCAATAAAAGCACAACTATCGAGTGGAAGTGCTTTTTTATCGAAAAAGGACAACTTTCTGTTATGTTAATACTACTTATTTGATGGTTTCACTCTTCAATTGCGAATTTTAAAACTTTGAAAATTTTCTTCTTGTGTTCATATTTATGGTAAGAGTTTGTTTCGCCTTGAGCAACAAAATTCTAATGGGTCAGCTATTTGCAAAAAATATCAAATTCGGGAGGACATTTTTTTTTTATATTTTTCCTACGACAATATATAAATTTTTCACGCCAATTTTTACAGAAAAAACGACGATTTTTAAAATATATATATCGCTGGCATCAAAACCATTTAGCCAATTTGAAAACTTTCAAGGAAAGGTTTTAGAAGGTGTAATTATTTTCAATTTGTGTGAATATTTATCAAGGAACACCCAAGATATACCCAATTTTGTAGGTGCACCTCCAAAAATGTGAAAATAAAATTTCAAAAATTTTTATCTCAAAAACTGCTCCATAGAAAAATTTTTAAAATTCATATTCGTGTTAAGACGGTCAAAATCCATGGGAAAACTGATATCAGATCTAAAAGGCAATATATTATTGAAAATTTGTTGGCTGGTGTTATCAATCGTGATGTTGATAACCGAAAGTATTGTATATTAAATAGCAGTTAGTAGCACCCAGATGAGAATAAAACTAACACAACGTATACGTAATAATTTAATGAACAAATAAAAACGCGCATACTGGATTAAAGGGTCTATCACTGATAAATTATATAAAGTGAACCTAATTCCCTTTAACGCACATATTATTTTAGTTATTCTTGATGAAATCGATTAGAAAATAGGAAAAGAAACTTGTAAAGGAAGAGACACGTAATATATAAAGTACTAATTAAAGGGTTTCTTAGCCGGTTTTAATATGTTTCATAAAATAAAAAAAAACACCACAGACTCCTCATAAAGGTTATTAGGCTATTTGAACTACTGTAATGTTTTTCTTAAGTTGCTTTCTTTATGTGTAGTGAAATGAAATTAAACTTAAATATTAACTCTTTTAAGTCTCTGACATGCACTGAGCACATTTTACGTAATAGATAATTGACATTTTAATAGAACATATGATGCAGTGGCAATACACAAGCAACACAAAGACCAGCACTAACAATGACAATAATTATAACTGTAGAATTTATTTCTAAAACGAGACAGTGGCGTTATTATTTTTATTTTTATATTGAAAAGTCGCCAGATAAAATGTTATGAGCCAGAGCATTATGCAAATGATTTCTAAAAGCGGCATAGCTATGTCAATCAACTAGAAGATCTGGTTTTGTAGAGAATATAAGACAAAGGAAATAATTTTTATAATTGAAGATTTTATTGCCTACGCTACGTTTTTATTAGGCTATTATTCGCGGCAGAGAAAACAGACCTTTTTTCAAAACTTCATAACTCATCAAAAACAAACATTTTTCCAAAATTTTTTTTTTTTATTGTAGAGAATTGAACAAGTTACAAGAAAGAAAATTCAAAAAAATATATTTTTCACTCCAACATGGTATTATAGAGTTTCAAACTGGCGGCAGAGGAAAAACGGGGCCTCGTGGTTGCAGCGCTGGGAGTCGCAAAAATTTTCCGATCTGGAAAAAAATGACTTTTTAAATCTTAACAAAATTGGTTATCGTATGACACCAGCTTTTTTTTTTAATTTATTTTTAATTTTTGGTGATGTTCTAAATTTAAAAGTGTGTTTTTTCGAAAAAAAAATATTGACTTTAAAAATTCATAAAAATTCGAAAAAAAAAAATTTAAAAAAAGCTCGTGTCATACGATAGCGAATCAAGTTGAAAAAAACACAAAAAAATAAAAAATTCAACAAAAAATGAACCCGCTAGTGCCGCAACCAGTACGAAAAACATTGTTTCGAGATAAACGCTTTCAAAGTTTGTGAACAAAGAAAAAAAAAAGTTACCTTCAACCTGCCATGCCTGCTTCGTACTGTATGCCTTCCACTGTATGAGGTATAAAGATGCCTTTGTTTTTTCAAGAAATTCAAAAACTCAAAAAAAAACCCACCCTTCAAGTAGGTACGAAATAACAACCACCAGGTCAGGTAGCAAGTAAAACAACTATATACCAGCTGCCGTACATAGGTAGCGCGAAAATTAAAAATGCGCTCTCACTAATCCTGCTGTAACTTTTGAAGCCGTAGGAATTTTTCCATGAAATCTTTTTTCTTAGAATCCTAAGAATATTTACTAATATACAAAATTATAAAAAAAAAATCGATTTCAAAAAATGGCCAATGTCATGTACCCCCTTGTCAAAGTTGATATTGCAAGCGAACCATCTTTTGTTATATTTAGTCCATCTTAAGATCTATTTGCTACCAGTATATATTTCCATTTCTTGAGAGTAAAAACTAATATCTGAAAATAAGATTAAAATTTCGACTCAAACATTTTCATTGATCTACAAGTCTATATAGTATACCAAAGTTAAGGTTCACGTGTTTGAAGTCTATAGCAGGCTTCACCTTTGGACTGACCTTCTTGAAACTTTCACAGCGTCTAAATCTAACATAAGCTTTACAGTTTTTGCTAAATGAAGGTGGCATAGCATCTCTCATACAAAGCATATTTCAAATACTAAATATCTGGTGTTCAGTGCATTCAAAAAGCCTTGGAAAATATATTTATTCACAAATATTCGCAGCAGAGCAAGACATGGCATAATACAGTGCGTTCATAAATGATACCATATTTGGTAATCTGTGAATCAATATTATATAAAATTTTAACTATGAATGATATAATTATCCTCACTTTGTGGAACGTGTATTATTACTTTCTCTTTCCAAAACTAAACTCATACAACACAAATCTTCCATTAATTAGAAATACCATTATCAAAATCTCTTACATCCAAATAGTTGTCATACTAACGCGTTCAAATAGTATACCACAAATGCGATAAAGTTCTTGTTTGGTAAAAAGCACCAGTTTAGTACAACATATTGTATTTAATTAAAAACATTAGTTTTGAGCAAAATGTCACGAGGAAAATGTTAAGTGAATTTGAAAATGTTAAATTTTTAATTTTGTTCGCAAATGGTGCATCTGAAGCAGAAATTGCAAGTGAAATCGGCATAAGTTATAATTATTTGAAAAATATTGAAAATTATGGCAAAAATTAAAGCAGTGGTATAAAAAACAACACCAAAAGCTGTGCCCAACTTGCTGGATGCCTTTCCAACAAAGCGTGCAAAACTACCATTAGGAATGTTCTTAAATCTTCCAAACATATTCCAAGACAAACAAGTAAGAAAATTATAGTCGGTCTAGACCGACTATATGATACCTATACCATGCGTTTAGAGACCCTATCTCTCAGTCCCAACTAAATGGATATAGAAAATAAGGATAAACCAAATTTGAGTGGGATTTTTCTTAATTTTTTTGGCTGCAGATATGAAAAATTTCATATCGGATGCTATATCTATATGGGGACTAGGCCCAAAAATGGACCGATCCTGACCATGTTTGGTAAAGTCTCTTGTATTTTGCAAGAATATATACAAACAAAATTTGAGAAGAATCAGTGCAATATTTTTGTTTTTTGATAGATTTAAATGAAGATCGGGAAGCAGCTCTATATGGGGCCTATGACTAAGAGTTCTTCCATAGGGATCATTTTTCGACTACTGATTAATGGATGTAATATATAGATACAAACCCAATTTGACTAAGATTTGTATGATAATTTGGATCTTCGTCAAACTACATTCATATTTGCGACCTGCAGTTTGATTAAAATCTTTACATGGACACACAGACGGACGGACGGACGGACGGACGGACGGAATCAGATATTGATTCTGATTCGTTCGGTATAATTAAAGATGGGTGTAGGTCAAATATTTTTGGTTGTTACAAACAGCAGCACAAAGTCATTATACCCAAACCACATAGTGGTATAGGGTATAAAAATGAAGAAAATTCCTCGTCTTTTGAAACGTCATATTAATGCACATTTGGAGTTTTGCAAAAATAATATGGGTACAAATTGGTCAAATGTAAGTTGTTTAATGTTATGTTAGAAAATAATAAATTAATTTGTTTTTTAGATGAAAAAAACTTTAATTTGGATGGTCCTGATAGGAGCTTTAAATACTGGCGTGACTTACGAAAAGAACTCCAATGTTTCTCTCGAAGAAACTTTGGTGGCGGTTCTGTTATGATTTGGGGTGCGTTTACTAAAGATTGTTGTCTGAAGTTGTAAATGGTGCCCACCAAAATGAACAGCGAAAAATATTGTGAATTGCTTCAATGCAGCTCGTTGGCATTTCTACATGACAATACACAAAAAAAGTATCAGCAAGACTGTGCAGCCTGTCATGCCAGCAAATTCACAAAAGAATGGTTAAGCTCGAATAGTATCGATATTTTGGAATGGCCTGCTTGCTCTCCTGGTATGAACCCCATAGAAAACTTATGGGGAATTCTCGTCAGGCGAATTTATGCTGATAATCGTCCATAAATGAATGTAAATGAAATAAAAATTTCAATTTTCAATAAATGGGAAGCACCTAATCAAGGTCTATTTAATAAATTAATAAATTCTATGAAAAATAGAATATTTGATTGCATTGAAGCAAAAGGTGTTGTTACAAATTATTAAGATGATGTTATTTTTTTATTTTTGTTAATTTTGTTAAATAAATAGAGGAATTAATTAATTATTTTTGTTAAACAAAGACTGATGCATTTGTGCTATACTCTTTGAACGCTTTAATAATATGTTAGGTATTGTGATGTAAGAGATTTTAAGGACGGTGTTTCTAATTAATGTCAGTTTTGGGTAATATACGTTTATTTTTGGAAAGTAAACATATTTATATAAGTCCAGCAAAGAAATAATAATTATAGCATGGATAGTTAAAATTTTATATAACATTGATTCACAGATTACCAATGTGCTATCACATATGAACGCACTGTATATTTATAATATTTTACTTAATTATAACAAATCAAATTTAAACAAAGCTGAAAAACTAAGTATTTTGCCTGACTTTTCGATCCTATAAAAAAAATTTATGACCTGTTGCCTTTTCAATAGATAAAGACATTGTATGATCTGTTGCAGAATTTTATTACCTGTTAGCATCTAATTTTAAAAAGAAGCAATTTTTATAACCTAGACTGTTAGCCATTTTTATATGTTCGACAAACCAGATTAAAAAAGTAAGTTTTTTTCACTCGGGGTTTTCCTTAAATTTGTTTTTATCTCTTATTTGAAAAAAAGATGATAAATATTGTATTCACCCAAACTTCTTTTTAAAATTTTTAAGGTGTGAAAATTTAAATGGTCACAAAAAAAATCACTGTTAAAACATACCAGAAATTCGCTTAGATGTTAATCGTGGCGAGAGAATGAAATAGCTGAAGAACGTGTAAAATGACTTGCAAAACAAAGTGATCATCGACTTCGAGAGTTGCCGAGATATCGGATCAATTAGAAGCATACCTTGAAAAAAGGAAAAAGATTTCTGCGACAGTTTTTCATCCTAATAAAAAATACTCTTAGCCAGAAATGTCTATAATGAAACATGATTGTGTAGGGTACCTAAGTTTTCACTCTGATGGAACTTGTTCTGAAGTTTCATGTAAATACCGCTCTTACGAAAACATTACAAACAAATTTGTGTCAAAGTAATTTTATATATCACTTTGTACCAAGTGTACCAATGTTTTTGCTTAATTTAAAGTAAAAACATTCGATTTTGATCCTGAATAATTTCGACTCAATAATTTAGTTGGAAATATATTAAATGGCACTAAATATTATGATATATTATGTAAATATATGGAAATTTGTTTGATATATAGAAAACAAAATGTTGAATTTGCTTAACTATTTCCTAAAGTTTGTCAGATATTGTAATACTACCATATTAAATACAA
Source organism: Cordilura impudica (assembly GCA_963682025.1). Classification (NCBI taxonomy): domain Eukaryota; kingdom Metazoa; phylum Arthropoda; class Insecta; order Diptera; family Scathophagidae; genus Cordilura; species Cordilura impudica. The sequence continues at coordinate 154,404,149 of OY821517.1, forward strand.
TATATTTAACTTTTTCATAATTTAAAATTTATCAGAAACAAATAAAATCAAATAAAATTTTTTCGTGAACTTAAGAATAAATTTTAAACACGCTTTAATAGCGAATCTGGCTCTCAATAACTATGTTATGCAAACTATAGATTATAGGACCGTTCAATCTTTAAAAATGTACTATATTTTTTATATTTGAAAAATATCTATTAAATAAATGTAAACTAATAAATAAAAACAATTATCATGATTATATTTGTTACGAGCTTACTGGTCCTTGCTAGTGATGCAAATAAAACAACTTTTATAACATCATCACAATTATTAATGAAATAACTAATGGATGCTGAAATACCAGAAATCAATCTGATTAAGAATACAGTGCAGTTATTAATTTTTAAAAATATGTGCCTTCTTCTTCTCTACCAGGCACCAGAAGAAATCATGGCGCAGTAGCCCATTTTTTATTTATTTTATTTTTTATCACTTTTTAAACTAAAAATTTAAAATTAAAAATTAAAAATTAAAAATTAAAAATTAAAAATTAAAAATTAAAAATTAAAAATTAAAAATTAAAAATTAAAAATTAAAAATTAAAAATTAAAAATTAAAAATTAAAAATTAAAAATTAAAAATTAAAAATTATAAATTAAAAATTAAAAATTAAAAATTAAAAATTAAAAATTAAAAATTAAAAATTAAAAATTAAAAATTAAAAATTAAAAATTAAAAATTAAAAATTAAAAATTAAAAATTAAAAATTAAAAATTAAAAATTAAAAATTAAAAATTAAAAATTAAAAATTAAAAATTAAAAATTAAAAATTAAAAATTAAAAATTAAAAATTAAAAATTAAAAATTAAAAATTAAAAACTAAAAAATTAAAAATTAAAAATTAAAAATTAAAAATTAAAAATTAAATATTAAAAATTAAAAATTAAAAATTAAAAATTAAAAATTAAAAATTAAAAATTAAAAATTAAAAATTAAAAATTAAAAATTAAAAATTAAAAATTAAAAATTAAAAATTAAAAATTAAAAATTAAAAATTAAAAATTAAAAATAAAAAATTAAAAATAAAAAATTAAAAATAAAAAATGAAAAATTAAAAATTAAAAATTAAAAATTAAAAATTAAAAATAAAAAATTAAAAATTAAAAATTAAAAATTAAAAATTAAAAATTAAAAATTAAAAATTAAAAATAAAAAATTAAAAATTAATAATTAAAAATTAAAAATTAAAAATTAAAAATTAAAAATTAAAAATTAAAAATTAAAAATTAAAAATTAAAAATTAAAAATTAAAAATTAAAAATTAAAAATTAAAAATTAAAAATTAAAAATTAAAAATTAAAAATTAAAAATTAAAAATTAAAAATTAAAAATTAAAAATTAAAAATTAAAAATTAAAAATTAAAAATTAAAAATTAAAAATTAAAAATTAAAAATTAAAAATTAAAAATTAAAAATTAAAAATTAAAAATTAAAAATTAAAAATTAAAAATTAAAAATTAAAAATTAAAAATTAAAAATTAAAAATTAAAAATTAAAAACTAAAAAATTAAAAATTAAAAATTAAAAATTAAAAATTAAAAATTAAAAATTAAATATTAAAAATTAAAAATTAAAAATTAAAAATTAAAAATTAAAAATTAAAAATTAAAAATTAAAATTAAAAATTAAAAATTAAAAATAAAAAATTAAAAATAAAAAATTAAAAATAAAAAATGAAAAATAAAAAATGAAAAATAAAAAATGAAAAATAAAAAATCAAAAAATTAAAAACGAAATATTAAAAATTAAAATAAAAAATGAAAAATTCAAAATGAAAAATGGAGAATGAAAACTTAAAAATGAACAAAAAAAATTAAAAACGAAAAACGAAAAATGAAAAATAAAAAATTAAAAATGAAAATCACAAAATGTGAAATAAAAACGAAGACTAAGCAATGAAAAATGAAAAACAAAAAATTAAAAACAAAAAATAAAAAAAGGGAAATAAAAAATGAAGAATGAAAAATAAAAAATTAACAATAAATAATGAAAAACGAAAACTGAAAACTGAAAAACGAAAAACTAAAAATTAAAAAATTAAAAATGAAAAATTAAAAATGAAAAATCAAAAAAGAAAAATTAAAAACTAACCGGTTGAAATAATGAATATTTTTATATTAGCAGAGCCCCTGCAGTTGATTGCTATAGGTGATACATAGATGACGCTTTCTGTTTGATTTTCAAAAAGTGCCATACAAAATCTTTAATCACTGGATGTTTACACATCTCCGCTGTGATCGGACTCACATAATTTTTTTATATAGATTTATTTATATTTTAGATATAACTCATGATCCATCTATTTTTCGCCTAGTCTTCTTATAAAAACAACAAAACATAAGTTTCTTTTTATATCCGCATACCACAAACTAATAACAATATCGCTAAAGTTAGGTTTATGTTTATTATACACTATACAGACCAATAACCTCAGAAAAGGCGAATCCAAGACAGTCTCTCAAAACGCATAGTATGGGGCATTGTATGTCGATCTAGACCGACTATAATTTTCTTACTTATTGGTATTGTTAAACTTTTTTAATTTCAATAAAATCAAACAAAAATAACCAAGAGTGCTTAAGCCAAGTGCCATGCTTAAATCCTTAGACTAGTCCAAATTCAAATCAGTCACAAGGGCAAGAATTTGATTTTCCAACTTAAGAGTTTAAAAAAAATACAATTTAAATAGAAGACTATATTAAATTCATCACTGCAAATCAACTAAACGAAGCTCTAAAATTTTGATATATTTTTTTTGCTGGGGTTGTGCGAAATGTTTTAATTAAAGGAAATTTTATTTTTCTATTGTTGCTTTATCGAGAAATACAAGCATGAGAATGCACGAGGTTTTCATTTGTTTAAAAGTATTCATATGTTCTGGTTTTAATAACAAAAAAAATACAACAACTTTTTACATAAATTAAAAATTTAAATACAGCTGTGTCTTTAAATCGTTGACATATATCTTAGTTGTAGCAAAGTGTGTTGCACATACAAATCCATCACAGGTTTGCCAAAACATTATGAGTTCACTCACAACAAACAGGTATTGTAAAAAAAATAAGGTGAAGTCAAGTTGTTGTTATTGTTGCATTAAACAGCGAATCATAATGGCAGACATTAACAACTTTTTTTTTTCAAAATATGAAGACAATGACGGCAAACACTTTATCAACGTCATAATCTTGTAGATAGCATTTATAATGTCTATAATAATTGCTGATGTTGTTGTACATATTAAATTATAAAAAAAGTAGGTTATAGACGGTAAACACCGAATTATGATACCTTTAGGCGAAGGTTGCGGGTCTTATATAACGCCATATCATAACCATACTGGTTGCGGTTATTAATGGAATATAGAGATGAAGAATGATATTCTCATATTTATGTTGTATTGTATTATGTTTAAGTTTATATCTGATATGATTACAAGGACAATGGATTAATTCGTCAGAGGAATAAAGCCGACTCTCCTTTTTTATTTTTTTTTTCTCTGTTTTTAAAAATGCTACAAATAAGGGCAATTTGAAGAATATTTTAGCGAAAATGCTGTAAAATAAAGCAGAATTACCAAAAGGTTTAATCTTATACCTTCATTACTGCTTTAGAAAAGAAGCTGAGAAGGCAGAGATTTATAAATTGGATTTACGAGATAAAATATTTATCTTTGATCCCCCTAGAGAAACATGATTTTTATACATGCAAATTTGTCCCACTGAACGGAGACCTATCAAGTCGGTTATTGCAAAGAAAAATCATGTCTTGTGAAAACAAGTGCTTCCAAATAATTAATGTCTTTAGCTGTGATAGGTTTCGTGGATACATCATGGATTTTAATCATTTTTATGTTTTAGCAAATATTTTAGGTTATTTTTTAATGACTAATACTTATAACTTAATATCGCATAAGAGAGATTTGGGATAAGGAAAGTTATGGAAATATATATAAGATGGGTGAAGAAAAAAAATGTCCGTTTAATTAAGGTCTTAAACCAGTCGCATTTTCTATTGAAAACCGCAAGTTCGACCATAAAACATCTGTTATACTTTCAAACAAATATCTGCCTTATTTCTTAGGACTTTGGAATTGCAGCTGTGTGTTCAACCATCTACACTTTTAAACAGTGTCAAGTGAGAACTCCTGTATACAAGCTGATGATTCCTTCCATCTGCAAGATATGTTTCAGTTCCCTTAGATTAGATAAGTTTCATAGGATCGGGAATATCCTACCAGATACCGGTTGTGTTCATCTTCTTCTCTAATCAAATTCAGCAATTCAGTCACGATTGTCAGCATTTCATCCAGCCTTGCTCCAGTGCTACCCGAACAGGCTAATCTCTGTACTTATATGAGCTTTCTCTTCTAGGACTTTCAGCGACACAAAATTGCTAGTAGACTTCTAATTACATTATACAGCAGTTTTTTTGAAGCAGCTCCAATGGTGTTTTTTTTTTCTAAATCGCCAGCAGAACACGACCAACCTATGGAATAGTTTTGAGAATTGTTTTTATCTCTTCGAATGTTGTTTCACTGTTTTAAATATATCTCGATCTTATCGCGTTACATAAAATTTTAAATTAATGGAAATTCTGTCTTTTCCATCATAATTAGTTCAGGTACATCGATATAAATATATAAAATGTTACATAGAGTTTCATTCAATCACTCCTACAAAGAGAAAAAGTAAAAAAGGAAGAAAATATATGCATATATATGAATAGTATGAGCGACTCAGTGGTAGTACCAATATCTAAAATTTTCTTAAATACTGAACTTTACTGTGGAAATAAATAAAGGGATCAAGTTGTGTTGAGTTAGACGATTTGAGTAAAGTTATTTGCAATTTGCGTAAAAAATTCTATAATGCTAGAAAAAAAATTTAAGTCCGTTTTTTGACTTAATAGAATGGCATATGAATGGCTAGAAATACCGAGTGGATGATTAATGTCCTGGACCATAACTCTTTCCCAAAGCCATTCTGCAAGTGAAGATATCACTTATACACTTAATCCTTTCCTTTCAAGTATTAGGCTTCCTCTAAGAGTATCAACGTTTTTCCATCTACTCCTCGAAGAATAAACCCTGGTATGCACGGACTTTCTCATAGAAAAAAACAAATACATTTTAATGTGGTTAAGAGCAAAGTCGGTTTTGGACTTTTTATTAGTTTTTCTTACTAATGTCATCAGTGTACTGATCATTGATATCAGTGATTAGATTTAACATTATCTGAGGGATGAGAAGTTCCAGGTCAGGCTGAAAGTACTAACCTAGTGTAGTAAAAACTTGGAAGGGTTTGTCGTTGTCATGGCGAACTTTTTTATTAAATTTTTCGTGGGTTTTCAGCTATAACTAAAGAACCAAAAATTATTTCTTATTTGTTTCTTTAGCTCAATTGTAGCCAAGTTTTAAAAAAATGAATTTTATTAATACATCAAAGTAAAAAATATAATAAAAAAGGGATAAGAAAATTACAATCGCTCCACACCGACTTTAAGATACCCTATACCGTTCTTCTATAGAAATATCTTATGTCCTAGGAATTAGATATAGAAAACAAGTAAGAAAATTATAGTTGATCTAGACCAACTATACGATACCATAACCTTATGTTTAGAAACCCTATCACTTAGGTCCAGCTTAGCTAGGATTACGAGAAATTGGAGGGCACCTGATGAGGAATCATTATCAGACCATAAGATAATTGAATTTTTGCTAGAGGGCAACTTCCTATTGAAATACCAGGAAAACCAATTGGGAGAAGTACAATGAAATACTAGGCCACAATCTACAAGGCATACCAGTGTGACCCAACTAAAGGGCGTCCAGCTGAATGCCTAGTTTTGTAGCTGCCCTGAGAAACCGAGGGGCAAGTAGAAAGACGCTGTGTGGTGGAACGAAGTTCGTAGGCTCGGCAATAGGGCAAACCCAAACGGGCAGTGGGAGCTTTATAGGGCCAAACTAACTGAATATAACGAAGAAATTAGGAAAGCTAGACGAATTAGCTTTAGGAAGTTCTGTGCAAATATGGAATCTCTTCCAGAAACAGCAGGGCTATACAAAATATTCGCAAAGTGCGGTCCAGAACTAACAATGTTGCTTAAGAAAGAAGACGGTAGTTACAAAAAAATGACCGAGAAAGGGCAGTGTTGTTATTAAAGACACACTTTTCAGGAAGTGTGGCAGAAGACAGCGAACAGTAGAATAATAGTCCAAGAAAGCCTAGTCGGGAATGGGCTTTGGGCACTAGAATGGGCTTTGGGCACCTTTCAAACCTACAAGTCCCCCCGGATAGATGGTATTTTTCCTGCCATATTAAAAAAGGGCTTAAAGGAAATATTACAATTCTTAATAAATATCGGGCTTAGCAGCTTATCCTCGGGGTACATACCAGAGGCATGGAGGAGGGTAAAAGTGGTGTTGGAAAGAAGAAGAAGTTCTCAGCACGAAATCAGCATAAACATCAAACCATAGCCGTCAACACAACCAGAAGTGTTAAACAGGGAGGGGTTCCTTCTCCTTTAATGTGGAGTCTGGTTGTTGACGAACTACTAATGGAACTGTCGGAAGCAGGCTTAGAATGTCAAAGATACGCCGACGATATAGTCATAATAGCAAAAGGCAGATTCGTGGAAACCTTTTGCGACATTGCCCAACGGGGGCTGAGAATTATCAGTGTAGGGCAACAACTGAACATCAATCTGACCACTATTGTGACATTTACCAGGAGAAGGAAACTTCCCAGATGGAGGGAAATTCAAATTCTAGGAGAAGCCATCGAACCAAAGACAGAGATGAAATATCTGGGCATAGTACTAGACAGCAAGTTGATATGGAAGGCACATGTCAACCATATTACAGAGAAAGCCAAGCGTGCTACAGTGATATGTAGAAGTGTAGCGGGTAGAACCTGAGGATGTAAACCCAGCATCATGTACTGAATATACTCCATGATGGTCAGTCCAATCGTGACTTATGGAGCTATCAAATCAACTCCAATGGAGTTAAGTAGGATACAAAGACTAACGTGTAATGGAATAACGGGTGCAATGAGGACGTGCCTAACGGCATTACTGGAAGTACTCATGGACTAAAGCCAACTACACATAGTGGTGCAAAAGAACAACCTGGCAACGGTAATCACGATAAAGGGGGATAAACCTATAACCAGGCTTTACGAAGGGCAGTGAAACCGAATAAGTCAAGTTGACGATTACTCTCTCCTAGATTTTCCAATGGACAGGACTGATAAGAAATACGATTTCAAGAAAAACTTTGTTACAAAACTTAGTAATAAGAAGGAATGGAGTAGTTTGAGTATAACATATTCCCTAAAGGAGGATACGATCCAATGGTAAACGGACAGGTCAAATACCTTAAACAGAACAGAACAAAGACTCCTGTCTTTGGGCCTAGAACCAAATACTACGAATCAATGGGAATACACTCTAGTATTTTCCAGGCGGATAGATCATTCGGTCGCAGTAATTTCGACACCTCTTTATACAATACAATACAATACATTAGGTCCATCTTATTGGATATAGAAAATAAGCATATACCAAATTTGAGCGGCATTGTTATTATTTTCTTTGCTTATTTCTTATTATTTTCTTTGCCTTTGAATATGAAAAAGTTCATATCGGATGCTATACCTGCATGGGGCTAGATCGAAAACCATATTTGGCAAGGTCACTTATTTCTTGCAAAAACATATACAAACCAAATTTGAGAAAAATCTGTGCTATATTTTTAATTTTTTTAAGTGGTAAAGGATATAAATAATGGTGTATGCTTGAATTAATATTAAAAAAATCACCCATACGTATATATCTCTTTTACTATGCTAACAGAAAAAATATGTTATGTTATTTAAAAAATTTCTTAATCATCTGCTAATTATTTGGCCTGATAAAGCCAGTGTGGTGCTTTCAGCCTGACTTGGAATTTCTCAGCTCCATTGATAACTGTTGTATAGAGTAATTAAAGACATTATAATAAGCCCTCAATTTGGCATATTTATTATAATTTTATCTGGAACTGTTAATTCAATTTAATAAATATAAAGCAATTATAAAAAAAAATATGTTGTACTTATATTTACACAAGTAATGTATTATAAGACGCAGTCCATATACATACAAAGTTCTTGAACATATATTTTTATTATTTTGTTTATTTTATTTTTGTATCAAATTTGTACAACTAATTATATTATATTTCTTCTCCTTTCTTTTTAGGTACGTTAACAAATACTTTTGATCTTTTTAATAAAGTAAGTGGTAGAAAAAATAAAAACAAAAATTTTCTCTTCACAAAATTATACTTAGACCTTTTTCCAAAAAACACTTAAACCAAAACCATAATAGATGTAACTGAATAAAACATATTCATTTCATATACTACAAATAATTGGCACAGGGCTAAGTGAAAGCACAGAAAATGAATTGACCGCAAATCTCTTGAAATCTAAAAATCTCATGAACATCAAGTGAAAATCAGAATAGAAAAATACAAATCCATACCACATGCCCTTTAATCATGTTTAGTTGAATACAAAACCACGTATGTGCGAGAAAAAATGGAAGCTTTCTAAAATGTTGTAGCCTCATCATACACATGCTATTATTTCATATTTGTTATACTCGTATGGCGAAGATGCCTACAGCTGAGTGAAATAAAATAGATTTATATTTTGTTTTGCCCTTTTTGGAAGTCTTGTGATATAAACAAAATTCTTCATTATAACCTAAAACCTGAAGTCTTTTTTATAAAAAATAAACTTCAAACATACTTGTTTGCAAAAACAAGTAACTAAAAGTTAGTAAGAGTTAATGGGTGTATTATCAAATGCACTTCAAATTAATAATAATAATTCAAAATAATTCTGAATGAAGACAGTGTATTATATTATACTGGGCTCTATCTATAGTTGACATAAAAAAGGGATTTAAGTCATACTGACATTTGACAGCAAGAATGTTAAATATCTTATCGGATCTGATTATAATATGTGGACCGCGTGCAAAAATGTTCTAACTTAGAGCCAATTTAATTAGATTATTTATCTGTTCAAACACTTTGGAGCAAAAAGCCAAATGAAACACATAAGTGTACATCGCTTGAGAAAAAGCCAGACTTATTTCAATTTTAATATTGCCATAATTTTTGCTCACAACTGTACAGACATATGACTGTCTATGTATTAAATGTTGTTTATTTTTCTGCTTCCTCCCCTTTTTTCTACTTCTTACTCTATACATTGTTGCCTAAGTATTTCTCTTTGTAAGTTAATCCTTAATACATAAACGTCATCAAAATCGTGCTGTGTAAATGTAGCACAAGTTTGAATTTTAACAGCAGCAAAAAACAAATGGAGATATATAACATGAAAACACTATTAGCGTTTGTGGTGACAAAAAAAAAATTACAAAAAATAACAAAAAGGAGAGGATAATATAGTTAAGAGAAATAATGAAAAAGGGATAAGGCTAAACTAATTGTGACTATACACAAATAGAAAATTTTTCTATAGTATTTTGGTAAAAATAAGTTTGAAAAATGTTAGCGTTTGTGGCTTAATGTTAGTTCAACTTTATAAATTCAATAAATTTACTTCTTAAAGAGTTTTAAAATGTTAAAAGTTTTGTTACGACGATGGGGCCATCGTAAAATTATATAATAAGGCCCCGGTTGTATTGAATAACTTGGGATAACAGCATAGCAGAAGTAGTTTGTTTCTAAAATATTATATTTTTCAATGGTTCAAAAAATAACCACTTTTTGGATGTCGTTTCAACTAACTTGCAAATATATACAAAATTAATATTGGGTTGCAACAAGTTGCTGCTAAGAATTTTATCAAAATAAAAAATAAATTAAAATTTACAATTTTTTATAAAAAATAACAACAAGGATAAACACGAGGAACTGTTGCTAACTTGATAAGTGTTTAAAATAAAGAAAAAACAGTCCTATGATAAACCCACATCACTTCCACTGGTGATTATTCACACCTTAATCACTGTCATCTTAAAACATAGATACGATAATCTTTAGCTCACTGTGCGATGCCTTATCATTAACAGTTAACTTCCAAAGTTCTTAAAATTATCACCCATATGTCTACGGGAATTAATATAATTGTTGCTGAAAAGGAACTTTTCTTAAAAAAGTAAATTTAAAAAAAACAAGTAAGAAAATTACAGTCGGTCTAAACCGACTATATGATACCGTATACCATGGTTTAGTGTCCCTATCTCTTCTATCCAACTAATCGGATATAGGAAATAAGCATAAACCAAATTTGAGTGGCATTGTGATTAATTTTTTTGGCTGCAGATATAAAAGTTAATATCGGGTGCTCTATTTATAGGGGGACTAGGTCAAAAAAATGGACCGATCCTGACCATATTTGGTAAGGTCACTTATTTTTTGCATAAACATATACAAACCAAATTTGAGAAAAATCTGTGGAATTTTTTGTTTTTGATAGATTTAAGTGAAGATCGCGAAGCAGCTCTCTATGGACCAATGGCTAAGAATTGTCATATAGAGATCATTTTTGGATTACTGATTAACGGATACAATAAATACATGCAAACCCAATTTGGCTGATAATTTGCATTTTTGGCAATTTACGTCGATTTCATAGGGGTCATTTGTATGGGGACTAGGTCTGAACATAGATCGAACTCAATTTCAATTGCATTCATCCTGTGGCCGATAAAAGCTTACATACCGAATTTCATCAAAATAAATTCATATTTACGACCTGCAGTTTGATTAAAAGGTTTACATGGACACACAGACGAACGGACAGACGGACGGACGCATATCGATAAAGCGCCTCAGAAAGTAATTCTGAGTGGATCGGTATAAAACATAAGAATGGTCTTTGTCAAATATTTTTGGAAGCTACAAACGGTAGCATAAAGTCATATACCCAAACCACATAGTGCTATAGGGTATGGAAGCCCCCTCCACTAAGAAACCAAAATATATAACTCCGTCTTTTGGGTAAATTTTTAACAACACAATTTTATTGAATATTTTAAGTATTTTCTCAGTTACACAGAAATAAATCATCTGCTTTAAATTTCGTGTTATATTTAATAATCTTTGACAAATTTGGGCAGAAGTGACAAGGTGCTCTCTTGAACAGAACAATGTGGCTGAGATGTTAGTTGTTGCCTCTCATTACGCCAAAATCAAAACCTAATTGATCTAAGAAAATTGATCTATGAAAAGTTTACGTCGAAATTCTTAATTTTATACAATTCGGGATTGATCGAAGTCCGAGTCGCTAGAGCAGTGTCAAGTATATAGTCAAGCATATTTTCAAAGAAAACTACGAGCCGTCTTTTTTTATACTCTTACAAGTTGGTCACATGTGTCCACTCGGCCATTTGTACGATTATGATCTATGTATATATGTATATATAAAGAGTTGCGTTTGTGATTATTTCCGCCCAGCTTAAACCCTTCCAACCAGAAAATTTTGATGTGAACTGTAGGTTCCCCTCTCGGCGTAAACATCCACTAAAAAGGAAAAAAGGGTAGAAATGTTAAATTTTTCCATCTTCGCAGACTCCATCGAATACGTGTACATCATTCAAGAATGATTCTGAATGATTCTCATTCCAACGTCTAGGGGAGGAAAAACGGCAAAAAAAAAAGGGGGAAAAAGTGTACATTTGGTATCTTCTAAACAAACAAATATAAAATATAGCTTGTGGATTACAATACAGATGGAAACATCAGATGAGAGGAAAATTTTTAGAAATTCGGATGTAAAAAACGGCCCGTAAGTGCAAAAAGGTACCGTTTTGTATCTTATTTAAAAGCAATTTTTTTGCATGCCAGAACAGTGGAAACTTTTAAGCTTGTTTACCAGAGTTCGTTAAAACAATAATAATCTAACGCATAAAAGAAAATTTTTTATTAAAACCCTTTCTTTCCTTGTACATGTGAATTTTGAATCTCTCCGTGACTTTGCGTGACTATTTTAAAATTTATCGTTGGACACAAGTCTATGGACCAAGTTTCAGATTGATTGGATGAGCGGAAATGGGGTTTAGGTCACTCCGTGACTGGGCGTCACTATGCGTGACCATGTGGACTATCTTAAAATAAGTCTTTGGCCACAACAAGTATGTGGACAAAGTTTCAGATCGATCGGATAAGGAGAAATGCGTTTTAAAGCACTCCGTGACCGTGCGTGACCCCAAAATTAATCTGTAGTCACAACAAGACTTTAGGCGAAGTTTCAGATCAATTGGATGAGGTGGAATAGGGTTACCCCATGGCAGACAGATAGACAGATAGAGAGTATGAGTTAAAAGAAAGAATTTAAAAATGCGAAAAGGTGTAAAACAAAATTTAAAAAATCTTAACCATTATTTAAATATTTATAGTTTCTGACGTTTTTTTTTTTCAATTATTATAAAATATTGGCAAAATAATGTTTTGAGAAGAATCAAAAACAAGAACAAAAGATGATTTTAGTGCTGGTCGTATGAGAAAAACATATGTGAGAAATATTCTATAACTCCGAAATTTCAATTTGTAGCACAGGCCACATAGTCGTTACATAACATATAATGTACAAAGTATTTTATAAAATAAATGACATCAACTTTCAATGATTGTCATATTTATCATAATCTTTAGCACGTCCCTGGTCATAAGTAATTCGAATGAGGACTCGATGTCAGCTATGCGATCAATGGCATAAAAATTTCGGGTTATGGCAGTAGAATTAATTGTAAATATTATCTGTAACTAGTAAAAATCAGATTAAACTCAATAAAAAAATACATTGGGAAAATTTTCCCAAAAGCAGGATTCGCTACTTTCTTGTATAGCCTATCCTGATGAAATAACAAACTATATAATTTAATATTTATTTCTCAAAAAGTTTTATTATTAAATGATAAAGCAAAACAACCATGCAAAAGTACATTTTCTTAAAAATTACCTTTTAGAAAAATTACCTTTTCTTAAAAGTGTTTTTTATAATTACTTTTCATAATAAAATGCTTTCATTAAAGGTACCTTTTCATAAAAGGACAATTTCTTAATTATCCTTAAAAAGTACACATTCTTGAAAAACATATTTTCTTAAAGAAAGAAATTTTGTTAAAAAATAACTTTTTCTTAAAAAATTATCTCCGCATTTTAAATAAACCTTTCTCAAAAAGTCCTTCTTTAAAAAATTGCTTTATTCTAGAAATGCAAATTTTCTTACTCCTTTTCCAAAACCAATGACTGCTTTCGTGCTCCTCGAAATAGTCAAATGTAATAGGATCTGGAATATTCTGCAAGAGGTCAATTGTGTCCACCTTTTCTTTGACTCAAGATCAGCTGCCTCTTCAATTAGATTCTACAACTCCTGTAGAGAGATTTTAATTTCAGTGACCATGGCACTATCCAGTGGCAAGGCCTAAGGGCAAGAAGAAACCACCATGGTGATCTGGCGAGCTGCAGCAGGGTAGAGACTCCTGCAGAAAACTCTTTAACAAGGCAAAGTCTTCAAGTGCGGACGAGGATTGGTCGGCGTACAAGCTGCAGCTTTGGACCTATAAGAAGAAGATTAGAACGGCAAAATGCGATTCTTGGAAAAAATTCTGTGATAACATAGATGACGTTTCCGAGGCATCCAGGCTGCGAAGGGTTCTGGCTTCTACCCCTCACACATTAGGCTATTTGAAGAATCCAGTGGGGGTGTGGACCAGCTCCAGTGGAGAATCACTTAGTTTGCTACTGGACACCCATTTTCCGGGCAATTCTCATACGTCACTACAGGCGTTGGAATACTCTGACGCTAGCACGGCGGACATTGCTTCGGCGATAGTTAATGTACCAACATTGACCAGGGCGATTAAAAGCTTCAAACCCTACAAATCTCCGGGACCTGACGGTATCATTCCAGCTGAATTGCAGCATGTGTCGGACTACATTTCCCCTTGGCTACGCAGTCTTTTCACTTGCTGCATAAACACAGCGTATATTCCTTTGAAATGGAGGGAGACAAGAGTGGTGTTCATTCCAAAAGCTGGAAAGAGCTCACACACTGTCCCAAAGGATTTCAGACCAATAACCCTATCATCGTTCCTATTGAAGACAATGGAGCGTATGATAGACTCTTACTTACGTAGAATCATTGACCCTAAACTGCTATCAACGAGGCAACATGCCTACAGCAAGGGAAGGTCAACTGAAACAGCTCTACACGAGCTTGTAGGTACCATCGAGAAATCGCTCTCGGCAGGAGAATACACTATGACAGCCTTTTTGGATATAGAAGTGGCTTTTAACAACATCACACCGGACTCGATAATAGCGGCACTATCTAGTCTAGGAGTGAATTCTGTGATCATCTCATTGATTGGAAATCTGCTTGTCAACAGGCGGATAACGTCTAAACTGGGAACGTCGGAAATATCCCGATTTGTGAACAGGGGAACGCCACAAGGTGGTGTTCTATCACCACTTCTCTGGAACTTGGCGCTAAACCCAGTGCTAGTATCGTTGGAGGGGCAAGGCTGCAGCGTAGTCGCATATGCTGACGACGTGGCCATGGCCGTAAATGGAAAGTTTCTATCTACAATTAGAGATATCCTGCAACCGGCTCTCACAGAGCTATCTATCTGGGCAAGGGGTTGCGGTCTGGGGGTTAATCCGACCAAAACGGAACTTCTTCTTTTCACTAGGAAGTATAAGATCCCTACCTTCGATCCCATTTCTCTCAACGGCACTGAAATCGTCTTCTCTGATGGAGCCAAGTATCTTGGCGTGTTCCTACACAGGTATAGTGTAAAAGGCAGGATCGCCATATAGTGTAAGAGGCAGGATCGCCATATAGTGTAGGTGGGACGCCAGCTAGGATCACCAAATATTATAATGTATGCCTTGTAGCAATCTACGTACATAGTGGCATTTAAATTTAATATAGTGTATGTATGGGGGCATACATATAGTGTTAGCTTGGCAGGATCGCCATATAGTGTATGAGGGTGTACAAAAGGACACTAAGATTGGGTGAGAACCGGACCAATCTCAGGAGGAATTTTGTCAAGTGCTTTCCTCAAAGCAGTTCCCGCGTGCACGCTAGATGCACTTTTTTTTATGTTTTACAGAGATAGCACGTAGGCAGATTATGCCAATGTTTGAACCCTTTGGCAGAATATGCCAGTAAAAAGAGAAAATCTCTGTTTGGTTTTAATTATAACCCTTTCAAATCAGAATTATAATTGATTTATTTATTTTAAAATGCTGGTCTTTTATATCATTATAATTTAATATTTTTACTTAATTTAAATAATAGTCTTCTCTTTTCTTTACATTCGCATATTACAAATTCATTGATTTTGAACGTTGGGCTCAATAGCCAATCAGAAAACGTTCAATAATCAATTTAAAATTTTCCCCTCAAAATTTGAGTGACATTCCTATTTGTCATGGGTTATTGACACAATTTGAATTTTCACAAATTTGTCATTTTGCATTCCAGTGATATTTAATTACACAATAATTTATTGTTTTGTAATTCAACCCTTTACCGAAGGTTAGTGTACTTTGTGGTATGTGTTGAATAAAAAGAAAAGATATGCAAAAAAAATAAATAAATGTAATCAACTAATTACAAATAAATATGTGCATGTGCATATAGTAAACAAAAATAAACAAAAAAATATAAACAAATAAAGATGAATAAATGAAATAAATAAAGATAAATGAAGATGTGTGTAACATCATCACACAGGAAGCTGAACTTCAGACGGAATTTGGAGGAGCGAGTGAAGAAGGCGACTATAGCTTTTGTACTCCTGTAAGAAGGCCATTGGTAAGCGATGGGGCTTTAGTCCGAAAATTGCTCACTGGATCTATACAGCGGTGGTCCGTCCAATACTCCTGTACGGAATCATCGTCTGGTGGCCTGCTTTGGAGAAGGCCACCAATAACAACCTTCTCGCAAGGGTACAGAGAATGGCTTCCATGTCCATCACTGGAGCCCTTCGTACTACACCGTCGGATGCCTTGAACATCCTATCACACCTAATACCACTGGACATATTATGGAAGCATTCGGCGGCCTCATCGGCCATTCGATTAAGAAGCACAATACAATGGCGGGGCTACAATTGTGGCCACGTGGTGATCCTGAATGACAGGAACTTGCCATTCAACGTGGATTACACTACTCCAAGGAGCGTATTTGAACGTCACTACTGTACAGTAATACCGACCAGGGAATCTTGGTGTGGGAGGACACCAGGCAGTAGGCGTTCCGTAAATTTCTATAATGACGGATCGAAATTGTGCGGTCAGGTTGGTTTTGGAGTCCATTCAGGGGAGCTTGGACTAAATCTGGCTCGAAGGTTGCCAGACCACTGCAGTGTATATCAGGCAGAGGTACTGGCAATAAAGGAGGTTGCTGACTGGTTGGGTCGGAATATTCTGTCTACGACCGCAGTCAACATCTATTCTGATAGTCAAGCCGCGGTAAAATCCATGCGATCAATGTTCCTGAAAACGAGAACTGCCCTTAGCTGCCGCACCTCCTTAAATGAGATGGCCAAGCAGTTCGACATCAGGCTCATATGGGTCCCAGGACACAGGAACATACCGGGAAACTGCAAAGCGGATGAGCTGGCAAGACAGGGTACTACCTTACAGGTTCCAGCGGATTTGGAATGTGTTGGTACACCCCTGGAATCGTGCAAGCTTGAACTTCGGCTTCGCACCGCTGGCATAACGAATAACAGATGGGCTAATGGATTAACGTGTAGGATCACAAGACAAATCTGGCCTGCTCTGAATCGAAAGCGCACAAATGCGCTATTATCACTCCCCCGTGGGGAGATCTCAACGGTAGTTGCTGTTGTTACTGGGCACTGCCTTATAGGGAGATACGCTGAGCGCCTTAAGGTCTCGTCATATGATTTCTGTCGTAGCTGCTTGGATGTGGAGGAGGTAGAGACCGTAGAACACTTCCTCTGCCACTGCCCGGCGCAATCCAGAACAAGACTACGGACATTGGGATCGCCGTTTCTTCACGATCTCTCTGACCTCTCAAACGTGGTAATTTCACATCTTAGGGGCTTCATTAGAAGCTCGAACTGGTTCTTCGGTGGGGACTGAGGGGAACATCCATTCGTCCCGTGGTATCACAACGGACCCCAGAGTCTAAGTGTGCTGGTCATTGGATCAGCAGCCACTTCCAACCTAACCTAACCTAACCATCGTCCCGCTCCACTATATCCTTTAGCCTTATGGTGTGCTGCCGGATTTGTTCGTAGGACCTGATATATTCCCTCACATACTTCGATCTAGCGGTTCTCGATTTCATAGCTTTGAGAGCAGCAAGACTGTCCCCGAAAAATTAATGGTTGGATTCATATCCCGTGAGTGAATCTCGGCCTGAAAAATGCTATATTTGTCAGGGATCCTTATGACCGCGTCCATATTCGAACCAACGGTATTTGCTGAGATCGCAGCCCTGTCCAAGACTGTGTCTGCGGTCCAGTTTTCCCTAGACGGTATTTGGGTCTTAAAATTACACATAAAGTTCATCACCGGTGAAACATAATTGGTTTCGCGATCAATTTGCGTGCCACCCACTGTCCGTAGGATTGTGTCGTGTTCCCAAGAGCCTTGTTACCTTAAACGGAAGAACAGTTTCGTTATTGTGCTCTTTATAAAAATATCAATAGGCATGATGTTCAGCATTACCTTCAGTCCTACCTGCGATGTCTATCTAATGGCTCCGGTGGTGCCCAGACAGGCCAATCTCTCTGCCTTCACGAGTCCAGAATGTCTGGGCCCTACGTTCACAGCATTCCACCACACCAGATTACCATATGTCAAAATAGGTCTAACTATAGCACAATACATCCAGTGGATAATTTGCAGTTTAAGAACCCATCTTCTACTTAACGTCCTACTGCAGGTATAGAAGGCAAAAGCCTTCTTAGTCCTTTCCTCTACGTTACTCGACCAAGTGAGTTTAGAATCTAGAATAACACCCAGATAGTTTGCCTCCCTTAATAGTACCAGAGTCTACGTGTCCAATCTTCCAAAATAGGAGATATAATTCCTCCAATTACCCATTTTAAAGTTTGTCACCCTGCTGTTCCGCATGTCGCTCGTCCATAGGAATACCAATGGATTCATGCTTGTATTATCCAAGACTTCTACGATCGATGATATTTTGACGTTATTGGATGACCCTTCCACGTCCAAAAAAGATACCAACACATATTCTTTATAGTGAAGGGTATCCTCAATCGTCCCAAATACTTCATGTAAAATCGTAGCCCCTGACCTTCCCTTGAAGCATGCATGTTGAACTTTACAGAAGCTGTCCGGTGTGAGTTTACTTCTCCCATTGATATCTACCAATCTCGCATAGGTTTCCTGTAAAAACGATAATAGTCATTTGCCGTATTATGGTTTATTTTTCCCGCTATAAGGATAAATACCACTCTAAGTTCTCTCCACTTCTTTGGTATATACCCCGATGCCAGGCTGCCTGAAGATATGTGTGAAAACCTAGTAGGTGTACTGAAGGATTTTTTGTTATAAAAGCCTATTCGCGATATACCACGGTTCTCATCGCGGCAAAACACTTCACGTGTAAGAAACATTCTGAGCTCATATTCATACCAAACACATTTAGCAAAAAATTTTTTACCAAAACTCCCTTTTTAATATTACGAATTTCCCAAGTTATAAACGCAATTCCACAACCGCAACTTCAAAATCAGCATATAAGTTTTGTGTGAAAATATGAGTTGCCCAACGGCCTTTATTGTGCTAAATATATAAAAAATGAAAAAAAGAACACGTATAAAGAGGAAAAGTAAAAAGTATGAGAAGAAAAATCTAAAACGAGTTGCCATATATATAAATTTAAACATCAATTAAAAATTGAAAAATAAGTTGTAATAGTATCAAATGTATGGCGGGAGTAACACGGTACTTTTTGAAATTAAATAGTATCCAAAAAGTACGATCGTATGAACTTTGGCATCCCTGATGTGTACCATGGGTCAACAACTAACTATCCAACAACATAATTATATTATTTCATGAATTTTTTAACATTACTTATTATTAAAAAAAAAAAGTTTTACACAAATATTTCTGATTACAATTTACCTTCAGATCGGCTTAAAATTGAAAGCTAACATGCTAAAGTAACTCTACAGAAAAAAAAAAACTAAAAACAACACCAAAATGTAAAACTTTAAGTATTGTGCAACAAAATACATATGGCGCCAATTCTTTACGACCTTTAGCAAATATATGGTTAGTGTATAAGTCAACAAAAAAACACAATTTAAAAAGAAAAAAACAAAATCTTGTTTAAAAGTAATAAAATCAGCACTAAAAATGAAACTGAAAATCAAAGTTTTCCCAAAAAAAAAAAAGGAAAAACGTAAAGAAACCAAATAAAATAAAATACAAGTAAAAAAGAGAAAAACTTCAACTGTAGTAAATTGACAAAATGAAATGAGAAAACCTACCAACCGTGAAAATGGTGGAAAATTCTATATGGTTGACGATAAAAAATGTTGCAATAAAAAATTGCCTTTACTAAACAAAACTTTCACAAACGTTTATACGCACTTCAACAACAATTGTTCTGAATTTTCTGCCTTCTGGTTGAAGTAAAATTTAATACCTTTTACAAACTGAAAAATATTGGAAACGATTTTTTTTTTGTTTACTGTCCATTATCACATCCAAAAATGTAAAAAATAACAAGTAAGAAAATTATAGTCGGTCATGACCGACTATAGGATACCCTATACCATGCGTGTAGAGACCCTACCCTATAGGCCCAAATAACTGGACATAAAAAATAAGCATTAACCAAATTTGAGTGGGATTTTTATAAATTTTTTTGTCTGCAGATATGAAAAAGTTCATATCGGATGCTAGATCAGGAAGCAGCTCTATATGGGGCCTATGACTAAGACTTGTCCCATAGGGATCATTTTTGGACTACTGATTAGTAGATGTAATAAACACATACAAACCCAATTTGACTAAGATTCATATGATAATTTGGATCTTATGGCAATTTAAGTCGATTTCATAGGGGTCATTTGTATGGGGCTAGGTCTGAACATGGACCGATTCTCACCAATTTCAATAGCGTTCATCCTATGGCCGATAAAAGCTTATATACCAAATTTTATCAAAATATATTCATATTTGCGACCTGCAGTTTGATTACAAGCTTTACATGGACACACAGACGGACGGACGTACGGACATCGTTAAATCGAATCAGATAGTGATTCTGATTCGATCGGTATAATTAAAGATGGGTCTAGGTCAAATATTTTTGGTAGTTACAAACAGCAGCACAAAGTCATTATACCCAAACCATATAGTGGTATAGGGTATAAAAATAAAGAAAATAACGACCTGCCAATATTCCTTACCCACCCAGTTACAGAAAAACAAAATAGAAAGGAAAGGTTTATTTAATGAAAGCTTCATACACAAAGTTTACTATGTTTTTATACCCTATACCACTATGTGGTTTGGGTATAATGACTTTGTGCTGCTGTTTGTAACACCCAAAAATATTTGACCTAGACCCATCTTTAATTATACCGATCGAATCAGAATCACTTTCTGAGTTGATTTAACAATGTCCGTCCGTCCGTCCGTCCGTCCGTCCGTCCGTCCGTCCGTCCGTCCGTCCGTCTGTGTGTCCATGTAAAGCTTGTAATCAAACTGCAGGTCGCAAATATGAATATATTTTGATGAAATTTGGTATATAAGCTTTTATCGGCCATGGGATGAACGCTATTGAAATTGGTGAGAATCGGTCCATGTTCAGACCTAGCCCCCATACAAATTACCCATATGAAATCGACATAAATTGCCATAAGATCCAAATTGTCATATAGATCTTACGCAAATTGGGTTTGTATGCGTTCATTACATCCACTAATGAGTAGTCCAAAAATGATCCCTTTGACCCCATATAGATCTGCTTCCCGATCTTCAGTTAAATCTATTAAAAAACAAAAATATTGCACTGATTCTTCTCAAATTTTGTTTGTACATATTTTTGCAAAATACAAGAGACTTTACCAAACATGATCAGGATCGGTCCATTTTTGGACCTAGCCCCTTTATAGATATAGCATCCGATATGAACTTTTTTATATCTGCAGCCAAAAAAATTAATAAAAATCCCACTCAAATTTGGTTTTTGCTTATTTTCTATGTCCAGTTAGTTGGGACTAAGAGATAGGGTTTCTAAACGCATGGTATAGGGTATCGTATAGTCGGTCTAGACCGACTATAATTTTCTTACTTGTTTTTTTTGCCTCCCTTTAGTAGTGAAAATGTTAGAAAAATCCAATTCTCTGGCCAATTTTGTTTCAAATATCAATTGCTTTCAGTTTTGTTTGGTTAGTTCATAAAGCATAAAAAAATTGCAATCATCTCCAATAAGGTCAATGATTTTATTAAATTTTTTATTTTTTTGTATATCAACTCGTATATATGAAACTCGTTGTATGACTTTGCTATATATCAGATATGAAAAATATCGTAAAAGGAATTACTTAAATGAAAACTATTTCAAATTAATTTTCTTTTATTTTTTCAAGCCGTCGCACTGTGGATCATATTTTGAGAAGGCGGCCAAAAATCATTTTTTTGTGGTTACAGATTTTAAAGTTATGTTATTCATTTGAAAGTAAATACCAGTGTACCTTGTAAAAATTAAAAAAAAAATATTTTTTTAAACGGTCCAAATATCCCGAAAAACTCTAACTTAATAGAGCACAACTCCTGCCCATCAAAAGCCATAAACAAAATCGTGCTCTCTTCTGCAGTCCGAAGCCTCCCCTACACTTCTATAGACAATTGTATATCAGTTTCCGACCGTGTGCACCAGAACAATTTTTCTGACCCATGGTCATATATCTTGTGCAAAATTTATGAATACAAAAGTTTTCCAATATGTGGTTTGCGTATAATGAATTTGCCCTGATGTTTGTAACTACCAAAAATATGGGACCCATACCCATCTTTTATTGTACGGATCGACTCGAAACCACTTTCTGAGTCGATTTAACCATGTCCGTCCGTCCATCTGTGTGTTGTGAATATACAAGTCGTACCGGTGTATTTTTTGCGTGATTTTACTTGTTTTTTATACTGACAGAAAAAGGAAACGGTAGAGTTGACACGTACTAAATTGTTAAATTATTTTAATGGGTAAATTTTTTTTATTTTCACAGGTACATTTACATAAAAATTTTTCAAAAACATTAATAGTCGGAACTTGATTTATATAGCTTAAATACCTGACAAAATAGGAAAAAAAACAATGTGAGTCCGATCACAGGGGAGATGTGTAAACATCTACATCTTTTCCAATTGTATTTCAGAGAGTATCAAATATATTTCAGAAAACATCAAATGTATTTCAGAAATTATCAACTGTATTTCAGAAAATATCAATTGAATTTCAGAAAATATCTATTGAAATTCAAAATGAAAAAGTAGTTTATCTTACAATACCGAAAAGTAATTATTGTTTCTATTAGTGGTTTGAAGTCGCAGAAAATGTTTAGCAGTATTTGGACTTTTTTGTTATGCACTGCAAAATAAACTATTTAATCGAAAGAAGATGAGGACTTCATTTTTTAATCAGCTACAATATAAACACCAGGATAGAATTTTGACCGATTTTGAAGTCATCATTTTGAAAAAACACGTTTATATCGTCACCTAAAATGCAAAAGGCCGTAACTAACAAAAAGTTCAAAATTGACTTTTTGTATTGTAGTTACGGCCTTTTACTTAAAAAACTACTATTTTACCATGAATTTGTCTTCATAAATAAAAATCCATCTTTCTTTTTCAGCTTGATTCTAAAATTTGGGTATTAAGTTTATAGTAGTTATACCCTATACCACTATGTGGTTTGGGTATAATGACTTTGTGCTGCTGTTTGTAACAACCAAAAATATTTGACCTAGATCCATCTTTAATTATACCGATCGAATCAGAATCACTTTCTGAGTTGATTTAACAATGTCCGTCCGTCTGTCCGTCCGTCCGTCCGTCTGTGTGTCCATGTAAAGCTTGTAATCAAACTGCAGGTCGCAAATATGAATAGATTTTGATGAAATTTGGTATATAAGCTTCTATCGGCCATGGGATGAACGCTATTGAAATTGGTGAGAATCGGTCCATGTTCAGACCTAGCCCCCTTACAAATTACCCATATGAAATCGACATAAATTGCCATAAGATCCAAATTGTCATATAGATCTTACTCAAATTGGGTTTGTATGCGTTCATTACATCCACTAATGAGTAGTCCAAAAATGATCCCTTTGACCCCATATAGAGCTGCTTCCCGATCTTCACTTAAATCTATTAAAAAACAAAAATATTGCACTGATTCTTCTCAAATTTTGTTTGTACATATTTTTGCAAAATACAAGAGACTTTACCAAACATGATCAGGATCGGTCCATTTTTGGACCTAGTCCCTTTATAGATATAGCATCCGATATGAACTTTTTCCATCTGCAGCCAAAAAAATTAATAAAAATCCCACTCAAATTTGGTTTTTGCTTATTTTCAATGTCCAGTTAGTTGGGCCTAAGAGATAGGGTTTCTAAACGCATGGTATAGGGTATCGTATAGTCGGTCTAGACCGACTATAATTTTCTTACTTGTTTTTGTTTTATGATTGAGTAATTCACAACAGGTGTTGTATCGTTGTATCTGTTGTATCGTGTATTACTTTACAATAGTTTAAAATTGTTATTGGAAATTTTCATTGAAAAATCTGATACAGCGATACAACTTCATTTGCTATGTTTAGTAAATGTTGTATATTGTATCATAACATATCAGTCCCAAGTGAATGCCAGCTTTTATGAAAAAGAAAAAACAAATACATACAATTTTAACAGCATAAATAATTATAAAATATAAAATGACAAATAATGCAAATAACGAAAATTTTATTTATATAAAAATTTAATGTTTATATTTTTAGTATGTATTTTCTCTTTCAGTCTCAACCAACACATATTAACTTTTTTTTTGTATTCTAAATTAAAATGGAAGAGGTACGCATCTAAAACGCCAGGGTATATCTTATGACCAAAAAGCAAACACCGACACGTACTTTCTCTTGTACGAAATAACAGAAGTGACGAAGTGACCTTCCTCGTTGGGTCGATAATTACTAAAGAAAACGTTTTACATTACGTATTGTGTATTTTTATACAAAATACAACATACAACACCCGTTGAGAATTGCCCAGATATTTTTTGCTTCTCTTGTAAAAAAATAAAAATATTAGTTACGGCCTTTTGCATTTTAGGTGACGGTATATTGCTTTTAAGAAATATTACAAACCCAGTGTAATACTTAAAAAAATATATTATATATATTTTCACAGCACACCTAGCGGCCAATAGCTGGAATATTTAAAATTAACGAAAAAGATTTGTGATTTTGCTAAACAAGCAGCGATCTCGGCGGTTCTGCTTACTAAATACACCAATACACTTACATATACCACACACCGTTTTTCCCTTATGCTGTTTTTGTGATTGTATTGTGAAATTGGATTTTATTCCGCTGAGCGCATAGATGTTTACACATCAAAAAGTTAAATAACAGTAATTGGTAAAAAAAAAAACTATTGCGACACACCCTTTTAAGATATGAGCGTTTATGCTTCAGCTTTTAAAAGGGGTAAGGGTCCGCTCACCTGCACAATCTGTTATTAGTGTTACTTCAAGTTCAGCAGAAATAAAATTGCAAAATGCCCTTGAACATACTGCAGAACGATGGCTAATTATGCTTGATACTGATCATTTAAAACAAAAATTAGTAATGGCAGCATTACTTAAACTTTTAAATCGGGATATGATGGGTTCTCTGTTCAGAAACAATTCAAGGAATATAATGCAGGAAACTCATTAGATCCTAATTTATTTATGGTATCTTTCGTTCCATTGCCCTTAACAAAAATTTATAGCGGCTTAGAACCGACAACTGGTAAAGCAACAGAAATTGAAGTATTGAAAAATGAAACTGCTTCTTCAGCAAAGTATTGCAGACCACTAAAATTTGCACTCAAAAAGGAAACCACAGATGTCTAACTGAAGAAGTTCAAAAAATAAAAGACCAAATTAAAGAACTTTAACCTATAATATTTAAATTCGACGACCAAGACATTGAAGTAAATTTTAAAATGTGTCTCGCAATGATTGATTGAAAACTTGCACAAACTTTAACCGAAATAAAGTAATCATCAAACTACATTATATGCCAAAATACACCAAGTCAATTAAGCCAACCCCCACCACAAGACGGTAGTTTTAAAGAAGCCTATGAAATTGGAATGTACCCTCTTCATGCTAGAATACGTTTCATGGAGCATATTCTTAAATTGGGTTATGATTTGGAATTCGGTCCGTTAGGCGAAACAGTGAGAAAAAACAAAGAAAATGATGAAAAAAGAAAGCAAAAAAAAACAAATTCAACAGAAATATCCACAGCTAGGCCTCGACCAACCAAAACAAGGGGAAGTAAACACAAATGATGAAAATACTGCAAGGAGATATTTTCCGATCCGGAAACTGCAGCATCTATCACAGGTGTAGATCATGAATTAATAAGACGACTCAAAATCATATTACAAGTTCTAGCATGCAGCAGTAAGATAAATGCAAAAAAATTTGGAGAGTACGCCAATAAAACAGCTATACTTTACAACGAAATATATTATTGGAGATATATGCCATCCACAGTTCATAAAATTTTGTACCATGCGGAACAAATAATTCAAAACAATATGATACCAGTAGGATATCCGTCTGAAGAGCCGTAAGAAAACAGGAAAAAAACTACAGATTCTTTCGAGAGCACAACTCAAGAAAAATGTCCAGATGTTGCACTAATGCAGATCTTATCACTATTTTATTGTGCACTTCAGACAACATTCTGCAAAATTGGAAAATTACTTCTAATGAATTAGACGAAGAAGTAAACATTTTATAGAAGATGAAAATCAAGGCCATTTAGAAGAAATAAAAACAAGTTATACTCTTGTTATAAAGTTAAACATTTTTCTTTATTTAAAGATTTGTGTATTTTAAAACAATTTTTTCATTGAAACTTCTCTGTCTTGAACCGATATCAGGTAACTTTTACGTTCGCTGCTTAATTAATTATATTTTAAAACAGCTATTTCAAAAAACAAGCCAACCTTTGGCCCTTGTGAACATTTGGACTAAAAAGTTTACAGGGGCCAAAGTTTGGGATTTTCTGACAAAATTTAACTTACAAAATTTTCAAAAAGTATTAGTTGAAAAATTAACTGAAAAATAAGATATTATATAAAAACAAGTAAGAGTGTTAAATTCGGCTGTGCCGAATCTTTGATACCCTCCACCTCGGTTTGAGTCTTGATAATTAATGTAAATGAAAAAGTAAACAATTTTTTAAACTTAATACCAAACTATTTCAGCAAATTCTTTGGGTTGGTTTTCGTCTTTTCTATTATTTCGGGTTTATATCGGTGTTTGCTTTTTGGTCATCGTGGTTGCTGATCGGAATGCATTTATGTTATATACCTATATGCAAGCGTTTCCGGTTATATGACATAACTTCTCGTTTAATTTAGTTTTTGCTAATTAAATAGCTCGCCCTAACCTCCATTGCAAAGGTTGTGTAGGGTGGCTGTATGCATTAAATCGTGCTAATTGGAGATGGCTGTATAGTTTCTTTTAACTGGCCAAATATTTCTTCATTGCAGCCATATAGGTCGGATGGAGTAACAAAATAATAACCAAAAAAAAACTCTCTCAATTTTTTTATTACAATATTACCATATTTGGAAAACATAGAGAATAAATTTGTAATAATAAATACTCAAATTAGGGATGCCAAACGCAAAAAACCAGATGTCCCAAACATTTTAAATAAAATAATTTGTTCTCTTCATTTTCTGAAAAACTTCAAATTTTCATCCAAAAAAATTGTGAAAATTTATATATATAAAAAATACATTCTCATTAGATTGCGTTTATTTATGTAACAGTTTTTATGTTCGCAATTCTTAAATATCATTTGACGTTTTCTAAAATTCATTGAATATAAATTAATGTTTTCTGTAGTGTGATTCTGTCAATTTCAACGATCCGACAATGGCAAAATATATCGACAGCTATTGTTGTTTGCACTAAAGATTAAGTGATTCACTAAAGGTGCTATTACATGATGTGTTTTTTACGTATGTACTGTCAAATTTTCCCACAACAAAAGTTGTACACATCGTGTGGTACATATGAAGAAACATTGTTTATGTACAATACATGAGGAAAGTCACATGTAAATTTTTCAATTAGAGCAGGTTCTATTTTTGTATGACAAACATATGAAAATACAACACAGCTTGTGGCGAAAGAAAAACAGAGTAAATAATAAAGATTAATATTGAAAGAAAAATAAATTGTTTAATATTAATTAACAATTAAAAAATATATAACTTTTTTTTAACAATAAATTTTTTGTAAATTCACAAATTAAATCACCTGTTGTTTACATTTAGAGGATATGTCATACGGAAATACATATGCACGTGTGATAGCAAAAATTATGAATCGTATGTAAAAGACAATTTTGACAGACATGAGGAACTTCATATGGATAAAAAAAGTGACAGAACATATGTAAAAAACACATCGTGTAATAGCACCTTAAGTACATACATCTTAACGACAGTCAACAAATCTATTTTTATATTTATTTAAATTGTAAACGAGTGGCATCTCTGTCAAAATAAGCGAAAAACACAAAGATGAATAAAAAAAAAAAATTACTTCGTGTTTGACAGGATGATTTTATGTTTATGTTTAATATCTTTATTTTTTTACTAATATTTCTGTGTATTTATTTGAAAATGAATAGAATATGCTATTTAATTTTTTTATTTATATAAAAAAGTTTTTTAATTAAAGCAAAATATTTTCACTATTTTATGATTTTTATTTATGTATGACGACATTTCAGCCTAAAAATTTAAGTTTTTATCGATTGAATAAACAACAAAAAAATGGTTGTCGTTTAGATAACAACAACAGCTGACTTTAACAACAGCGAATACCGTTTAAAAATTTTACTGATAATTTTGCAATTTTCTTTTTTTAACGATTCGACTATCGTTAAAAGAAGTTACTGAATCGCGGTACTGAAAAGCTATTAATTTCTCCTGAAAGTCAATATTTTTTTAAATGTAAAAATTTTTTAAATGTAAACATAGGTATTTGGTGTTTTTTTTTTTTTTTTGGGATTTCAATTTGTGTTTAACGAATAAAATTTATATATTAAAGATGCAATTGATGTCTTCTAAATTTAAAATTATAATTTCCGACGTTTTGGTATGATTTTCTGAAATTCAATTAATTGTAATTTATAATTGGAAATTTTTAATTCCAGTTTTTATACCCTATACCACTATGTGGTTTGGGTATAATGACTTTGTGCTGCTGTTTGTAACAACCAAAAATATTTGACCTAGACCCATCTTTAATTATACCGATCGAATCAGAATCACTTTCTGAGTTGATTTAACAATGTCCGTCCGTCCGTCCGTCCGTCCGTCCGTCTGTGTGTCCATGTAAACCTTGTAATCAAACTGCAGGTCGCAAATATGAATATATTTTGATGAAATTTAGTATATAAGCCTTTATCGGCCATGGGATGAACGCTATTGAAATTGGTGAGAATCGGTCCATGTTCAGACCTAGCCCCCATACAAATTACCCATATGAAATCGACGTAAATTGCCATAAGATCCAAATTGTCATATAGATCTTACTCAAATTGGGTTTGTATGCGTTCATTACATCCATTAATGAGTAGTCCAAAAATGATCCCTTTGACCCCATACAGAGCTGCTTCCCGATCTTCACTTAAATCTATTAAAAAACAAAAATATTGCACTGATTCTTCTCAAATTTTGTTTGTATATATTTTTGCAAAATACAAGAGACTTTACCAAACATGATCAGGATCGGTCCATTTTTGGACCTAGTCCCTATATAGATATAGCATCCGATATGAACTTTTTCATATCTGCAGCCAAAAAAATTAATAAAAATCCCACTCAAATTTGGTTTTTGCTTATTTTCTATGTCCAGTTAGTTGGGCCTTAGAGATAGGGTTTCTAAGCGCATGGTATAGGGTATCGTATAGTCGGTCTAGACCGACTATAATTTTCTTACTTGTTAGAATTGATATTTTCTTAAATTTGAATGGAAAATTTAAAAATGGCAATTTTGTATATATGTTAATAATAATGCTTTAGTAATTATAAACAATTTTTAAAAATTAGATGTAATCGCAATCAGATATTTTGTAGGTAAAGCAGAATAATAATTCTATATAACTATGTAGAACTGTTTTGAAAGCACAAAACTCATTGATAAACTCGGTAACTCTATTTTGTAAAGACAACAAAAAGTTAATATGCCAAACTTATATTCATATTTGTAAAAGAATAATGAAAATACTTATGAAATGAAATACCAGCCTGTGTATACTCTTAACATTGTTCTGTATGATATCCAGTTGAAAATATTAATATTTATGTTAAAATAGAAATAACTATTACAAAGCTAATTAGAACAAACAAAAATTGTGTCGCCATCTACTGTGGCATAGTCACGCTGAGCAAAATGAAGTGACACTCTGTTAATGCAAAAGAAATGTATTTTCCCCACAACAAAATATTGCAGAATTTTATGTAAATAAAATAATATACCGACTTATTTCTAACATGCAGTTGTTATGGATATACATATTTAATATATGTATATTATTTGTATTATTTAATATGTTTATATAAATTTATAAATAAATTTATACATAAAATTTTTTTTGCTATATTTACATTGTTTTTTTTTTTTTTTTATTAACAACTAGGTATTTTAGCATTATTTGTTTTAGATGTTGTTGAATTTTTACTCCCTTTATATTTACTCGTAGTGTCTGCTTGTCGAAAAAAATTTGGATTGATTTTAACCAATTTCCCGTGAGCCATTCGATCTGAAATTTTGCAGGGAGGCTCGTGGTAATAACAGAAATGATCTAACAAATTTTTAGAGTGATGCCAAAACAATGGAAACTTTAAAATTTTTCTACCAGAGTTAATAAAAAAATGTACAAAGGGTTACTTTTTATTATATTATTACCACAACGACCACAAAAACAACAAGTCCAGCTATGACAACAACACAACATTTAGATTAACAACAAGAACAATAAAGGAACATCATATTTTTAATTTTTTTTTTATTTTTCAGAGATTTTCCTGTTCCTGGCCCACCGATTTTAATGGGTTTTGAAACAGAAATCTTTCCATGAATTTGTTTAATCATTCCCACTAAAAATAGTCATTGTAGCTGCACTATTCAGGGCGCGATCGTGACAACAACAACATAGAAAATTATATTTTTTCAAGACTTTTTTTAGTTCTTCATTCAAATCTCGGGCCCTAACCGACCGATTTGGACGATTTTAAATTGCAAACTTTTCAGGATGTTAGTAAATCAATTTTTATGTCAACGAGCACCCTAGCTGCCCGATTGATGCCGTCATCGTGATTTCTACAGACGGACAGACGGACAGACGGACATCGCTATATCAACTCCGGTTGTTATAAGGATCACAAATATATATATTTTATGGGGTCCAAAATTTTTTTCTAATTATTACAAAGGGAATGACAAACTTATATATACCCTCTGCACACTGGAGTGGAGGGTATAAAAACTACGCTTTTGTACTAAAATTCAACTAAAAATTAAAATGTATTTTAAACCCTCCATAACTTTTTTTCATTATCAGTCGATATTTACGTTTCATAGCAAAAACTTAAGGCTAAAGCCCCGCCTATCAAACAGGAAATCCCGCATATCAAAATTTCAATCCAATCAAAAGTTAGAGATTTTTGACCGCCTGCTCGTGAAATGGTCCACTGTGCGTTGCACAGCGGCGCTATTTTAGTTTTTTCGTTACAAAAATCATAACTTTTGAACCTATAAAAGAATTATTTGGACAAAGTGCCACACCTTCTGGATGCTTACTTATAGGTTATCAAAAATTTGTTAACTGCATGAAATAAAGCATGTTTATGTTAACTAAAAACAAGTAAGAAAATTATAGTCGGTCGAGACCGACTATATGATACCCTATACCATGCGTTTAGAGACCCTATCTCTTAGGCCCAAATAACTGGATATAGAAAATAAGCATAAACCAAATTTGAGTGGGATTTTAATAAATTTTTTTGGCTGCAGATATGAAAAAGTTCATACCAGATGATATATCTATATGGGGACTAGGCCCAAAAATGGACCGATCCTGACCATGTTTGGTAAAGTCTCTTGTATTTTGCAAAAATATATACAAACAATATTTGAGAAGAATCAGTGCAATATATTTGTTCTTTGATAGATTTAAGTGAAGATCGGGAATCAGCGCTATATGGGGCCTATGACCAAGAGTTGTCCCAGGCATCATTTTTAGACTACTCATTAATAGATGTAATAAACGCATACAAACCCAATTTGAGTAAGATCTATATGACAATTTGGATCTTATGGCAATTTATGTCGATTTCATAGGGGTCATTTGTATGGGGGTTAGTTCTGAACATGGACCAATTTAAATAGCGTTCATCCCATGGCCGATAAAAGCTTATACACCAAATTTCATCAAAATATATTCATATTTGCGACCTGCAGTTTGATTACAAGCTTTACATATTTGACCTACTCCCATCTTTAATTATACCGATCGAATCAGAATCACTATCTGATTCGACTTAACGATGTCTGTCCGTCCGTCCGTCCGTCCGTCCGTCCGTCCATCTCTGTGTCCATGCAAATATGAACATAGTTCGATGAAATTTGGTATATGAGCTTTTATCGGCCATGGGGTGACCGCCATTAAAGTTGGTGAGGATCGGTATATGTTCAGACCAAGCCCCCATACAAATGACCCCTATGAAATCAACATAAATTGCCATAAGATCCAAATTATCATATAAATCTAAGTCAAATTGGGTTTGTATGTGTTTATTACACCCATTAATCAGTAGTCCAAAAACGATTCCTATGGAACAACTCATAGTCATAGGCCCCATATAGAGCTGCTTCCCGATCTTCACTTAAATGTATCAAAAAACAAAAATATTGCACGGATTCCTTTCAAATTTTGTTTTTATATATTTTTGCAAAATACGAGAGACTTTACCAAACATGGTCAGGATCGGTCCATTTTTGGGCCAAGTCCCCATATAGATATAGCATCCGGTATGAAGTATTTCATATCTGCAGCCAAAAAAATTAATAAAAATCCCACTCAAATTTGGTTTATGCTTATTTTCTATGTCCAGTTAGTTGGGCCTGAGAGATAGGGTCTTTAAAGACATGGTATAGGGTATCGGTCTACACCGACTATAATTTTCTTACTTGTTTATATTTCAAAAGTATTGTCCATAAATAAAAATAAAAAAAATTTATTTTCCATCAAAGTTGGAAAGTAGTGAAGTACAGTACTGTTGGTAAATAGCGATTTACCTGGAGAAACAAAAAACAAACAGCAAAATATCTTCTCTATAAACTACTGAATAAATAGATAAATCAACGAAATAAAAAATAAAAAGCGATTAGGTATCTAGTTTTTATACTACTATACCTGAAACTGAACAAAATTGCCTGAAAATTGTGTGTTTCTTTGAAAACTGGTAATTGGTTAAATTTGAAGGGTTATATCTTCTAAACTAAAAATCTGATTTTGTTGAAGCTGGCAAATTTGTAATCTTTGAACAATTTTCTATAAGATGAGTTTATTCAAAATATCGCAAGCACACATGAAATTTTGAGATTTTGCAACCTTATTTCTTCTAAGGGCGCTACTGTGCGTCGTTGAAGTTGTTCAACAAACAGAAACTTTAAACTAAAAATTATTAGAATATTTGCAAGCTTTGTCTTTTTTTGCACTACTATGTAGTTAATAAAAAATTTTTTTTTTGTAAAAAACCTGAGAGTAGTTTTCAATAAAATGAAATTCTTTCTGGACAAGATTTCTATTCAGTATAACAATTGCGAACAATGTCAGTTTCTTTTTTATTCCATAAATAATATTAAATTCTACTTAAAATTAAATGAACCCCTTGTTGACATAATTCCGTAAAAATTTTAAGTAGTTGTCAAATTTTGTTTAATATTTTGTTGGTCAGGAAATTTGATGCTTAATACCGGACTTTTTTTCTTGCATATATTCAACCGTTTTTACCATTTTATTCCAATCTATCTTTAATAACACAAACAGTTTTAGGTTTCTTATGCGTTTTTTATTGCCATTACATACATATGCTGACAAGTTTCTGACGTTTTTTAGTTTAACCCTTTTCAAACCGATACTTAATCAAGTAAATATTATATCTTCCAAAATGTATGTTCAGTCATGACCTTAAATTGATTTGTTCATCCTTTTTGTTCTTATCAAAAACTGTTTTCTACTAAAAATTTCCCAGCTGTGCCATAAATAACAAGCATTGGTTTCCTTGAAAAAAAAAATATATGTAAATTTTCGGTAATAGCTGTTTTTCTTTTATATATGATTTCTTTTTCTTTTTTTTGTTGGAATTTTTATAAGAAATATTAAACTAGCTAAAGACTAATAATTTTGATATGAAATGAGAAAAATAAAAGAAGCATTTCCTTACTCAAAATAGCAAAATATTTTAATATCGCCAGAACTTACTCGTAACAAAACTGTCAAGACTGTTTTGCATATAACAGAACTGTCAAAAAGTATTTGGAATTACAGGAATAGTACAGAATATCTTTGAAAAACATCTCAATAAAATGTTCTGCAAAGTAACAAAACAAAATTTTTGATATTTTTTAGTCGGCCTCCTTCACAATGAAGCTATGCCTTTAACGTATAAAATTGGCATATACTTACTTTATGGATGCCACCAAATGCACGAAAGATTCTAATTGGACGCTTTTTGTGCAATACAGTATCGACAACTAAAATAAAACAACAGTTTGCTAGCCAGTAGCTTAGGGTAGGGAAAAATAGTATAACAGAAAAATGTGTTTTAATTGGTGAACAGAATATCAAAAATAATGAAAGTCCTACAAAAAGTAGACGGAGTATTGGTTTTTCTTCTTTAATTGTGAAGAGAATAATTGAAAAATTCAAGGAGATTAGATCACTTGCTGATGCTATACACATGGTCATGCACAATTTGGACAAAAAGAGTGCGTATGTGCCAGTAAAGCCGTGGAGGCCATTTGGCCAACATGTTTTTTCCATTAATAAAATTATCATGCGTACTTTATTATTCAATAATAAAAAAAAAAATGCGAATGCTTGCTTTAATAAAATATTGCGTGAATTTTGGGACTTCATTTATAACTTTTTAGTAGATTTCATTCTTATTTACATTCCCAACGCACAGTGGGTTAGAATAGCAAGTTTTCTTGAATCAAATCAGGGAAGCTATGTTCGGATAATTTTTCTTTATTTTTTAGTTAATACCATTAAAATTAGTCCAAAAAAATGTTTTCCAAGTATATTTGAGTACAATTTTATTAAATAATACTAAATACCAGTGTAGGTATATAGTGCAAGGAGTACAGTATGAGAACTTAAACATTACATTTTATACACCTTAAAGTAAATCAACAACATCATCATCATCTTCATCTTCAGCATCATCATCATCAGCGACTTCATCATCATCCTTATTATCATCAACATCACTGAAATAGCTCTTGTTCGGAGCTGCAGGTACAATTAAATCAATTGCATGCTCTGGCAAGCTTTGAACCTTCTTTGTAGGCATTTTCGCATGCTTGAAATAACTGAGTCAGAGGTTATCAAAAACATATTAAAAATGTCTCGGCTTGATTTCTCGTGTGTGCACTTTCGTGAATGAAACTCCCTATATTTTTTAAAATCTTTATTTCGAGCTTCTTGCGCTTCTTCTGATAACAGCGCAATATGTAAAATAGCATTTGACACAATTTCGGGTCCGTGAATAAAATACTTGTGCAAAGTGGGAGTCATGTTGTACTAAGGATATGTTTCAACAAAAAGTCGTCCTGTATTGTGTGCATATATTTTGAATTTTTCATTATTAATTTCATGGCCGCTGGACACAGCAATAAGCAGCACGTGCATTTTTTTTTTTTATTAAATTAACATCTATTTTTGTACCCTATACCACTATGTGGTTTGGGTATAATGACTTTGTGCTGCTGTTTGTAACAACCAAAAATATTTGACCTAGACCCATCTTTAATTATACCGATCGAATCAGAATCACTTTCTGAGTTGATTTAACAATGTCCGTCCGTCCGTCCGTCCGTCTGTGTGTCCATGTAAAGCTTGTAATCAAACTGCAGGTCGCAAATATGAATATATTTTGATGAGATTTGGTATATAAGCTTTTGTTGGCCATGGGATGATCGAAATTGGTGAGAATCGGTCCATGTTCAGACCTAGCCCCCATACAAATTACCCATATGAAATCGACATAAATTGCCATAAGGTCCAAATTGTCATATAGATCTTACTCAAATTGGGTTTGTATGCGTTCATTACATCCACTAATGAGTAGTTCAAAAATGATCCCTTTGACCCCATATAGAGCTGCTTCCCGATCTTCAGTTAAATCTGTTAAAAAACAAAAATATTGCACTGATTCTTCTCAAATTTTGTTTGTACATATTTTTGCAAAATACAAGAGACTTTACCAAACATGATCAGGATCGGTCCATTTTTGGACCTAGCCCCTTTAAAGATATAGCATCCGATATGAACTTTTTTATGTCTGCAGGCAAAAAAATTAATAAAAATCCCACTCAAATTTGGTTTTTGCTTATTTTCTATGTCCAGTTAGTTGGGCCTAAGAGATAGGGTTTCTAAACGCATGGTATAGGGTATCGTATAGTCGGTCTAGACCGACTATAATTTTCTTACTTGTTGTTATTTCGGCAGATTTTTCAGCGTTTTGAAAAAAAAAAACGTCTTGCCGTAGTCCCATCATTTATGTTTGCAAAACCAGTTGTGGGTTGGTCAGCTATTAATCCCATAGTCTATTTAAATTTTTTCTGAATTTCCTTTTTTGTTTCAGCTACTGTTATTTTTATACCCTATACCACTATGTGGTTTGGGTATAATGACCTTGTGCTGCTGTTTGTAACAACCAAAAATGTTCGTCCTAGACCCATCTTTAATTATACCGATCGACTCAGAATCACTTTTTGAGTCGAAATAGCAATGTCCGTCCGTCCGTCCATCCATCCGTCTGTGTGTCCATGTAAACATTGTAATCAACTATAGGTCGCAAATATGAATGCATTTTGATGAAATTTGGCATATAAGCTTTTATCGACCATGGAATGAATGATGTTGAAAGTGGTTAGAATCGGTCCATGTTCAGACCTAGTCCCCATACAAATGACCCCTACGAAATCGACATAAATTGCCATAAGTTTCAAATTATCATATAGATATCAGTCAAATTGGGTTTGTATGTGTTTATTACATCCACTAATCAGTAGTTCAAAAATAATCCCTATAGGAAAATTCTTAGGCATAGGCCCCATATAGAGTTGCTTAAATCGATCAAAAATCGATCAAAAAACAAAAATATTGCACAGATTTTTCTCAAATTTGGTTTGTACAAACCAAATATGGTCAGGATCGGTCCATTTTTAGACCTAGTCCCCATATAAATATAGTATCCGATATGAACTTTTTCATATCTGCAGCGAAAAAAATTAATAAAAATGCCACTCAAATTTGGTTTATGCTTGTTTGCTATATCCAATTAGTTGGACCGAAGAGATAGGGTCTCTAAACCATGGCAGAGGGTATCGTATATTCGGGCTAGACCGACTATAATTATCTTACTTGTTTCATAATCAATTCTAGCCTGCCACTTTTGTAAAGGTATTTTATATGCCACGTGCAAAAGACATTCAAAAAATCTAATCCAGCCATGAAGAATGGATAGGCCAAATCTTAAATTATCTACATGTACAGGTCTTTGGATCATGTCTTCTATATTATTGAAATCCTTACTTGTAGCGCCACATAGGTAACACTTTTGTGTTGATGTGGCTTCTGTTAAGGCATTGCAAACTTTTCCATCTACCATTGCCAAAATTAATTTGTGGAAAACATGTACAACTTTCTCACCAATCGTGACAGTTGGAACAGGTTAAATTCTGTATTTCCTCTTCAACTCTTTTTTTCACTAATTGACACATATGCGGTTTCCTTGATAAATGCAATTTTCAAGGGTCTGCAAAATCTAACTGAAGACGACCGTGGATTTTACCAAATTACCCTCTCCTCAAACATTAGCCTAAGTGACACAATTGTGGTTAAAAAAACTGATGAATCACTAGCATTAGATCCATGAAAGGCTTGTTTGTATGAGCTATGGCCAGAGCTTCCATCAAAGCCCCATTTTGAATATAATACTACATTCGACTTCGTAATGCCTAATGAGTCAATAACAGTTTCTTGAAGTTCTATTAGTCGCTCCGCTGTGTGACTAAGAACACCTTGTAAAGTTACCTCAACGCAGGTCTCGCCTATTTTAATGCTGGTCGATTTTGGGTAAGTTTTTGTTTTCAGTTTGAATACTGTTGTAGGAGGGAAATATTTGAGGAGCAGATTGTCTAACAACATTATATTGATGTCGAGTTAGTTTAGCTTCTACAAAAACAGCCAAAGCTTTTCTATTCGATATTTTCAAGGAGGGAAGTGGTTGTTTCAACTTTTTGTTTAAATTTATGCCTTCGCAACACTTTTGATTTCTATACATAACCTGCGTTTTGTAATTTAACCTGTAAAGCATGAAGTAACTCTGGCAATGATATGGTGTCCTTTAAAACCTTTGTTTTTTTTTTATATTTACTCCAACCACTGGACTCGGTAAAACTAATTTCTTTTCGACCAAGTTTTACAAACGGGGCACGAGTAAAACCAATAGAGGATTCCAACCAGATTTTATTTTGATTAAAAACCTCATTTCCATTCTATGCGCTCTAGTCCACCTAGATTTAAATTCATAAAAGAAAACATTAATTCGTTTATTAAAATCGCACATATTATCCTCTGAGCAGTTGGTGCGTTTTTTTATTTTTTCTTTTAAAAATATCATCTTGTCTGTCATTCATTGTTTGAGCGCTAGAATTCATCATAATATCAAATAAGCTACGACGAGTATAAAAAATAACATTTGAAAAAAAAAAAATTCTAATAAAAAAAACCTTTTAAAAATTCCTTTTACCCGATTACTTTAAACTGCACAACACGATCACTATTTGTCAAAACAAAGAATATTATTAAAATAAACAAGAACAAAATATTATTAAAACAAAGAATATTATTAAAAGAAACAGAAATAATGCCATTAATATACTGCAAAGAAGACCACAAATAAATAGAAAAAAGTAACATGAAAAATAACAGAGCACAACATACAACAACAGCAGCAGTCGCGAGATCAATGTTATTTTTAGCTAGATCAATGTTATGTATAGCTTCTAAAAGGCACAAAAAGGCAGACTAAAATTTTACAATATAATAGAGATTTATGTCCTCTTTAATATAAACAATAAATTATGACACGAATGTACACGAATAATAACTATATATCCATTTAAAATATAAAAATGCAAATTTTTTTTTGCACTTCCAATATAAAGAACAAAATCTAAAACACTTTGACACACAATTTGATACATAATTTTAACGTGATATTTACAGAAGAACCCAAGCTTGCAGATTCCATTAAAAAATTGTTAACTTTTGCAATACTTTTTAAAATAAATGAAATTTCCAATGCAAAAGTTTTCACTTTTTCAGCCTTTTTTGCACAAATATGTCTATAAAGTTTGACTTTGAAGTTTCACTACAAAAATACCAGAGCATTTTTGACATTTATTTTAACGGCAGGTGTTGTAGAATTTTATATACTCTAACTGGGTAATGGTACTTAAAAAATTTTTTTTAATTAATCCAAGAAAACAGGCTTCTAATCCAATGTGCAACGATTAAAATTTTTTTTAGATTTGTTCGCCGGTAAGGAAATTGTTCAGGTATCTGTGTTCAGCAAACTAGACTACTATTATTTAATTAATTATATAATATTATTATAATACTTTCTTTTCATCCATGAAAGAAGAAAAGATATGGAATACATGAAGGCAATTTTAATGACCATTAACAAATATTCGCCATTATTCGTTACAAACGAAAACACTACATTTTTTAACCCTCCGATTAATGAGTCGACCGACCGTTGGCCTTAAAATATTCAAAAGGTCAGCAGCGACCTATAATAAGTTGTATGTTACTTTGCGTGGTGGGGTGTGTTTAGATGATTTTGGTTGTTAATTTTAGATTATATAAAATAATAAAAAGGCACAAGAAAAGTTTTGCTTTTTTTTTACAATTTCAGTTTTATTTATTCAAAAATCTCTAAATCTGTTAAAGTTTGGTTACCCATTATTCTCGACTTTTTCTTTATCATGTATATGAGCCGAAATGAACTACTTTTAAGTTTCAAATCATACAAGGATCATTGTTTTTCGGCAACTTCAATTTGGTATGCTTGGTGTAGTTTTCTACTCGGCATTGGAAAGTTGTATGAAAATAGTACCTTGCACGCCAAGTGTTAAAAGAAAGCAAGAAACCAAATAATTATGTATATTTTGTAAAAAGAAGGCAATGGAGTTTTGATGCTGAAGTTGATGCCGGTGCTGATTTTGTTGATACTGAGCCTTTGTTTGTCTTAAATGACAAAAGGCTTTGGCCCGCAACAGCTATGCAAACAGCAGGACGCACTCGAACCGCTAATGTGTTGAGACTAAGGCCAGGTAAAACTAATACTATTTCCTCGCGAGTGAATAGTATCAATGATGCTTTCTTGATATGTTTTCCACCGCATATTGAGAAAATTATTTTGGAAAATGTATGCATTTAACGCGCTAAAAAATGAAAATCATTAGGAATTCGATGTTTCATGCATACTTGGCTGCTTTGACATTGTCTGGCATTCACAAGAACGTTGAATGTTATTGAATATATATGCATAACGAGCTGTTCGATATCATATTCGGTCCCCATATTTTCAAAAAAATTATGTCGAGAAAACAGTTTCAGTATTTGACCAAAATTATTCGCTTCGGCGATAAAACAGATCAGTGGATAAATTTGCTCCAATCGTCATCTGTGGGATATGTGATCTGAAATGTTACCAATGCTTTCAACCCTTACGAATTGGGTCAAAAATTACTACAAAACAAATTGATCGTGGTTGGAACAATGTATAGGCACAAGCGCTCGATTCCATCAATGCAAAAGGAATCCACTTTTTCAGTGTGCATTCCAATTTACCAAAGATATTACACTTACTTCCTAGGTTGGAAAAAAAATTTAAATGTACTCCTCACAATATGCCAGAAGTCGAGACTGTTAAAAAGAAGCTACCAGAAATAATATCATATAACATTCGAACTAAGGATGAAGTTGATACAGGTGACAGACTGATTTCAGGATATAGCTGTGAACGGAAGACTAACAGGCGGCCGGTCAGTTGTTGTTTTAGTAACATGATTGACATAGCAGCCTTGAAAGCAACTATCTATTGAACTTAGTGCAATATTATATATAACAAGTAAGAGTGTTAAATTCGGCTGGGCCGAATCTTTGATAACCTCCACCTTTTCATTTTCAACTTTCATTTTTAATTTATCATTTTCTATTTTTCACTTTTCAATTTTCATATTCCTTTTTTCATTTTTAGTTTTTAATTTCTCATTTTCCATTTTTCATTTTCCATTCTCCACTTTTGATTTTTCATTTTCCATTTTTCATTTTTCATTTTTCATTTTTCATTTTTCAATTTTCATTTTTCATTTTTCATTTTCATTTTCCATTTTTAATTTTTCATTTTCCATTTTTCATTTTCCATTTTCCATTTTTCATTTTTGATTTTTCATTACTATATTTTCATTTTTCATTTTTCATTTTCCATATTCCACTTTCCATTTTTTATTTTTAATTTTTAATTTTTAATATTTCATTTTCCATTTGCCATTTTTAATTTAAAATTTTTAATTTTCCATTTTCCATTTTTAATTTTTCATTTTCCATTTTTCATTTTTCATATTCCATTTTCCATTTTTCATTTTAAATTTTTCATTTTCCATATTCCACTTTCCATTTTTCATTTTTAACTTTTAATTTTTTATTTTCCATTTGCCATTTTTAATTTAAAATTTTTCATTTTCCATTTTTAATTTTTCATTTTTTATTTATCATTTTCCATTATTCAATTTTCATTTTCATTTTAATTTTCCATTTTCTATGTTTAATTTTTCGTTTTCCGTTTTCCATTTTCCATTTTCCATTTTTCTTATTCCATTTTCCATTTTTCATTTTCCATTTTTCAATTTTAATTTCTAATTTTTCATATTTCATATTTTAATTTTTAATTTTTAATTTTTAATTTTTAATTTTTATTTTAAATTTTTAATTTTT
This sequence comes from Cordilura impudica, assembly GCA_963682025.1. Taxonomy (NCBI): domain Eukaryota; kingdom Metazoa; phylum Arthropoda; class Insecta; order Diptera; family Scathophagidae; genus Cordilura; species Cordilura impudica. The sequence goes on from OY821517.1 coordinate 154,445,866, forward strand.
AATTTTCCATTTTGCATTTTTCATTTTTCAATTTCATTTTTCATTTTCCATTTTCCATTTTCCATTTTTCAATTTTCATTTTTCATTTTTCATGTTCCATTTTCCATTTCTCATTATCCTTTTTTAATTTTTCATTTTTCATTTTCCATGTTCCATGTTCCATGTTCCATTTTCATTTTACACTTTTCATTTTCCATTTTTATCTTTCATTTTCCATTTTTCATATTCCATTTCGGATTTTCAAATTTTCATTTTCCATTTTCCATTTTTCGTTTTTAGTTTTTCAATTTTCAATTTTCATTTTCCATTTTTCAATTTTCAATTTTCATTTTTCTTTTTTCATTTTTCATTTTCCATTTTTCATTTTCCATTTTCAATTTTCCATTTTTAATTTTTCATTTTTCACTTTTAATTTTCCACTTTTTAATTTTCCACTTTTTATTTTTAGTAATTTTTAACATTTAATTTTAATGATAAAAAATATGTTGTAAAACTTGCTTAGGCCAATGTGACACGTGCATTATTAATATACACACAACTGTAATGACTTCAACAATACGAAGAATTAGAAAATATACAACATATTCTAAGAAAAACAACAAAGATACTGAAAAATTTTATTTTTGCAAGAGTTTTTTCAAAGTTTCATTCATGGCTCGTGAACCCTTTGACCGATTTTGACGATTTTAAATAGCAACTCCTTTTGGATGTTAGTAAACGCTTCTATATAAAAGCGAACAGTCTAGCTTAGATATTGACGGCGTGATCGTGATTTCCACAGACAGACGGATAGACGGTCATAAGGATCAAGAAAATATATTTTTTTGGGGTCTCAGGAATTTATTTCGATGCGTTACAAACGGAATGACAAACCTATTATACCCTCTGCCACTGAGGTGTGGAGGGTATAAAAATGGAGTTGTCTATGTTTGTTTATCTGTTTGTTTATTTGCAGTTTATAGGAGACTACACTACTGGACCGATCGTCTTGAAATTTTTACAGTAGGAACGAAAAATAGGCTATATATTTTTTTTCAAGTGGACGTGGCTCCTCCCAGACGAGGTGAATTTTTAACATCTAATTTTAACATATAATATCTGGACTACTACGACAGCAAGAGTTCTGAAACTATGCGCATGTACATATTAAAATAGTTCGAAGAGTTGCGGAAAAAATGGGCGTGGTACCCACCATAAAAAGTATATATTAAATGTTATATATCTAGAGTACTGTAATAGGCAAAGGCTTGAGACCTTGCGTGAGTTCATAAGTTATCAACGTTAGTAATCGAACAAACATGGGCAGAATCCCTTGCAAAGTAAATATATAATGCCATATATCTGAGGAACTGTAATAGTGAAAGCCTTGGAACTTTGTCTGAGTTCATGAGTAATTAATGTGAGTGGTGCCATAAAAAATGGACGACGCAGAAGCGATATTCCAGTTATTTAGCAAAAAAGGTAAAAATGGGGGAAAAATGGGGTAAATGGGCATTTTTGCGATTTTTAAGGCACAGGATGCACTTATTTCGGGTAGCTTCTTCCGCTTTTTTTCCTGTTCAATATCTACAACTTTGTTTCAGGCACAAAAGAGATATTCTGTAGGTTTACCGAGTTATAACCGTGCTAAAATATATAAAAAGTGATAAAAATCCACATTAAGCAAAAAAATTCGTATGGCCATTAAATTGTAATGGCAGCCAACTTTACAGAAAGAATGCAGCGGAAGTTGTTTTTTTTTTCTTTAAATTTCAGTTCCCAGAATTGAGTCCCAAATCAATGAGCTGAAAAATGTTGTACTGTGTAATATGTAACTGAAGTGCTCTGATCTATTTCTACTGCATCTTCCATCTCCACGCTTTCCATACTATTATTTGATGATGAACGTGATTCGTCTTCTGCATCGCTGTCGGGTGAAAAAATTTCGTCTCTATCACTAGCATCCTAAATATCATCACCTTCGTCATTCTTTTTTTGGTGCAACTAAAGATCACTAAGAATCTGCATGAAAAATCATATATTAGAAATTTTATTATACAATACTTACTTTTTTTTATGCAAAAATACTCAATTATAATGAATTACAAAAAAATATAAGTATGCACCCTGATCACCAAAAATTAAACTGAACTCACTGAAAGAAAATATTTTAATGAGACATCATAGCGAAATAATTTTTTTTCATCTAAAAAACGGGAAATCACCGAATTGCGATTTAATGAAACTCTTTTGTGTACAAATTTCAAGTGTCAATGCGTTACCATATCATCATAAAACAAATTTCAAGAGATACCTTTGCGGGATTTTCCAAAACCCACCCATAGTTTGAGAATAATAAAATTTTTAATTAAAAAATGTTCAATGATGATTATTTGACTGAAAAGATAGTTGATCGATAATTCTGAATGAAGGTGAACTCATCTCAATTATATTTAGTAGGAAAAAAAATGGTAAAGTGGAATTAAACTTGCAATATCGCTTGCTGGGTCATATTGACCCAAAGGATATTAAATGTATGTAAATGGTGTTTTGAAATGTGGAGGGGGAGGAAAAATTTAAATTTTAATATTTTCTTTTAAAAGCATAATTTTCGTCCCTATAAAGTTTAATTTTCATATCGTATAAATAAAGGGAAAAATTTTGAAAACCAAAATTGGGTCAAATTGACCCAAAAGGGTGCAGAACGGTTAAAGTTAATCACAGTAGTTAAATCAGGTTTTCTGAAGTATAAGTAATATGCAAACATTTCATATAATAAGGAGCCATCTTAGTTGATGTCGGAGGAAAAACCACTAAGAATGTTAAATTCGGCTGTGCCGAATCTTTGATACCCTCCACCTCGGTTTGAGTATTGATAATAAATGTAAACAAAATATTGGAAAAATATGCATGCGTTTCCTATATGCATGCGTTTCCGGTTATATGACATAAGTTCTCGTTTAAGTTAGTTTTTTCTAATTAAATAGCTCGCCATAACCTCAATTGCAAAGGTAATGGTTGTGTAGGGTGGCTATATGCATTAAATCGTGCTAATTGGAGATGGCTATATAGTTTCTTTTAACTGGTGAAATATTTTGTCATTGCGGGCATATAGATCGGATGGAGTAACAAAATAATAACAAAAAAAAAACTCTCTCAACTTTTTTATTAAAATATTGCCATATTTGGAAAACATAGAGAATAAATTTATAATAATAAATTATCAAATTAGGGATGCCAAACGCAAAAACCAAATTTTCCAGACATTTTAATTAAAATAATTTGTTATCTTTATTTTCTGAAAAAACTTCAAATATTCATCCAAAAAAAATTGTGAAAATTTATATATAAATAACATTCTCATCAAATTGCGTTTATTTATGTAACAATTTTTATGTTCGCAATTTTTAAATATCATTTTGAGGTTTTCTAATATTCATTGAATTTAAATTAATGTTTTCTGTAGTCCGATTCTGTAAATTTCAACGATCCGACAACCGCAAAATATATCGACAGCTATTGTTGTTTACACTAAGGAGTAAGTGATTCACTAAGTACATACATCTTAACGACAGTCGACAAATCTATTTTTCTATTTATTTAAATTGTAAAGGAGTGGCACGTCTGTCAAAATAAGCGAAAAACACAAAGAAGAAATTACTTCGTATTTGACAGGATGATTTTATGTTTATGTTTAATATCTCTATTTTTTACTAATATTTCTGTTTATTTATTTGAAAATGAAATAATGAATTGAATATGCTATTTAATTTTTTTATTTATATAAAAAAGTTTTTTATTAGAAGCAAAATATTTTCACTATTTATGATTTTTATTTATGTATGACGACATTTCAACCTAAAAATTTAAGTTTTTATTGATTGAACACAAAAATGGTTGTCGTTGTCTGATTATTAACAATAGCGAATATCGTTTAAAAATTTTACTGAAAATTTTGCTTTTCTTTTTTTAACGATTCGATGCAATTGATGTCTTCTAAATTTAAAATTTCCAACGTTTTGATATGATTTTCTGAAATTCAATTAATATTTTCTAATTTACAATTGGAAATTTTAGTTCCAGTTTTTAGAATTGATATTTTCTAAAATTTGAATGGAAAATTTAAAAAGTGCAATTTTGTATTTATGTGAATAATAATGCTTTATCAATTATAAGCAATTTTTAAAAATTAGATGTAATCGCAATCAGATATTTTGTAGGTAAAGCAGAATAATAATTCTATATAACTATGTAGAGCTGTTTCGAAAGCAAAAAATTCATTGATGAACTCGATAACTCTATTTTGTAAAAACAACAAAAAGTTAATATGCCAAACTTATGTTCATATTTGTAAAAGAATAATGAAAAAACTTATGAAATAAAAGACCAGCCGGTGTATACTCTTAACATTGTCCTGTATGATATCTATTTGAAAATATTGACATTCATGTTAAAATAGAAATAACTATTGCAAAGCTAATTAGAACACAAATTGTGGCGCCATCTACTGTGACATAGTCACGCTGAGCAAAATGAAGTGACACTCTGTTAATGCAAAAGAAATATATGTTCCCCACAACAAAATATTGCAGAATTTTATGTAAATAAAATAATATACCGATTTATTTCTAACATGCAGTTATTATGGATATACTCTACATACATATATATAATATATGTATATTATTTGTATTATTTAATAAGTGTATGTACTTTACTTTAATTTTTTTTTTTTTGCTAAATGTACATTGTTTTTTTTTTTTAATAACAACTAGGTATTTTAGCATTATTTGCTTTAGATGCTGGTGAATTTTTACTCCCATTATATTAACTCGTAGTGTCTGCTTGTCGAAAAAATTTTGGATCGATTTTAACCCCTTTCCCGTGACCCAATCGATCTGAAAATTTGCAGGCAGGCTCATGGCAATGACAGAAATGATCTAGTGAATTTTTTTAGTGATGCCAAAACAATGGAAACTTTTAAATTTTTCTACCAGAGTTGATAAAAAAATGTACAAAGGGTTAGTTTTTATTATATGATTACCACAAAGACGCCACAAACAACAAGTCCAGCTATGACAACAATACAACATTTAGAATAACAACAAGAACAATATAGAAACATCATATTTTTATTTTTTTTTTTATTTTTTCAGAGATTTCCCTGGACCTGTTTCACCGATTTTAATGATTTTTGAAACAGAAATCTTCCCCTGAATTTGGTGAATCATTCTCACTAAAAATGATCAGCTTAGCTGTCCCATTGAGGGCGTGATCGTGACAAGAACAACAAAGAAAATTACATTTTTCAAGACTTTTTTTAGATCTTCATTCAAATCTCGGGCCCTAATTGACCGATTTAGACGATTTTAAATAGCAAACTTCCCAGGATATCAGTGAATCATCTTTTTTGTCAACGATCACCCTAGCTGCCCGACTGATGCCGTCATCGTGATTTCCACAGACGGACAGACGGACATCGCTAAATCAACTCCGGTTGGTATAAGGATCACATATATATATATTTTATGGGGTCCAAAATATTTTTTTTTCTAAATATTACAAACGGAATGACAAACTTATATATACCCTCTGCACACTGGAGTGGAGGGTATAATTAGTAGTAAAATTTTCAAGCCATGTTATATAAACAATTAAGCACTAAGCACTGATAATGACGTTTAAATATGCTCACCGATAGACCGACAGATAAGGGAATATTACAGAATCGTTTCATGTAGTTTTGATTGTAACAATCGTTAGCACGAGCTAATAACAGCCATTCCCCAGATTGTAAACTGCTCTGCTTCCAATGAAATAATAACAAATAACTTTGTTTTTTTTATGTCTTGTGTATATATTGATATTAATTTTGTTTGCTTTTGTTATTTATTTATCTTCTTTATAGTTTGTTTAATTCTTTTTATTTATTAAACAACATAGAAAGAAAAATAAAATAACAAGAGTTAATTTCCGAACAAATTGCTTTCAAAGCTAAACAGTTATATCACACACAACCTATCACAAATTGTAATAAAAATTATAAGAAGAACATTAATGACAGAAGGACCTTTTGTTAAATATATAATCGTTTGTAGACTGTACATATAAAAAATAAGAGGACATAAATATATATTACGTTAAAGTTATGCTTAAATTTCTAGGAAAAAATATATTGTATATAAACTAAAAATATAGCAAACATTTAATATAACGGTCATTTTGTATGGAAAAAATAAACATTCGACCATAAAATACAGCAATAACACATAATTTATGATAGTAAATCTAGTAAAAATCCAAAAATAAAAAAGAAATATATAAAATGACAAGTACAGGCCCGTAAATATAAAAACCTTTATGACCAGCTCTTATCCATGCCTTGCTGAAGATTAACAGAATAACTGTGCAAAATGTTTAAGTAAAATGTATAATAATAAATTCCGTTATGGACAAAATAAATACATTAGAAGAAGAGTAAAAAATATTTTTTTTAAATAATTTATTAAATGAAATAAAATAACAATAAAGAATCTTGGAGATATTTTTCATATATGATCCAAAATATATTCTTAGGAATGGGGAAAAGTTCATGTGGTAATTATGTCCGTCAAATTTTTTTCAATCAAAATAAGTAGCAAAATTATATTCAAATCACAAAAATGCTAATATTTGTAATAGTGATCACTTTTAGCATCCCACACCATAATTGACTCATTTATTTCAAAAACCATTCAAACAACAAATTACTGAATTTAAGTATTTTTTTTTTTTTTTTTTTATTTATTTACTATCAATAAGTCATTGAGTTTCTTATTTCTAAAACAATTTTGAGTTACTATCGTTAAGATATTACAGCAAATAATTACATAATTTATTTATATAAGTTAGCATTTCTTAAACATATTAGTCTAGTATATAGGAAAAAGATAGTATGAAAAAACCTACATATAATATCACAAAAAAAAATCAAATTCCGTTCCCTCTAGAAACAATTTAAGGGAGGGATTTCTCTTAGGAGATTTATTAAACGGAAACAATATCGCCTGAGATTTCTCTTCGTTAATTTTAATTTTCCACTTGGTGAAGTATTTGGATGCGGAGACAAGTGCCTTTTGCATACGCTTTACAATAGCATTAGAAACCTTTCCGTGTGAAATGAACGCGCTGTCGTCGGCAAAAAAGCCACGTCATTTCCTGCCGATAATTTGAAGTCAGAAATGTAAATATTATAGAGCAGTGGAGATAAAACGGAACCCTATGGCACCCCTGCTGGTATATATTTATCAGCTGAACGAGCGCCGGCCACTTCGACTACAAATCATCTATCACAGAGAAAGCCTTTAATTAATTTTATTAGATATAATGGGCAGTGAAATTTATGAAGCTTGTATATAAGCCCATTATGCCAAATTGAGTCAAAAGCTTTTTCTATGTCGAGGAAGAGTACTCCTGTGAAGTAACTCTATTCCTATTGGCTTTTACTATGTTCACTACACGTTATAACTGGTGGGTAGTAGAATGTTGAGCTCTAAATCTATATTGGCAGCTATGGAGAAGATTATTTTCATCGACGAAATTGCTCAGTCTTTTTAATATTTTTTTTTCAAAAATTTTATCCAGAGAGCTCAGTAAACTGATTGGCCTGTAGCTTGATGGTATATCTGGGTCCTTACCACTTTTAGCACTGGGAATAACTTTCGCCTTTTCAAATCCTGTTGGGAAATGGCCATTCTGAATACAAAAATTATAAAATTTAACCAATAATTCGTAAGCTGCACTTGGAAGTTTCTTCAGGACCAAGTTGGTTATTTTATCCAAACCAGGGGACTTTGAGTTTTTGAGATTTTTAATAAAGAACATAACTTCATCCGAACAGGTAAAAGCGTCTATATTGTTATTAGACGAGTCGTCAACTTCTATTGATCTTACAACTAAATTGACTTTTCTATCTATAGAACTATTAAAGTGGGTAGTGGTATTGTGAGCTCTAGCGAACTGATCGGCAATAGTGTTGGCAATTTCGACGCTGTCAGTGACTATACTGTTATTAACAACCAGTTTCTTAATTGAACTGGACTTACCTCTAATACGTTTTGTAATCTTCCAGAAAATCTTACCTCCAACAGGCAATTTGGACAGAAATGATCCCCACGCTTCATTTCTAGCAATATTAATGTGGTAAGCAATCATTTTATTCAGTTCTCTGACTATTCCCCGAAATAATGTTTTTCTGGTGACGTCATTACACTGCTGAAACTTTCGTCTATACATATTTCGCACAGAAATCATTCGCTTACAATCAGGAGATACCTGGAAATTTATATTTTCACCAGTTTGGTAAGGTATTGATAAACAACAAGCAAAGGAAATTAGGTCAGTAAATTCTTGAATTGATTGGTCAACATTGAGATGGGATAGCTGATTGTTTAGAATGGCCGACTGATTATTTTTAGAATCGATTATACTCTTAAATTGTTCCTTCCCAATTGGCATTAAAATAATCAGGGAATAGTTTTACATGATCACGGTCACGTTCGTTAAGGAAAAAGGTAATTGGCACATGATCAGAGTACAATTTGTTAGGATGAGTCTCTAATTCTGAAAACGGAAGTGTAGATTTAGAAAGCAGAAGGTCAATTGTCGATGGTCGTCTATATTATATACTAGCTGTTTTTACCCGGTCTTGCCCGGAATAAGAAGGCCTTTGACTTGAAAAATTGTTCACTATGCTTACCAGGCGCTGAGTACTTAGTCCCCAATTAAAAAATTCCCCAATAAAATGAACTTTCTCCCCAAAAATTTGTATGGGCAGTAAATTCATTTTTTATTTCAATAAAAAATTTTTTGATTTTTTAATTTAGAAGTTTTTTATAAGATGATGCAGCAAAAATGCTTAAAAAATAAGCGGCGAAACCGCTTTAAGTTTTTTTTTCAGTTTATTTATAAACATCAAATATAACGGAATGGTTTGCAAATTAAAGGAATCGGAACTTTTAAAAATTGAATTACTTCATTCAATAAGTGATCATCATTGAGCAGAGACATCAAATTCAAGTTTCAGAAATGAAAGACTAATGCGACGTTTAATATTGTGTCGCAAGGTTTCTTTCTAAGCAACTGCTTGTAGTATATGTGTGGCCTCTTTTGATCAACAGGTAATTATTTCACATACGTAGATAAAATTTATCATACGACATTTCACTATGCTGTGTTCCGCGTGCGAGTCGCGGCAGCCACACCCGTGCTACCGCGCAGTTGTTGTCAACTTATTTTAATCGCCAAGATATATTTTTCAGATCATTGCAATATTTTAGCTGAGCTGTGTTCCGCGAGGGCGTCGCGTCCGCGTCCGCGCGCCTCGCGCCGCTTCCTCGCAGCTACTACCCGTGCTGCCGCTTAGTTCTCGTTAACTTATTTTAATTCCTAAAACATATTTTTTAAAGCATTGCGATATTTTAGCTGAGCTGCGTTCCGCGAGCGTGTCGCTGCTTCCTCGCAGTTACTACCAGTGCTGCCGCTTAGTTCTCGTAAACTTATTTTGATTCCTAAAACATATTTTTTAGAGCATTGCGATATTTTAGCTGAGCTGTGTTCCGAGAGCGCGTGGCGTCCGCATCCGTCGCGTCCGAGTCCGCGCGCCTCGCGCCGCTTCCTCGCAGCTACTACCCGTGCTGCCGCTTAGTTCTCGTTAACTTATTTTAATTCCTAAAACATATTTTTTAGAGCATTGCGATATTTTAGCTGAGCTGTGTTCCAAGAGCGCGTCGCGTCCGTATCCGTCGCGTCCGAGTCCGCCGTCGCGCACCGCGCGCCTCTTCCGTGTGTTTGGCAACCACACCTGTGTTGCCGCGCAGCTGTTGCCAACTTATTTTAATTGTCAAAATATATTTTTCAGATCATTCCGATATTCTAGCTAAGCTGTATTCCCCGTGCGCGTAGCTTCCGCGCAACGAAATGATGCTATTGAAAAGAATACTCATTTTAAATGTATTTATTATAGGACATATATTGAGAGCATATGCAAACGTTTACTAAAATAAATATTTAACAAAATTCATTAGATAAAAATATGTAAAAATTTAAGAATGAATTTGGGGAGTAAGTTCAATTTTTATTTCGATTAAAATGGCGAATTTGTTCATTTCTTGTGGGTACCTTTTTTTAAGTTTGGGGAATTTGTTCACCGTGTAGTTATTTCCCTGTAAACCAAATTTCAGAGAAATCCGTTGAAAAGTACAAATTTGTATAGGGAAGAAATATACCACACAACAAAATATTAATTTTATATGAAACTTGGGCGTAAAAGTAGGCGTGGTCGGTAAAAATCATATGACGACCTTCCCTGGAATATGTACTCAATTTCGGAGAAAGCCATTGAAAAATTAAAGTTTATATAGCAATCAAATAAAGAAACAAATAAAAGGATAAAATAAGTTTTATATACATAGAAGTTGGCACAAAGTAGGCATGGCCTGTAAGAAGCATATGGTGACCTTCCCTATAGTATAGAGATCGTGAGACCAAATTTTAGACATCCCTTGAAAAATAAAAATTTCTATAGTGCACAAATATACCAAAAAACAGAAAATTAATTTTGTATAAAATGTGGGCGTAGAAGTAGGCGTGGCCGGCAAGAATCATATGGCGACCTCTCTGGAGTACAGAGATCGTGTGTAGCAAATTTCAGAGAAATCCGTTAAAAAAAAAAATTGTGTAGAGAACAAATGTACGAAAAAACAGAACATGAATTGTATACAAAAAGTGGGCGTAACAGTAGGCGTGACCGGTACGAAGAATATGTCGACCTTCCCTGGAGCAGAGAGATCGTGTGTACCCAATTTCAGAGAAATCCGTTGAAAAATAAAAATTTGTATAGCGAACAAATATACCAAAATACAGAAAATGAATTGTATATAAAAAGTGGGCGTAAAAGTAGGCGTGGTCGATAAAAAGTATATGGCGACCTCTCTGGAATACAGGGATCGTGTTTACCGAATTTCAGAGAAATCTGTTAACAAATAAAAATTTGTATAGTGAACAAATATGAATAAAACAGAAAATGAATTTTACATAAAAAGTGGGCGTAAAAGTAGGCGTGGCCGGTAAAAAGTATACGGCGACCTTTCCTGGGGTATAGAGATCATGTGTACAAAATTTCAGGAAAATCCGTTGAAAAATAAAAATTTGTATAGCGGTCAAACAAACAAACAAACAAACAAACAAACAAACAGAAAATGAATTTTATATATATAGATATATTATATTGAATAAAGAAATCACAATTGGCAGAAGTTAAGAGATTAAGATCTGAGACAAAATCATCTGTATAACGTGGACAGTAGGCACCTATAAACATTACTTTTCTATTGCAGATTTCCATAGAAATGCATATGTTTTCAAATATTTTAGTATCAAATGATATTTCCCACTTATGCGCTAATGTTGACCCTACGGCTATTGCTACACCACCTCCATGAGAGGGCCTATCATTTCTGTACACAATATAACCAAGTAACTTGACCTTATGGTTTGTTTTTAAAAAAGTTTCATTAAGAAGCAGGATATCAATATTTTTTCTCTTCAAAATACATGAAGTTGAACTAATTGACTAAAGCTTGTAATACCTTAACAGTTCCAGTGCATTACATGAAGGCAGTTTTTTCTGTTGTTAGATGCCATATTTAAGCAATTGCATTATTACGTTAAGCTGTTCCATTTTTGAAGTACACGTCTGTAGGTCAGACACAGCATTCGTAAATATGTTGAACAATTCATCGATACTAAATAAGTCATCTCGTATGTTGGTATCGGCACAGAATTTGAAGGATTAACCCATTGAGTCGTATTGTTTGGAGCTTGCTAAAAAAATTCGTGGAAATGATGGTTTCTTGTAGGCTGATTCCTCTTGTTGATATTATCACGCATGACAAGGTATTCTTTACGGCTGGGACACCGAGGGTCATCTGCTCTATGATTTGTGTTTTTTAGATTTTTCTTGGTATAACTGAAGCACTTGTAAGCTACAGGGATTCCCTCTGGTATCTTGTTTATTTGACAAACTGATCATGATTTATGATCACCACCACATGCAATACTAATATTATTGCACTTGGTGCATTGAGTAGGGCTTTTTTTACTTTTTAGGGGGTTTCTCACAATACTGCGATGTCGTCTAATTTTTAATATCTGTGACTTTGAGTTTTGAGTTCGGTCAAACTCTAACATATGCAGTGCATCATCTGCAGAAGAACGAACTGTTTCTATTTCCTTAACACTAGTTGCAGTGACATTGTATTCTAATTTAAGCTCTTCCTCTAATGCTTTTGGGTCAGTTTGGGGTAGGCCATATAGGAATAGCTTAAACAATTTAGTATCTTTACTTTCGTGGGTATAGAATCTGAAATTAGCTGCGGTGTGTTTTTCCTTTGCGACATCATAATTTGCCAAAGAAGAAGATATTATTTTCGTGCCGACTGACATTCTTTTGAACTCGTAATCTTTCCCAATTAAATTATATACTGGAGTAAAACCATGAATAGAATCAACGACAATTGGGGGTATTACAATTTTGTAATCCCTAATATCTTGTTGCTCACCTTCACTGAAAGTGTCTACTTCATCATCTAAATTTTGTAAGATTTTAAATCGATTTTCATTTGCACTGAATTTCTTTTTTGGGGCACTTCCACAACACTTCTTTCGTTTTAAAGCATTCATAAATAGCTTGTTTTTTTCTAGTTATTTTTGTTGTTTGCTTTAGTAAAGTAGTAAGTAAGTGCAATTTACTATGATAGTATGTTGTTGTTTTTAACTGTAACTTTTGTTTTTAAATTACTGTAGCAATACTAAGCAAGTAACAATAAATACATCTGTTCGCGATCAATGACTGCATGAGACTGACTGATTTTAAGTAAGACAAAGAAGACTTCATAGAAACTTCCCCTTGACTTCTTTATGTGCTAAACAAAGAGTTCTCGACTTTGCCTCATCATCACATGGAGGCAAAATTTTAATTGTTTTTGCATTAAAAAATGTATATACCTTTGTTGTTTGATTTTTTTGAAATAAACGACTTAATTGATCAGGTCGAGATATGGTTTCAACAGGACAGCAACCATTGACTTATTGAAATAAGAATTTGGCGAGAAGTAAAATACGTTTTGAGACCTTCGATTATTGCCCGTGGAGCTACGTGAAGTCACTGGATTATGTTCATAAAACAGCTGCAATTGACACCTTGAACGCCACTATTGTTCATGATATTCGTGTCATACGGCCAGCAATGCTGGAAAAAAGTTCCAAAATTGGACGCCCGAAATGCGCGTTCGTCAAGAACGAAATCATTTTCGAATATTAAGGCCATGTATTTTTCTTTCGATACAATTTTTTATTTTTTTATTAAAATATGGTTTTTGTATACACTTGCCCACAATGTACACAAAATTAAGTTACTCATTCAATACATTTTCAATCAAATTTTTCCAAATATATAGTAGCGTTATGATTCTTTATAACTATGAAAGAAAAATACCACTATGTGGTTTGGGTATAATGACTTTGTGCTGCTGTTTGTAACAACCAAAAATATTTGACCTACACCCATCTCTAATTATACCGATCGAATCAGAATCACTATCTGATTCGATTTAACGATGTCCGTCCGTCCGTCCGTCCGTCTGTGTGTCCATGTAAAGTTTGTAATCAAACTGCCATTTCATCTTTTGTCGGCCATGGGATGAACGCTATTGAAATTGGTGAGAATCGGTCCATGTTCAGACCTAGCCCCCATACAAATGACCCCTATGAAATCAACATATATTGCCATAAGATCCAAATTATAATACAAATCTTAGTCAAATTGGGGTTGTATGTATATATTATATCCATTAATCAGTAGTCTGAAAATGATCCCTATTGTACAACTCTTAGTCATAGGCCCCATATAGAGCTGCTTCCCGATCTTCACTTAAATCTATCAAAAAACAAAAATATTGTACTTATTCTTCTCAAATTTTGTTTGTATATATTTTTGCAAAATACAAGAGACTTTACCAAACATCGTCAGGATCGGCCCATTTTTGGGCCTAGTCCCCATATAGATATAGCATCCGATATAAACTTTTTCATATCTGCAGCCGAAAAAATTAATAAAAATCCCACTGAAATTTGGTTTATGTTTATTATTAATATCCAGTTAGTTGGGCCTGAGAGATAGGGTCTCTAAACGCATGGTATATGGTATCTTATAGTCGGTCTAGACCGACTATAATTTTCTTACTTGTTGTAATTAGTTAACTGCTAAATATTTAAACTAAAAAAATAGAAGTTGTTTCTGATAACATTTTAACTAAAACTGTTTTATTCTTAAGAAGATATGTTTTACTACAGAAATGACTTAATTGGATGTACTAGAGCAGGCCTGGCGAACCCAAATCGCTTTGCGGGCCAACTTTTTTATTAAAAAATTTCAGTGAAAAAACCAATTTTTATTGAAACATTTATTTGAATTATTTCAGTACATAAATTTATTCTAACTATTTCAAGAAAAACCTTTATTTTTATATTAACAGTAGATTTTTTTTATAGTTTAAAACCATTTATTTTTATTATTTCAGTACACTTAAATATATTATTTATTAATGGGATATTTTCTTTTCTTTGCGATCGTTCAATATTTTAAAATCTTTAAACTTGCATCAATTTTGGTAGTTGCACATCGTAATTGGCTTTGAAGCAGCTTTGGCAGTTATAAGAGAAATGACGAAAAAAGTCTTATTTAACCATTAACATTGATGAATTCAAATAATGTTTATATGTTCAAATATGTTTAAAAATTTTCGTAAGATATATAATATTTAATTTATTTTAACCAATTGAAGTGAGAAATATTTTTTTTTTTTTTGGTTGTGAATAACCATTCTAGCAACCAAAAAATTTTTTTGTTAACAATAACCATTATCGAAAATTTTTTTTTTGATATTCCTACCCGGATACATATCGTATTTTTAATTTAATGGATGCATTTCTAAGAGGATTGTAGTTTAATTATTAAACTAATTTAATTAAAATACTTAAAGTTTAATTATTAATCCAATTTTCCATTAAATAATATTTTATTTATAAAATTAATAAACAATTCTTACAAAAGCCCGTTTTATTTACTTAGTCAAAGATATTTTTATTCCTTGCCCTACAATCTCGTTAGAAATGCATACATTACATCAAAAGTACGATATGTATCCGGGTAAGAATAACCATTTTCGGTAATGGTTATTGTTAACCAAAAAAAATTTTGTTTGCTATAATGGTTATTCATAACCAAAAAAAATATTTCTCACTACAATTTGTTAAAATATACAAAATAATATACATCTTACGATAATTGTTAAAATTTCCGTAAAACAAAGAAATCGAAGTTAACCCTTTCTTCAAAAAAAAAAAAAATAAATAAAAAATTGCAATTAATTTCCGTCCCCGCTTTGAAGGTTTTCATCTGTTAATGAAACGCGAAATTTACTTTTATTAAATTTAATTTTTGAAAAGAAAAAGCTTCACAAACATAATTTGATCCCAAGGCCCTTACAATTTTTTGAGCAAATAATCTTAAGTTAGGATATTTTTTCGTTGTTATGCACGTATCGTAGAAATCAATTTTTGATGTCGTTTTATGAACCTGCCTCAACTCATTGTTGCACTGCAAATTAATTTTTTCCATCTGTAAAGCTTCTGGAACAGTGGAAACGTCTACTTCAAATGGAGAAGAAATTATTTTAAACGTTTTATCATATTTTGTTATTTCTGAGAAACGACGATTAAATTCAGTTGAAAGTTTTCCAACTGCTACTAAATTCTTTTAATGACGGAAAATGCTGAAGATTGTTATTTCTAAGTTGGGACTCAAACAAATAAGCTTGATTTTGAATGCCTTGACATGATTCAAAGCATCAATAACTACATTATATTGCCCCTGTAGCTCCTTATTTAGCTGGTTAATTTTTTCGGATATATCTACTAAGAACCACAGGTCAAACAGCCACATTTCGTCATTTAAATTTGAAACTGGAGTTCTCTCCTCAGCCATAAAATTTTCTATTTCCACACGTAATTCAAAAAATCTTTTTAAACATGTACCGCGACTCAATCATCTAACTTTGGTAAAATAGAGAATATCGCCGTATTTCGAACTTAATTGGTTAGGGTATGGTATAAGCTTTCAATGCTGAAGCGCATGTGATCGAATAGAGTTAACTGTTTTTGTTACCACATCCATGACATAGATGTGGGCACATAAATTTTGCTGATGTATCAAACAGTATATTACAAATATTTCACCGCTTTTAATAAATGTAGCTTCTAGTTCATTCAGTAACAACTTTATAGCTCCTTTATTTTTACCAATCATAGCAGGCGCACCATCCGGTGTTAGTCCATAAAGTTTCTCTAAATGTAAAGAATTGGAGGATAAACATTTTTTTATAGCTTGAGAAACATCCTCTCCTCTAGTAGTGTCTTTAAATTTAAAAGACTTAGAATTTCTGGTGTCACTCCGCAAGAATTGTTAAACTCACGAATAACCACAGCAAGTTGATGTGTTTCAGAAATATCTGTACTTTCGTCGAAAGCTAGAGAATATGTTTTGCTCTGTTGAATTCACTCTCGTAAAGTCACCGCTATTCCATCTGAAATATCACTAATGCGACGACAAATAGTTTGACATAACAAACTTATGCTAGAAATCATTTTATGTTTATCTGGCATAACGTCTTCAAATTATAACAGCTGCCAAACACTATTTTACAAATTCTTCGTCCGAAAATGGTTTCATTTTCTTAGCAATTAACATTGCGATAGAGTAGCATACTTTAGCAATATTAGAAGGTACTTGTAATGAAAAACTAAAAATTTTGTGCTGAGACTTCAATTCAGATTTTAGCTCGGCTAACTTCATTTTTACCAATTCTTTATTAAATTTCACACACACGTAATGTTTCATTTCAAGATGTCTTTCAACATTATATCCCTTAAAAACAGCTATTGTATATCAGCAAATCAAACATGTTAATTTCGAGTTCTGTATTATAAACCAGCAATTTTCTTCCCAATGATCGCTGTATATTCTGTTTTCTTCTGAAACTTTTCTTTTTTTAGAATTCTTTCTAAAGGCCAAATATAATTAAAGTTATGTATAATTATTCAAAATAAGTGCATTTAAAGTTGTTACTCACCTATTTATTTAATTTTTCTGGTGTATAAATCTATCTATAACTTTCTCAAACAATTTATCGATAGCAACCAAACTCTAATTACATTGCCAGTTACCAAAAAGATATTACGAATGGTAACTGAAAACTGAGAACTGTCAATTTCAGTTGCCAAATAGTAATCATATTAGCAACTACAAAGTAACAAGTTTTTTAGTTCCTTAATATTAAACACTTTTTATATACATTTTATAGAGTTATAGAATTCCGCAAAATAAATATATTTCTAGGAATGATTTAAGGTACCGTAGTACTACCGGTACTGGAAAGCTTATACAATATCGTATAATGCACAACACACATTAATAATTATTAACTATTAGGTTGGTTCCGCTTTTTTTTCTCCTATTCAATATCTACAACTTTGTTTCAGACACAGAAAATATATTTCAATTGTTTAGCAAAAAAGGTGAATATGGGAAAAAAAATGGGGGAAATGGTCAGTTTTTGCGATTTTTAAGGCACTGGTTGCACTTTTTTCGGGCAGGTTTATTCCGCTTTTTTTGTCCCATATTTAATATCTACAACACTGTTCCAACACAAAAGACATATTCCAGTTATTTAGCAAAAAATGTCAAAATTGGGAAAAATGGGGGAAAATGGGCATTTTTTGCGATTTTTAAGGCACTGGATGCACTTCTTACGGGTGGTTTGTTCCGCTTTTATTTTCTCCTATTCAATATCTACAACTATGTTTCAGACGTAAAAGAGATATTCTAATGGTTACTGAGTTATAAACGTGTTAAAATACACAAAAGGTGATAAAAATCCACCATGAGGAAAAAAATTCGTACGGCCGTTAAATTCTAATGGCAGCCAACTTGACAAAACGAATGGTGCAGAAGTTCCCATTTTTGGGGCTACTTTCAGGTTTAATGGTCAGAATTGAGTCCCAAAATCATGTGTTGTACTGTGTAATGGAAACCGCCTTATCGGCTGTGTATTTTGTTCTCCTCAAATGCAACCAAATGTGTACCTTGAATACCTAGTGCTTGCTAAATAATATTTAGAGGTTTAATATGAATGGCGTTGTATTTTCCTTCTACCGAGCGTGGTTAAGCTGAGCGATATCGTGTTAAAAGTTGTGGTTCAATTATTGATATAATTTGTAAATTTTAATTTAATACAACATAGAAGCCATGTATTGTTTTCAAAATTCGCAGCAATGTCTTGCTTCAATTGGCTGTTATTCCATATGAAAGCATCACACGTTGCATCTAGAGAAAAGTCATCATTATGGAAAAAGTTAATACATATTAGGCATTGTATCACTTATTAAATGACGAACGTCTTCCTTGGCTCCCATGACACATTCCTTATATATAATGTCTACTAGATAAACCACTGCGTCTGTTGGCTGTCGAAAATAGTATTTGTATTTGTATTTGTATATATTTTTAAAATTTGATTTTCCATTACAACAAGACACAGCATTTTATAAATTACAGTAATGGGATCAGATAAGTTATTCATTATATCTAACATAAGTAACTCTATACTTGAAATATTTTAAATTACAGTAAAAAATCATTAAAAATCAAATAAAATCAATTAAAGTGTATTTTGCATAACACTAGGAAGTGAAGTTGGTTCCAGACGCGAATAGATAGAATAAAAAATTTACATTCAGAGGCATGGTCCCGGTACTTAAATTGAATTATTCGATTTCCCCTGGAAGCTCTTGCGGCCCTTAGTCGTTCAAAAGGATATTTTGGAGCCTTTGTTATAATAATTTTATGTAGGAATATAATATTTTTGAATTTTATATAGTTGTTAGAAAATATGTATAAGACCTGACACGAGTATTGGGATACATGATCAAAATTTCTTAATCCAAAGATATTTTAGAGCCCCCAAAGAAGACATTTATCTCATTCTCCAATGCATCACATTTTTCTTTATTCTAATAGTTTTATTTGGATTAGATCGTAGACCATTTGCCGCTGCCATATTTGAAATTCGATTGAGATCATAATTTAGTTCTTGAGTTCTCGAAATAATTGAATCTTTATTACTATTTAAATATAGCTGAATATCATCAGCGTACATCTGAATCGTAGAGAATTTAATTTGTTGTGGAAGATCAAAAGTAGTGGTTCAAGGATCGAGCCCTGTGGTGCCCCTCTTATAAATTGCAGTGAGTTTGAGATAGAGCTACCGTTAGCAACAGATTGGGATCTGTTTAGAAGATATGATGACATGAGTCTAACCGCTAATACAGAAAAGTTAAAAAACTCCTTCAGTTTGAGGCTTAAATTTGATTGGTTCACCACGTCAAATGCCTTTGAGTGGTCCAATAAAAACAAAAAAGATAGTTTAATGTTATCCATGTATCTTATTATTGCCTCAACTACATCGGATAAAGCTGTTATACAGCTATGTCAGGGTCTGAAATCGGATTGACGCTCTGTAAGTTGTTGTCGTTCAAATACCTAAAGATCTGTCTATGTTAAAGGTGGTCGATAACTTTTGAGAGATATGGAAGAATTGCAATCGGGCGGTGTTCGTTACACATATTTGGTACTGGTATAATTTTGTCATATTTCCACTCCATTGAAAGATACAAGTAGTGTCTATTGAGTTAAACAAGTAAATTATGAAACGGACAATCCATGGTAAAATTCTGTTTCATAAATATAAGGGCATATATTATCAAGGCCCTCTGCATATGATTTAATAGCATTGAAACTTTCAATTACCTCTGTTAGTGTTACACATTGAAAGTTAAAGTTGGGGGGAAAACAAAAAAGCTTCACTTAGCGCATTAATGTCAACATTCATTGATCGATTTATTGTCTTATTTTTTTCAATTTCGGGTATTTGTTTCCAGGTTTTTTTTAAATCCAGTAGCTGTATTAAATTTGTTAAAATAAAAGGAAATTTATGTGCCTTATTTTGGAAACAACTGCTTTCCTAGCCATCTTATATTCGTCGTGATATTCTGATATTCTGTACTCTTTCCACTTCTGATACAGATTATCACGGTGTTCTATAAGTATCTTGGTTTCCATTGTAAAAAAACGTCTATCTCTATTTTTAACAGCTTTGGTTTTGTTGAGGACATATTTGTTGTAAATTCCTAAAAATTTACCATTAGGAAATAACAGTTGTTTTCCAACAGTCGGTAAATAGAAAATTTGAACCCATGGAGTAGAGCAAATATCATATCCCAAAGCCAAGATATCAATATTATTAAAATCACGATAAATAAATGTTTGTGCCGGGTTTCTATTGCAAAATCATATGATAAAAGGAGAATGTTGGTGCAGCTAACTGATCATAATTAAGGACTTTACTTTCATTACTGGTAAAGAAAAGATCAAGCAAAGTGGTATTTGTTGAAGTGAAGTGTGTAGATCTAGCCGTGTTGACAGCTGACACGTTAAACATCGACATTATAATGGTAAGATTTGAGTCATCGAAAAGGTTGTTATTAAAATCACCTGATAATAATGACTTCGGAGTATGACATTGATGAAAGCTCCAGCTTCGTGATAAGACAGTGAACTGTATACATATGGGCAATTCCATCATGCCGAACGTGACCGTTGAACACATTTAAGTTGAAAAAAAAGTCAAAATAAAAAGAAATTTTTTCTTGACAATAAGGTTAACTTATAGCTCTTAACTAGACTTATAATTGTTTCTTAGGTTGATTTTTGAAATTTTTTCAAGCTTGCGAGATAATCACAAATAACCAACCATTCGCACGGGACAAAAAGCAGAAGTGGTTTTCGCGACTATCAATTAAAGCTCTGTTTTCAGCGGAACCTGAGGCAATGTCACAATGCGACTAATTTTAGAATGTTGGATAATAATGTCTCTTAAAAGTTGTAAAATTTCACTTCAAAATTATTTATACTTTTTTTTTAATTTAACTTTAATCACTGTCGCACGGGACATGTCGCACGGGCCTTTGTTTCCATCATCATATTTATGTTGTTTCTGTTTTTTTTTTTAAACAATCTATAAATAAATAAGCTTAGAAAACATATTTTTAGTTCAACCAAAGAATTCAGTGTATATATTTGCATGTAACAACGAACTTAACAAAAAAAAAAAAAGATATGTAATTTGAACCAAGTATTGTGTAGTACTAATTACAATAAACAAAAATAAATTTAAATGAAAATAGTGTCAGAAATATCAAACACAGCTTTTTTCAGAATAGGCAGTACTGGCTGCTTTTACTTCTTGACCATCGCAACAAAAGAAGTGCATCTGGGATATACCTGAAATGCTTTTAACTTGTTTCCATTTTTCGTCTAAATTATATACCAGGGAATGCTCTTCAATCTGCTCAGATGACATAAAACATATTTTAACTCCATTTATGTTATTTTCTGCACATTGATAAAATGAAAATGCATCTGGTATAACTACGTTTTTGGATTTCGTTATCTGCCAGACTTTCCTTTTGATAACTGCTCCGACACCATCGACGGCGCCCTTTCCATGTGAGCTTGCGAAAAAAATTCCATTCTATTGAGGAACATCCTAATTTGTTTATAAAATCGACTAGGCTTGATAAAATGAATTTATTTTTAAATTGAAAGCGGCTTCCATCAGAAAAAAATAAATATTTTTGAAAAACTTCTATAATCTTTTTTAATTATCAAAAAAATAAAAACATCGTGTTTGTTATGCGTTAGCTTATCACTTATGACAGCAAATGACTTTGAAGCTCCTGCAAACCAAGCTACACAAGTAAAAATGGATACCTGGCGATAGCTAAAATGAGCACTTTGGATCTCATTTTGGTTTGTTAGCCTATAATTTTTTGCAAAATCTATTTGAATGGCTAGTTCAGTTGGCTTTAAGTTGCTCTTGGTTTCCTCAAAATATTTTTGCTGAGCCCTTTTCACAAAAAGGTGAGTTTTAAACGGGGGTAATTTGCTTTCCACATGAGTTATTAGGTCAGAAAAAGTTGCAACGGTATTTGTAAGAGCTACATGATTATCTATTTTTCGCCAATGCTGCCAGTTTACTTAATCTTCCAAATTTTTTAAATATGCTAGAGGAATAAATTGTTATTTTAAATCCGTAATGCACTTCGTGCAATTGCTTGTCATGCAATTTTCATTATTCATTATATTGCAGCAAACAGATTTAAGAAAGCTTTCAAAATTGCTGGGAAATGATGGTATTATTTTGGAGCAGCTTTCCAACAAAAATCCGAAATTGGCATGACACATGCAAACACACATATTGTGTGGCATTTTATTAACTAATTGCACATGGCATGGCCGCATATTAAAAAAAGAAGATTTGCCTACTGCTTGGTTTGGATAATCTTTTTTATAAAGCTCATATGCTCCAGCCACTGTCATTATCATAAATCGTTTAGCAATTAATTATCCTTCAAACAAAATTGTATCCTTCTTTCCCGCAGCTTGCGCACTAATGTTATCGTTAAAATAAAACTTTTTTATGGAACTAACTACATTTTCAGGCAGTGCATTGCTGGAATTGGGTTTCTTTTGATTCATTTGAACGGGCTGCTTATATTTTCTTAATAAAACTTCTAGTACCTTTAATTTTTTCTGTATGTCTTTTGGCAACGAGTCCTCCACTTTTTTTTACAGCTTTTGCCAACGTTTGCTTTGACTTATAAGGCGCGCTTTGTGTTCGTTTTACGTTTCGCATTTCTGCTAATTTCTTTCGACTTTGTCTCTTACGTATGCGCTCATTCCGTCTTTTCTCTTCAATCATTTCATTATGTCCTTCAGCCAACGCTTTCCACTTTTGTCTAGCATTCCGCATTCTTTCCTTGTTTTTTAATTTACTGGCTTGTAATTTTATTTCATCTTCCAACTTTTCTCTCCACCGTTTGAATCTCTCTTCATTTTTTTCGCCGTTTATACTCATCTATATTTAAGTAATTTAAAAGTATGTATTTAAATAAATAAACCATTTATGTAAGAAAAAATTTTTTTCTAAATTTTAAAATCCACATTTACCATGTCGCACGTGACCAACTTTATATAAGAACCAAGATCACAGAATTTATTACTTTTCAAAAAGTTTTTTTTTTTTTTTTTTTTTTTTTTTTTTATTTTTAATAAGAATCTGTGTTTGTTCTCAATATTTGATGAACTTTCGTCATGTCCACTTGACGCACTAATTACAAATGTTGTTTTTCACTGTCGCACGGGACATCGAAATATGTGATAAAGCATAGCAAAAACTTAACGTTATTTTTAATTGCATAGTTTGTTATGCATTTTTTTTAGCTCTTTGTATCTCCAGAAAGATTTTTTAAAAGCAAAAGTCAATATTAAATGCTTCTCTTTAAGAACTTTTATCAAAATAAATGGTGCAATAGAAATGTCCCAATGAGAAAAAATTGGCTTGCTCGAATTTATATTCGAATATCTCGAAATGGGTTATGAATAAATGTAAAATTTTTTCACGTTAGTTAAATTTTATTGTTTTCCTATGAAAATATGTTTAAACAAATTGGATTCAAGAACTTTTGGTTTTTTGGTCTTGGTAGACGTTTCGGTGGAATTGCCCATATCCAAGAGTAAGCTTATAACCACGACAATTTACGTCTATAGAAACATATTCCGCGTCATTAGCTACCTTAAATGTGCAATTTAATTTACATGAAATATAATTTTTTTTGTATAAATTGCGCCACCACCAGCATGACCACTTCTATCAGAATGATAGACACAGTACACCTTCAGTTCATAGATGTTGCCGCTAGCATTACCACAGAAGCATGTCTCAGAAATATATATAGCGCCAATACCCGAGTTTTGAAACAAAAGTCGAAACTCATCAAGTTTGTTGCATAAACTTTGTGCATTTACATGACAAATAATGTTTGTATAAAATTCTTTGATTATTTACCTTCTTTATAATAATGCCGTTTTCTTTTCTGACAAAAAAATGTCGCCCTTTTTTTGCCCTTTTTCGAAAAGTGTATTTTTTTTATATATTCTGAATTAAGAGCAACCTTATCTTATACATCAATTGAAAGGTCTCAAAGTCAAGCCCTTGAAAATCACAAAATATTCTAGCCATTGACATCTTTCAGGTCATAGTGTGAGAATATTTACCCATTGTTCCCCTTTTTTGAATATTTTCACCATATGACTTCCAAGAGAATGGTAATGAAATTTTTTTTTGCATTTATGAACACAGCACTTTGAGACCTTTCGATGGTATATAATATAAGGTTGCTCTTAATTCAGAATATATAAAAAAATAAATTTTTCCAAAAAAGGGCAAAAAAGGGCGACATTTTCTGTCAGAAAAGAAAACGGCATAAGTGAAGAACTTTGTTTTTTGACAACACAATTAAAGGTCGTTGGTCATCTATAATCGAACTATTAACATGTTTTATAATTTCCATTTTATTAATGAATTCAAATCAAATGAATGCTTTGGTGTGTAAAATACTTAACTGGTGTGGGTACGCTAAAATTTAAAAAAAGTGCCAAAGCTACTCCTTTTGCCCTACATGATAAGAATTAACAAAAAACAGTTCTATAAAAAATATATAATGCATTGTATTAATTTTCATTAATAACTAAGTATTTCGCAGAAGCCTTTTCCTAATATCATCTACTAAAAATTTAATATTTTAGCTTATTAATAATTTTCTCGGAAAAATAAATACAATAGTACTATAAACAAAACAAAACATACAAAACACACATAATCAATTCCTGATCAAATCCGTAGAAATCTCAAGCGTATTAAAGAACAACATACAGAGTAAATAAAAAAAAAAGTGAAACTACAAGCAATCGGAACAGTTACAGGAAATAAAATATTAACATCACAAAACAATTTTTATTGTATGTACATATATATGTATGTGTGTTGGTGTCTAGGTAGTAGATGAAAAAATGCAAAGCCACTAACAAGAAACAAATACACAAAACGACAAACAAGAATCAAATCAATTAACAAACACAATGGCCACAAAATTCCCGAAGGCCATGTATAAAACACAACACAATCACTGCATTAACAAAAAACATCAACGCACTCGTATAATACAAATATCCCCACATCTGCAGTAAACTAAAACTATGCTGTACTAAAGGGACAATATTTTTTCATTTTGCAGATTGAAAAGAAAAGAAAAACATAAAACAGTCATCAAACTAAACATCTAGTCGGTCGGAGCAACTATAACAATTCAAAGGTTTTGCATTACTTTTTTGTTGCTTCTATGCCTGGCTATCTCTAAAGATTCTTTGAAAAAACTTTGAAGATATGTCTGCTAAGGATATATGGTTTCAAGTTTAATCTTAACATGACGCCATTGATACCACTTAAAATACCTGTTTGTTAACACTTGTTAAAAAGTTTTTAATTTTGAAAGATTGAAAAAAAAAACTTTGAATGGTCATCATTCAACGATAAGTTTTGTTTAACAATGAAAGTAACTGATACATGATATTTCATCTTGAAAATTATACACTATATGTCTTTTAAGAAAAACTTAAGGAAAATGCAAATTGTTTCATTAACGCCGAATGGTTAGAAAAATCGCTAAAAATAGAGCTACCTCAGAAAAATTCTAGCTGGAGCCAGATTTTTTTCTTGAATTGATAGACGCAAAATAAAATTAGTAAAAAAAAAAGATTGTAGGACATGTGACTTAAAAAAGTTAAAAAATTTGTGAAAATTTTTGAAAATTTCAGGAAGATCAGATGAGTAGTTACGGAGATTACCTCCTACAAACAAACAAACAAACACACATTACCTCTTTATTATACTAGTATAGATCTAAAATCAAAAATCAAAGTTTTTATTAAAACTCCTTCTTTTCTTATGAACAAAGTTCCAGATCGATCGTATTAGGGGAAGTGAGGTTTAAATTTTCCTTTCCTTGCGCATGACGATGTCAAAGTTAATCCTTTTTCACAGCAACTCTATCGATCAAGTTTCAGGTTGTTTGGATGAGGGGATAAGATTTAAATCACTTCGTAACTGTGCGTGACTATGTCGAAGTTAATATTTATTTATAGCAAGTATATCGACCAAGTTTCAGATTGATTGGATAAGGGGAAATCCGTTTCAAATCTCTCTTTGGCTGTGCGTGACCTTGCGTGACTGTGCATGACTTATTCAATGTTAATCTTTTTTTCAGAGCAGGTGTATGGACCAAATTTCATATCGATCGTATGGGGGGAAATGACATTTAGATCACTCCGTGACTGTGCATGACTATGAGCGATTGTTCGTGATTATTCCAAAATTAATCTGTAGGCACAACAAGACTATGGGCCAAGTTTCAGATCAACTGTATAAGGGGAAATAGGGTTGCCCCACGACAGTAGGCAGACAGAGATAGCAGATAGCTTAACTTCACAAAAAAAAAACTAAATTTAAAGTATTAATTTTTGTGCTATTGACAAAGCAATTGCTACACAATAATTGAAAACATTCTCTTAATTTTTGCTTTCAATATATTGTTGGGTATCCATTTCTTTAGTAGGGGAAAGTGTTTGGTTACCGGCACACATTGGCTTTTGGCTCATAACTTTTGTCCAATTGCACAGTATTTGGACACGTGCATACCAATGGAGAGCTAAATACCTTAGCTAATAACTGGTGAAAGAATTCGGTTTATTCTGTCCATTGGAAACAGTTTAGTGAAATGTTTTTTGCCATTTACAAAAATGTGGTTGGTTGTCGGCACCCTAAGAAAATCTACTGAAAATGGAAGAATGTGAATGAAAGCCATCATTATTCAAAGAAAAAAGAAAATTTATTTATTTTATTGGCTACCAATGGCACTTTTCACATTATTCGTCATCAGAATCGAGTAAGCTGCAGCAGTCTATTTTATTGGCAGCTTTTCCACCAAACATCATTTGATTGCTTTAATCACGGCACCACAATCTATTTTCTTTGAAGGAGATGATTGTTTTGCGGGTGACCTGGCTAAAAATATCGAAAATTATCTTTTAAGCAACACTGAAATTAATTACATTTAGATCGCTGATAATATTTCACCATTTGTTACAAATAAAGGGGTGCCTACCACCGACCATGTCTGGGTGCCGACAACCGCTTTTAGCAGCCACTTTAGAAAGTGAAAAAAAAACTTCTGGTTGCGAAAGCTTTGGCAGCGTTTATTGTCGAATCAAAAAATACACTGAATATTCAATGCACTTGCCTTTTCGATCGATTTACTTCACTTTAATACACTAAGCAAATCACCGCTATAAAACTTCAAAGTTGAACTGCACTCGTTAGAAAATATTTTAATTGTAAAATCAAAACACGTGCGTCTGTTTTCTTCGCTATTCAGCGCAGTAAGAAGGAGCTAATGAAATGCACATTTAACATTTGTCAGAAATTTCGTATGATACTTCTGTGAAAAGCTAAGGCGTGGTACCGATAAGCAACCACTTTACCCTACAGCTTCATAACGTCTAGGAGTATATTGAATTTTTGATGATCTCCATCCAAATAATTGCCACTCTGGGTTAACCGCCTCCATGAGATCTCTCTTGTTTATATAATGTCGTATTCTTGTTTTTCGATCCATAATTTCCCATAGATTTTCTACGATTAGGATCTGCTGATTGGGCTGGCCATTCCAATACACTAATTGGGTTAAATTCTAGCCTTTCGGTTACAAATTTGGGGGTGAACTTTGGGCCTTTATCATGTTGGAATTCGCAGACCACGATTTTAATTTTAAATTGTTAATGCACTCTATAAGTAGCATATTTGAATAATTTTTTTTGACTCGTTTACGAGGCCTGCCACCTATATCTTGAGTCGCCACCGTGCCTCCCACGATATTTCTTGATAATTTCTGAAATTATGGATTTATTCATAGAATATGGATTTATCATAAAATTTCTTTTGCTTAAGACCAGCATTAAGATCATCTATTATTTTAGATTTTATTGCTTCGCAAAACCTTATACTTTTAAATATTTTATTATACATAATTAATCTTACGATTAAAATATTGAAAACTGTAATTATATTTATAAAGCAGTTGACAAAGAGCATCAGCGACTGTAAATATTTAAGTAGTGGTTATGATTTTATGCATTTTCTTTCATAGCATCTTCAATTTTTATTGCTTTAATCAACCCTGGTAGAGAAGCTTAAAAGCTTCCATTGTTTTGGCACCACTAAAAAATATTTTTTTCTTCGTCTATATATATTTTTTGTAAGTTGTATTTTTTGTAATAATTTTTTTATAGTGCGATAGAGAACACACCATAGACTGATTTCGCAAAAATAAAATAAAATTCTAGCACATAACGCGAAATTGGTAAAAAAAAGCT
This sequence comes from Cordilura impudica, assembly GCA_963682025.1. Classification (NCBI taxonomy): domain Eukaryota; kingdom Metazoa; phylum Arthropoda; class Insecta; order Diptera; family Scathophagidae; genus Cordilura; species Cordilura impudica. The sequence continues at coordinate 154,474,388 of OY821517.1, forward strand.
AAATTTCTAAATTCAGAATATTTATATAGTTTTAAATGTGTTGTCAGCCACTGTAGATCCTAAAAAAAAATCATGTGAGTCCTATCACAGAGGAGATGTGTAAACATCTAGTAATTAAAGATTTTTTTATAGCACTTTCTTAAAATCAAACTGAAAGCGTATCACTTATAGCAATCAACTGCCGGGGCTCTATTAATATAAAAATATTTATTATTATTTATTATTTTAACCGGTTAATTTTTAATTTTTAATATTTCATTTTTCTTTTTTTATTTTTTATTTTTAATTTATCGTTTTTCATTTTTCATTTTTCAGTTTTTCTTTTAATATTTTATTTTTCATTTTTCATTTTTTAATTTTATTTTTTCATTTTTTATTTTTCTTTTTTTATTTTTCAATTTTAATTTTTTATTTTTCATTTTTATATTTAATTTTTTATTTTTCTTTTTTTATTTTGAATTTTTAATTTTTTTATTTTAATTTTTAATTTTTTATTTTTCATTTATTATTTTTCAATTTTAATTTTTTATTTTTCATTTTTGATATTTAATTTTTTATTTTTCATTTCTTATTTTTCATTATTCATTTTAAATTTTAGTTTTTCATCTTTCATCTTTCATTTTTATTTTTATGTTTCATGTTTCATTTTTGATTTTTAATTTTTTATTTTAATTTTTTAGCTTTAATTTTTTATTATTAAATTTTTTATTTTTATTTTTCATTTTTCCCTTTTATTTTTATGTTTCATATTTCATTTTTGATTTTTAAATATTTATTTTAATTTTTTAGCTTTAATTTTTTATTATTAAATTTTTTATTTTTTATTTTTCATTTTTGCCTTTTATTTTTTTCATTTTTTATTTTTGATTTTTTATTTTTCATTTTTTATTTTTTATTTTTCATTTTTCATTTTTCATTTTTCATTTTTTATTTTTCATTTTTCATTTTTTATTTTTCGTTTTTATTCTTAATTTTTTATTTCTAAATTATAATTTTTTTTTTTTCATTTTTCGTTTTTCGTTTTTCATTTTTAATTTTTCATTTTTTATTTTTCATTTTTCGTTTTTCATTTCACTATGTGGTTTGGGTATAATGACTTTGTGCTGCTGTTTGTAACAACCAAAAATATTTGACCTAGACCCATCTTTAATTATACCGATCGAATCAGAATCACTTTCTGAGTTGATTTAACAATGTCCGTCCGTCCGTCCGTCCGTCTGTGTGTCCATGTAAACCTTGTAATCAAACTGCAGGTCGCAAATATAAATATATTTTCATGAAATTTGGTATATAAGCTTCTATCGGCCATAGGATGAACGCTGTTGAAACTGGTGAGAATCGGTCCATGTTCAGACCTAGCCCCCATACAAATTACCCCTATGAAATCGACATAAATTGTCATAAGATCCGAATTGTCATATAGATCTTACTCAAATTGGGTTTATATGCGTTCATTACATCCATTAATGAGTAGTCCAACAATGATCCCTTTGGCCCCATATAAAGCTGCTTCCCGATTTTCACTTAAATCTATTAAAAAACAAAAATATTGCACTGATTCTTCGCAAATTTTGTTTGTATATATTTTTGCAAAATACAAGAGACTTTACCAAACATGATCAGGATCGGTCCATTTTTGGACCTAGTCCCCATATAGATATAGCATCCGATATGAACTTTTTCATATCTGCAGCCAAAAAAATTAATAAAAATCCAACTCAAATTTGGTTTTTGCTTATTTTCTATGTCCAGTTAGTTGGGCCTAAGAGATAGAGTTTCTAGAAGCATGGTATAGGGTATCGTATAGTCGGTCTAGACCGACTATAATTTCTTACTTGTTATTTTTCATTTTTTTATTTTTAATATTTTATTTTTCATATTTCATTATTCATTTTAAATTTTTCGTTTTTTATTTTTATTGTTAATTTTTTATTTTAATTTTTCGTTTTTTATTTTTCAATTTTAATTTTTTATTTTTCATTTTTTATATTTAATTTTTTATTTTTCATTTTTCATTTTTTTTTTTTTCATTATTCATTTTTAATTTTAGTTTTTCATCTTTCATTTCTTATTTTTCATGTTGCATGTTTCATTTTTGATTTTTAATTTTTTATTTTAATTTTTTAGCTTTAATTTTTTATTGTTCAATTTTTATTTTTTATTTTTCCCTTTTATTTTTTTTAATTTTTTATTTTTTATTTTTCATTTTTATTTTTAATTTTTATTCTTAATTTTTTATTTTTCAATTTTCATTTTTAATTTTTTATTTTTCATTTTTCGTTTTTCGTTTTTCGTTCTTCATTTTTCATTTTTATTTTTAATTTTTTTATTTTTAATTTTTTATTTTTCATATTTCATTATTCATTTTTAATTTTTCGTTTTTAATTTTTTATTTTTCATGTTTCATTCTTAATTTTTCATTTTTCATTTTTTGTTTTTCATTTTTTGTTTTTCATTTTTAATTTTTCATTTTTAATTTTTCATTTTTAATTTTTCGGTTTTCGTTTTTCATTTTTCATTTTTATTTTTAATTTTTTTTTCTTAATTTTTTATTTTTCAGTTTTAATTTTCAAACAGGTTATCATATCATAATTTTTTCACCAATACAATCATATTTTGTCTTACGACTTACATGTTACGCTCACATGGTACGCTTACATGTTACGCTGTATAGATGTTTACACATAAAAATATATTTATCTGACTCATATTGGTATGATTTTCAAAATTTATTTTCTGAACACGATACTTTTGTATTAAATTTCTACGGGAAAATGGCATAACAATATCTGAAGCTCCTATTCCCTTATGATTCGTAAAATATTTGGATTTTTTCTAAATTAGTAACCTCTGACGATGAAATAATAAAATAGTAATAACCTATTAGGCAAGCAAGAGTGTAGGCTAGAATTATTTGTAAGTTTTAGAGACATATAGAAATCGGTAAGGTTTTTAAAAGAAATCAAAGAATGGAAATAAAAAAATTCTGGTAAAAGTACTCGTCTAAATTCTATTCGCTTCTGATTGCTTTACGTCTTTTTCATAAGTATCGATTCCAGTTGAAATATTTTGAGTTTTTTGATTTTAAGGTCATTAAAGAATATAAATTAAAAAAAAAAAAAAATTCCCAAAAAGAAAATTAATTTACAAGTATGCCAGAACTCTCTGTTAAAACTGCCAAAAAAATATCAACTTTATTAAATCTATTGTATCTTGGATGATTTCTGAAACAGAAATGTAATACAAATATGAACAAACAACAGTAAAAATAATCTTGACAATACTTTCCTGCAGTATGAGAATTGAACGGTATGAGTGTGTGTTTACGTGGAAGAACATCTCTATACATTTTTGGTGTTTTTTGGCTTAAGGCTTTGTTTTCGCTTTGTATGTATTAGTGTATGTTTGTATATAATTTGTTTCGCTATTCATCTTATATTGTGTGTTGTACATATTTTTATGAGTACAAGTAAACAAAAAGTTAAAAAAAAAAAAAAATTAAATAAAAATAACACAATAACATGCTTTGTCATAGTAAGTGTTGCCGGTGTTGTTATTGTTTGTATTGTTCTTTTTCATCACTCATCATATTTGATATTTCTGCTGGTAGTGTTGTCATTAACAAGCACATGATAAAATGGTTTGTTTCTATACCCTACACAACTAAGTTTTGAGAATATAATAAGTTTTCGCTGATGTTTGAAACTACAAAAAATGTTTACCTAGAACAAACTTTTCTGAGCCGATTTTGTCTGTTTGCCTCTGTGTCCAAGTGAACATTGTAATCAAACTATAGGCCGTCAAATTATACATTTTTATGAAATTTTCTATGTAAGCTTTTGGCAGCCATAGCACGAACGCTCTTGAAATAAGCGAAAATTATTCCCGGTTGCCACCTAATGGCTGTACCAACAACACCTAATCGATCGACTTAAATTAAAGGAAAATCCAGATTATCATAAGTTTGTTCATTACTTGTATAAATAAATGGTTCAAAGATAATCCTGGTGGGCCCATTATTAATCATAGTACCCACATAAATCTGCTGCCCGATATTCACTTAAACATATAACAAAAAAATCATGTGAGTACGATCATCTAATAATTAACGATTTTTTTATGTCACTTTTTTAAAATCAAAGAGAAAGCGTCATCTATGTATCACTTATAGCGAACAATTGCAAGGTCTCTGGTTATACTTGTGGGGTTGTTGAATTATTTTTCGTTTACGTTTATATTACGTTTATATTATGAAATTTTTAACGCTTTACAGCAAAAGGTTGTTAAATTAGCTGAAACAATTTTGTATCATAATTTTTTCACCAATACAATCATAAGTCACACCGATTTGTCTTACGGCTCATAGCGTAACATGTGAGCTCGCATGTTACGCTATTTTTGTGATTATTTTGCGAAATAGAAATTTACCCCCCTGCGCGTATAGATGTTTCCACATGAAAAAAAAAAAATAAATGTAGGGTTTTTCTTTGAAACCCATGTGAGTTTTAAATAGAAACACATTTACTTTTCTTTTATTGTTTTTAATAATTTATTAAGAATAAAAGACTTATCATACGATTATTGTCGTAAATATTATCTAGTGTGTTCCGTTCGCGGCTCAAAACTCAACTGATAACTTAATATAACCTGTACGTGTTTCTCCACCTTCTACTCGCTACCTCCATTCATTTGACTGGTGTACCCAGGATCGTAATTTTCAGTAAGTCTGTCCACTCCTGGGTAACCGCACGGATTTACCCGGTCTTACATAAATAGTGCATAGATATTTCTGAAGTGCATTTGGTATATGTGTTTGAGGAAAATAAGTGACTTTACTATATATGTTCCATACCGAAAAATAAAATCGGATGTGAAAAAACATCTGCAGGTTTCCAATTAATAACAATTCCACTCAAACTTGGAAAAATGTTATTTCCTCTATACAATAACCAAAACAATAGCCACTCAATAGAGGAAATAAAAAATCAGCAATGGTTCTAGAATTATAGTTGAAAAACTAAGCAAAAAACATGAAGATAAGGAAAGAATATAAAAATTCATACAAAAGTTTGGCCCGAAAACTTCAAACCCTTTAGTGGTGTTACCGTACTGGCCTAGTACATTTATCGTAACTTCTAATATCTCAACAGAGTTATGATGTCAACAAAGATAAATCTAAACTAGTTCTCGAAAGTCATGGTATAGGGTATCGCCCAGTCAGTACAACCAACTTTTTTTTCATACTTATTATTCATGTATTGTTTTTTTTTTTTTTTTTTTTTTGTCAACTCTCACATTCTTTATCAAAGATCCCTAACAGCCTGTTATTTGACCTGTAGGTTTTTAACACTATAAATTTTTTGTGGTTATTCAAAATGGCTTAACTGCAAATTTATGAGCAATGTATTAAAAAACTTATTTCATTTTTAATTTGCTGTGATTTGTTAAAGAGAAAATTATTGCTTGCTCCAGCCTATTTCCTGTAGAAACTTAACTACTTCTAGTGGTGATGGGATGAAGTTTAAGTCAGTACTGACTTTCATACATGCTTACTAGGGTGACAGCGCTTTGTATGAAAAAAAATTGTTGGTCAAATTTTAAGGTGTGCGGGTCGGATTATTACGACACTGGATCCAAAACTTTAGTGCACAAAATTTGTGCCAAATCGGACTATGGTTTCGGGACGCGCATTAAGTTTAAAGTTCAAATATATGTACATATATATGTAAAAATTATCAAAAAAATCACTGTTCATAAAAAATTTGATATTAATAACCCCGTTTTGATTAAATTAACTTATAAACCTCAATCTAGAGTAAATTATTTTTCTAACAGAACAACGAAATCTATTATCGGCTGACAAACACCCAAGAACTCACATTTTTAAAGACATTGAAATAATTTACAGCAACAACATATTTACATTCTCTTTATCCCAAAATGATCTTATGTAAAGTATTTTCTATCTCGTCTATTGTCATGCCGTTCTAAATTAATGTCAATATGGTACGTATTATTAGAACTATTTAAAAACCCAATTATACTTTTTAAACAATTTTGTTCAAGAAATTTACCGAAATCAGCGATTGGACTTCAAGGTATTACTAGAATATACGTGTGATAAAAATGCAAATCTTGTAGGTATCCTGTTCCTAATTTGGCGAGGGCAGCGTTTTTATTTGAGCGGACTTAAAGAAAAATTTGTTTTTTCATACTTTTTCAACTTTTGGGCTACATCTTTTTTGTGTTTCCATATTTCAAATATCTTTTTTCAAAATATTATACTACTTGATATAAGTTCTCAATATTATAAATAAATTTTAAATTGAGGCACTATAAACTGTCCCTCTTTAAAGTCAAAGGTCAAATTTAAGGAGATATTTACACTTATATAAAACAAAATATCTAAATAATATATATTTGTGGAACAAATAATATTCTGGGCTTATTTTCTGAACCTAACTCGTGGGGTACTCTTGATGTCAAAATAACTATATAGATCAGTGTTTTCAGCAATTTGCAAATTTTAAAACTTATTTTTGTAATTTGAATTTAAGATTTCTTAATATTATTAGTATAAATATCAGAAGCGTTTCGTCTGTTGATAAATTTAATAAATTTAAATCGTTGATAGCAAGCTTTCCCAAGTTACCGGATATAATAGCTGTCCAAGAAACTTGGTTTCAGAAGGACATTACACAAATTTACAAACTTTCAGGTATTAATAATAACATTGTTGTAGAGAAGATGCTTATGGTGGTACGACTATATATATAAATAAAAACATACAATTTAGTGTTGAAGTATGCAAGAGTAGTAATTTTGTTGAGCTTATAGTTTTGACCTTGAACAGTGTTAAAGTTGAAAGCAAACCTTTGAAGATAGTGTCATTTTATCGATCGCAGAAGTGTAGCATAAATGACTTTATTAAAATTTTTGACAGTATTTTAAGCGAACATGCTCGGAGTCCAATAATTATTGTTGGAGATTATAACATTGATCTCATTTAAAATCCTCATTTTATTGATTTGTTGACCGTTTTTCAAAACTATGATTGTGACAGTGCTCATAATTTAATAACAATACCTGTCAGTAGAACGTGTATTGATCATGTTTTTAGCAATTTTCCGGAAGATATTTATGTTGATTCAGTTGAATGTAATTTATCTGATCACAATATAATTTGCTATAAAATTAAGAGAGAGGTAATGAAAAATGAATATGTTGAGATTGAAAAGACACACTGTGACTATGAAAAGGCTAGTGAATACTTGCTTAATAATTTACCTGACAAATATGAATCATTTAATTCTTCAGAATTAACAAACGTATTGGTGCATTATATTAAAGGTGCTATAAATAATTCAACTGTAGTAACGAAATGTAAAAAACCATTACGTTTTGAGCTAACTAAATGGATTAACAAGAATCTTCAAGATATAATTTTATTTAAAGAAAAACTTTTAAGGAAAAGACATAAATCGAAAAACAAACAGAACGTTAATGATATTTTGAAGCGAATCAGCAAAGTTATAAAAATTTCTACAAAAAAGTGTAGAGATGATTATTACGCTGGAAATTTATTGAAGGCAGGTCCTAACAAATCGTGGAAATTTATAAATAGTACTCTTGGTCGAACAAAGAGTAACGTCATTAACCTTAAGGATTCTCAAGGGCAACCAATAATATGTGACCAAGAGAAAGTGAATTGCCTTAATAATTATTTCATTACGAGTGTGGAAATTCTTAAAAGTGAAATTGAAATTTATCCTGGTGATGGGTTCAATTATTTACGGACTCTTTCACAGTCACCTCATCGTTTTACACCTTGTAATGTTAATGATATTGATATGTTTGAAATAATCCAAAATTTTAAAGATAATAAAAGTCCAGGCTTTGATGGTATTTCGCCTAAATTTGTAAAAGAATGTAGAGACATTATAATCCCGATATTAAAAGATATTTTTAATAAAATCGTTAATAATTCAGTGTACATTGACATCTTAAAAGTGCACAAAATAGTTCCAATTCTGAAAGAAGTTAATGCAACAAATATAGATAAATATAGACCTATTGTTGTTCTTTCTACAATTGATAAAATTTTTGAGAAGATTCTTTATGATAAACATCTATTTTATATGGAGGAAAATACTTTTTTATACAATCATCAATTTGGATTTCGAAGGGGTTGTAGTACTGTAGATGCTGTGTTGAATGTAGTGCAGTTCATTTGTAGTGGGCTTGATGGAGGTTCTAGTCGAGTTGCTGGAATATTTTTTGATTTTACTAAAGCTTTTGATTACTAGATCATGAAATAATGTTACAGAAATTAATGAAATATGGTGTTCAGGGACGAGAACTTTTATTGTTTAAAAATTATTTCGTTAATAGAAAACAATATGTTAATATAAACAACACGGACAGTTTTCTTGGTTCTGTTGATTATGATGTACCGCAGGGTAGTGGATTGGGCCCTCTTTTGTTTTCTATATATTTAAATGATTTAAAAAATCTAAATTTAGATGGGCAACTTTTTATGTTTGCAGACGATGTGTGCTTGTTTTACCCCTACAAGTACGATTTATCACTTAAAACAAGAATTGAGAGAGATGCTGCTTTGATATTTGAATTTGTGCGATTAAACCGATTAGTTCTTAACCCTGATAAAACCAAATTAATAGGCTTTTGACCACATGCTTAAAGTATAGATAGTGATTTCAACGTGTTTATTAATGGAAAAGCTGTTTATGAACCCCATTCCGTTAAGTAGTTGGGAATCACATTGCAAAGTAACTTGTCATGGGATTTACATATAACCGATTTGAAAACGAAAATAGCTCCAGCAATTGGAATTTTATATAAATTAAACAAGTAAGAAAATTATAGTCGGTCTAGACCGACTATACGATACCCTATACCATGCGTTTAGAGACCCTATTAGGCCCAACTAACTGGACATAGAAAATTAGCAGAAACCAAATTTGAGTGGGATTTTTATTAATTTTTTTTGGCTGCAGATATGAAAAAGTTCATATCGGATGCTATTTCTATATAGGGACTTGGTCCAAAAATGGACCGATCCTGATCATGTTTGGTAAAGTCTCTTGTATTTTGCAAAAATATATACAAACAAAATTTGAGAAGAATCAGTGCAATATTTTTGTTTTTTAATAGATTTAAGTGAAGATCGGGAAGCAGCTCTATATGGGGTCAAAGGTATCATTTTTGGACTACTCATTAATGGATGTAATGAACGCATACAAACCCAATTTGAGTAAGATCTATATGACAATTTGGATCTTATGGCAATTTATGTCGATTTCATATGGGTAATTTGTATAGGGCCTAGGTCTGAACATGGACCGATTCTCACCAATTTCAAAAGCGTTCATCACATGGCCAATAAAAGCTTATGTGCAAAATGTTATCAAAATATATTCATATTTGCGACCTGCAGTTTGATTACAAGGTTTACATGGACACACAGACGGACGGACGGGCGGACGGACGGTCGAACGGACATTGTTAAATCAACTCAGAAAGTGATTCTGATTCGATCGGTATAATTAAAGATGGATCTAGGTCAAATATTTTTGGTTGTTACAAACAGCAGCACAAAGTCATTATACCCAAACCACATAGTGGTACAGGGTATAAAAATAAACTGGATGTTAAATTAAAGATGATGATATTTCAACCTTTGATTCAATCGCATTTGAATTACTTAGCAATTATTTATGCCTACAATAAAAATAACATTTCACTGAAATCGCTTCAGTGCATGCAAAACAAAGCATTAAAAATTATTTACAAACTACCAATACTGTATTCAACTGTCACATTGTACAAGGATATAAGCAAAACAATTTTACCAATTTATGGATTGCATGAGTATCAGGTGTTAATGTTTGTTTTTAAATGCATTAACCATATTGGTCACCAAAGCATAACATTTCCTCAACATTAATTTAGTTTTAACACACGAAACAGAACAAATTTAAGAATTCCTCGATGTAGACAAGAAACTACCAGGCAGCATTTTTTACATGGGTGCTGTAAAATTCAATAATTTACATGCAGATTTGAAATCAATTAATCGAATTTCATTATTTAAATCGTCTTTTAAACAACACTTATTTAACAACTTTGAAACGCTTTTGTAATTTTTTTTTGTAAAACAGTTTTTATACTTATTTTTTGTAATTTAATAATCTAATCTTTTATTTGTACTTTTGACAATGAATTAATTTGCCAACTTGCATCAATAATGCCTTACTGCGCTGAGGCCGAAATTGAAATGTATTTTAAATATTTTGTACAAATAAAATTTTTTCTGTAGAAAAGTTTTTTCTATAGAAAACAAAAAAAAAAAAAAATATATATATATGTTTATGCAGGGATTGTGACTCAACTTATTCTCGTTTTTTTTTTTTTTATTTTTTTTAAACTATAGGCAGCAGTACTCGAAAAATGCAAATTTACAATCTCTACAAAAAGATTACGATTTATAAGATTATTTATTTGATTGAAATTAATTAATTTATTTCTGAAATAAAAAATTTTTTAAATTTTCCATATACAATTCGCGTCCTCCAAAATGTGCCCTAGTTTTAATTTTTTTCAGAATTATTATATTCATATAAAGGTATATCGAGGGCTTATATTCGAAAAGTGATATTTACATTTGACAGCAATATTAGTTTTTTACTTCAAACTGTTCTCTGATATAACTGCCAAATGTAATATTAATTTTGATATCATTCTTGATTAGTACGACTATTTCATAATAGATATTATTGCAAATCAATCGACAAATACTTTTAGATCTTATCAATCAATTAGTTTTACCCGCTCTCTTTTGAATTTAAGCCCACGATATACAAATTTGTTTTTACTGTATTAAATATAAAAAGTAATTAATCTAAACATTTTCATAAAATATCGAATAAATTTGAGGAATTTTATGAGTACATTAAATTTGTTTTATTTAAAAAATCCTGATGAAGAAAATATTTATAGATTTCCACAGAGTCAATTTGACATCAAAAGTACCCCATAGGTTAGTTTCAGAAAATAAGTTCAGAATATTATTTTTTAGAATCATTAAAATATTATCAACAAGTTTTATCGAAATCCTTACACAAATATATATTTCGATATCTTGTTTTAAAAAAATTTAAATATCCTTAAATTTGACCTTTGACCTTAAAGGGGGACAATTTATGGTATTTCCATTTAACCTTAATTTCCAAGATTGAGAACTTAAAATATTTTGACAAGAGCTATTTGAAATATGAAAACACCAAAAAGATGTAGCCTTAAAGTTGCAAAAGTATGAAAAAAAAATTTTTTTCTTAAAATTCGCTGAAATAAAAACTCTGCCCTCGGCAAATTAAAAACAGGATACCTGCAATATTTAGCATTTTTAATGATATGTATTTTGTTAATAAGACCTTAGAGTTCAAACGTTGATTTCGGTAAATTTCTTGAACAAAATTTTTTTTAAAGTAAAATTGGAGATTTTGAAATAGTGCAAAAAATTTGTACCGTTTTGACATTTATTTAGAACGGCATAGCAATGGACGAGATACAAAATACTTTACATAAGATCACTTTGGGTTAGGAAAAGGCAAAAATGTGATTGCTGTAAACTATTTCAATGACTTAAAAAATGTGCGCTCCATTTTCTTCATCCAGTGGTCTACGGCGCATTAATTTCCTGGGGAACTTGATATAACTTGGGTATTTTTCGACTGTTAATAGATTTTGTTGTCTTGTTAGAAAGATAATTTACTCTAGATTATTGTTTGGTTATTAATTAACTTAATTGAAACAGAATTATTAATTAATTAATTAATTTTTTTGATAATTTTTACATTAAATGCATATTTGAACTTTGAACTCTATGCGCGTTAAAAACACATTGTCCGATTTGGCTCAAATTGTGCTCAGTGTCACAATAATCCGACCCGCATGTCGTAAAATTCCAAAAAAAAAAAAAAATACTTACATCATATACACTTAGTGCTGACGTTTGTAACTACCAAAACTATTTGACTTAGCCCTATCTTTTACTATACCAATCTAATCGTAATCACATTCTGAGTCGACTTAGCGCTGGCCGTCCTTCCGTTCATCTGTCCGAAAATCTTGTAATGAAACTCAGTTTGCAAATATAAATGTATTTTGATGAAATTTTTTATACAAACTCTTATCGGCCACGCTATAAAAATTAGTGAAAATCACTGCATTATCAAACAATAGAAATGTCTCCAATAGATCGACTTGAGTTGCCATAGGATCAAAAATGTGGTATGGATCTCGATCAAATTTGGTTTGTGGTTATATATTGCACCCCTTAATCAGTACTCCGAAAATAAACTCTGTTGGAAAATTCTTAGTTATAGCCCCCATAGCCGAAAACTGCTCTCTTCAAAAAAAAAAAAATATTCCACAAATTTTTCTCAAATTTGTATTGTACATATTTTTGCAAAAAAAAAAAAAAAACTGGTGTCTTTAATAAATGTGAGGGGCCCCCTTTTCATTGCGACCGATATGAACTTTTCCTTGTCTACTGGCAAAAAATAACAATGTCACTCAAATTTGGTTTATACTTATTTTCTTTATGCAATTATTTGGACCTAATATAATTTCTCAAATCGCAATGACCTATGTGACCTGAACAGAAATGAAATCTTCTTCTTTACAACAAACCAAAGATTTGATTAAATCTACATAATTTTTGGGTGTTCAAAATTTATGGTTTTGTAGAAAAATTCGGAAAAGTGTCGGTCAAACGTAGAGTTCTAATCAAGGAAGCTTAGGGATATATATCTGAAAGTTTATTTATATATTTATTTATTAAGTTTTTAATATTAGAATATAAAATTAAATTGCTATTTAGCAACTTGGCCTTAAGCTAACTTAGGTTTGTGTACAGTTAGTAATGTATTATGTTTTCAATAACAATTTCTTTTAGTAAGACAATGCGTATACTTATTAATTGAAGGATTTGTATCAGAAACCCTCGCAGTTCAAAATTAAATCTAATGGTATAAATGTGCTAATTTAATAAACTTAATAATATCTGTAATGGATTTATAAAAAGGAGAGGATATGCATTGATTGGGGTCTGAGTTACCAAAGTTACCAAATATTTGTTAATTCCCATATACTGTTTTTATCGCGTTGAGATTTTAAAAATGGTTTGTTTTTAATATCTCGCATATTTAAATTTTGGCTCTTTAGAATAGGAAGTTCCATAGCATTTCGTGTATTGGCATCTGCAAATTTATTTCCGGGTATTTCGGAACGTCCTGGGATCCACACTTTTTATTTATTTATTTATTTATTTATTTATTTATTTATTTATTTATTAGGTCAATGGAATAAATCCTTACAGACCTGTATAAATGATATAATTATATATGTACATATATTGAAACAATTAAGTGATTTAAAAATAAAAACAAATAGTTCGGAATTTAAGAAAATAATGATATTATGCTTAATTACATCAGTGTTCAACGAAAAAACAATTAATTGATAAAGATTATTATAATCACAACAAATTCTTCGAAAAGGATCAGCTAGAGCATAGTTGGTTTGAAAAGATTTAACAAAGAGTGCTTGGAATTGGCGTGATACTCGTTGAGGAACATTAAAAGTTATATTGTTGACAAGAAAACAGATTTCACCATTAACTAAGTTGATCATAAATGTTACTTTAAGCGTAGTCTTACGGCTTTCCAAAGTAGGTAATTTTATTAATTTAAGTCGATCAACGTATGAAGCTAGATTAACTGCAGAATTCCAAGGTAAACCAGGTAAGCAAAAGAGTAGAAATTGTTTATGTACAGACTCGATTCGTTGAATATGAATGTTATAGAAGGGATCCCATATTATTGACCCATATTCTAAAATAGGTCTTACAAGAGATGTAAAAAGTTGTTTGGTTAATTTAGGATCAAGTAGAATCCCTTAATCCAGAAAAGTATCAACAAGTTCAAGCTGATATCCGCCCAAAAAGTAGTTAGCAGGAAAAACATTATTTCTAGAAAATCGCATACATTTACATTTTTTCAAATTTAGTTCCATTAGGTTACGGTTACACCACGAAAAGAAATTGTTGAGATCTGATTGAAGATGAATATGATCATTATGTTGACAGTAACTTAAAAAAATTTTAACATCATCAGCGTACATTAAAACGTTGCAAAAATTTATAATTTTTGGAAGATCTTTGATGAAAAGGGAGAAAAGCATTGGTCCAAGATGGCTGCCTTGAGGAACACCAGAAGTCATAGTAATATCTTTAGATGACATATTATTATACATTACACGTTGTGTTCTCTCTGAAAGATATGATTTTATCCATTTAAGGCTTAATAGTGTTAAACCTAATAAATCCAATTTGATCAGTAGAAGGTTATGGTTTACTTTATCGAAAGCTTTACTAAAATCGGTGTATACTGCATCTGTTTGTTTTTTCTTGACAAAACCATCGTTAATTATTGCCGTAAAATGAAGCACATTTAGGGATTGCACTAAGTTTAGCAATACCACGGTAATAAGAAACATCCGATCTATTTCCAGATTTAAATAATAGAATGATGTAAGAAGCTCTCCAAAATTTTGGAAAATAACCGTTTTTTATTGACGCATTAAATAACAGAGTCAGTGGTGTTGCCAAGGAAGTAGCACAACAATTGAGTATAGAACTAGGTACTCCATCAGGTCCATGAGTAAATGAAACTTTAAGTTTCTTCAGGCTATTAACAAGTTCTGCCTTATCAATTAGGGGAAAAGATATAGCTTGATTTGTGTTTATTGGATATGAATAGCTGTTGGAACAATATTGAGCAAAAGAATATGTACTAGCAAAAAAGTCTGCAAACATGTTACTTATTATAGTATCATCACTAGATTCGATATCGTTAAATTTCATTACAGATGGATAACCAGTAGTTTTTCTTTTTGAATTAACCGTTGTGTCAGCAGCTGTTGGGTTTTATCCACATCGACAGTAGATGTACCCGGGTACTTCATACGTTTTGTATGGCAGATAGTTGCTTTTGATATACAAATATTAACTACTACCTGGATTCTTGTAATTTTCTGTTTTTTTTTTTTTTTTATTTCTTGGAAATATTGTCTAGTTAACAAAACTTTTATCATAATTTGGGAAAAAAAAAATTTGGTACCTAAATAATCCATTTTTACCAAAAATGGGAATTGCCAAAATCCATAAAAATTTAACAATTTCCAAATTCTTTTTTAATCCTTGTAATTTGATCCCTTTTTACAAAGAAAAATAATTAACATTGAATTTTCATTCGCAAAATTCCGTTATATTTGAACTGAAAATCAACCGCTCTTGCTCATAGTGCTATTTTTAGTACCTGCGCAGAATAATTATAACTCATAAAATATTTGTTCAATGTAAACATATTTTTTTTTGGAATGTGTAGGAAAACACGTCTACTAACAGGAACAAAAGGGTATTTGGGAATATCTTGCCTACCTACCCTTGCACAACCAGTTTTGCAGGCAGAAACATGATTTTTTGCGCAG
Source organism: Cordilura impudica (assembly GCA_963682025.1). Classification (NCBI taxonomy): domain Eukaryota; kingdom Metazoa; phylum Arthropoda; class Insecta; order Diptera; family Scathophagidae; genus Cordilura; species Cordilura impudica. Next base: position 154,489,961 of record OY821517.1, read on the forward strand.
GTTTCGTTTTGAGTAGGTTTGTATGCATAAGTCAGTTTATGTGCGATTTTTGAAGTGTAAAGACCTAAAAATTTATTTTGTGCGGCAAATATATAAAAAGTGAAAATAAAATGGCAGATGGTGAGTGGCTAGCTCCGCGTCGATTGAATGCACTACCGTATGAGGAGCAGCGTGACTATATACGCACACTTGTTGAGGCTTCTGACTCCGAAGAGAGTGACCACGAACAAGCGGTAGATCAAGAAGACTTAGAAGGAAATATTGATGACATTGGTGGTGAATCATCTGACGCTGAACAAGTCCAGGAAATTCAGTATCACCTAGAGGACGAGAGGGATTCAGACGAGGAGTATGAAGAACCGCCACTTGAAACTGGTGATTATTATACGGCAAGAGATGGCAATGTATGGTCGTCAATACCACCAATACCTGGACGAATACGTGCGCACAACGTTCTAAGAAGTCGCAATCCTGGACCAGTGCCATCGACAAATGGCTTGACAATGGCAGAAACCTTCAATCTTATGATGTCAAATGAAATATGTGATGTTATTATTCGAGAATCAAATAGAAAGGCAAGGCAAACTTTTGATGCGTACAATCAGCAGCATCCAGATGCGGAACCACGAATATGGGTGCCTATAACTGAAGTAGAATTTCGTGCATATTTGGGTGTGCTTTTGATGGCTGGCGTATGTCATTCCGGTTATGTTCATACCACTGACCTGTGGAAAACAACTTCACATCCATTATTTCGTGCATCAATGAGCTTACGCAGATTTTGGGCAATCAGCCGCTTCATACGCTTTGATAACGGAAACACTCGGAATGCACGCAAACAAAATGATAAGGCAGCTGCAATTACAGACGTATTCCTGATGCTAAATGCCACTCTGCGCAAGTATTATATATGTGGCACAAACGTTACCGTAGATGAGCAATTATACCCATATCGTGGTGGAACTGGCTTCACACAGTACATTCCATCCAAACCATCCAAATATGGGATAAAAGTGTGGTGGGTCTGCGACGCCATTTCATCATATCCCGTGCAGGTAAATCAGTGTTCATACATTCATTTTATTATATCAACTTGTTGCAAATAAACTAAATGACTAATTCAAATTTCATTTTTCAATTTTTATTTTTTCAATACAGGGTCAAATTTATACTGGAATGGCAGCGTCCGGCGAACGTGAAAGAAACGTTGGTGAGCGTGTTGTGAAGGACTTAGTTGTCAACAATTTTGGTGGAAGTGGGCGAACAGTGGTATGCGACAATTTCTTTACAACATATAACTTAGCAAAAACTTTGATGGTGGACAACAGTTTGGCTTTGTTGGGCACTTGCAACAAAAGGCGTATGTTCGTGCCAGCATCATTTGCCAATCCTAAAGGACGTGAAGCAGAGTCTACGCTATTTGGATTCTGTAACAACATGACGATGTGCTCATACGTCCCAAAAAAAAATAAGGCTGTTGTGATGCTGTCTACTTGCCACGACACTACAGAAACTGCAGGTCCAAAACGGAAACCATTGCTCATACTTGATTATAACAAACATAAAGGCGGCGTGGATAATATGGATAAGTGCTTGACTGAATATTCAACCAAACGGCGCACAAATAGATGGCCTTTAGCATTTTTTTATAATATGCTTGACGTAGCTGCGTATGCTGCGTATGTTATATATATGGAAAACAACCCCCATCTAAAACCATCTACCAACCGCCGTAGGATATTTCTGCAGCAGCTCAGCGATCAGTTATGCAGACCACAAATCGATATAAGAGCGGACAATAGCCATATTACGCGCATATTTTCTACTAGACACGCTATGGAAGCATTATATGGTATGCCCTTGAAGATGAATGTTGGTGCACAAGAGGAAGAGGAACGTGACAGTTCTGGCCGCATAAAAAGAAAAGGAAACTGCTATATTTGCATTGCAAAACGCCAAACGAGAAAAGTATGTGCAATTTGTAATAAGCCTGTGTGCGCAGAGCACTCGAAGGATCATCCACAATGCCTCAGATGCTGCTAAAATTCATAAAATATATTTTTTACTTTCATTATAATGATTTTCTATAAATAAATAAACAAATTTCCATAAAATAAACTAAATATTTCCATTTATTTCTATATATTTGTATGAATTTTCATAGAAGTACCTGGGTACATCAGCTGTTGACGCTAGGTCATTTTCTAGTAACTGGGTTATATTTTCCAAACGGTTGGTCCAATTGACCTGAAATTTCACACCAATATCAATTACATATTTCCAAGCTATGATACGAAGTTTCATCAAGATTGGACCAGCCGCTTGGAAGATATAGCAATATAAAGTGAACTTTGCCATTTATTTCTATATATTTGTATGAATTTTCATACAAGTACCCGGGTACACCAGCAGTCGACGCCATTCCACTAACTTGAATTTGGGCTGTATCGACTGAACTGCTGCTCCAATCTTGATGAAACTTTTCCACATGATGCAAAAGTGTATGGTTGAGGATATCATGAAATTTCAGGTCAATCGGACTAACCGTTTGGAAGATACAGGAAAATTAAAGTTGCAAATGTACCCGTGGGCTCTACGATCGACACAACGGTTAACAAAGTTGTAAAATGCTTTAGGATCACGATTGAAATCTTCCTTCATATTTTTTGAGATAGTTTTTATATAAATAATTGTTACGAATATTATATTCGGCACGATGAATGGAGTATTTTTCAAAAAATACAAGAGAACCAAAAATCTTATACTTTTTATAATACTTGTTCTTCAAATTTTTTAATCTTGATAGTTGTTTTGAGTTCCAAGGCGGGCCAATTCGTTTGTAGACAGAATGCTTTGGGATGCATTCATCCATAAAAGAATACATAGTTCTATAAAAGACCTCCACCATTAAATAAATATAAGAATGGCACAACAAATCATTCCAGTTAGTGTTAGAAATTAGATCAATCAATTTGCTATAGTTGGTTTGTTTAAAACAAAAAACTTTATATTTATTAATACGAATATTGGATCCACCAAAAGTAGGCAAAACACAGCTAATTTCAATAGTTGGCTGAAAGCGATCTTCAGGCAAGGTGATAGGATCAGAGCGAGTTATTATACAATGTTCTGGATTATTTGTAAATACCAGATCTAGCAGTTTACCGTATTCATTAAATACGCCATTCATCTGGTAAAGACTAAGATCAAATATCTCATTCAATATTAAATCATCACAGTTATTAGATTTAATTGGAATAAAATCCGGAGCATCAGGCGAATTTTTCCATATTATAGATGGTAAATTTAAATCTCCAACAACAAAAATTAAATGCTCGGGTTTAGCACGTTGAGCAACTGATTTGATGGCCTGAACGTGTTCAAGGTATATTTCTTCGGGAGGATTAGGAGGTATATACGAACAGGTTATGATTTTTTGGCGATTACAGATTTTTATTTTTTTTCCTTTATTTTGAGTAAATTGCATTTAACGTTGCTACTAACACATGCATAAAATTATGCAATGCTATGTGTGTGTTTATTAAATTTGTTAATGTGCTTGTAATAAAAATGAGTCTGTTTTTTGTGTTGATTTGTGAATTGGCTATAATTGATTAGCATACCTTTTGGGTCTTTATTTAATGAAAAAATAAAATTTGCTAGAATTTGCACTCGAATTTCTGGGGCTGGAATCTGCTAGAAATTAATAATATAATTAATGTCAGCATGCATAATGCTAACGAAATTCTTCTAATAGCCAAAAAAATTAGAAATTTTGTAGCAAAATTGGCTGAGAAATGGAAAATCAACCATAGAAGCAACCACAAATTTGAAGAAAACGACAAGGAGTGGACAGTTTTTATTAGTTAATCCACTGACTTATCGCAAAAGACTCGATAGGCTATTCGACGAATATTCCAGCAAAACGAAATTAGGTAAAGTTTTCCAAATTGTTAAGGAAATACCTCGCAGTGCATCCGAAATAACCAGAATGAATGAGGAGCTAATTTACAGATTTAAGTATCATTTAACGCTCGATTGCTTGCGGGCAGAAAATCAATAATGATTTTTTAGGCAATATGCTTTACAGACCGCATAAGTTTTCAATACACAGTATCCTTGGTTTTATGTGCTTTGTTCCCTACATAAAGTCTTAATATTTGGAGCCGATATAATTAAAGTAGCATCACTTCCAACAGGAAAAATGTCGAAAGAAGCGTTAGAAACCATAAACAAACATTACCGCAATTGCTGGGAAGGACGTCCCGATTAAATACAATTGAGGAGTTAATGCATGCGCTTTTGTGTTCACCAGATCCCTTGCTTTCAAGTCACAAGGCAACCCAAAAATTGAGGGATGTCGATAATGATATTTTACAACTTTTGCACCTTGTAGCTTAGTTTCATTTACTAGTTCCGAATCGCAATAAAAAAGTGCTATTGCTATTGTTTTAGTAATATTATTATTTTTTTTTAATTACAATTTAATTTTTGTTATGCGTTTGCATATATTATGAAGATATATAAATATATATATATTCATGAAGACTGAATAAGGCCAAAAATAGTTACTTCCGTAGAAAAAAAGTTTAAGGAAAACTGTTCTCAATATTAAAGTTTAATGTATTTTTAGCACAATAGAATGTGAAACATTAAATATATTAACTTTATCATGTTTTCAATAATGTTATGACAGAATATAAGGCTGGATTCCGAAGGAAATATTCTACAGTTGATAATATTTATAATTTGTCAGCGATAGTAAGCATTAAACCAGAGGAAAAAAGAAAGTATACGCATTCTTCATAGATTTTAAGGCTGAATTTGACAACGTATCAAGAAAGGCGTTAATTTATATACTTTTTACTATGGGCGTGTGTTATAAATTTGCTAAAATGATTGAAAGTATCTACAATTGTACAGAATCAACATGGTTTGGTGAAGAAATTTCCGGTTATTTCGACCCAAAATCAGGAGTTAAGCAGGGCTGTTTTCTGTCTCCAATTTTATTTGCACTGTACATCAATGATTTGCACGAATGTATTGAAGGGGGTCTAAGTATAGTCTATAGTCTAGGTGTAGATGTCAACAACATCAGACTTTTATTATATGCAGACGATATAGTGTTGTTAGCAGATGACGTTTCAGTTTTGCAAAAGATGATCAAAAACCTTGAGCAATAGTGCAGAACATGGAATTTGGAAGTAAATGTCAGGAAATCAGAGATATCTGTTTTTAGAAGTATTGGTCGTTTAGCAGGGCATGAAAAATGGTTCTACAATAACACAAAAGTCAAAATATCTCCCGAATTTACCTACCTAGGTGTAATGCTCACGCCTAAATTAAAATTCAATAAACATATTCAAAATCGAAATATTCAGGCTAAAGGTGCTATTGACTCAACTTGTCAAAACTTTCTCGGCAAACCCGATATCAGTTTGCAAATGAAGTGGAAGGTTTTCTTAGCTGTTTGTAGGACAATCCAATCATATGCTGCTCAGGTATGGGGGTTTGGATATTTCGAAGAAATCGACAAACTTCAACGCTAATTTATTAAAAAAATCTTTAAGTTACCAAATACTACGCCGAACTATATTCTCATGCTTGAAACAGCCGCTGAAGATAATCACATTTACACAACAATTTTGCATCTACAATATATCAATAAAACCTTATTTCATTATGAGGAAATTAGAATGCCTTCCTTTTTATCGAAAATATTACTTAATCGTGAGCTGTGCTGGGTTCTAAAAATAAAGGGAATCGCTTCTAACAGTGATTTACAATGGCGTGGATCTAATGCTACAGAAATGGAATGGAACATTTTTAGCGCTAATTTATTAACCAATATGAAAAACAGTAAATACAATGAACGATTGCAGAAGAAAAATGAAAGTACAACAAGAATGTATAAACATCTCGATTGGAATAGAGGACTGTATTATTTAGCAGATAGCCGCAACTCAGATAAAATCACCTGGATATTCAAGGCAAGGAGTCGTATGATACATCTCAACTATAATAGATATGGCGCAGATGAAGAATCAAAATTTTGTAATTTATGTAATCTACATGAACACGAAACATTTCAACATTTTCTTGGAAGATGCCCTGTTTTAAGGGAATTCAGAAGGTCTACTTTCCGTAAACCAGTACTGGATGAAACAGAAATTGTCCATATATTAGATGGGAATGAAGAAGAGGACAGGAAAATGCTTGTAAATTATTTAAAAATCACATTAGAATATAGAGAATACTTAGTAAATGAATTTAATTAACTACCGAAACCTTATATTATCCGACAGACGTTTTTAAAAGAATGTCGTTAATTTTCTAATTTTTTTTTACGTATGGCCTAAAACATAGAATTGCAAAACCAAACAATTTATTGTAAAACTTTTTTTTTTTAATAAAGATTAATTATTATTATTATTATCATGTTTTCCAGAATGAAATAAGCCATGTCTAAGAAATGAAAAGAAGTTGCAAATTTCACAAAAAAAAAAATATATGTATAAATATATAATTAAAAAATATTTTTTTTTTGTTTAATATTGTAGCTTAATCCATTTTAAACTAAAAAAAAAAATATTACGCAAAAAAATTCGCTAAGTTATATTCATTAACGCCTCTATATGAGCCTTTCAGCCCATTGTGTAACGCTTTGATTTTCAGTATATTTATTATTTGCAACAGCCACTGACACGTATGATTGATATAAATTTATATATAATTATTATATTTCATATTCTTACGCTCCCGTGAATCAATTATTTCAGTTAATGTCATTAATAATATCGTTAAATCATAATTGTTAAATGAAATATATTTCAACATTATATTAAAATTATAATACTTATACAGCCGCTATTATACATATGTATTCATATAGATACAAAATAAATTTCCTTGCGTATAAATACACCCAACATATTTTTAATATGCAGCCCAATTCTAAATATTCCCAGGGAAATAGTTCAGGGGGAATTAATTTTTCCCGAGAATAAATCCTCCTATTCTAAACAGGCGGGGAGAAGAATAATATGGGAGAGAGAATTTCGATTATTCGAAGACAGCTGTTTTGCTTCAGTTGTTTTGTTTTGTTTACAAATTTAAAAATTTTTGTGGAAATTAATAGTAAAACTTTTTTTAAATCTTTAATAAATTAAAATAAATACAAAAAATGTTCAGTGTAGCGTTTTTGATGGTAGCTGCAGCAGAAGAGCAGCAGCAGGACAAGACGGAGCAAAGCATGGCAAGAAGAAAGCTACGTGATGCCAGCAACCCACTTGAATTGCCTGCTGAGTTTAATTTCCACTCCAAATTGCGCCATACCCGGCTTAGCTCCTCCTTGCTTCCTTGGAACATCCCGCATGCAACATCAGGGTTGGCTTGCATTGTGTTCAAAAGAACATGAATTTGTTTTTTTTTTGTTGCTTTTGACCTGAAAGCAAGAGTAATGCCATAATAATATTATTATACAAAATTTTAAATGATATATATTACTATTTTTCATAAAAATATTAAATACTTACATTTTTCGCAGCACTCCCTCTCAATTTTTTGGCGGAATTATTCCCAAATTATTCTCACTTTTATTGACATTCAGAATAGGTACTTTTTTTTCCCGGGGAAGAGATTCCCATTTTCGAAGTTCCTTTAGAATAAGGGTAAAGGGAAAAGAGAAAAAATTCCCGGGGAGATTTTATTAAGAATAGGGGAACAGGGAATAGGGAAAAAATTCCCAGGGAATTGTTATTGAGAATTGGGCTGATGGAGTTTTTGCTCAATTTTTTTTAACCCTTTGACTTTCCAATGCATTATATGCGATGCACAGACGTTATGATTGATACGCAACACATGTGATACACAATTTTTCTTATTTCTTTTAACAAAATTTTGTATGATCTGATGAAAAATAAAGTGATCTAATGGTCTGAGCGTGTAGAGAATGTTATTTTGTAATAAGACATGAACATTTGTATAAGAAGTTACTTCAAATTTCCAGGATATAAAACTATGAAAATATGACGTTTTAACAAAAAAATACAAAAGAAAAAAGACAATATTAATAAAAACTAAAACTAATTTCATTATACATTATATTATGTAGTTATAAAGAGATTATGAAGGATAATTTTTATGAATTTTATTAAAGCAAGGGAAACAATATGGTTTCTGACATTCAATACACTGTGTATAAACTTATTTAGACTTTTCGATAGCAGCATTTCTATTGTGGCTTTCGGCTAATTATTTATAATAGCCAAGACACCTTTTTCGCATAAATTTTTCATCATCTTTTATAGGTAATTCCCTAAGCTCATGAGTTGGGTTTTTGGTTTTTTTATTCACAACTGACTTTGTAAACAGCTCTAGTTTCATTTGTTTGTTTTTATAAAATTTATTATACAAAACACAACTATCCAAAATTGCAATAATATCACATTCAAACAATACTTTTCGATACCATTTAACACTTTCTCTTGCTGGGCTGTAGTAAGAGATCAATTCCAACTTTGACTCGGTTGGTTTTTTGACTATTTTCCGTCACGGTTCTTTTCCCGGTTTTTTGAATATTCAGACCACGAAAAGTTGAAGTAAGTTTTGTTTCTTTTTTATCTAATTCCAGTTGAGTTTATTGCACCTGCTATTATGTTTTTCGTTAGTTTGAAAGATTTCAGGTTCGGCAAACCAACCCTGTTTTATTGTAATGTCTGGATTAGCTGTTTTGTTATCACCAACATGTCAATTCTTTAAAATCAGACAAAAACGATTGTAGCTCATACCAATATTGTGAAGCAACCAATGAAAAAATAACGGTTTCATTCTCCAAGTCTTCAATATTAGGATATATGATTATGCCGGTGGTAATCATCACACCTATACACCTTTTCATTTGGTATTTGTGGTATTTTAGCACCTCCGAGCATTACGATGAACCCGATGGGATTCTGTAAACTTTTCCACATATTTGTTTATTTCCAAACCCATCAGTTCAAAAATTTCGCCGTCAAAAATTTGCTCAAATATATTGATCGGAAAAGGTACTACATGCTCAATTATAGAACGCTTATTTAGACTATGTTTGCCAATAAAGGAATGTTTTCTGCTTCTTCAAAGTCATTGCTCCACTTTTGCTGAACAGACGATCAGCGGCAATTCCTCAAGCGAGTTGTTTTCGCCATCAGATGCACTACTAGATGAATCATTAACATCTTCGCAAGTGTAGTTGTCATCACTACCTAAAGAAAATGCCCCTTATCTGAACTGTTACTATTACTACTTTATACTTTACTAGATGTAACCCAGTGTTCTTCGCTACACCCTCCCCCTGCCCCACCACGAATCGTTATGAGAGGGGTCACGCAAAGTCCCAAGTTTCTCACTAATACAGTTATTTAGATATATCACATTTAATATTAATTTTGTGTAGGGGTGCCACGCGCATTTGTCCAATCCCGCCCATTTTTTTGTCTGACTACTCACGTTAATAATAGATGACCTGAGACAAATTTGCAAAGCTTTCTCTATCATAGTACTTGATATATATGATATTAAAAATTTACTTTGTATGGGAGGTGCCACGCCCACTAAAAAAAAATAACAGCCTGTAGCACTCCTATATCCGCAGTAAGACTAATTTCAGGATGATCAGATAAGTTGTTACGGGGAGTACCTCCTACAAATAAACAAACAAACAAATATTACCTCTTTATTATGTTAGTATAGATTATTAGTATAGATTTTTTATTTCAATGCTTGCTGATGCTGATATACAATGTTTTTTTTTTCATTCGGTACAACAATTATCAGATTTTTCGGCGTTCCTACCCTGGAGCAAAGTACATGTAGCTGCCTATGAGAAGATGGATTATCCATATTAGATGTGGCAACACTTAACTGTTGGCCTTGAACTTAATATATCATTTGGCAAATTTTCTTTTTAGCGATTTTTGATTTTGCCCATTTTTGATTTTGAAGATATGTTTTTGGCGATTTTTATGTTTCGCGATTTTCGTTTTTGGCAATTTTTGAATTTGGCAATATATTTTCCACGACAAATTACATTGATAACTAATGTACTTGTTAAAAGACTGTCGCTTTCGTAGTACTTCTTACTTTTTATATAGGAGGTGCCAAGCCCACTAATCCCATCCCGCCCAATTTTTATTGGACTTCTCACATTTATATCTGATGGACTCACTGCTTCGATCACGCCCATTTTTTTGTCCGACTAATCATACAAAGAACCTATGGGCTCACGCAAAGCCGCAAAGCTCTCTCTTTTGCAGTAATCCAGATATATGACATTAAATAGTTACTTTGCATGGGGAGTGCCACGCCCATTGGTGTGAATCAGCCAATTTTTTGTCCAACTACTCATAATAAGATCTGATGGGGTCGTGCAAAGTGTCAAAGCTTCCCTTTTTTAGTACACCTGTTATATGATACCTATGGGCGGTGCCACGCCCACTGCTCCGATCATGCCCATTTTTTGTCCAACTAATCACATGAATAACTTATGGGCTCACACAAAGTTCCAAAACTCTCACTATTACAGTACTCCAGATATATGGCATTTTGTATTTACTTTGGGTGGCAGGTGCCACGCCTATTGGACCGATACTACCCATTTTTTGTCCGAGTACTCACATTAATAATAGGTGGCATCAGACAAATTTCAAAAGCTCTCTCTATCACAGTACTCGAGATATATAATATTTAATTATTACTTGTATGGGAGGTACCACGCCCTCTTATCCAATCCCGCCCATTTCTGGCGTAGCTACTAATATTAACAATAGGTGACCTCACGCAAATTTTCAAAGCTCTACCTATCATAATACTCAATATAAGTATATGATATTAAAAATTTACTTTGTGTGGGAGGTGCCCACTAAAAATATTTAAAAATTTATAGCCTATAGCACTTCCCATATCCGCAGTAAGACTCTGTGAAAATTTCAGGAATATCAGATGGGTAGTTACGGAGATTACCTCCTACAAACAAACAAACAAACACACATTACCTCTTAATAATATTAGTATAGATATGGGGACAGTCAAAGGGTTAAGCCATGAATAATTTTTCCTTACACGAATCCGAAAAAAATTTTAAAATGAAAAAAAAAATTGTATGTTCCTATTGAATCGGGGTATAAGACCAATGTTTAGAATTTACATAAAGGGTGTTTTTTATAGGTTCTCAATTTTGAACTTACAATGCCACACAGCATACGCTACAGTTAATTTACTTAAAACAACTTTCGACAAACGAATCAAGGTGGTGCGCCGCACAGTGCGACACTTGAGCAATCTATTTTTGGAATTATTTTTATACCCTATACCACTATGTGGTTTGGGTATAATGACTTTGTGCTGCTGTTTGTAACAACCAAAAATATTCGTCCTAGACCCATCTTTAATTATACCGATCGACTCAGAATCACTTTTTGAATCGATATAGCAATGTCCGTCCGTCCGTCCGTCTGTGTGTCCATGTAAAGCTTTTAATCAAACTACAGGTCGCAAATATGAATATATTTTGATGAAATTTGGTATGTAAGCTTCCATCGGCCATGGGATAAACGCTATTGAAATTGGTGAGAATCGGTCAATGTTCAGACCTAGCCCCCATACAAATGACCCCTATGAAATCGGCATAAATTGCCATAAGTTCCAAATTATCATATAGATCTCAGTCAAATTGGGTTTGTATGTGTTTATTACATCTATTAATCAGTAGTTCAAAAGTACTCCCTACAGGAAAATTCTTAGTCATAGGCCCCATACAGAGCTGCTTCCCGATCTTCACTTAAATCTAATAAAAAACAAAAATATTGCACAGATTTTTCTCAAATTTGGTTTGTATATATTTTTTCAAAGTATAAGTGACTTTATCAAATATGGTCATGATCGGTCAACTTTTCGACCTAGTCCCCATATAGATATAGTATCCGCTATGAACTTTTTCATATCTGCAGCGAAAAATATTAATAAAAATGCCACTCAAATTTGATTTATGCTTATTTGCTATATCCAATTAGTTGGACCGAAGAGATAGGGTAACTTGACCATGGTATAGGGTATCGTATATTCGGGCTAGACCGACTATAATTTTCTTACTTGTTTTAATTTATAAAAGTACTAAAATAGTAAATATTTACAAGTTTTTAATTTTTAAGCAGGGATCGTAACGGTTATAAGTGATATCAAAAAAGTTCTTTTATGAATGTTATTTTTAAGTTTTTTTTCTCTTTAAAAGAGAGTTTTGTATTTCCGTCATAAAATAAAACTGTTTTGAGAAGTTTCTTTTTATCAGAAAATAAAACTCATTTTATAAAAATTGACACCCAAAAAAAAAAAAAAAAAAAAAATATGTGGGGTTTTAATTTGTTATTGTTTGGTTCGTATTATTACATTGCCTGTTTTTGAGTCGTCTGAGTATAAAAAAATAAAAATAATAATTAGTTTTAATAATAAGTTTTCTATACAAAATCGTTCAGTCTGAATTCAAAATTAAAATTGGGCCTTCTCTATATATTCTCGATCATAAGAGTTAATTGGATTATCTTTGATGAATGTGGTTTCCAGATAATTTAAACATTTATTAATTATTTACTTTTTATTATTATTATCGTTATCAGTATTATTATTATAAATAAATAAAAAAAATAATTTTCAACATTTCTATAGAAAAAAGTGATTTTTTCTTGAGGTTAATATATTGCGTGTATTACAGTATCAAAGGTATGAAATTTTAATTAGGTATGTTACATACCGTCGGATAGGTTAGTTTGTCTAGTTTCTCAGTATAAGTTCAATTTGTAAGGTTTTGGAAACACTTAGACACAAATAAAAAAAATAAAAATTCAAAATTCTGCATATGCTAAAATTTGTCTTGAGTTAAAAAACGTTTATTTTGATTGATATCCCACTCGCATCCCAGGAAAAATCCTAAGCTTACTTTTTTAGCAAAAATGACCCTTTTAAAAAAAAAGTCAAAAAAATTTCTGATTTTACAAAAAAGTCGAAAGTTTAAAAAAATAGCTCTCTAAACTATTTGGGACAAATTTTTCTATGAAGAATAGGTAATAAGTTACATGGATGAGAAAAAAAAACTGTTTGGCCAAAATGTCAAATTTTTAACCCCTCTAACTCAAAAGGTTCATAACCGATCTTGTTGAAAAGTTGTGTCTAAACTAATATTCAATTACGCTAAACTTGGTGCAAATTTCATCCCGATCGGAAGATATCTGTTTCAAAACTTGGGTCACTGGACATGAAACCCTCCATTTATATATATAAAATGCAATGTATGTATATTTGTGTTTTATAGACTTTGAAGCTACCCACCCCATTTGACTCAAACCGGTTTCATTAGAAAGGTAATAGTCGAGATTAGGTTTACGGCTATATATCTTTTTGCATATTAAGTGGGCGTGGCCCCTCCCACATATATTGAATAACATCATATATTGACTATTGTGATAGCAAGACCCATTGCAATAGTACATGTGTTAGTAATGTGAGTAATCATGACAAAAATGGGTGGGGTTGGACAAGTGGACAAAATAAATATTTAATATCAAATATCTAGAGTTATATAATAGTTAGAGCCTTCAAACTTTGTAGGAGTTCTTAGATTATTAACATTAGCACTCGAAGTGAAAGCGCGCGTGATTGGACAAGTGGGCGTGGCAGCTCTCATATAAAGTAAACATTTAATGTCATATATCTAGAGTACTGTAAAAGATAAAGTCTTGGGACTTAGTGTGAGTTCATAAGTTATCAACGTTAGTACTCGTGTGTGGCACCTTCCACACATGGTAAATAACAACAGTACTACGTGACATCTCCCATACAAAAAATATTACCTGGAGTACTATAAACCTGACAGTCTTGAAACCAGGTGTGATTTCACGAATAATGTGTATGAGAAGTTATCATGGTAAATTCATATCATCATATGCATATCTATAGCACTATGATGGCCAGAGTCTTTAAACTTTCGGCACGTCAATTGGCTGTTATTGTGAGTAGTCGTACCAAAAATGGGCGGCATTAGGTTAGTGTGCATTGCACCACCAAAAAATGTTATCTGGAGTACTGTAAACCCGACAGTCTTGAAACAAGGAGCAAGTTCACGAATGATGATTGTGAAAAGTTATGTGAAAAATGGGCGGGATCAACCCAGTGGGCGTGGGTCCTCCCATACGTGGTAAATACATATCATCATAATCAAGAAAAAAAAAAAATATTCACTAGAAATAAGTTACATGGCAAAACAACGTTTGCCTGGTCAGCTAGTATATATATAACTCTTTTAAATTTGGTATAGTAAGCATATCTAATTTCTTGCTAGTAAGTAATTAGAAAATAATTAAGAAATATGGCTTATTAACAAGAACTAACTATGAAAAAGGTTTATGTAAAATTATCATAAATCACAAAAAAAAACTCATAAATTTATTCTTCGTAAAACATAAAACGTAATTATATGTCGACAAAGTATCTATATAAAATTGTAAAAGTTAGTTAAATGCTCAGCTCTAGGGATATATGATTTCTTGTATTTTATAAAAGTTTAAGCTAACAAAAAATCTGAAGTATGCCTATAACGCCTACATATCTATTTGATGTTAGGCAAACCAATTTTTATGAAAACTTTGCTATTCGTTTGGGACTTCATGATTAGCATTTCAAATAAGTTGTACTTTTTTAATGAATTTCATAACAAGACAGCACTCAATGTAATTTGTTATTATAATTTGTTATGCTTATTTCAAATCTAATTACGGTATTCCGTTTTATTTAAGATGCTATGTGCATTCCCGTAATATATAGAGTATATACACAAACTATTAAATATGCTTTGCTATTTAAATACACTGAATCTTTTAATAAAAATTTGTTTCTTATTAAACTAATCCACCACATATAAGTTTAATTGATTTACTTTGTAAATCTGAGGAAAAAAAATTCACCTCTAGTCGGGAATAAGCGCTAAAATTTGACCATAACTACATGTGATTAGGTTAGGTCACGTGGCAGCATATGTAATAAAATCTATGGAATGGAATCGCAACAAAATTAAATATGTTGTAGTTTCTCTTAAAACTAAAGTAAATTGTAATTCACTATTTAAAAAAAATATACATTACATTAATTTAAGGCATTCGATTCGCTGTTGTCGATCAAATTTTTTGCATTTGTCAGTCATCGCTTTAAGTTATTAATTTTGAAATCATTACTTTAACCTTTAACAGCTGCGATGTGTTTTGAAACGTTGTCCCTTGAAAATTTAGCAAAAGGATTTAATAGTTTAAATAAATTTTACTTATTTTTAAAGTTTTTGTGAAATACCTCAGTTTTTTTCGAGAAACTAAATCTGGAGGATGGTTAAAAGAAAAATTACCAGAAAAATTTTTGCGGGGAACATAAACTCGCATTCTTCTTTTCTTGAAAAAATAAATTTTCTGTAGGAGAACTTTTTAAATAGTTATTTTTTTTTTATTAAAAGTTTCCATCGTATTGTCGCTCACACTATATTTCTTATGGTTTTTAAGTATTATTAAAGTTTAAATATCTGAAATATTAATTGCGCTAACAACGTAGCAACGGTTATATTGCTAGTATTTATATATTAGGGCGGGTCGATTTGTAGGGAGGCAAAAAAATCGCTCAAGTGACAAGGAAAATCAAGGACCATACCTATAAAATGAATTATGATGTCCCGACTTTTGACCTGTCTGTCTGTCTGTATTGGGGCAACCCCATTCCCCCTCATGCAATTTACAGAAACTTGGTCCATAGTCTTGTTGTGACTACAGATTAATTTTGGGGTAGTCACGCAGAGTCACACATAGACACGGAGTAATATAAAAGTTATTTACCCTCATCCGATCTGTCTTTTTGAACAACATAACATATTCAAGGCGTATCATTATTATATATTAGCGGAGTAGAAGATACGTATAATATTAATATTAAATCAAACATAGCCTAATTCTAAAAAAAAAATTGTGATTTTTTTAAATATTTGTATGGGGAACCCCCAGGGGGTTCCAGGGGGTGTGCTACTGACATGGATGGGTCGGCCCTCCAAAGGTAGTGGGGGTCGCTCATACATTTAGACTCGATTGGGGTCAAATGAGCCAAAATGAGACAGACAGACAGAGCGGTCAAAAGCAAGGTCTGAAAATACACACATGAAACACACAATATTCTGTTCAAAAGCAGCCAACACATATCTTTATTTTCATATCAATTATGTGCATTCCTAAATTTTCTACGGTGCCCAACACAATCATGACTGTGTTCGTTTTAATATTTCGTTATTTACACGAACATTTTTGTATCACGTACTTTTTGTTTCGATCACACATAAACCACACATATTGGAGTGTTGCTTTATTTGAAGTTCGTGTTCTGGTACGTGTACTGAAAAAAAAACAGAACATGTAGAATAACCAGGTTCGAGTTCAGTTATATTTTAAGTCATGTTGTGGCTCGTGTAGTAAGAAAAAACAGAACATGTACAATAAACAGGTTCGAGTTCAGTTATATTTTAAGTCGTGTTCTGGTTCTTGTACTACGAAAAATTGAAACATCAATTCGCGATCTGATACACCCCTATAAAAACAACAACAATTGTTTCAACCAACTTTATTAAATGGTGCGTGGTAAAGAAGAAGAAAGCATATATTTCAAAAATTCATAACTGCACTGTATTCTTAATCGGACCGGTTTCTGGCATTTCAGCCTTCATCAGCGATTTATTGAACATTGTGATAATTGTTATGTTTTAATTGAATAGATTGTTTCTATATGAAAATTTTTTCTACTTAGGGCGGCCGTGAGGTTTCGAACCATGAACCTTCTCACATACACTCGTACTTGCACTTTTTGGTCAGCGCTTTAACACACTCACCTAAAGTCAGGCCTACGAGCAGTGTGGTTAGTTTTCAGTTTTTCGTACCATACAGCTTTACTTTGTATTAATTTCAGAAGATACAACTCTGTCCAAACAAACAATCGTTATTTTTTGAATTTTTGAATATTTTTTGCATTTATACTTCTAATTTCCACTATTCTCAGTTTTCGTAAGAGTTGTCATATGTGATGTACGGTTTTTGTACATACCTACATATACACTTTACATATATTTGAGATGACGCTTTGAAGCGAAGAAAAAATTTTTGTTTGTTAGATTTATCGTCATTTTTCAGACATATTGCAATTACTACTGTAATTAATATGCAATTTTTTAATTTTGTTTAAATGGTGCGTGGTAAAGAAGAAGAAAGCATATATTTCAAAAATTCATAACTGCACTGTATTCTTAATCGGACCGGTTCAAACAATAACGATTGTTTGTTTGGACAGAATTGTATCTTCTGAAATTAATACAAAGTAAAGCTGTATGGTACGAAAAACTGAAAACTAACCACACTGCTCGTAGGCCTGACTTTAGGTGAGTGTGTTAAAGCGCTGACCAAAAAGTGCAAGTACGAGTGTATGTGAGAAGGTTCATGGTTCGAAACCTCACGGCCGCCCTAAGTAGAAAAAATTTTCATATAGAAACAATCTATTCAATTAAAACACAACAATTATCACAATGTTCAATAAATCGCTGATGAAGGCTGAAATGCCAGAAACCGGTCCGATTAAGAATACAGTGCAGTTATGAATTTTTGAAATATATGCTTTCTTCTTCTTTACCACGCACCATTTAAACAAAATTAAAAAATTGCATATTAATTACAGTAGTAATTGCAATATGTCTGAAAAATGACGATAAATCTAACAAACAAAAATTTATTAAAATTTTATTGACCCTTTTTTATGACTTACGTTGCAAATTGTTTACAATTGTCAAATATTTTAAAATTTTATTGGCCATTTTTTTGTGATTTACCAATGTTGAAATTATTTACAATTGTTTTTATTGACTGGTTTTTATTTTAATAAAATATGGTAATAAAATACCTAAGACACAAAAACTATTTAGCATCATAAAAGTTACACTTGTTGGTTGTTAGGTTTTTTTGCATTACCCACCCCTATTTTCGCAACCAATTAGTGTCATAGACGAAAAACCCAATTTTGCGGCATAAACGACACACTTGTTGGTTGTTAGGATCTTTTGCAAACATTTTTTTTTTTTTGGTAACAAATAACTTTAGACACAAACAAATTTTGCATCATAAAAAACACAATCACCCACCCTTAATTTGCGAACCAATTAGTGTCAATGCACAATACTTTTCTCAATGATTTTTGGGATTTTTTGCATAAAAACACAATGAGTGTCAATAAAAAAACCCAAAAAAATATTTTCATATTTTATAGTCCCTTTTTTATGACTTACGTTACAATTGCTTGCAAGTGTTACAATTTCACGCAATTGATTTTGCAAAAAATAGCTAGTGCGTACGTCATTTATTCATTAAAAGTGGTTCAGTTTTCATTAGATCGTGATCTATAAGTGTACTGTGTTATTATGTAAATTGCAAATATTTTGTGAAAATTAAAAAAATTTGAAAGCAATAACAGAAATAAGTTTTGCTATAAAAAATACGCAACTTTTAATAGCGAAACGAAAAAATTTACACGTCTGATTGAAACCTGCAAGAAAGATTTAAGTGCAGTGTGCAGTTTTTGTACCTTAAGTATTTTATTACCATCTTTTATTAAAATAAAAACCAGTCAATTGTAAATAATTTCAACGTAAATCACAAAAAATGGCCAATAAAATTTTAAAATATTTGACAATTGTAAACAATTTGCAACGTAAGTCATAAAAAAGGGTCAATAAAGTTTTAATAAATTTGGTTGACACAATTGTTGTCGTTTTTATCGGGGTGTATCAGATCGCGAATTGATGTTTCAATTTTTCGTAGTACAAGAACCAGAACACGAATTTAAAATATAACTGAACTCGAACCTATTTATTGTACACGTTCTATTTTTGCTTAGTACACGAGCCCGAACACGACTTAAAATATAACTGAACTCGAACCTGATTATTGTACATGTTCTGTTTTTTCTTAGTACACGAGCCAGAACACGACTTAAAATATAACTGAACTCGAACCTGTTTATTGTACATGTTCTGTTTTTTCTTAGTACACGAGCCAGAACACGACTTAAAATATAACTGAACTCGAACCTGTTTATTGTACATGTTCTGTTTTTTTTTTTCAGTACATGTACCAGAACACGAACTTCAAATAAAGCAACACTCAAATCTGTGTGGTTTATGTGTGATCGAAACAAAAAGTACGTGATAGAAACATGTTCGTGTAAATAACGAAATATTAAAACGAACATAGTCATGATTGTGTTGGGCACCGTAGAAAATTTAGAAACGCTCATAATTGATATGAAAATAAAAATATGTGTGTGTTGGTCTATGTTATGTTTGTTTACATATATGTATGAGTTTTTTATTCAGTGTGTGTTTTTTTCTGAACTCTGGTCAAAAGTCGGGACATCAGAACTCGTTTTAGAGGTATTGTTCCTCGGGCAAAGTTTCTTATTTTGATCCCTAGAATACGATTTTCCTTGTCACTTGGGCGATTTTTAAATCGACCCGCCCTTATATATGTGTACATATTAGGGTGAAAACGGTTTGTATGAAAAAAATTTTTGGTCGAATTATAAGGTGTGCGGGTGGGATTATTGTGACACTGGATCTATAACTTTAATGCGCAAAATATAAGCCAAATCGGGCACTGATTTCTGGACACGCATTGAGTTAAAAATTCATATATAAATTTATATGTAAAAATTATCAAAAAAAAAAAAAAAATGTTCGCAAAAATTTTTTATATTAATAATTGCGCTTCAAATAAATTGATTAATAAACCATAATCTAGAGTCAATTATCTTTCTAATAAAACCACAAAAGCTGTTATCGGTTGAAAAACAGTACAAGTTATATCAAGTTCCCCAGGCAATAAATGCGCCGCAGACCATTTGATTAAGAGAATCGAGCTCACATTTATAAAGACATTGAAATAATATACAACAATAATATTTTTGTATTCTCCTAATCTCAAAATGATCTTGTGTAAAGCATTTTGCAACCCGCCTACTGTCATGCCCTTCTAAATTAATGTCAAAATGGTACGTATTTTTAGCGCTATTTCAAAATCTCCAATTTTACTTTATCAAAAATTTTGTTCAAGAAATTTATCGGAATCAACGACTGGACCCCAAGGTCTTATTAACAAAATGCACGTGATTAAAAATGCGAAATATTGCAGATATCCTGTTTTTAATTTGGCGAGGGCAGCGTTTTTATTTCAGCGGATTTGAAGAAAAATGTAATATTTCATAATTTTTCATCTTTCAGCCCACACCCTTTTGATGTTTTCATATTAGAAATCGTCGCCTGGGTAAAATATTGTCGTATATCACATTTCAAGAATTTTGGGGAAACGCAATTGAAGTTTGGAAACCTATTATTCCAAAACGCCACGGTAGATTTTCTTGAAAATTGTAGGGATTATTAAGCGTTTCATAAACAATAGATAACAATAATGCTTGTCTATAATTTAATGATATTATAAAAGTTAGTACGAGTTTTCTTCAATATGATTTTGTCGTATATCACACCTTCAAAATGTATGCTTAAAGTCCATACACATACGACAAAATACTATTAAATATTATAACAGTCAAAAACACAAGTGGTAATTTGACTATTGTACAAATAATATTATACGATAAACAAAAGTAAATAGATAAAAAAAATTGTTAATACTTTTACAACAAATTCACTTTTTATTTTCCACAAAAATACATAAAGTAGAACAAAATAAAAATGAACATAAAAATATTTGCTTTACATGCAAAAGAAAAAATTAAGGAACATTAGTTTCAACATCAAATCCAGTCTGAGTTGTATAAAAATATCATTTCTAAAATACTGGTTGCTATTAAAGGCACGATAAAAGTTTCTATCTTCCTCTTTTTCTATAAAGGGAAGGCAACTTTTTAAGTCCTTTTTTTTATTGTTATCAAGTGTTTTTTGGGAACAGCTCGAAGATTGTGTTTCCAAATCGTCGTGCTTAACCTTCCTTTATTCTTCTTTAAATCGAAAAATTGATATTCAAGTTCTTTAAATGATAATTTTGTTCCAACTTACACTTGAAAAATTGTACGTTTTTGAAAATCAAACTTTCTGCTTTTATCGAAGAGCATTTAAAATCAATATCGTTCATTTACAGTTGTTGTAATTTGATGTTGGGAAACTGTGCGCTTTTGAGTAGTCGAGCTAAACACAATTGGCTGGGAATCTCCACGTTCCGCAAAAATTTTTCAATTGTGCTATGAACAGTATCAAGTTGCTGTAAAGAAGAATGTCCAGGTTCGCTGAATTTTTGCACAATTTCTTGAATTTGCGGGTGATCGTGCATAAACTGAAGTATAACAGTTGATGTAATTTTGTTACGATTTTGAGGAACGCAGGAATCGCTCCACAGCGTAAATTTGACTAGGTTAGAGTGGCTAGGGTGCTCAAAAAGTATTTTTTCCAAACTTGAAATGTTTTGTCGCCTGCCATAAAGAAGAAGTGAAACGATTCCTGTTTTTTGAGATAGTCCTTTACTTCTGAAGTTCTTCTGTGTTTAACAGCTTCCTGTTTCACAAAATTTCCGTAAAATATTTTTTTTCACCGAAGTTAAGCTCCAAAAATATGTGTGGATGATTTTCCTTTGCTCATCAGGTACATTTAAAGTGCAGGTGTAGAAACAAGAACGGTTGCAAGTCGGTCCTATTGCTCTACCAGGTCTTTGATTTCCGCTTTTGTTGGTAAATGGCAAACCACGGTCACGAAGATTTTTCCGTACATTCTGCTACCACAATTCAGGAACACGCTTTCGTTTCCTTGCAACAGGAGACTCAGGGCACGCTGAAAGATTAATTGAACTGTTTATATAAGATCGATGCAAAGAATAATTTAAACAGATATTAATTTTTATGTGCCATATACTTACATGAGCTGCTGTAATCCGATGGTGGTCGCAAGATTTCGGTAGTATTTGGAGTAATTGGCGAAACAATTTTATACGCGGATTCATAGAAACTTCTTAGGTTTGATTTCGAATTTGGGACAAAATTGGGATCATTTCCTTTGTCGTCTGATGAAAAACTGCTGTAACTTTCATCTTCCAGTATTTCGTGATGCATGCTATAACAAAAGTAAAGTTATTATATGTTTTCCAATATTATAGCTAGAGCGCAGGTGAACCGTCCGATCGCGACGACATCACGATTGATACTGAAATTAGTACAATCAATGCATTTCAACCTAACACATACGAAAAAATTCTACCAAGCGGTAATAAAATTTTGTCGTATGTGTCAAGCCATTTTGCACATACGACAATATTTTAATTATAAGAAAAAATGATTCATTTGTATGGGAAAATTGTCATATGTGCAAAACCGTCTGGACAGACGACAAAAAACGAGAAAGTCGCTACTGACGTTGAATATACGACAAAATCATACTGAATATCTCGGAGAAGAAGCGAGATATCGAAAAACTGATGTCAACAATCGAAATATCTTATTTTAAAATATATAACTGCATCTATAACTAAAAATCGTCAAAATGGCGCTTACGATAATATTTTACCCAGGCGACGAAATATCTTTTGTAAAAATATTAAACAACTTAATATAAGTTCTCAATCTTGTAAATTAAGGTTAAATTGAAACACTATAAACTTTTCCTCTTTAAGGTCAGCTCTCAAATTTAAGAAGATTTAGATTTTTATAAAACAAAATGTCAAAATGACATATATTTGTTGAAGGATTTCGATACGACATGTTGATAATATTTAAATAACTCTCAAAAATAGTTTTCTGGACTTTTTTTTTTTAAATTAACCCGTGGGATTCTCGATTTTTTTTTTAATTAAGCCTTAAGTACTGAAATAAAAACGCTGCCCTCGCCAAACTAAGAACGGGATACATACAATATTTGTCATTTTTAATCACATGTATATTGCTAATATGACCTTAAAGGCCAATCGTTGATTGCGGAAAATTTCTTGAACAAAATTTTTGAAAGAGTAAAATTGGAGATTTTGAAATAGTGGTAAAAATAGGTTTGACATTAATTTAATTGATATAACTTGTCTATTTTTCAACCGATAATAGATTTTGTTGTCTTTTTAGAAAGATAATTTACCATAGATTATGGCTTATTAATAAATTTAATTTAACGCAATTATGAATATCAAAATTTTCTAAAAAATGATTTTTTTTTGATAATTTTTACATATAAATTCATATTTGAACTTTGAACTCAATGTGCACTAAAGTTTTAGATTCAGTGTCACAATAATCCGACAATAATCCTCAAAATTCGACCAAAATTTTTTTTTCATACAAACCGCTCTCACCCTAATATATATCTATAGTATTAATAGGCTAGGCGATTTCTTGTGACCGATGTTTTGTTCTACCATATTATCCCGATTTTGGCCAAGCGTATATCATTTGAAAGGTATTTCTTTTTAGCCGTTTTTTAGATTTACAGATTCTTAAATTTTTTCCTTTATTTTGAGTAAATTGCATTTAAAGTTGCTACTAACACATACATAAACTTATACAACGCTATGTGTGTGTTTATTAATTTTTTTAATGAGTTTGTAATAAAAATGAGTTTGCTTTTTGTGTTGATTTGTGAATTGGCTATAATTGATTAGCATACTTTTAGGGTCTTTATATAATGAAAAAATAAAATTTCCTTTAATTTGCGCTCGAATTTCGAGGGCTGGGATCTGCTAGTATATATATATATATATATATATATATATAGAAAATATACTATTGTTTATGTATATTATACTATATGTATTTACGTGCATATTTTATTAAGTATATTTTATTATATATTATTATATATTTTTTTATCTGTATATACAAGGTATTCCATAATTATTTGTTTTTTTTCTTTTTTTTTTTGTAATCCTCTGTTATTTCGAAAATATTTGCTTATATGCCAGATGTCGGAACTTTTTTCAATAACAACAACGTACATATGTGCTTGTCATCTGTCTAACTGTCATGTTTAATTTAATTTAATGTTAAATAATATTGAAAACAATAAAAAATAAATAACAACTAACCATCGTTATCGCTCCTTAATCATGTAATAGACCCGATTACAATTATTAACACTCGAACGTTACATATTAGTTTAAAGAATATTTTTCAATCATATTGCTAGAAGCTTATTAAATATAAATTGAAATATTTTTAGCAATCTTAATAAAACTGAGCGAATTCATGATTTTTGAACAATATTGATAAGATTTTCTCACAACATATACCTAGAATATAATAAAAAATTATTGGGTTAAGCAATATTTTGTGTTTATTTTTAAGTGTATATTTTTTTTTATTTGTGTGTTAATATTGACAATTTTGCAAATGCTTTACATAAATATTTCAGTTTATCATTGTCAGTCTATCTTTTGCGATTTTATGTTCAAGTAATTTTAAATCATTCTAAAAAAAAAAAAAACAAGTAAGAAAATTATAGTCGCTCTAGACCGACTATACGATACCCTACACCATGCTTTTAGAGACCCTATCTCTTTGGCCCAACTAGTTGGATATAGAAAATAAGCATAAACCGAATTTGAGTGGCATTTTTATTAATTTTTTTGGCGGCAGATATGAAAAAGTTCATATCGGATGCTATGTCTATATGGGGACTAGGTCCAAAAATGGACCGATCCTGACCATGGTTGGTAAAGTCTCTTATATTTTGCGAAAATATATACAAACAAAATTTGAGATGAATCAATTAAATATTTTTGTTTTTTGATAGATTTAGGTGAAGATCGGGAAGAAGCTCTATACGGAGCCTAAGACCAAGAGTTGTCCCATAGGGATGGTTTTTGAACTATTCATTAATGGATGTAATAAACACATACAAACCCAATTTGACTAAGATCTATACGACAATTTGGATCTTATGGCAATTTATGTCGTTTTTATAGGGGTCATTTGTGTGGGGGCTAGGTCTGAAGATGCAGCGATTTTCACCAATTTCAACAGCGTTGGTTGACGAAAGCTTATATACCAAATTTCATCGAAATATATTCATATTTGCGACCTGCAGTTTGATTACAAAGTTTACGTGGACACAGAGACGGACGGACAGATGGATATAGTTAAATCAATTCAAAAAGTGAGTATGATTCAATCGGTATAATAAAAGATGGGTCTAGGTCAAATATTTTTGGTTGCTACAAACAGCAGCACAAAGTTATTATACCCAAACCACATAGTGGTATAGGGTATAAAAAACGAATGTTCTTTAAAGATATTTGCAAGTCAAGTAATCAGAACACATTTGTTTCAACAGAAAACCTCGTCTGTTCATGTTGATAAATGCAAATAATCATCTACTTAGCAATTGTTTAATTTAATGTAATATTTATCTCAAAGTACACAGTAAAATAAAACCAATCTTGCTTATCCTAAATCTTCTATATTGTTGATGTGAGGGGGAAGTAATGTATGCAGCAATTAAGGATGATGAGGTGGGCTTGCAAGATATAGAATCGTATATGCAGACACACGGTTTCAATAGAGGATGCAAAATTTTAATAAAAAAAATTAAAAAGGCTAATATTCATAAATAAAAACTACCTCATTAGTATAAGAAAAGGACTTCTGAAACCAATTACTTGCCCCATCCTTCGCAAAAAAAAAACCTGTATATGAAAATTATGTTACAAAATAAATCATTTCCCAGAAATTTGGAAATGCTTTACTCTAGACCAGAGCTTCCCAAACTTTTTTGTGTCGTAGACCCCTTGCCATGTTTTGCTGTTTTGGGTAGACCCCCTACTTACCTGATATTGATTTTTTGTAAATTTCTTACTGTACTCAAAATAAAATTTTGTATCTGTTATATAAAATATACGTAACCTAAAATAAACATAAAATTTACTAAGCAATAAGTAAATGTTTTTAATGAGAAGGATGAACCTGATGCTTTAATAATAAACTAGCAGATTCCAGTACTCGAAATTCGAGTGTAAATTCTAGGAAATTTTATTTTTTCATTTAATGAAGACAATAATTCGCGACAATGAATCCACCTTAAAGGTATGCTTCACAATTCAACTCATTTTAAATGAAGAAAACAGACTCAACACATTAACAAATTTAATAAACACACACATTGTATTGTATAATTTTATGTATGTGTTAGCAGCAACTTTAAACGATCATAACTCCAAAAAAATATTCCAGACGATGAAAATCTGTAAATCTGGGTAATTACTAAAAAGAAATACCTTTCAAATGATAAATTTTTTGTCAAAATCGGGGTAAAACTGCGAAACTTACATCGGTCACAAGAAATCGCCTTGCCTATTAATATTATAGATTATCAACATTTTGCATCAATTTTGTAAGGTTTAATCTTAAATCTCCTCGGCTAGTGATGTCCAGTCTGTTTCTTTTTTTAGTTAGGAGATTGGTAACAGCGCTGAACGCCCTTTCCACTAGGAATTACGATGGAGAGAAAATTAAAAATTTCCTCGCTATATTCCATAATAGAGGATAAGTAACGGGTATGTTGTTTTGCAGCCAGAATTGCTGATATCCGTTTTTAAACTGAAACTTAAATTCTTCGTTTGTACTTTGTTCAGTCACTTCCTCTTGTATTAAGAAGTTCGTTTCCTCTATTTCGCCATATGGGTTAATTATCCACGGTGGTATTACCATAGTCAAAACGTCCTCAAACCTAGTTTCAAAATCTGAATAGAGGGCATTTAAATGTTGAACATAGGTTGAAACGTCGTCTTCCTGGGAAAATTGTCTCCGTCCAATATTTTGCTCCATTAGTTTAACTCTGGCCAGAAACGCTGATAAGATGTATTTTTTTTAAATCAAATTTAGACCGTCGCCTTGTAACTGCAAATTAACCATATTAGATTTTGTAAACAAATCTGTTAAATAGGCGATGTCTGTTTTCCACTTCATTAAATTGTCTTTTAAAATTTTATCCTTGGTATCCAGAAATTCTGAAATAATCTCAAAAAGTGCAAAAAATCTTGCCAAACGTAAGCCAGCGTACTTCATTCAGTGTGAAGGAGTAATTGATGAAAGTGTTCGTCATTTTCTTCACACAACTGCGCAAATAACCGCTTATTCAACGAGTTGCTTCGGATTCGGTTTAATGGATCAATGACTAATTGAAGAGATTCATGCAATCTAACACTCAAATTTTTAGCAACTAAATGCTGTCGATGGATGACGCAATCTATTGCTAACACCCCTGACACATTTTGTTTTATATAGCCTATAAATCCACGAAAACGTCCAACAATGGCAGATGCTCAATCTGAAGCTGTATTTGATAAAGGGATAGCTTTTTCAATCAAGTAATCATTCAAAACATGAAATATTGATTCACCTTAAGTGTCGGTTGTTAAAGTTCTTGCGAAGAGCAGTTCTTCGTAGATTTCTTGATTCACAATAAAACGAATATATGCCAATAATAATGCTGCATTACCAGGTAATGTTGACTCGTCCAGTTGTGTAGAGAAATGGGTCATTTGCAAATAATGCCACAAGAAGCTTTCAATATCAGAACTCATTTCTTCAATACGTCTTTCAACAGTATTATTGCCTAAGGGAATTCTTTTAATGATATCAGATGCAGGTTTGTGTAAAACAGTTTTAAAAAACCTTTTTAACCTGGCAAAATTAACTTATCTCCGATAGTATGCGGTTTTCTGGATTTTGCTATAAGTAGCGAGATATTGTAACACGCCCGCAAACCATCATCGTTTCTTTGTGACGTCGAAGCGAACAATCTGTCCAGCGTGGGTCTCTTCTGAAGTTTATCTTTGAGTGTTTGAAAGAATTTCAATCTTTATCTGTTTTATCAGATGATCCTGCAGCTTAGATGGTTTCACACTGTCATTGCCCAAAACTTTGTTGCATAAAAGGCACATAGGCAATTGTTTGTCTGACAATGATGGAATGAAGCCAAGCTTCAAATAATCAACACTGTACTGTCTACATTTCTTTTTAGATTCGGACATGGCATCAGTCATCTTTATAATTATTAAGATCTTTGCTCTGAGACTGCGCATTTGATACTGGTATATCATTATGTGCAGGTTTTTACAAGTTCAAAATGTATTGCGACCACAAAACGAATGCATACATCCTACAACTTACACAATATTATAAACATATATAATAAATTATTTACTTCATAGGTACTTTTGTAAATAACTAGCATATTCCAGCGCTCGAAATTCGAGTGCAATTTCTAATCAGCTTTATTTTGTAACTTAGCCAATTCACAAACCAACACTTTTATGGTTTATTATTATTGTGAATAAAGATAACAAACCCACTAACAAACACATTAACAAATTTAAAAAAACTTACATAGCATAAGCATAATTTTATGTATATGCTAGTAGCAACTTTAAATGCAATGTACTCAAAATAAAGAAAAAAAAATTAAAAAATCTGTAAATCTGCATAACGGGTAAAAAGAAATACCTTTCAAATAATATACGTTTTGTCAAAATCGGGATATAATGGTAGAACAAAACATCGGTCCAAGAAATCGCCTAGCCTATTAATATTATAGATGTATGTGTCTTTATAATATAAGATAGTATAATGTAAGTAAATACGTACTATCAGTGTATGTTGAGATCCACTATCGTGGACCCCCATTTTTATTTCATAGACCGCCAAATTTTTTTCTCGCTGACGTAGACCCCTTGCAGTTTGTCACAGACCACTGGGGTCGATATAGACCACTTTGGGAATCACTGCTCTAGATGGAGGAATCCTTTCTATGTTAAATCTTAAATAACTTTAACTCTCGACCTGTAGATAAATTCTAAAGTTTTCTTAGACCAACAGAACTAAGCGAGTCCTTAAACGAATCACAGGACATCCTATTTTTGCTAACTATAAATTTCAGCACAAAGCTTTTCAAAGATTACAATATTACCGGTCCAGACATGCTACATAATAATTGAAATTATAATAATATATCAAAAAACTATTTACCATCTTGTTGTTGTGTCAAGCCAGATGCTTTTATATCAAACAAACCAAAAATATAAAAATTACAAAATTCTAAACATGTAATTTTTTGTCATTTAAATGCAAATTTGTATACCGTATTTGGAAATACTTGTAAACTGACATAACAAAGAAAAATGCTTTATTTAGCCTACAAACCAAACAACCAAATCATTAACATAATTGTTATCATCAACAAAGTGTAATTATGTTAATTTTGAAATTTCAACTTTATTTCTTTTGCTTTCGAACAATATGATGAAAATCTTAGATATATTTTCAAAATTTCCTTAAGCCGTATATTTACATAGATCTACAATGTAATGAATATTTACAATGAGGAGTTGACATTAGCTCAAACTTAACATTACATAGACTTGCCACATAATGTTTGCTTATAAATAGGAAAATTATTGGAAATAGAACAGGAACATATACAACTTTAGTCTGTTGAGAGATTCATATTAAATTATGTTTGAATATTTGCAAACTTCTAATGCTTTGAAATTTACATCCAGTTTCAACCTGTTTACTCATAATCGTTGAGAGCTTGTCTGGCTTGTGTATTTTCCGACATACATAGTTTGTTAATTACTCGTTTCCAATTAATTGAGCTGGAAATTTTGTTTTTTTTTTTTTTTATATATATATAACACATTTGTCAAGCCAACCAAATATAATTTATTACTGTTCTTTGAAACAAAAGCTTTAGCCATCTTTTGTTAACATTGTATTAGGGTTATTTCAAATTAGCATATGTTATAAAGGAAGAAAAAATAGGGGACACATCTTACTTTAAACAAAGTAACAAAATGAAAAGCGGTATTGATCAACTATTCGATACCCTATAATATAAGTTTTGAGCACCTTATGGTATCTTGAGCTTAAAATTTTTCTGAGGCTAAAATTGGATATAAAAAACAACTAAGCAAATTATAGCTGGTCTAGACCGTAGACCGTCCATACGATACCTAGCGGACCATACGACACCCTATACCATGTGTTTAGAGAGCCTATTTCTTATGACCAACTAATTAGGCAAAAAAAATATTTGTTGAAAATGATAAAGAAATGTTTGTTGTTGCTGTTGTAGTTAGGTTCTTGCTTTCTTGTGTTGTTGTTGTTGCTGAAGTATCCATTGTATTTAGGTTGTTGATTTCTTATGCTTTGGTTGGGATATTTGTTGTAACCGTTGTTATTGTTTTGTTGGTTTCTATTTCGTATTTTGGTTGAGATGTTTGTAGTGTAGGTCTCGGTGAGGGCTTTGGTTTTAGCTGATGGTGTTTTCGGCGAGGAAGTTGTGGGTAAAGCGGATGATATTATTTTTAGAATGTTGTTGATGATCCTATTGCGGACGTTGGTCTCGTTGAATGTGTTAATGTTTTTTTATGGCCAAGCATTTTCTTTTTTTCTTTCTAATAAGAATTCGCTAGAGGTTAGTTTTAACGAAGTGCCTAGCCACACCTACGCCACACCACTTTACCCTTCGATACACAAAATCTACAGCCCGGATGGAGCATCAGTTGTGTTAAATGGCCATTTTCCTTGATGCTAAATCGTGAAATCTTGCCAAACCTTTACCAATTATTTTCGGCTTTTCGCCAAGATTACTTTTATTTTTTTTATAGTTTCTATTTAATTTTTTTTTTCTAATTTTACGCGTGTTACGACCAAATTTCTAGCATTTAATTTAATTTTCTATTAACCGACGCGGTGTAATAAAAAAAAACTTGTTTGTGCCCTCTTCAGCACCGCCATACAAAGGCAAAACGAAAAAGAAGGCTAACTGGCAGAAAAAATTATTTTATACACCGACGCCATTCTCAAGCGTCAAAACTTCAGCGCTGAATTTCTTTGCTTATTGTCAGGGTTGCATTCAGATGTACCTCTTCTAACTTCTTCTTAATTTTTGCTTATTCTGGTTACCACATAGTGCAACCTTAACCCTCTGAGGTGACCATGACAATTTTCAAAAATATATTGCCCGTTTTAATGCAATGAACACGAAACCTATGAGCATTAATTTCGCAGGAAAGAGCTTTTAAAATTATGTGTCAATGCTTTAAAAATTAACGCAAATAATAATACAAATAAAGAAAATACAAATAAACCTGTAATGGATTCTAAAACGTTAGCGCATTTTCTGGCTATGATGCCGTCATTAGAGTTGCCGCTGCCGTTTGCAGCCATTTGAAGCCAAAACTCATATTGAGTTTTTTTGTTTTTTTTAAGCAAGGATTCTATTGTCCTTGGCACCACGAATTTGCCATTTTTTAAAATCAAGTTTGTATGAAAGTTTTAAAACCAATTCAAAGTAGCGGATCTTCCCATGTTAAGGGCTTGTTTCCTGTTTCGAAGTGTCTACTTTCGGATCAAAAATAGGAGAATTAAAGTTCCTTATAGTTCGAAGTTCGCTTTAGACAGGCATGACAGATTGGGCATTGCTGTGAACTTTTGGTTTCGGTCGACGCATTTAATACTTTTCCATTTATTAATGTCATAAATTTATTCCACTTTAATTAGTTAATTAATTTGCTTAATTCACTGTCAACTTTTTGCAGAATCTTCCTCTTTAAATAATTCGAAACAGCTATTGCTTTCCAACCAAAACTCAAATATTTCAAAAAAAAAAAAAAAAATAATTAATATCTCGTTCGTTAGCAGTTGTTTACAGACAATTTTACCACGACATAAAACCTGAGTTTTCAGCGAAGAATTACATGTATAACACTACTTGATCATAACGCAAATGTTCCAAAAAAGACCATGAAACTATTCACAATTTAACAAAAAAAAAAAAAAAAAAATACCCACAAAAAACAACAAAAAAGTACGAAATACAAACATTTGTGAAAATATGTCAACAACTGGTAAAAATACAAACCACGAGTAATATAATCTATATTCACAAAGATCTTAAAAAGGAATTATAATTTGAAAAAAAAAGTTTGTATTTTTACAAAAACTTTGTTGCTTCAAAAGTGGTAATTATACGATAAAAAAAAATGTAAAACAGGGTTGCCAACTGTCATAATTTTGTTTGTTTGTTTTCGAAGGCCCATTTACACGATACCACTCAGTCGTCAGATTTTTCGAAATAAAAATCCGATGAAATTCATCGGACTGTCATAAAGTCGTACCTACATTATTTTTGCATATTTAGGGCATTTACATCATCACACTCAAGTCTTCTGATAACAGCTGTTTAGAATAACAAGCAAATTTATTTTTAAATTTATATCTTATTTCCACTTTATTTGTTTTTCTTTACCTTTTTTTTAATATTACCAAAAAAACAACTCTGGTCCGATGAAAATGGCAAGTTTTTAGAAATGTTTCTAAAACCACCGGACTTGGAAAATAAAATCCTACCGACTGTCAATTTCATAACATAAGCTTTTTACGTGTTACGACTTTTTCATAGTACTCGACTTTTTGACAGTCGTTTTACAAAGTCTGATAGTGTAAACTGGGAAATGAACTGCATAAAAAAAAAAATTTTAAATCTAAAGTTAGAAAATTGACTTTTTGCCGCAAAAATTTAAAATTAGGCCATAGTACTATGGTCGACAACTATTATTGGTACAATCTTAAATGTTGGTGGAAATACGGATACACAAAAGGGCGTATTCAGTACTCCAGTTATATATTCATTTACTTTATTATCGTTGTGTGCTGGTTTATAAATTTGTTGTTGTATAAATTGGAAAAAGTAAAATGTAAAAATTTTGCTGCCTTCCTCTCGTTTCGAATTCTTTTCGAGATTCATTCCTTCATTCATCCATTCAGTCTGTATTTGTTAACCTATTACCACGAAAAAACAAACACGAAGTGTTATATAGCATGACTATTAAATAAAATACTTTTCATTGAAAAGTTCTAGAAACTTTTAGACGATTTCGCCTACAGAGTTGTGCTTTATCATACGGAGAATGAAGGGCTGCAAACGTTTGAATTCGCTATTAATAAATGTTATGAATTAGACTACAAGTTGTTCTTTCAGGAGAAATGTTTCGGGGAAAAAAGCCATTTTATCATTGATGGCAAAATTGCATACATTGCAAAGACATGAGGAATCTTATTATTTGGACGAGATGATGAATAAGAGAAATGTTATATTGAAGAAGATTAAAACTAAGTTAATAAATGCTTCTGAAAATAGTCATCTTCCATTGAAAAACATAGAACTATTGATCCCATCTTGAACAAAATATCTAGAAAAGTATAAAATAATCCTTCACAATCACGAACTACCTTAATTGAAATATGTAAGCACAATATCGCGAAAAAATTTTTTGCTTAAATAAATGAAAAACATATGATAAATTTTTTAAAAGAAATATTGTATTGTATGTAAATTAGGCCAAAAATATCACATGGTTACAAATTCAATGCCAGCGGCAAAATAAGCCTATTACCCAGCAAAATATAAATGCGGTAATTCGAAATGAAAAGTTTTATTATTGCACACACCAATTGTCAATATGTGCTGATACCTCAGTTCTAAAGTCTTTTCTACTAAATAACATTAACAATTTTTTTACAATTATAAGAAAATATCTGCATCCACCATGCAATTATTTGACTACAAGCTGGTAATATTCAACCTTAGTCTCACCCTTCAGAAAAAAAAAAAAAACACACACAACGTTGTTTATTCTATGACCCAACTGCTACGCACATTTCTTGGAGGTTTTTCTTGAAAACATATTATTATATTTCTATAACAAAATTAAAGGATACATAATCTATGAACCTGTTCATTAGGAGCTGTAACTTTCATCCATCTTTCGGGAAATTTGTGGATTGCCTGCCAAAAACTGTGAACAATTTTTGTGGCTAGGACCGAACCAAGCAAATTTTTGATACGTGTACCGTCAATTGAAGTGAAGCATGTTCCAGTAAAGGGATTCTGAACCAATGAAAACAAATAGTAATTAGTAATATGTAGTTACGGATTTTCGGTTGAATTTTCTCACTGAAAAACCCTTTTTATAACCTATACCACCATGTGGTTTGGGTATAATGACTTTGTGCTGCTGTTTGTAACTACCAAAAATATTTGACCTAGACCCATCTTTTATTATACCGATCGAATCAGTATCACTTTCTGAATCGATTTAGCGATGTCCGTCCATCCGTCTGTCCGACTATCCGTCCGTCTGCGTGTCCATATGCCTTATTTAGTTTAGCTTTTGATAGCTGATGATTTACTTCTTGTAACGCACTCCCTGTAGTAGAGTCTTAAAATAATCTTTAGCTCTCTCTACAGGGACAATTATGACTACCATATAATGCACGAAGTGTACGATAAATTGGACGAACAGAACTCTTATTTTGCAAGACTTTCTCTCATGTAAGTCTATCCGGGATGAAATGGAAAGGCAAACTACACAAAAAAAGGCAACTGCTACCTGTGATATACGTTGTCAAATAAAGCAGTGCTACCGACTTAAATTTGTAAACCTCTCAAAAAAGGATCTATTAAATTGGTTGGCATTGATTTAATTACACAGGAAACCAAAAAAAACAACAAAAACGCTAGTAAAAAAATTGTGATCAGTTTAGATCGACCATATAGTACCCTGCATTTTGAAAGAGGGGTTTGAATCCAAATTTACTGAGGCTATAAATGTAAAAAAGCATAAACCAAATTTTGGTTATGTTGTTATTGATTTGTAGCATTCAGATATGAAGAAGTGAATATCTGATGTAATTTTTATATGAGGACTAGGTCATGACCGATGATGATCATATTCAGTAAAGTCTCTTATCGTTCTCAATCTATATCTAAGTATATCTATATATATAAAATTCATTTTCTGTTTGTTTGTTTGTTTATTTGTTTGTTTGTTTGTTTGACCGCTATACAAATTTTTATTTTTCAACCGATTTCCCTGAAATTTTGTGCACGCGATCTGTATACCCCAGGAAAGGTCGCCATATGCTTTTTACCGGCCACGCCTACTTTCACGCCCACTTTTTATGTAAAATTCTTTTTCTGTTTTATTCATATTTGTTCACTATACAATTTTTTATTTGTTAACAGATTTCTCTGAAATTCGGTACACACTATCCCTGTACTCCACCTAAGGTCACCATATACTTTTTATCGAGCACGTCTACTTTTACGCCCACTTTTTATGTACAATTCATTTTCTGCTTTTTGGTATATTTGTTCGCTATAAAAATTATTATTTTTCAACGGATTTCTCTGAATTTTGGTATACACGATCTTTGTATCCCAGGCCAGGTCACCGGGTGATTCTTTCGGCCACACCTACTTTAACACCCACTTTTTGTATACAATTCATTTCGTTTTTTGGTATATTTGTTCCCCATACAAATTTTTATTTTTCAACCGATTTCTCTGAAATTTGGTACACACGATCTCTCTGCTCCAGGGAAGGTCGACATATTCTTCGTTCCGGTCACGCCTACTGTTACGCCCACTTTTTGTATACAATTCATATTCTGTTTTTTGGTACATTTGTTCGCTCGCCATATAACTCTTGCCGGCCACGCCTACTTCTACGCCCACTTTTTATACAAAATTAATTTTCTGTTTTTTGGTATATTTGTTCACTATAGAAATTTTTATTTTTCTAGGGATTTCTAAAATTTGGTCACACGATTTCTATACTACAGGGAAGGTCACCATATGCTTCTTACAGGCAACGCCTACTTTGCGCCAACTTCTATGTATATAAAACTTATTTTTTTCCTTTTATTTGTTTCTTTATTTGATTGCTATACAAACTTTTATTTTTCAATGGCTTTCTCCGAAATTTAGTACATATTCCAGGGAAGGTCGCCATATGATTTTTACCGACCACGCCTACTTTTACGCCCAATTTTCATATAAAATTCACATTTTGTTGTGTGGTATATTTCTTCCCTATACAAATTTGTACTTTTCAACGGATTTCTCTGATATTTGGTTTACACGGAAATAACTACACGGTGAACAAATTCCCCAAACTTAAAAAAAAGGTACCCAAAAGAAATGAACAAATTCCCCTTTTTTTTTAATCGGAAGAAAGAATGAACTTACTCCCCAAATTCATTCTTAAATTTTTACATATTTTTATTTAATGAATTTTGTTAAATATTTATTTTAGTAAACATTTGCATACTGCTCTCAATATATGTCCTACAATAAATGCATTTAAAACGAGTATTCTTTTCAATAGCGTCATTTCGTTGCGCGGAAGCTACGCGCACGGGGAATACAACTTAGGTAGAATATCGGAATGATCTGAAAAATATATTTTGACAATTAGAAACAGCTGCGCGGCAGCACTGGTGTGGTTGCCAAATGCAGGAAAGCGGCACGCGGCGCGCGACCGCGGACTCGGACGCGACGCGCTCTCGGAACACAGCTCAGCTAAAATATCGCAATGATCTAAAAAATATGTTGTAGGAATTAAAATAGGTTAACGAGAACTAAGCGGCAGAACGGGTAGTAGCTGCGAGGAAACGGCGCGAGGCCCGCGGACGCGGACGCGACGGATGCGGACGCGACACGCTCGCGGAACACAGCTCAGCTAAAATATCGCAATGATCTGAAAAATATATTTTGGCGATGAAAATAAGTTGACAACAACTGCGCGGCAGCACTGGTGTGGCTGCCAAACGTGCGGAAGCGGCGCGCGGTGCGCGACCGCGGACGCGACGGATGCGGACGCGACGCGCTCATGGAAAACAGCTCAGCAAAAATATCGCAATGATCTGAAAAATATATTTTGGCGATTAAAATAATTTGACAACAACTGCACGGCAGCATGGGTCTGGCTGCCAAACGCGCGCAATCGTGGGCGACTCGCTCGCGGAACACAGCTTAGTGAAATGTCGTATGATAAATTTTATCTACGTATGTGAAATAGTTACCTGTTGATCAAAATAGGCCACACATATACTATAAGCAGTTGCTTAAAGAAACCTTGCAACACAATATTAAACGTCGCATTAGTCTTTCATTTCTGAAACTTGAATTTGACGTCTCTGCTCAATGATGATCACTTATTGAATGAAGTAATTCAATTTTTAAAAGTTGTGATTCCTTTAATTTGCGAACCATTCCGTTATATTTGATGTTTATAAATAAACTGAAAAAAAAAAAAAAACTAAAGCGGTTTCGCAACTTATTTTTGAAGCATTTTTGCTGCAGCATCTTAAAAAACTTCTAAATTAAAAAATCAAAAAATTTTTAATTAAAATAAAAAATGAATTTACTGCCCATACAACAAATTTTTGGGTAGAAAGTTCATTTTATTGAGGAACTTGTTAATTGGGGACTAAGTACTCAGCGCCTGGTAAGCATAGTGAACCACTTTTCAAGTCAAAGGCCTTTGTATCCCGGGCAAGACCGGGTAAAAACAGCTAGTCTATATATATAAAATTCATTTTCTGTTTGTTTGTTTGTTTGTTTGTTTGTTTGTTTGTTTGACCGCTATACAAATTTTTATTTTTCAACGGATTTTCGTGAAATTTTGTACACACGATCTCTATACCCCAGGAAAGGTCGCCGTATACTTTTTACCGGCCACGCCTACTCTTACGCTCACTTTTTATGTAAAATTCATTTTCTGTTTTATTCATATTTGTTCACTATACAAATTTTTATTTGTTAACAGATTTCTCTGAAATTCGGTAAACACGATCCCTGTATTCCAGCCAAGGTCACCATATACTCTTTATCGACCACGCCTACTTTTACGCCCACTTTTTATATACAATTCATTTTCTGTATTTTGGTATATTTGTTCGCTATACAAATTTTTATTTTTCAACCGATTTCTCTGAAATTTGGTACACACGATCTCTCTGCTCCAGGGAAGGTCGACATATTCTTCGTACTGGTCACGCCTACTGTTACGCCCACTTTTTGTATACAATTCATATTCTGTTTTTTGGTACATTTGTTCTCTACACAATTTTTTTTTAAACGGATTTCTCTGAAATTTGCTACACACGATCTCTGTACTCCAGAGAGGTCGCCATATGATTCTTGCCGGCCACGCCTACTTCTACGCCCACTTTTTATACAAAATTAATTTTCTGTTTTTTGGTATATTTGTTCACTATTTTTATTTTTCAAGGGATGTCTAAAATTTGGTCACACTATCTCTATACTACAGGGAAGGTCACCATATGCTTCTTACAGGCCACGCCTACTTTGCGCCAACTTCTATGTATATAAAACTTATTTTATCCTTTTATTTGTTTCTTTATTTGATTGCTATACAAACTTTTATTTTTCAATGGTTTTCTCCGAAATTGAGTACATATTCCAGGGAAGGACGTCATATGATTTTTACCGACCACGCCTACTTTTACGCCCAAGTTTCATATAAAATTCATATTTTGTTGTGTGGTATATTTCTTCCCTATACAAATTTGTACTTTTCAACGGATTTCTCTGAAATTTGGTTTACAGGGAAATAACTACACGGTGAAGAAATGAACAAATTCGCCATTTTTAATCGAAATAAAAATTGAACTTACTCCCCAAATTCATTCTTAAATTTTTACATATTTTTATTTAATGAATTTTGTTAAATATTTATTTTAGTAAACGTTTGCATACTGCTCTCAATATATGTCCTACAATAAATGCATTTAAAATGAGTATTCTTTTCAATAGCATCATTTCGTTGCGCGGAAGCTATGTGCACGGGGAATACAGCTTAGCCTGAATATCGGAATGATCTGAAAAATATATTTTGACAATTAAAATAAGTTGGCAACAGCTGCGCGGCAGCACAGGTGTGGTTGCCAAACGCGCGGAAGCGGCGCGCGGTGCGCGACCGCGGCCTCGGACGCGCAATGCTCTAAAAAATATGTTTTAGGAATTAAAATAAGTTAACGAGAACTAAGCGGCAGCACGGGTAGTAGCTGCGAGGAAGCGGCGCGAGGCGCGCGGACTCGGACGCGACGGATGCGGACGCGACGCGCTGTTGGAACACAGCTCAGCTAAAATATCGCAATGCTCTAAAAAATATGTTTTAGGAATTAAAATAAGTTAACGAGAACTAAGCGGCAGGACGGGTAGTAGCTGCGAGGAAGCGGCGCGAGGCGCGCGGACTCGGACGCGACGGATGCGAACGCGACGCGCTCTCGGAACACAGCTCAGCTAAAATATCGCAATGCTCTAAAAAATATGTTTTAGGAATCAAAATAAGTTAACGAGAACTAAGCGGCAGCACGGGTAGTAGCTGCGAGGAAGCGGCGCGAGGCGCGCGGACGCGGACGCGGCGGATGCGGACGCGACGCGCTCGCGGAACACAGCTCAGCTAAAATATCGCAATGCTCTAAAAAATATGTTTTAGGAATCAAAATAAGTTAACGAGAACTAAGCGGCAGCACGGGTAGTAGCTGCGAGGAAGCGGCGCGAGGCGCGCGGACTCGGACGCGACGGATGCGGACGCGACGCGCTGTTGGAACACAGCTCAGCTAAAATATCGCAATGCTCTAAAAAATATGTTTTAGGAATTAAAATAAGTTAACGAGAACTAAGCGGCAGGACGGGTAGTAGCTGCGAGGAAGCGGCGCGAGGCGCGCGGACTCGGACGCGACGGATGCGAACGCGACGCGCTCTCGGAACACAGCTCAGCTAAAATATCGCAATGCTCTAAAAAATATGTTTTAGGAATCAAAATAAGTTAACGAGAACTAAGCGGCAGCACGGGTAGTAGCTGCGAGGAAGCGGCGCGAGGCGCGCGGACGCGGACGCGGCGGATGCGGACGCGACGCGCTCGCGGAACACAGCTCAGCTAAAATATTGCAATGATCTGAATAATATATTTTGGCGATTAAAATAAGTTGACAACAACTGCGCGGCAGCACGGGTGTGGCTGCCAAACGCGCGGAAGCGGACGCGACTCGCTCGCGGAACACAGCTTAGTGAAATGTCGTATGATAAATTTTATCTACGTATGTGAAATAATTACCTGTTGATCAAAAGAGGCCACACATATACTATAAGCAGTTGCTTAAAAAGAAACCTTGCGACACAATATTAAACGTCGCATTAGTCTTTCATTTCTGAAACTTGAATTTGATGTCTCTGCTCAATGATGATCACTTATTGAATGAAGTAATTCAATTTTTAAAAGTTCCGATTCCTTTAATTTGCGAACCATTCCGTTATATTTGATGTTTATAAATAAACTGAAAAAAAACTTAAAGCGGTTTCGCCGCTTATTTTTGAAGCATTTTTGCTGCAGCATCTTATAAAAAACTTCTAAATTAAAAAATCAAAAAATTTTTAATTGAAATAAAAAATGAATTTACTGCCCATACAAATTTTGGGGAGAAAGTTCATTTTATTGGGGAATTTTTTAATTGGGGACTAAGTGCTCAGCACCTGATAAGCATAGTGAACCATTTTTCAAGTCAAAGGCCTTTTTATTCCGGGCAAGACCGGGTAAAAACAGCTAGTACATATATAAAATTCATTTTCTGTTTGTTTGTTTGTTTGTTTGACCGCTATACAAATTTTTATTTTTCAACCGATTTCCCTGAAATTTTGTACACGCGATCTGTATACCCCAGGAAAGGTCGCCATATGCTTTTTACCGGCCACGCCTACTTTCACGCTCACTTTTTATGTAAAATTCTTTTTCTGTTTTATTCATATTTGTTCACTATACAATTTTTTATTTGTTAACAGATTTCTCTGAAATTCGGTACACACTATCCCTGTACTCCACCTAAGGTCACCATATACTTTTTATCGACCACGCCTACTTTTACGCCCACTTTTTATATACAATTCATTTTCTGCTTTTTGGTATATTTGTTCGCTATAAAAATTATTATTTTTCAACGGATTTCCCTGAATTTTGGTATACACGATCTTTATATCCCAGGCCAGGTCACCGGGTGATTCTTTCGGCCACACCTACTTTTACGCCCACTTTTTGTATACAATTCGTTTTCTGTTTTTTGGTATATTTGTTTGCTATACAAATTTATATTTTTCAACGGAATTCTCTGAAATTTGGTACACACTATCTCTGTACTCCAGAAAAGCTCGCCATATGCTTCGTACCGGCCACGTCTACTTTAACACCCACTTTTTGTATACAATTCATTTCGTTTTTTGGTATATTTGTTCCCCATACAAATTTTTATTTTTCAACCGATTTCTCTGAAATTTGGTACACACGATCTCTCTGCTCCAGGGAAGGTCGACATATTCTTCGTTCCGGTCACGCCTACTGTTACGCCCACTTTTTATATACAATTCATTTTCTGCTTTTTGGTATATTTGTTCGCTATAAAAATTATTATTTTTCAACGGATTTCTCTGAATTTTGGTATACACGATCTTTGTATCCCAGGCCAGGTCACGGGGTGATTCTTTCGGCCACACCTACTTTTACGCCCACTTTTTGTATACAATTCGTTTTCCGTTTTTTGGTATATTTGTTTGCTATACAAATTTTTATTTTTCAACGGAATTCTCTGAAATTTGGTACACACTATCTCTGTACTCCAGAAAAGCTCGCCATATGCTTCGTACCGGCCACGCCTACTTTAACACCCACTTTTTGTATACAATTCATTTCGTTTTTTGGTATATTTGTTCCCCATACAAATTTTTATTTTTCAACCGATTTCTCTGAAATTTGGTACACACGATCTCTCTGCTCCAGGGAAGGTCGACATATTCTTCGTTCCGGTCACGCCTACTGTTACGCCCACTTTTTGTATACAATTCATATTCTGTTTTTTGGTACATTTGTTCGCTCGCCATATAATTCTTGCCGGCCACGCCTACTTCTACGCCCACTTTTTACACAAAATTAATTTTATACTATAGGGAAGGTCACCATATGCTTCTTACAGGCAACGCCTACTTTGCGCCAACTTCTATGTATATAAAACTTATTTTTTTCCTTTTATTTGTTTCTTTATTTGATTGCTATACAAACTTTTATTTTTCAATGGCTTTCTCCGAAATTTAGTACATATTCCAGGGAAGGTCGCCATATGATTTTTACCGACCACGCCTACTTTTACGCCCAATTTTCATATAAAATTCACATTTTGTTGTGTGGTATATTTCTTCCCTATACAAATTTGTACTTTTCAACGGGCAGCATGGGTCTTCCTGCCAAACGCGCGCAATCGTGGGCGACTCGCTCGTGGAAC
The DNA here is from genome assembly GCA_963682025.1 of Cordilura impudica. Lineage (NCBI taxonomy): Eukaryota > Metazoa > Arthropoda > Insecta > Diptera > Scathophagidae > Cordilura > Cordilura impudica. Next base: position 154,532,231 of record OY821517.1, read on the forward strand.
ACAGCTTAGTGAAATGTCGTATGATAAATTTTATCTACGTATGTGAAATAATTACCTGTTGATCAAAATAGGCCACACATATACTATAAGCAGTTGCTTAAAGAAACCTTGCAACACAATATTAAACGTCGCATTTGTCTTTCATTTCTGAAACTTGAATTTGACGTCTCTGCTCAATGATGATCACTTATTGAATGAAGTAATTCAATTTTTAAAAGTTGTGATTCCTTTAATTTGCGAACCATTCCGTTATATTTGATGTTTATAAATAAACAGAAAAAAAAAACTTAAAGCGGTTTCGCAACTTATTTTTGAAGCATTTTTGCTGCGGCATCTTAAAAAACTTCTAAATTAAAAAATCAAAAAATTTTTAATTAAAATAAAAAATGAATTTACTGCCCATACAAATTTTTGGGGAGAAAGTTCATTTTATTGAGGAATTTGTTGATTGGGGACTAAGTACTCAGCGCCTGGTAAGCATAGTGAACCATTTTTCAAGTCAAAGGCCTTTGTATCCCGGGCAAGACCGGGTAAAAACAGCTAGTTACATATATAAACCAAATTTGAAAAAAAAAATTGTGCAATATTTTTGTTTGTTGTTAGCTTTGAATGAAGATCTGAAATAAGTTTATTCATGAACTACCAATTAGTGGGTATAGTAGACACACGTTCACCAAATTATATTCGGATAGGAGTTCTATGTATAGGGTTTAGGTCGGAACATGCATCGATTTTCACCAATTTTAATTGCGTTTGTAACTTGCGACCACCACTTTGATTGAAAGATTTACAGAGACACACAGATGGAACTCGCTAAATCGCTATGGTAAATGGTATTTTTAGGTCAAACATATATGCAGGTTACACACATTAGCATAAACTTAATATACCCTCATCACATAGTAGTATAGGATATTACAATGAAACACTTAACAAGAAAAAGCACTTCAGAGCTGATTGTAATTGAATGCTTTTAACACACCACGTAAAATCTATGTTTGTTCGTGTGAATTTTCATTTAGTTCTGGATTAAAAAAATAAATACAAACAGTCACAACATTAAAAACTAGAAGAATGAATACTAATATTGAAAAGGGAGTTGGGAAGAAATTAAATTTACTTGACACTGACATGTTAGATATTCAGTAAAATTGGAGAAAAACATACAAATATATAAAAACGTGTATAGAAAATATTTCGCAAAAAAATCCATATGCGTTAAAGGCAAATAAAAGTAAATAGAGAAAAATGGAAAATGTTTGGTTAAAATTTGTTAAAATAATACATAAATTACAACACGTATAAATAGGAAAACAAACAAGCAAACAAACAAACGAAAGCTGATGAAATTGCAAGCAAATAAAAACAAATGGTCAACGAAGGCATTAGGATTTGGAGTTTGACACACGTACACTGCCGATCGCATGAATAGGAGGTAATTTTTTCAATTTCAAGACTTATAAAGAATTATTGTGGGGTTAAGGAAAAAGGAAAAAGCCAGATTTAACTATAAAGGTTTTTATTCCTTTCACAATTAAATAAAAATAGCAATTTTCGTTACAGAAATATTTATTTGTAATGCGATTTTTTTAGTTTTATTTAATATTAAGCATTTTTTGGGTCACTTCAGTGAAAAATTTAATATAAATTAAAATAAGTTCTTAACCAAATTCACGTCCTTAAAATAATAACTTTTTGTTAAAATATTGTTTTTCTTAAAGATGTATTCTTTATTTAAAAAATTACCTTTTCTTAAACAATACCTCTTCTATTAAAAGGACCTTTTCCAAAAGAAGTAATTTTCTTTAAACAATAACCCTTTCTTAAAAGTACCTATACTTAAAAAAGCTCATTTCTAAAGTGCACCTTCTCTTAAAACAGTTAATTTTCTTTAAAAAAAAGTACCCCTTTGTTAAAATAGTTCCTTTTCTTAATAAAGTACCTTTTCTCAAAAGGCATTTGGTTTTTAAAAACACCTTACCTTAAAAGAGTAGAATTTTTTAAAAAGTACATTGTGCATTTTCCATATTGCAGTAGGAAAAAATTTCATACGTTTTTTCAGAGCGATATGTTTTTTAAAAGCGACTAAAAACGTAACTAACGATTTTCGTAGATTTAATCTACTAGTTCTAATCCGCAAACGCTCATGAAGGGCTAAGTCTCAGATCGAACCATTTTGTCTTTGTCATATCCTGTTGTTTAACCTGGTTTTACTCTTAGTATCGCAATTTGCAAACAATTCGTATACTAAGATCATTTAAATAAATTTTTGGATTTACTGGTAGTGAGTTAAGGCCAAGACCATTTGCAACCGCCCAATTTGGGACTCGTTTTAAGCCATCATTCACTTTTCTATCGCAATCCTCAATTTTCCCTTTTTTACTGCTATTGTACATTGCAGCGGATTACCTGTTAGTGGCATAAATAGGGAAAAGAAGGGGAACTATGTGGAATGCCTCTAGAAAGAAGAAGAAACGCTTTTGCTGTATTATTTATTTACGTAGAAGGATTGCGTTATCCACTGTGACAAAACCTTTTGAGTGAGCTAAGATCAATAATATTACCACACAGCCATCATCAGTTTGTTTCCTCATATCATTAGATATATCGGCTACGAAAACCGAATTGACGGTCTGTTAGTAAACTATTATTGTTTAAATATGACGCTATTTGACCATGAAAGAGTTGTTCAAATGCCTTGGACATATAAGATAAAATAGCTATATCTATACCTTTGTATAAGTCAGGTGGAAGGGCAAATGTACTTAACTATAGGGCTATAGCAAATCTAAGAGTTATTCCTAAGTTTACAGCATATGAACTAAAGTGGACATGTCTTCATTGCAATATGGCTTTTTGAAATCAAGATCATCAGTTGCTAATCTTTTAGAATTTTCTACTCATGTTCTCAAAGCTTTTGTCCATGGTGATTTAAGCAAACATTTTGATAGCGTGGCTGATAATATTTTACTTCTTTGTTTTTTCTCATATTAACTAAGACTCATTAGTAGACCTTGGAATTTTGAATATTTTTCATTTTTCATCCTATTGACACCAAATTTTGTATTTAGCCGTTTCAGCTTTTAATTATAACAAATTTGAGTGCATATCGAAAATATGCAAAATAAATGAAAAAAAAATATGCAAAAAATATGCTAAAAATATGAAATATATTCAAAATGTATGCTAAATATGCTAAAAATATGCAACATATGCTAAAAATATACAAATTATGCTAAACATATGCAATATATGCTAAAAATATACAAAATATGCTAAAAATTTGTAAAATATGAATAATCCTAAGAAAATCCCAAAAATTGGGAAATACTAAACAACTCATAGAACTGTACTTTTAGTTGAAATACTTGTTGCTATAACAAAAATAGCGATCATAATAGGCTGAATTGGGTAGAAATATTAAATTACGAATTATTGAATTACAAAATTACAATTGCTACAATTTTGACAAGCTGTATGATGGTTTCTCTTTCTATCGCGCTGTTCGTTAAGAAAAATGCCAAAAAAAAAAATAATAAAAACAAGTAAGAAAATTATAGTCGGTCTAGACCGACTATAGGATACCCTATACCATGCGTTTAGAGACCCTACCCCAACCCCTAGGCCCAACTAACAGGACATAGAAAATAAGCATAAACCAAATTTGAGTGGGATTTTTATAAATTTTTTTTTCTGCAGATATGAAAAAGTTCATATCAGATGCTATATCTATAAGGGGACTAGGCCCAAAAATCAACCGATCCTGACCATGTTTGGTAATGTCTCTTGTATTTTGCAAAAATATATACAAGCAAAATTTGAGAAGAATCAGTGCAATATTTTTGTTTTTTGATAGATTTAAATGAAGATCGGGAGGCAGCTCTATATGGGGCCTATGACTAAGAGTTGTCCCATAGGGATCATTTTTGGACTACCGAATAATGGATGTAATAAACACAGACAAACCCAATTTGACTAAGATTTATATGATAATTTGGATCTTATGGCAATTTAAGTCGATTTCATAGGGGTCATTTGTATGGGGGCTAGGTCTGAACATGGACCGATTCTCACCAATTTCAATAGCGTTCATTCTATGGTCGATTAAAGCCTATATACCAAATTTCATCATAATTGCGACCTGCAGTTTGATTACAAGCTTTACATGGACACACGGACGGACGGACGGACGGACGGACGGACATCGTTAAATCGAATCAGATAGTGATTCTGATTCGATCGGTATAATTAAAGATGGGTCTAGGTCAAATATTTTTGGTAGTTACAAACAGCAGCACAAAGTCATTATACCCAAACCACATAGTGGTATAGGGTATAATAAAAAACTTATTTGGGAAATGGTACAATAGCCTATCCGAGAAGTGTTTTAAACAAGATGGAAGTGATTTTATTTGCATTATTTGTGAGAGAAAGGTAAAGTATTCAGTGTACCAAAATTTTTTATGAATTTTAAACTACATACAAATGTTTTAACGTTTTGTTGCCAAGAAAGTCACAATTAGTTCAGCATCTTGCAACATCTGGTCACAGAAGATTCAAAGCATCCAATACAATTATCGATGATATTGCCAGTACATCTAGCAACATACCAAGTAACACACGGAGCGACATTGCTAGCAATATTGTTGCTAATACCGAAATTTCCAGCAAAGCATTTCAAGTCGACCTATGCGAAGCACTTGTAGCGACAAGTATACCATGGAATGTTTTAAGCAATGCCATATTCAACACCTTTTTAAAAAAAATACACTTGTCAAACGATTCCGCACGAGAGCACTCGCCGAAAATGCTACTTGGATAAGTTCTATGAGCAAGCTACCAAAAACATACGGGATAACTTGAAAGAATACAATATTTGGATATCAGTGGACGAAACTACAGATAAGCAAGGCCGATATGTCGCCAATTTAATTGTTGGTAAATTGAGCGAAAAGGAAGCATCATCTTCTGTCGGGCAGACAACTAGACCATTTCCAGATTTGTTAATGATGGCATTCGTCATTTGTAGCCACACGGTAAGGAGTCGAAAGTTTTGTTACTTTTGACAGACGCGGCCGCATATATGGTTAAGGCTAGGCAAAATTTGAACATTTTTTACCCTAATCTTATTCATGCAACATGCATTGCTCATGCATTATATATGATTACCGAAAAAATAAGGTCGTCATTTCCTCTGCCAAATGTCTTTATTCAGCAGTAGAGAAAATATTTATGAAAGCTTCTCTTCGCGTTGAGTTATATAAAAATATACTCGAAAAAGAGCTGCCGCCTGAATTATCATAACATGAAGGGGGACGTGGCTAAAGGCGGCATCATTTTATGCTGGAAACATTAACGGCATAAAAGAGGTACAAAAGTAATTTATACAGTAAAACATTTTAACATACATTTCAATAAACACATATTTAACAATCGCGAATGAGTTTTTCAACGACACAAGATTTCTTCTCGTTATCGATCACCACTACAACATAAGACGTGGAGCGGAAAAAAGATTTAAGGTCGAACGATTTAAAAATAACAACGGAAAGCACACTCTAACCGTAATCTTACCAACAATTTTAAATTTGCTGCCAATACATTTAATAAATACCACTAATATATGGGGGATTTCATGTCAAGTGCACCAACTTTTGAAACCGATGTCTTCCGATCGGGACGAAATTTCCACCAAGGTTATTCCTATTGGATAGTAGTTTAGGCACAATTTTTCAACAAGATCGGTCCAGATCTCTCTGAGTTAGAGGGGGATCAAAATTTGACATTTTGGCCAAATAGGTGTTTATTCTCATCCATGTAACTTATTACCTATTGTTCTTAGAAAATTTTCTCCTAAAGAGTTTAGATAGCTATTTATTCAATATTTCGGAAAAAAATCTTAAAAAAAAAAAAAAATTTTCAGACTTTTTTTTGCTAAATTAAAGCATTTTTGCCTTTTTTTTTTAAAAAGGGCATTCTTTTTTTTTTTTTTTTTTCATAAGAAAGCTTAGCATTTTTCCTTTAAGAGCTTTTTGGTCGCTTAGTGGGATGGGAGTGGGATATCTATCAAAATAAATGTTTTGTAAGTCAAGACAACGGGTTTTCAATTTTTCACAAATGAACTATTTTGAATTTTTTCCTATTTGTGTGTAGAACCTTACAAATAAAACTTATACTGAGAAACTAGACAAATTAGCCTTTCCGAAGGTATATAACATACCTAACTAAAATTTTATACCCTCGATACTGTAATACCCAGAATATGTTAACTTCAGGAAAAAAATCGCTTTTTTTCTATAGAAATGTTGAAAAATTATTATTTTTTATTTATTTTTAATAATAATTAAATTAATGTATAATAATAATAATATTAAAAATAAAAAGATAAATAATTTATTAAAATTAAATCTTAATTGCATTAGATCCATTTATATCACAACTATTTTTATGCTTAATTTATTGTAGCTGATGAAGTATTTAAGTCTTGTAAGTCTTTTTTGTCCCCTTTATTTACTGCGTTTTTTTGTCAATCCTTTCTTGGCGTTACTAGGTTCAGCTGTTGATTTCGCTGCTGGTTTATTTGTTGTCTTTGGAAAGAAATCGCATTGAATAGAGGCAGAAAAAATTTTCAACTTGAGTCTTCCATCGACAAGCGGTATAAAAGCGTGGTATTCAGCGGTGCCATCGATTGTTACCGCAGCATCGAATCTGCTCTTCAGTGTTTTCAATGTTTCCTGAAGATCCTCCTTGCTAATAAAAACTATTTTAGTTTCTTTACAATAATTCTTTGGCCAATGGAATAAAGCGGTCGCATCTGAGATGCGATCTTGATGAGAGCACTGTAGGCTATACTTTGCTGCATATCTTTTTAAGGTTTGCTCCAATACCATCACATGCTCCTTTACCATGAGCAGTAGGATGAAAATGCCACTCAGGTGGCATTCCAAAATCTTTTTCATGGGCCATAAGATTTGCCAAGCTACTTATGTTTTTAAAATGTTGACGAGCTCCGTCCGAAACGTAGTATACCTTCCTTACTGTAAATTTAGATTTTAGAAATTTTAGCATTCTCTTCTGGTACTCATAAACTGCAACGGTATCATGTTTTAAATCGTCGGATATGATTGCCATACTTTTGTGTTCCAGTTTTTCATCTTTCATGTAGTAAATAACTACTGTGAATATAGTTGCTTGGTCGTTGTTGAAGTGGAATGCTTGTATGGCATCCTGAAGAACATATTTATAGTTTTCTGCGAAATCATATGAAATAACGAATTCACCAGACTTCAAATGTACCTTCAAATCCTTGAAGAATGACCATTGCTCTTTGATTAAAAAGTCATGGTTTCTCAAGTTTAGCAATCCTGTACACATTTCTTCCACAAAATCATCCACATTTAAAATGATTGTTTTCAATGTGCATCTGTCAGTCTGAATCCAAGAATCAAATTTGACCTCCTCTATATATTCTCGATCTAAAGAGTTGATTAAATTTTCTTTGATGAATGTGGTTTTCGGGCAATTGGTACATTCACCTAAGTGGCAAGAAGTTGTTTCGTTAGGACACATAGTCAATTTAAGGCAATCGCGGTAATCGTGTAAATCTTCTGCAGAATCATCTGTTAAATACTTTAAGTTGATTTCATGGTAAATGCAAACGCATACTGTGTGAATTCCGCTGCTTTCTGCCAAAACGCAATGTTTTGGCCTCATTTGGGTTAATTTCGGGAAGCCAATTCTAACATCCTCGTGTTCAGATTGAAATGTTGCAAATAACTCTTTCACGTTACAGATAACCATTCTCTTCTGTTATGTTATGAAGGTATGTTACATACCTTCGGAAAGGTTAATTTGTCTAGTTTCTCAGTATTAGTTTTATTTGTAAGGTTTTACACACAAATAGGAAAAAATTCAAAATAGTGCATTCGTGAAAAATTGAAAATCCGTTGTCTTGAGTTACAAAACATTTATTTTGATAGATATCCCAAAGGAAAAATCCTAAGCTCTCTTATGAAAAAAAAAATGCCCTTTTTGAAAAAAAAGTCAAAAAATGCTTTAATTTAGCAAAAAAAAAGTCTACAAATTTTTATTTTTTTTTAAAGTATTTTTTTCCGAAATATGGAATAAATAGCTATCTAAACTCTTTCGGAGAAAATTTTCTAAGGACAATAGGTAATAAGTTACATGCATGAGAAGAAACACCTGTTTGGCCAAAATGTCAAATTTTGTTCCCCTCTAACTCAGAGAGATCTTGACCGACCTTATTGAAAAATTGTGTCTAAACTACTATCCAATAGGACTAACCTTGGTGCAAATTTCATCCCGATCGGAAGACATCGGTTTCAAAAGTTGGTGCACTTGACATGAAATCCCCCATATATAAAAGAAGAAAATTAATGAAAGAACACTTTTTAAATTCACAATGAATGATTTAATGAAATTTACAAACTTGCCTTTCCTTTCCTGCAGATTAGAATTAAGTAAAATGTATTAATATTTATATTTTTATCAATAAAAACAAAAAAAAAAAAAAAATAATGTTTTTTCAATTCAATATCTATTTTAGATTATTGATATGCTTGATCCTAAAGAAGCAGAATCGATAAAGCAGGCAACGGAGCTTCTCAAGAATGTAAAGCTATTTGCCAATCTTTTATACATAAAGTAAAATTTTAATAAGCTGCAAGAAATAATATCATGCTTAGAGGCGAAAAGTCTACCTTTGGCTAAATCGACAGAATTATATGAAGAAGCAGCAAATGTTATTCAAGATACAACTGGTTCAATTGGATCTGAATTAAAAAAGAAATTTGATGCAATAATAAAAAGAAATCCCGATTTTAAAATTATTTTAAAATTAAATAATATAATTAATATTTGAACAGAAGATGCATCGTCAATTGAACCAGTTGAATGTGAAAATATTCAAAAATATAAATACGCACCTATCACATCGTGTGATGTTGAACGAATCTTCTTAGCATATAATATGATTTTTAGTGAAAAACGACAAAGCCTAACAATAACAAATTAAGAAAAGATTATCATTATATATTGTACAACTAATAATATCATTATATATTGTACAACTGAATAATTTGCACTTTTTTGTAATTATCTTTATAATTATTGACTTATTGTTATTGTCAATTTTTAATACCAGACAAATATAGAACAACAATAATTATACCTTATACCACTATGTGGTTTGGGTATAATCACTTTGTGCTGCTGTTTGTAACTACCAAAAATATTTGACCTAGAACCATCTTTTATTATACCGATCGGCTCAGAATCACTTTCTGAGGCGTTTTAGCGATGTCCGTCCGTCCGTCTGTGTGCCCATGTAAACCTTGTAATCAAACTACAGGTTGCAAATATAGAAATATTTTGATGAAATTTGGTATATATGCTTTTACCGGCCGTAGGATGAATGCTGTTGAAATTGGTGAAAATCGGTCCATGTTCAGACCTAGTCCCCATAAAAATGACCCCTGTGACATCGACATAAATTGCCATAAGATCCAAATTATCATATAGATCTTAGTAAAATTGAGTTTGTATGTGTTTATTGTATCCATTAATCAGTAGTCCAAAAATACTCTCTATTGGACAATTCTTAGTCATAGGCCCCATATGAGCTGCTTCCCGAGCTTCACTTAAATCTTTCAATAAACAAAAATATTGCGCAGATTTTTCTCAAATTTGGTTTGTGTATATTTTTTCAAAATATAAGTGACGTTACCAAATATGATCAGGATCGGTCCATTTTTTTTACCTAGTCCACAGTATAAATATAGCACCTGATATGAACTTTTTCATATCTGCAGCCACAAAAATTAATAACAATACCACTCAAATTTGGTTTTTGCTTATTTTCTATATCCAGTTAGTTGGAATGAAGAGATAGGATATCTAAACCATGGTATAGGGGATCGTATGGTCGGTCGAGACTGACTATAATTTTCTTACTTGTAATATAAATGAAATAGTGAAATAAGAACTAAATCTCTAGTTCATGGAATAATTTCTTTGTCTATTAGCAATTAAATCGTGTTTCATTTATTATGAAGATATATTTACTTAACATATTTTGCATACGTTTAGCATAGTTTGCATATTTTTAGCATATTTTACATAGTTTTGGCATATTTTGAATATTTTTTGCATATTTTTACATATTCTTTTTATGCAAATATGCAAAAAAAAAATTAATATGCACACGTTTATCGATTCTATTTCCACGAAACGAATTTTTGGTGCAATCATAAGTTTCATATATTCATTCTAAAAAAATATGCTAATATGCAAATTCGAGGTCTACTCATTGGCGTACCGGAATCTATTATTTTTTGGACAAATTAATATGATTGTTGGTAAGGAAAGATCAACTACTATGGGCTAAGCAGTTTTCTCATCCATATATTACTAAACAGTTTTATACAGCTCTTGTCAGACCGATTTTGGAATATGCATCAATAGTATGTTATTGAATCTGTGCAAAAAAATTTTTGCAATTCTGTCTAAATGTTTTTGGTTGGAGTTATGATGACTTACCATCATGTGCTGATAGACTAAGGCTTATCAGACTTCCATCTCTTGAGAGTAGGGGGGCCATGCTGGTTGTTACCTTTGTATTCAACCTTGCGAATGATGATGTTAATTTTTTTTATGCGTAAACATTCTGTTTCACAATACAATCACAAAAACAGTGCAACATGTGAGCCGTAAGACAAAATCGGTGTGACTTATGATTGTGTTGGTAAAGAAATAATGATACGCAAAATAAAAAATAAAAAATGAAAAATTAAAAATGAAAAATGAAAAATGAAAAATGAAAAATGAAAGATGAAAAAAGAAAAATGAAAAATAAAAAATGAAAAATAAAAAATAAAAAATTAAAATGAAAAATAAAAAATAAAAAATGAAAAATGAAATATAAAAATGAAAAATGAAAAATGAAAAATAAAAAATTAAAATGAAAAATAAAAAATAAAAATTGAAAAATGAAATATAAAATTGAAAAATGAAAAATGAAAAATGAAAAATAAAAAATAAAAAATAAAAAATGAAAAATGAAATATGAAATATGAAAAATGAAAAATGAAAAATGAAAAATGCAAAATGAAAAATGTAAAATGAAAAGTGAAAAATGAAAAATGAAAAATGAAAAATAAAAAATGAAAAATGAAAAATAAAAAATAAAAAATTAATATGAAAAATGAAAAATAAAAAATAAAAAATGAAAAATGAAATATAAAAATTAAAAATGAAAAATTAAAAATGAAAAATAAAAAATGCAAATTAAAAATGAAAATTAAAAATGAAAAAGAAAAAATAAAAAATTAAAAATTAAAAATGAGAAATAAAAAAAGCAAAATGAAAAACGAAACATTAAAAATTAACCGGTTGAAATAATAAATAAAAAAAATATTTTTATATTAGCAGAGCACCTGCAGATGATTGCTATAAGTCAGTGCTGGGCAATTTGGCTCGCAGGAGCCTTTTGCACTTACGAGCTAGCCGTTTGCACTTGAGTGCTTGACGAAGGGGACAGAGCCAGCATGAAGGGAAGGAATACAAGAGCAGAATGAAATTCTTTACTCTCATATTTCATATTTCTCTCTACTCTCTCTCTCTCTACTTACTCTACTCTCATATTTCTCATGCATGACAACATGCTTTGCCTACAAGTACAGTGGAATAAACACCAAATTCTCAGAATACAAAATATAAAATTTAAATAATACATATACTGGAATTTAAGAAATTTTCGTATATTTTCCAATCAAAGTATTATTAACATACAAATAAAAGAAATATAAGAAGTAATTATCAAAACATTTAAGTGACATATTTGAATAATGTTCAATCAATTTTCAATAAAAAAATTTATCTTGTATTATCATTTATTTAAATTTTTGGCATAATTGCCAATATTTTTTACGATTATCAAGGCTTTAAATTAAATAATTAAAAATAAATCTCATAGATAGATTTACAATATATTTTCTAAACTTCAGTCATTTTATCAATCCCGACAATGGTTATTTTCAACAAATCATAAAGATATTGATACTTAAAATTTTATTTTAGGAGCATAATCAGGTGTAGTAGTAACTTTATGAAGAATTAAAACAAATTATTCAACCAATGTTAAATTTTCCACTGGTTCACTTTCTATGGTAACGATAGCGTCCATATTTGGCTGAATAGAATTTGCCGTAGCAATACGCATTATAGAGCATAAGGTAATATCGGACATTCTATTCCTTATGTTGCACTTATTAACATTCATTTTTGAAAAAAATTGTTCGCAAATATAAGTACTGCCAAACATAGATACAATTTTTGCTGCAAAATTACGCAAAGCGGGGTATTTACTGCTGTCAAGACATTTATAAAAAGCAATTGTATGACTTATTTCTAAAAATCCTAATTTTAATTTGGAAGAACATTGAAGTTCGATTAACTCCATTTGAAGGTCAATTGGCGCACTATGAATATTTGCTCTGAAAGGAGCTAAAAAAAATATCAAATTGAGTTTGAAGGGAATCCAAAACCACAAAGCGCTCCTTGAATTGAGTAAGTAAATTGTGAATTTCCCTGTTATATTTTGTAAAATCTACAATTTGATTTTCAGATATTTTCCTTAAACGTGGGAAAAAATGCAAGTTGTTTTCTGTTATCTGCTCGAAACATAATTCAAGATTCATTTGGAAACCTTTAATCTCATCACTCATATTATAAATCAAGTTATCTTTTCCTTGTAACGTCAAATTTAAGATGTTTAAAAGCTCCGTAATATCTGTAAGAAAAGCCAAGTCGGCCATTCAATCAGGATCATGTAATATAGGAAAAGGCTTATTTTTCGATTCCTTTAGTAAAAAATGAAAAAAATTAGTAACATATTTATCACAAAGGATTTTGTTAGTTACCAGAAAATCTGAAATAGATGTCTTCAATTCAAAAAACCTCTTCAACGTAGCTCCACGGTTCAACCAACGAATTTCTGAGAAATATGGAATATCTGAATGGTGAGACCCAGTAAATTCCAAAAATTCCTTGAATTGTCGATGGTTCAGTCCTTGGGAGCGAATTATTTTGATGCAGTTTACCACAACATCCATGACATTTTTAAAAGGTACTGCTTTGGCACATAAAGCCTCCTGGTGTATAAGGCAATGCACTGCCACAAAATCATTATATCCGTTGTAAGCAAATTTATGTTTCAGCCTGCCTATGAAACCATTTTTTAGCCCCGTCATTGATTTCGCACCATCAGTTGCCACACTATGAACGTTACTCAAGTTCAACTCCTTTTTTGACGCACACTCAATAACAGCATTGAAAATGTCATCTCCTGTAGTCCTGCCCTTCATAGGTATCAAATCCAAAAGCTCTTCTGTAATTGTTAAGTCAAAATCCACACCACGAATAAAGACAGCAAGCTGCGCTGTATCGTATATATCAGTGCTTTCATCTAATGCTAATGATATAGAAATTAATTTTGAAATTTTTTGCTTTAATTGCATTTCGCTATCTTTAGCCATAACATTTACTCTTCGAGCAACGGTGGGACGTGACAAGCAAATTTTTTCATATTTTTGAACCTCTGCTGCACTTAAGGTTTCAACCGCTTCTAAAATGCATGACTTTATAAACTCGCCATCAGAAAAAGAATGACCGCTAACAATCATTTTTTGAACGATTGCATAGGTCACCCGGGTCGCACCAACACTATCAACAACAATATTCTAAAACAAAAGTATAGAACCGATAAACTTTCCAAACACATTTTCCTAATAACGTACCTTTGATGTAGTTCGGTCAGAAACGCATAATTTTTTAAACAGTTCTTTTCTTTCTTCACCAACGTACTTGTCATAGTCTTTATGGAATTGCTCATGGTGTCATTTTATGTTGAACGCTTTGCAAATTACGTGTTTTTGCATTTTAAAAATTGCGATTCTCCTCCACTTAACTGACACAAATAATTATGACTCCACTCACTATTAAAATTTCCCGATTTTCTTTTTAAAAGGTTTTCATTAAAATTACTTTCTGATGCCATCGTAAAAACAATTTATTTTCAAAGAAAATTTAATGAGACACGTGGTAAAGTGTTTTCTTTATTATAAAGAATCAACGCTGCATTTCTCGAAAACATACACTGGTTAAAAAGGTATATTCTCATATAAAACAAGTAAGAAAATTATAGTCGGTCTAGATCGACTATATGATACCATATACCATGCGTTTAGAGACTCTATCTCGTAGGCCCAACTAACTGGACATAGAAAATAAGCATAAACCAAATTTGAGTGGGATTTTTATTAATTTTTTTGGCTGCAGATATGAAAAAGTTCATATCGGATGCTATATCTATATAGGGACTAGGCCCAAAATTGGACCGATCCTGACCATGTTTGGTAGAGTCTCTTGTATTTTGCAAAAATATATACAAATAAAGTTTGAGAAGAATCAGTGCAATATCTTTGTTTTTTGATAGATTTAAGTGAAGATCGGGAAGCAGCTCTATATGGGGCCTATGACCTAGAGTTGTCCCATAGGGACCGTTTTTGGAATATTCATTAATGGATGTAATAAACACATACAAACCCAATTTGACTAAGATCTATACAACAATTTGAATCTTATGGCAATTTATGTCGATTTTATGGGGGTCATTTGTATGGGGGCTAGGTCTGAACATGGACCGATTCTCAACAATTTCAATAGCGTTCATCCCATGCCCGATGAAAGCTTATGTACCAAATTTCATCAAAATATATTCATATTTACGACCTTCATTTTGATTACAAGGTTTACATGGACACACAGACGGACGGACGGACATAGTTAAATCGATTCAAAAAGTGATTCTGATTCGATCGGTATAATAAAAGATGGGTCTAGGTCAAATATTTTTGGTTGTTACAAACAGCAGCACAAAGTCATTATACCCAAACCACATAGTGGTATAGGGTATAAATATGTCTGCCAAATAAAGATTACATTTCAAATATGGAATTTCAAATACTGCAACCTTAAAGAATATATAGGAATGATTAAATTATGAAAATACTGCAAATAAAAATATTTAAAATATAGAAAAACTCTAACAAAAGTTAAACAAAATTTTTCATACAAACAAAATTTGAAAGTTTACGATTTAAAAACATGTTATTGACCACAGTGCTTGGTTGAGCGACGTCGAAAATGAAAAGTGTTGCCGCTTACACATAATTGTATGCTTTATATATAGAACAGTTTCAACATTTGCAAAATCTATTAAAATTAGCTTAAAAATTGTAATTAAAAAAAAGAAAATTTAGTTACATTTTTTAAAAGTAAAGTCAATGTAAAATTTGTAATTTTCAAACAAATAATTGTATATAATTATCATTTGATATTTGCAGTTAAAATTTTTATTCATTAATTGAGCGAGGCGGTTAACCTATTGTAGTCTTTGCTGAAAGAAAATTTGTTGTCAATGTTAGTTTCTCCGCAACACTTGTGCGATGAACATCATGCACGGATGGATGTAGAAATTTTTTCGTTTCCCTTTCCCCGCAAGTCAAGCACTCGTTTGTCAAGCACTCGTTTGCACTTTGACTATTTTAGGAGCCGAAAATTTGCCCATCACTGCTTCTGTTTGATTTTAAAAAAGTGCCATAAAAAATCTTTAATTGCTAGATGTTTACACATCTCCCCTTTGATCGGGCTCACATAATTTTTTTCATTATCAAAGCTGATTGTGTGATTTTAGGATAATATGGCGTTCAATTTTCGCTTAAGTATATCGCGTCATCACAGTCAAAACTAGAATGTTTATGGCACAGTGTAGTTTTATTTCAACGTCTGAATTTAGCAATTGTTCTAAGATATTTTTTATAAGGAGATTGTAATTTTGCAACTATTACTTCATCTCTAGGTCTGTATGATTTATTTTCCCTAAAAATATCGACGAAATTTTCGTTGTCATAGCAGGCTACACCACGTATTCGTATACTACCAGCCACTACCGAGTTCTCTTGCCTCATTAATTTACTCTGTTTCTAACTTACAATAAGTCCATTTCTATTTCATTATATCTCTTATCTAGTTCACAGAGGAGATCTTTTTTATATTCTCAACATTTTTTTCCATTACTGTTTGTATTTGTTTTGTTAAATTAGTTATATAAATATTTAAAAAAAATCTCCATCAATCATTTATGTATATCACTTGTTTTCGTAGGAAACTTCTCTCATATTTAAATTTTATTGTATGTGTTCAGAATTCAAAATGAAACAAAAAAAAAACTGATTATAGAATCTTTTAAAAATTGACAAGGCAAAAATCTTGGTAGGTAATTCATTTTGAGAGGGTGTTGTTACCAAATATGAATTCTCATTTGCAAGTACATCAATCACATTTTTGTGCTTCTCATTTTTTTTTTTTGCTACCGGTATTGTAATATTTTTTACTATTTTCACAGTAACAAAGGAAAAATTTGCAATACCATCGACTTGTGGCTCTATCAGACACTCAAGTTCAAAAACGATATTGATAAGAAGAAACAAAATACTCATTCACCTTTAAGCTTTATCTAATAAATCTCTGCAAAAATATTTATGTCTTTTCATACTTGGTGAAAATTTAAATACAACAAAGCTAGAGATTTATTTGTATTTGGATAAAAGAAATATTTGCATACACGTGTTTTGTTTTTAAGATTTTTTTAATATATACATTTTTTTTGATTTTATTTCTTTCGTAAATGAAAAATTATTTCAAACATGACTAATGTTTTTTAGAACATTAGCCCAAATTTTGTAAGCACGTATATTGTAAACAAATACAAGCGAAACGTTATGAGTACCGAAATGAGAACAAAATTTATCAAGTTAATTGTGTGGGAATCAGCTGTGATATAAATTTTCGCGTAGATACAAATACAATGTTTCTGTTGTTGATTGAAAATGTTTAACATTTGTCTTAAAAAATCATTAAATGTACTCGTAGTTGACATGCCGATCCCAAATAAATTGCCACTTACATGTTTATTTATTATGGTATATTGCGTTTTATCTTTTACATTACATGGATATTTTTAAATAGATAAATCAATCGATAAATCAATTTTAGTTGAATAGGTTTTTATAAATTTAGCAATATGGGTATTTCCATGACTATGCACTTAACAGTCGAATGTCTTCAATAGAAGATTAACAAAGACAAGATATATTTGTTTTACCCTATACCACTTTATTGTTACGGCATAATGAGTTTGTGCTAATGTTTGTATCTGCCAAAGATATTTGACGTAGATCCGTGCGTACGTCCGTCCCTCTTTCCGTGTGTCCATGTAAACTTTGCAATCAAAAGGGCGCAAATATGAAAATATTTTATTGAAATTTTATAAGCTTCTGTCGGGCGTAGACGAGTGCTGTTAAAATTGGTGAGAATCGATGAAATTTCAGACTTACTTCACATACAATAACCCTTATGAAGTCGATTTAAGGTTCCATAATATCAAAATTATCATATAGATCGCGCTCCAATTGGGTTTGTGTTTGTATTACATCCATTAATCAGTAGTGATAAATCCTATAGGAGAATTCTTAGTCATTTTTATTTATTTATTTATTTATTATTATTAATCTATGGAATTAATCCTTACAGACTATTTAAAAAAAACATTTAACAATGAATGAAAAATTAAAAAATTTAATTTAATGTGTTCAAATAAATTATTATATTACTTTTTATGACATTTGTATTTGAAAAAAAATCTATAAATCTATAAAGCTTATTAAATTCAGAACACATTCGTCTAAGCGGATCACCGTTTGCATAATTTGATCTATAAAACTGGACAGTTAAAGGTGAGAAGAAACGTGTTGGCCGTTGGGGGATGTTAAATGAAATATTGTTGATCAGAAAACCAGAACAAACATCGCCATTAATTATGTTCAAAAGAAACGAAACGTTTAGCATAGATCTGCGGCTTTTTAAGGTTGGCAGCTTAACAAGGGCGAGTCTGCTGTTATATGACGGAAGATTTAATTGGTTAAAATTTAAGCTGCGAAGACAGAATAGTAGGAATTGTTTTTGCACCGATTCAATGCTATCAATATGAGTTTGATAGATAGGGTCCCATATAATAGATGCATATTCCAAAATCGGTCTCACAAGTGACGTGTATAGTGTTTTTGTTACATACGGATCGTTGAACTCTTTAGACCAACGTTTTATAAAACCAAGAACTCCTCTGGCTTTGTTTACCGTAATTGTAATATGAAGAACGAAACTAAGTTTTGAATCTAATAAGACACCAAGATCTAAGAAGTTATCAACTTTTTCCAATTGAAAGCCTCCCAACACGTAATTTACAGATATTGGTCTTTTTCGAACAAAACGCATATATTTGCACTTTTTAAGATTGAGCTCCATTAAATTTAAAATACACCATGAGTGAAACGAATCCAAATCATTTTGAAGATAAGTGTGGTCGGAATATTGGTTATAACTCATAAAGACTTTTACATCGTCAGCATACATCAGGATATTTGAAAACTGAATAACCTGTGGCAAATCATTTATAAATAAAGAAAATAAAAGCGGTCCAAGATGGCTGCCTTGCGGTACTCCAGATAAAACATTAATATTTTTCGAAGATATGTTATTAAAAAGTACATTTTGCTTTCTGTTTGTCAAATATGAATATATCCACTTTGTACTAAGATCAGAAAATCCCATTAGATGTAATTTCTTTATAAGAAGTTTATGGTTGACTTTATCAAACGCCTTGCTGAAATCAGTGTAAATTGCGTCAGTTTGCTTTCTTTGAAGAAAGCCACGATTGACTATTGTTGTAAGATGTAAAAGGTTCGTTGAGGTTGAGCACCGTTTTTGAAAGCCATGTTGGAATGGAGAAATTAATGTGTTGACTTGGTGACATAGTTGATCAGTTATAATTTTTTCAAAGAATTTAGGTATAGTACTTAATTTTGCAATACCACGATAATTTGTAACATCCGACTTGTTTCCGGATTTAAATAGCGGAATAATGAAAGAGTCCTTCCATGTATTTGGAAAGTATCCGTATTTAATTGATGAGTTAAACATTATTGTCAATGGAATAGCTAAAGCATCCGCACATTTGATTAAAATACTGCTAGGAATTTTATCAGGTCCACTATTATACGAAAATTTTAGTTTTTTCAACCCTTTAGAAACCATAGAGACATCAAGAAATGGAATACATATGGTTCTATTAGCAGTCAGTATATATGGATAAGTGGTAGAATCATCAAAAGTTGAATTGGAATAAGTTGTTGAAAAAAAATCAGCAAACAAATTACTTATAATAGTATTATCATAAGATTCAGTATGTTGAAATTTCATAATAGCAGGATAACCAGTTGTTTTTCTCTTAGTGTTGACAAATTTATAAAAAGATTTTGGATTACTTTTGAAACTATTTTTCATTTTGATTAAGTAATTAGAGTAACATGATTTATTCAGTGCAGTATATTCCGCTCGGCTGATGGAGTATTTCCCATAATCCACAAGAGAACCGGATAGCTTGTATTTCTTGTAATATTTATTTTTTTTATTTTTAAGTCTTATGAGTTGCTTGGTATTCCAAGGAGGACCAGAAAGTTTATTACGAATTTGTTTCGGAATACATAAATCCATTGCAGAGGAAATAGTACTGTAAAATGTTTCAGTCATATGATCAATAGCAACTGTGGATCCAATAGAAAAAGATAATAGACTGTGCCAGTTCGTACTGTGTAGAAGTTCGTTCAACAAACAGTAATTTGATTGTGCGAAACAAAAATCTTTAACATCATTTTTAGAAGGTGTTTTTAAAAGTCCAGAGGGAATATATAAATTTACTTCAATGGTAGGGTGATGTGTATCTTCAGGAGAAGAAATTGGGATTGAACGCTTGATGTAACATTCCGAAGTATCGTTGACAAATATTAAATCCAATAATTTATAAAGATTGTTGTATATACCATTTATTTGAAAGAGATTCAGATCAAATAAAATATTGAAAAGCTCTTCACACTTATTATTTGATTTGGATGGAACAAAATATTTTTCATCAGGTAAGAACTTCCAGGATATTGAAGGCAAATTAAAATCACCAAGAATAATAACAAAGTCATCTTGATTAGCTGTACGAAGAATATATTTAATAGCTTCGCCATGTTTGTCATAAATAGACTGTGAGGACGATGGAGGAATATATGAGCAGGTAATAAATAATTGTTTTCCATTAAGTTTAATTAAAACTGCGATAAATTCGATGTCGAATGAGGGGTCAATTAATAAAGCCTCTGAGAATAAAATACTGGAGACCGCAATAAGAACACCGCCACCATTTGTTGTGGACCCACGATCACGTCTAAAAATATTGTATTTGTAAGAGAGTATTTCCGTATTCAAAAAAGTATCATTAAGCCAAGTTTCAGTAAGTACGATGATGTGATGTTGTAAGTTGAAACTTTCCATATATAAAGATGTGAGTTTAGTTCTTAAGCCGCGAACATTTTGATAAACTAATGAAATGTAATCAACAGTACAAGCTCCTAGTTTTTTGGAGCATTTAAATCAATTTGTGGAAGACGACCAATGTTAGCGGATCTTGGATTTTCCCTGTATATATATTCACGAACCAATGTATATTTAGGCCAAAAATTAGGATCCAGAATACGTTCAAAAAGATCATTAGTAACAGTAACTTTGAAAGAAGTAATGGATCTTGGTTGAGAAAAAACAAACTTATATGTTGAAATGTCTACGTTTGGACCCACCTTAGATTTAATGAAGGAATCAACATCTTCAGTAGTTGTATCGAAGGCCAGCCTCGAGATGAAAACAGTTTTTTTAGGTGGTACAGCTCTTAGCGTATTATTTATAGTTTGACTATTATTGAAAACGGGAACATGGTTATTTAAGGCAAATTCAGGTTGATTATGGGCAATATCAGCACAGCTCAAAGGAATAGCAGGATCCTTAATGTTATTAATAATTGAAAGTGAATCAGGTATAGAAGAACCAGAAGTAACATAAACCGGAACAGGATTATTGTTTTTTTCTTTGGTAGCATTTCTTGACGATTTACGGCGTTTCGGTGAAGATTGAGGAGGAGATTTTAAATTATCCAATGATTTGAAATCGTCAAATAATTTTCCATAATCATTAATACGATTAGTTAAATCCGACGCTTCTTCTTGGATATTCAAAAATTTCTTTTTTGTATCTTGAAAGAAGCGATAAAAACTTACGCCAATTTTTCTGCACTTATAGCAGCACCAATGTAGACCTTTATTATTGGTCAAAGCATCCGCAACTAACCCAGAAAGACCACTACATTTAAGATGACAAAGTTCATGACACAACCAACAAACGATCATCCGTTCCCCATCATCCTTAATGGAACAAGTATTTATCAAACAGGACATATTAATAAACAGATGTGGCAACGCTACTTTTTAAGTTTGACAGATTTATTACAAATTATGTGTAGTTATTGTTAAATATAAGAAAAGAGTTTACTTGTTTGTTTGTTATCAATTTTGCAAATAGGCTGCTATGTGTTGTTATTGTAAAATGGGTGTTGTTGTAAAAATATTATGCACTTGATTGTTCGTATTTTATTTGCGTTTTCTTATTTGAGTAAGTAGTGTTGTTATTGTTGTACAACTAAGTTATTGTCTGTTTCTTTTTATGCTTTGTTCTATTTAATTTAAGATTTTTATGTTTGTAATTTTAACTTTGTTGATTTTAATTATTTCAAAAACAATTTATTACAAATTTAATGTTAACAAAGTAACTTTATGAAATCAGAGTTATGTGGTTTTAAAGGTAATAAATTCCTGGTTATTTTAGTGGTAATCACAAATCACAATTTTCTTTACAATAAAAGAATATAACAAAAATGTACGGATCAAAATATTTCACGACTGTTTTCAACAACGTTCAATTAAAATAGCCCTCATATAAAGCTGCTACACGATTTGCACTTATATCTACCAAAAACTAAAATTTAGCACAGATTTCTCTGATTTTTCTGGTTTTTATAATGTTTTTGCAAAATATAAGTGTTTACCAAATACTTAAAAACATTTTTTAAACGAATTGTGTAGGGTGTCACATTGTCGATCCAGACCGATTATCATTTTCTTACTTGTTCTTCGTTGTTTTTATTTTCTTATTGTACTATAGTAGCCCTTTATTTACGGTAAAAGCTGGGTGGTGTGGATGATCCTAAGGGTTGCAGAAAATTGAAGTGATTTCATCTTTATCTATGTAAATGGAAAAATCTCTGAAGAGCGCTCAACCTTATTAATTAAATTTATTTTTTTAGAAAAAAAGAGCTGGAAGAACGTTGCTTTATGAAATGTCTTTAAAATTTTTTTTAAATATTTTTTTTTTTAATACGCAATAATATAATTCGCCTCATTATAGGTGCACTTGGGATGCTATTAAAAGTTACAGATAGCGGAAGTTACGTAGGTCCAATTAAGCTTTAAATTCCTTACAATAAAATGGAATATGTTTTGGAGATAATATCAAATACATAATATATTTGTGCCCATTTATTTCAAAACATATTTTGATAGCTGGACCCGGCAAACGTTGTTTTGCCCTCAATGAATTTTTAATTTCAGTTAGAGTCTGTATATATCTATATAAAAAACGTTTGTGATTTGTTAATATTAAAACTGTTAAAGAAAAACCATGTTTTGTTTATGAAAATTAAAATAAATATTTATTGTAACATACGTATGTATAAGAATGACCAATATATTTCTATCATTGTAATTCTAAAAAGAGTGAAAAATATTTTTAGTTTCCTTATTCTGGCAGTAAATTAATAAATCTGCTGGCTTTCCGACACGGGAAAAACAATTGTTTTCAAGGTACAAACCACATATTTGCAATGATTGTCCTTGAGATTTATTGGTGGTCATGGTAAAGCCCAATCTGTTCGGAAATTGCAATCTCTTGAATGTTATCAGTGTGTCGGAAGGAATCATAGGAATTCTTGGCAGCAAAACATGTTCTCCTTTAAATTTGCCTTTGAGAATTGTGGCCTCAATAACATTGAGTATTATCCTCTCAAAAATTAACCTGGTGCCATTACATAGTCTCGGAGCGTTGAGGTTACGTAGCAAAATTATTGGAGAGCTTTTAATTTTAATAAATGTGGAGGTAGATCGGGTACATCAAGTGAATTCAAAAATTCTGTTGGATAATTGACTGCTTCATTTTCTTCAACAACACTGTCCATAGATTTGAAATAACACTTTCAGAATCAATCATGTCCTGAATAATAACATTAATATTATCGACATCGAAATTTTTTGCGGCTTAAATAGTTCCTTCACTTAACCAAGTAGTTGTTTTGAAAACTGGTCAGCCGTTGGATCATGGATAATAAAATGAGAGCTCCACCAAAAAGTCTTTCATTGCCTTTCAAATCTTTTAAAGTTCTATGTGGTGCTTCCAAGGAATGTTTGTAAGCCATGTTATATTCATCCCAAATAATAATATTGCATTTTGGCAGAAATTTTGCCATAACGGAATGTTTTTTTATATTACATACGGCATTCTCATTCGTTTGTACATTTAACGGTGATCTGAGTGCTGAATGAGCTGTGCGACCACCATGCAATAATGTTGCGGCTATTCCGGATAAAGCAATAGCCAATGCAATTTTTCCTTCCTTTTTGGTTAGAATATTTGTATATAAAAAGGTTTGTGAATTTTGGAACTTATAAAATTTGACAACTCATTATTTTTCGAACGCCAGCGCCATCTACCGGGTCCAACAAAAATATTTTTGGTATCATCTAACATACATATATGTACATTCTTAGTTTCAGTAAAATCGCACCGTAAATAAGAATATTCGAAATGACTTTACCCCAGCGCCACCTATCGGGTCCATTTATAAATACAAAAATTTCCTATGATAAAACATACATACATTCTGAATTGCAGTCAAATCGCTCTAAACAAAAAATAAAATGAAAAACAAAAAAAGGAGGAGTTTAACTTCTTATATATAAAATTCTCGTGTCGCGGTCTCTGTAATTGAACTCCTCCGAAACGGCTTGACCGATTCTCAGGAAATTTTGTGTGGATGTTGGGTAGGTCTCAGAAACGTACAACAGGTATTTTTTTTGATATCTCAAGTGGGCGTGGCACTTATGGCTATCATAGTACCCCAGATATCTGATTTTAAAAGTTCACTTTGTATGGGCGGTAGCCCTCCCAGTGGCCCTATCAAAAAAAAAACATAGACGTTCTCCGATTCTCAGACATACTCAATACTCAATATGCGCACAAAATTTCATGAGAATCGGTCGAGTCGTTTCGGCGGAATTTTACCACAAACACCGCGACAGTAAAATTTTATATATAAGATGATATCCAAACTAGATGTATTTTATTTATACATAATATACGAATTGGATAGTCATCCTTTTTCAGAATTTTTTTTATTGATTTTTGCTTCTAATCACGTTTAACCTTTTCACGAACAACCCGAAACTGCTGGAAAATTTTTATTTTTTTTTGTGGATTCGTACTTTACGACTCAACATTTCTAAATAAAAGTGTCGTCAAAAATATTTTTTTTAATTCCTTCAAGGAAAAAATCCATTGATCGTCAATTTACATAAATAACTGTAGCTTTGGTTTTGTATTTGTTGTAAATTTTTAAATACATAAATCCACAGAATTGATTACTTCTTTTTTAGTTTGTACTAAAAAATCTTTTTGTTTCACAAAAACTGTAATTGCTTCGAAGGTTACCATAATTGATTTTATATTTTTGAAATATTTAGAAGTAATCTTTTTCTAAGTCTCTTTATTTATAGTTTAATTAATTGTAGACTTAATATAATGAATTTTTTAATTTAATAAAAATATAAAATTATAAAATATCTTTTTTACCCGTACTGAATTTTGCTGAAAATATTTTGGTATTTGTGAAAACCATAAATACTGGACCATGTAATATCCAAATTATAATGTTTTCGGTTCAATACCGTCCGAATTAATGACATCCAAATATCAATTAAAACAAGTAAGAAAATTATAGTCGGTCTAGACCGACTATACGATACCCTATACCATGCGTTTAGAAACCCTATCTCTTAGGCCCAACTAACTTTACATTGAAAATAAGCAAAAACCAAATTTGAGTGGGATTTTTATTAATTTTTTTGGCCGCAGATATGAAAAAGTTCATATCGGATGCTATATCTATAAAGGGACTAGGTCCAAAAATGGACCGATCCTGACCATGTTTGGTAAAGTCTTTTGTATTTTGCAAAAATATGTACAAACAAAATTTGAGAAGAATCAGTGCAATATTTTTGTTTTTTAATAGATTTAAGTGAAGATCGGGAAGCAGCTCTATATGGGGTCAAGGGTATCATTTTTGGACTACTCATTAGTGGATGTAATGAACGCATACAAACCCAATTTGAGTAAGATCTATATGACAATTTGGATCTTATGGCAATTTATGTCGATTTCATATGGGTAATTTGTATGGGGGCTAGGTCTGAACATGGACCGATTCTCACCAATTTCAACAGCGTTCTTCCCATGGCCGATAAAAGCTTATATACCAAATTTCATCAAAATATATTCATATTTGCGACCTGCAGTTTGATTACAAGCTTTACATGGACACACAGACGGACGGACGGACGGACGGACGGACATTGTTAAATCAACTCAGAAAGTGATTCTGATTCGATCGGTATAATTAAAGATGGGTCTAGGTCAAATATTTTTGGTTGTTACAAACAGCAGCACAAAGTCATTATACCCAAACCACATAGTGGTATAGGGTATAAAAATACAATTTTCAGACTTTGGGGTCACCGTCTTAGGTCCTGAGAACACACGTGCCATTTTTTGGTATGGTCTGAAAGATTAAACTATCCTCTGTCGACTCAAGTCAGCTTTAAAAAATCGTTTGGAAAATGTTGAAAATATAAGAAAAAAGAGAAATAGGACATATATGAAATGGGACATATAATCTGGATCTTATGGCAATTTATGTCGATTTCATAGGGGTCATTTGTATGGGGACTAGGTCTGAACATGCACCGATTTTTACCTATTTCAATAATGTTCGTGATATGGCCGATAGAAGCTTATGTACCAAATTTCATCGAAATATCTTCATATTTACAAACTGTAGTTTTTTTTTTTAAAGTTTATATGGCCACACAGACGGACGAACGGACATCGCTAAATCGACTCAGATGGGTCTAGTTCAAATATTTTTGGTTGTTACAAACATCAAAACAAAATCATTATACCCTGACCACATAGTGGTATAGGTTATAAAAACTTACAGTACTTGGATCCTACATCAAAAAATCTTTCGCTGGACTCTTCACTGATTATTACAGATCATATTGCTAATGTTGTTGTTAATTTATTTATATTTTTGATCCTGTTATTTCTTTACTTTGCGAGGGCGGGTCAACAAGTCCGTGATTTCTAGAAAGAAACACAGCTTTCTTTGCGAAAAAAAAATATATTTTTCAACATAATCTCCTTTTAGCTCAATACACTTAGTCCAACGTTTCTCCAATTTTTGTATATCTTCCAAAAATAGGATTTTTCGAGGTTCAAAAATTGGCATTTGATTGATCAATTATTTCATCATTAGAGCTAAATCTCTTTCCACCGAGCCATTTCTTTAGGTTTGGAAATAGGAAATATTCACTGGCGGCGAAATCCGGACAACATGGCGGATGAGGTACAATTCGTAGCCCAATTCATAGAATTTTGCCATTGAGACTGTACCCGTGCATTATCTTGATGAAAAATAAATTTTTTCTCGGCCATATGGAGTCGTTTTTGAGAATCCTCGTTAAATTGGCATAATATTCGCTGTTTATTGTTTTTCCCTTTTGAAGGTAATCGATGTCGATTATCCCGCGTGCATTCCAAAAAACTGTTGCCGTAACCTTTCTGGCCGACAAACTTACCTTGGCCCTCTTCAGAGCCGGTTCAACCGGAGAAACCCATTCTTTGGACTGCTGCTTGGTCTCCGGAGTGTTGTAATGGATCCATGTTTCATCCATAGTTAAAAATTACGGCTAAACAACTCCGAACAATCCTTTGAAGTTGTCACACGATTACGTTTATGGTCAATTGAGAGCAAACGCGCCACGCGTCTTGCCGACAGCTTTCTTAAACCCAAACGATGATTTAAAATCAAAACCGCACTGCCATGCGAAATGCCTGTGGCATCAGTAATCTCACGCAAAACATATCGTGGATTTTTTCAACATTTTCGTGTGTATTGACCTCAATTGGCCGCCCAGGGCATTCAGCGTCATTTGTATGTGTGCGACCACAACGGTAGTAAGTAAACCACTTTTTTAAAATTAAAACCGATGGTGCAGAGTCCCCACAGTATTTATCAAGCTTTTGCTTGGTTCGATTGATGGTTTCTTTTCGCAAAAAATAACGTTTAATGTGCACTCGAAATTCACTTTTTCCAATTAAAAAGAAACGAGATTGTATGTTTTGAACAGCTGTTAAACGCAAAGTAGTCTACTAACGGGTGGTACTTGATCGGTGCAGTATTGCATTGCATATATACATGAGGGAAGTTCGAAAAGTCATGGACTTATTGATTCGCCCTCGTATTTTTCTATTTTTCTTTAATCTATTTGGGTGACACTTTATGATTTTGCACATTTATTTTATTATTGACATTTAGTTATCACGTTTGTTTTCAAGTGTGTTTGTTTTTATATACAGTATGCAAAACCCGTATTCATACACAAAAACGAAAACAAATATCTGATTCAATTTTTATTATTTATTTTACTTATAAAAAAATAAAAAAAGAGCAAAACTGCAAATTTGTTTTTACCTACCTCATATAGTGAATGATAGGTGGCGTATTATTATTATTATTATGTTTAACAAAATCCGTATTCGTGCAGGTGGCGAGGGTCAATATTCAGTATATATAACGGTTGTTATACCCTATGTGGTTTGGGTATAATGACTTTGTGCTGCTGTTTGTAATATCAAAAATATTTGACCCAGACCCATATTTTATTATACCGATCGAATCACAATCAATATCTGATTCGATTTAACGACGTCCGTCCGTCTGTGTGTCCATGTAAACCTTGTAATCAAACTGAGGGTCGCAAATATGAATATATATTGATGAAATTTGGTATATAAGCTTTTATCGGCCATGGGATGAACGCTATTGAAATTGGTGACAATCGGTCAATGTTCAGACCTAGCCCCTATACAAATGACCCCTACGAAATCAACATAAATTGCCATAAGATCCAAATTATCATATAAGTCTTAGTCAAATTGGGTTTGTATGTTTTTATTACATCCATTAATCAGTAGTCCAAAAATGATCCCTATGGGACAACTCTTAGTCAAAGGCCAAATATAGAGCTTCTTCCCTATCTTCACTTAAATCTATCAAAAAACAAAAATATTGCACTGATTCTTCTCAAATATTGTTTGCATATATTTTTGCAAAATACCAGAGACTTTACCAAACATGGTCAGGATCGGTCCATTTTGGGCCTAGTCGCCATATAGATATAGCACCCGATATGAACTTTTTCATATCCGCAGCCTAAAAATTAATAAAAAATCCCACTCAAATTTGGTTTATGCTTATTTTCTATATCCAGTTAGTTGGGCCTGAGATATAGGGTCCCTAAATGCATGGATCATATCGGTCTAGACCGACTATAATTTTCTTACTTGTATTTTTGTTGCCATTGTTTATGTTTGCGCGTGTTGCAGACTTTATGGTTAAATTTGTTTGTTTTCTTTTTAGTTTCTGACTCCATTGCAATTGCATTGCATAATTGTATATATTTTGTGTGTGTTTTTTTTTTACTTGTTTTTCATTTTCTTTTGTTAATTCAGCATTTTTAGGTCAGCTGCATTGAATTTTAGTAGTATAATTTAAAAATTTTTTGCGATTGGTCGAAAATCAGCAGAACTATCGAATGATGTAAGATAAATTATAGTTAATTTTCATATTAAAGGGAAATCGCTGCGCGAAATCGCAAAATTAATGAAGCGGAGTTCATCTACTATACAATATATAGTGTCGAAGTATAAAAGGATGGGACAAATAAATAAAGCTAAACGAAATTTAATCCGAGCGAAATTAACAAAAAGACATCAGTCATACTTTCGTCTTCAAATTCGAAGAAATCCTACTGTTAGTGATGTAGAACTGGCTGTTAATTTTGAGCAGGACTTTGGAATTTACGTTACACCTCGGACTGTAAGAAATTACCTCTAGTAAATTGGTTGCTGTATGGTGTTAAAAAATCATATATCAGCAAAGTTAATAAGCCAAAGAGAATTTAATTAGCAAAAAATATCAAAATAAATACACTGCACGCAGAAAAAAGATTGGTTGGAGTTCGGTTACCACTAGAAAAATTTGTTATGGTAATAATAATTGTTATTGTGATTCTTTAATGTATCAAAATATAGTAGATATTCTTCTATATCTATCGTATAAATACAATTCATTAAGAATTAAGGTATTTACAACAATATAATTAGTTCTGTTTACTAACGAAAGTCTTTTTACAAATTACCAAACAAATTTAATTGAGGCAACCTTATTAAAACAAGAGTAGCATGTCCCAGTCCTAAATATTGGCGACTGCAACTACTAATTCTTTTATAACAGCTTATTTCAAACCGAAAATTGTTAAACAGATATTTTAACATATTATTGGTTAGGGTCCTATACACAATATTTTTATTTTGAATTATTTTTCGGTTATAATAAAAGAAACCTCAACTTTTAAACTCTTTTGGCATTTCTAACCGAAAGGAAATTGTGTGAATAAAATTCTGTTTTAGATATCAAATAATATAAAAATATGTGTAGCCAGACCGAATTTGTTGATTTAATTGTCATTTTTAAAAATAAAATAAAATAAATTATAATAGAGAAAATTTTTAAAGATTTATACATCTTGATAATTTATTTTATTTGATGTGAAAAGTGCCAAAATGCTTTTAAAAAATGGATGAACAAGAAATATCCATTAATCTATAAACCGAAGATGTAATTGTTTCTCATGGCATGAGTTTTTTCTTGATGTCTTTGGTGAAAGCATAGGAAACAAATCTGTCATACAACAGCTCACTATCAATGCGTCGAAGGAAGGTATGTAAAGATACTCAGCAGTTATCGAGTTAATGTAAAAGTGCTTAATGTTCGATTACAATATTGCAGTAAATCAATACGATTATATAGTGGAACAAATGTTTGTGATGACGTACACAACCTGGAAGTTGACTATCCCGTTGTCATCGGCACACCAAGATGAATGCAATATTTATTATCTGCAATGTCTACGCGCGAATAATATAAAATTCTTTGTGTTAGACGAGGCATATGAACAGCTTCAAGATGTATTCAATGACCAGACCAGATCTTTGATGTATTCAAGATATTTACCACTGTTTTTTCCGTTAGTACCCCACGCCATGAAATGCTTTTCAAACAAAAAAATATAATAGAAAATATTTTCTTTATATCAAGATGCTAAGTCGAATTTGACAAGGAGATGAATATGCGATTGAGTAAGAAATGTGCTGATGTTTATACTCCAAATTGTACTCGACATGTACATACTTTTTAAATTCCTTCTTTTAGAAATGATATCTGACAATATGTGCGGATATGATGAAAGTACAACATTTTATTACATCGGATCATGTAATGGAGCCAAGGATACCTCTTATGTGTATCATATAATATATTATTTTATTCAATTCAATGTAAAATTATTTAATTGTTAATAATAAAATAAATAATAATAATTTTTGATTTTTCTATTCCATATGTATTAGTAAAAAAACCGAAAAATGGTTCCGACAATCAATAATTAAAGTTAGGTGTTCCATTGTATCAACTAAATATCATAATTCATACAATCGAATTTATATATAAATAGAGTAATGACAACAGAATAATGTGATAGTACACGGGACTATCAAAATTCGGTTGGCAACAAATTCGGTTGCAACAACAAATCCGTTTTCTGTGTGTGACTTCTGGAAAAGGGTTATTTTGTCAAATCAATGCAACTTCAACATTAAAACTTCTGATGGACGTGTGAATATTTGGCTTGAACAAAACACGAGTCTATCCAGGCATAACCATCCCCCTACATTTAAACACGGAGGAGACTCGTTGATGGTGTGGGGATGTCTTGCGGCGGCAGGGGTAGGAAATCTTCATTTTTTAATGAAATAAAAACTTCGAAGTACTATATCAACATTTTAGAGAGCAATTTAAAGCAAAGCGCAGAAAAATTGGGACATCCTCGGGATTTCATATTCCAACAGTACAATGATCCCAAGCACACAATGCTAGATACAGGAACATGGATATTATACAAGTGTCCAAAATAATTTAAAACCCCAACGCAAGGTCCAGATATAAACCCTATTGAGAATTTGTGGTCGATTTACCACAGAAATTTCAAACATTATGATATTAGAAACGTAAAGGATTTGAAAAACGCATGTAAGCAGAATATCACCAACTTTAACCAATAAACTAGTTGAATCGATGCCAAGTCGACTAAATGCGGTTCTTAAGCAAAAGGGATATCCAACGAAATATAATGACATTATTTTAATACTTTTTTTATTTTATTGCTAAACATAATAATAATTACTAGCAACTTCCAGCCCTCGAAATTCGAGTTCAATTTCTAGGAAATTTTATTTGTTAATTGAATAAAGACCCTAAAGTTATGCTAATCACTTGTAGCCAATTCACAAATCAACACAAAAAACTCATTTTTATTACAAACACATTAACAAATTTAATAAACACACACACATAGCATTGTATAATTTTATGTAGGTGTTAGTAGCAACTTTAAGTGCAATATACTCAAAATAAAGGAAAAAAATTAAAAATCTGTATATCTGCAAAACGGCTAAAAAAAAATACCTTTCAAATAATATACGCTTGGTCAAAATCGGGATAAAATGGTGGAACAAAACATCGGTCACCAGAAATCGCCTAGCCTTCTTGCTTTGAATATATGAGCTAGGTAAAAAAAAATTTGCAGTTTTGTTTTTTTTTTTATAAGTAAAATAAATAATAATAATTGACTCAAATTTTTGTTTCAGTTTTTAAGTTTATAACAGTTTTTTAATTATTTCTTGGGTGTATGAATACGGGTTTTGCGTACTGTATAATTTTCACTTATTTTGCCAAAAATGGCATTAGGCAATATTTAACTTTTGAGAAGTCTTTTATAAAATTTGTGACAAGTTTCTGTGATATTAAGGTTTTATATATATATATATATATATATATATATTTTTTTTTTTGCAAATTTTTAGAATTTGATGGTTTTTGCCATTAAAGTCAAAGTTTTAATAAAGCGATATTGTCACAAAAAAAAAACTTTCACTTTTATTTTTGGAGTTAGGTAAAGATGTTAATTAAATGTTGTTGCGAGTGTGTTAAAGACGAAGATGAGGGTTCCCGTTCCCATTGAAGCGTTTTCCACTGAGGGTTATTAGGCCTGCGTTGTTCATGCCTTATTCTTAAAAAAAAAAAAAAAAAAAAATTTTAAAGTGATTATAGAGCTTTGTATAAGAATATTGTTGTAAAATAAGAAAGGAAAAATTTTTTTGCTGATACTGTTGATGGTGATGTGGAGTGGAATAGCAATTTTTTTCGATTTCAAATTTGTTCTTTACTGCCATGTTATATTACGTATGGAGATGTGGAGTAGTCAAAAGGTTTGATAGCTATCAGCAAAAAGAATATTTTTGTGGCTAAATCTGACACTTTTACCAAGATTAAAGTTTAGAATATTTTTGGAATATTAACGCTAATTCAGTAAAATTTTTTTACACACATTATACGCACATTTACAAAAATCATATTAACGTACCAAAAATACAATAGATCAGCATCATGATAGACCTATTGCACTGCAATCTAGCAGTAGTATTTGGTACTAAAAAATATTAGGTTTAACTTTTTTATGGTTTACCATAAATTTTTGTTCGCCGCTAATAAAGTATTACAAATCAAATTGAAATATTTCTGATTTGGTACAAGCGCCCTTACAATTATTTCAAATTTAAAGTCGTTGATTTATCACCACTGTGGAGATGGATAAATATGACAACATTTTCTTACTATAAGTAGTCTTGTAAAACCAATACCTTAATCGTGTGACAATAGCTTTTTAATTTCTGTAGTGCTTTTCAGTAAAATCTTATAATTTTTATTAGAATTAAACATAAAATTGTTGCAAAAAGTATCAGCATATCTAAAATTAAAACTGTCATACTGCGAAAAAAAAATAAGAAAAAATTAACAAGCTGCATAATTTTTTTTTTTTTTTTTTTATAAATCACTAAGACCCAGATTTTGAGATATCAGTTGAACCTAGTTTTGTTAAACCCAGAATTTATTCATCAATTCCTTAATGAATTTGGACATGTCTGAAAAAAATAATTCTCGGTTTAACTAAACTAGGTTTAACTGACATCTCAAAAACTGGGCCTAAGATGATTGTTATATTTTTTAAATTTATTTAAGTTTTGTTGTCTTTAACAAATTTTATTCAGGTAAAAACCGAAAAAATAATATTAATAGGCTACGCGATTTCTTGTGACCGATGTTTTGTTCTACCGTTTTATCCCGATTTCGACCAAACGTATATTTTTTGAAAGGTATTTCTTTTAAGCCGTTTTGCAGTTTTACAGATTTTAAATTTTTTTCTTTTATTTTGAGTAAATTGCATTTAAAGTTGCTATTAATACATACATAATTTTATACAATGCTATGTGTGTGTTTTTTAAATTTGTTAATGTGTGTGTAATAAGAATGAGTTTGTTTTTGTGTTGATTTGTGAATTAGCTATAATTGATTAGCATAACTTTAGGGTCTTTATTTAATGAAAAAATAAAATTTCATAGAATTTGTACTCGAATTTCGAGGGCTGGAATCGCTAGTATTAATATAAAATGTACATTAAACTTTGTCTACGTTAGGCACTTGCAAAATGTCCTTTGGACTTTAGGACCTCTGACACCTTATTTGGCATCAACTTAATAAACTTTAAATATCCTATTTATATGCTTGACCCTAATCACCCAGAAGTAACTTTTCCTTTGATGCTATTTTATGCTGACGGATTTTGCGTTTCAGTTAATCCTAAAAATGGTTTATAGGATTAATTTCGGATGAATGAGGTGGTGATTTTAATTCATTACTAGAATTGTAGAGCAACCACAGCTTGATATTTTATACTGCTGGACCCAAAATTATTCTCCCAGGCCCAGTTGTTGAGCGCCGAACTTAACCGTTCGCAAAATATTTAGATTTTTTAGTGCAGTTCCACTTTTTCACCAAACTATCTTTATTCGTTTAATGCCGAACTTGCAATTCTTGATTTCATAAAATTTTTTTTTTGTTATTGACATCGGATATGATGTGGCTTTCTGCGTTCTATACCACGAAGATTTTTTTTTAATATTTAGTTGAAGAACTGTTATTTAATTATTGATTTGGAAAGCACTAGTTCTTGAATTCTACGTTACTTACGTTGAAAGATTGCGCTTTTTCGCGCTTATTTAGTTAAGAGGGCGACCACAATTAGTAGCTATAAATGACGTACTGGACCGAGGAGAAGTTTCTGCCTGTGTACGAGGTAATTAACGAAAAATGAACCTTCAACACTGATTTCAATTAATTTGAGACACAAATACGTCTGTGTTCTACTAAAATAAAATCGCCTTATCAGACCTGTCCATGGGATTCCTCTAATTGTAAACGTGCGAATACTTTTTCAGGCGCTTATAGCAGCTATTTTGTACAAAAAAATTTTTAACTAGAAACGTTCCATAAGTTTTTATAGCCTATACCACTATGTGGTTTGGGTATAATGACTTTGTGCTGCTGTTTGTAACTACCAAAAATATTTGACCTAGACCCATCGTCTATTATACCGATCGACTCAGAATCACTTTCTGAGTCGATTTAGCGATGTCCGTCCGTCTGTCCGTGTCCATGTAAATTTTGTAATCAAATTACAGGTCGCAAATACAAACATATTTCGATGAAATTTGCCGGCCACAGGATGAACGCCGTTGAAACTGGTGAAATTCGGTGCATGTTCAGACCTAGTCCCCTTGCATATGACCCCTATGAAATCGACTTAAATTGCCATAAGATCCAGATTATCATATAGATGTCAGGCAAATTGGGTTTGTATATGTTTATTATACGCATTAATCAGTGGTCCAAAAATAATCCCTATAGGATAATTCTTAGTCATAGGCCCCATATAGAGCTGCTTCAAAAAATGTTGCTCAGATTTTACTCAAATTTGGTTTGTATAAATTTTTTCAAAATATAAATAACTTTACCAAATATGGACAGGATCGGTACATTTCTCGACCTAGTCACCATATAAATATAGTACCCGATATGAACTTTTTATATCTGCAGCCAAAAAATTAATAACAACTAGCATATTCCAGCGCTCGAAATTCGAGTGCAATTTCTAATCAGCTTTATTTTGTAACTTAGCCAATTCACAAACCAACACTTTTATGGTTTATTATTATTGTGACTGAAGATAACACACTCATTAACAAACATATTAGCAAATTTAATAAAACACACAAAGGCTATGTATAATTTTGTGCATATGTTAGTGGCAACTTTAAATGATATTTACTTAAAATAAAGGAAAAATTTAAAAAATCTGTAAATCTGCAAATTGGCTAAAAAGAAATATCTTTCAAATAATATACATTCGTTTAAAATCAGGATAAAGTGGTAGAACAAAACATCGGTCACAAGAAATCGCCTAGCCTATTAATATTATAGATACCACTCAAATGTGGTTTGTGCTTATTTTTTTTATCTAATTAATTGGACTTAAGAGGTAGGTTCTCTAGACCATGGTATAGGGTATCGTATAATTGGTCTTGACCGACTATAATTTTCCTACTTGTTTTTTTTTAACTTGTAAAGTTCTCAATATTTTCCTAACAAAAAATATTTTAATACATTTTTTTATTAGTATTTAAAATTTTCATCTCCAAGTGCGCTAATTTACGTTATCATAAAAAAAATAAAAATGGTTTTTTAAATATATTAAATTTTTACTGATATTATTAAAAACACATTTTTGTAAACAGCAATGTCTAGTTTTGCTGAACAAAGAAGTTCCATTGAAAATGTTGCATAAGGAAGTGATCAAAAGAAACGCTTACAAGTGGTGCGAATCGTTTCCAGTAAGTAGAAAATGCGTTGAAAATAAAAAAGGAACAAATGCGAAAAAAAATCTTTTTTAAAAAAAGAAATTCAGGTGAAAGTGTTCAAATAACCAAAAGATCAGTTAACACCCATTTAAAAAAATATATTGGCCATTAAGGGCGCTTAGGGAACTAAAATACAACTATTTTTTTTTTAAAAACAACGTTGCATTAAAATCTTTGCCAGAATAAATGAAATGCTTCAAGTTGGGTGTTGATACTAGGATCAATGCCTGCAACCCCTAAACAACCAACCAATTAAAGACCAACCAAAGTCGTTGAAAGAATCAGCCGCCAAATCACCGCATTCGATATCGAATAAAATTAATCGATTTTCCATATTTTTGTTTAACATTTAAAGAAGTCGGATAAACTTCAGCCCTCGTCTCACTTTGACTCTTAACTGGACGGCATATTTCGTCAACTGTGACAGAATAAAGTTATTTTTATACCCTATACCACTATGTGGTTTGGGTATAATGACTTTGTGCTGCTGTTTGTAACAACCAAAAATATTTGACCTAGACCCATCTTTAATTATACCGATCGAATCAGAATCACTTTCTGAGTTGATTTAACAATGTCCGTCCGTCCGTCCGTCCGTCCGTCTGTGTGTCCATGTAAAGCTTGTAATCAAACTGCAGGTCGCAAATATGAATATATTTTGATGAAATTTGGTATATAAGCTTTCATCGTCCATGGGATGAACGGTATTGAAATTGGTGAGAATCGGTCCATGTTCAGACCTAGCCCCCATACAAATTACCCATATGAAATCGACATAAATTGCCATAAGATACAAATTGTCGTATAGATCTTACTCAAATTGGGTTTGTATGCGTTCATTACATCCACTTATGAGTAGTCCAAAAATGAGCCCTTTGACCCCGTATAGAGCTGCTTCCCGATCTTCACTTAAATCTATTAAAAAACAAAAATATTGCACTGATTCTTCTCAAATTTTGTTTGTACATATTTTTGCAAAATACAAGAGACTTTACCAAACATGATCAGGATCGGTCCATTTTTGGACCTAGTCCCTTTATAGATATAGCATCCGATATGAACTTTTTCATATCTGCGGCCAAAAAAATTAATAAAAATCCCACTCAAATTTGGTTTTTGCTTATTTTCAATGTCCAGTTAGTTGGGCCTAAGAGATAGGGTTTCTAAACGCATGGTATCGTATAGTCGGTCTAGACCGACTATAATTTTCTTACTTGTTAGTATTTTGTTTTGGAAAATAAAAAAATTATTTCGATCAAAAAATTTCGATAACGAATGCGGTGATTTGGCCCCAGGATATGTTCGGCTGTCGAGGTGAGTTGCACTCTTTCTCCGGAGTCAAACTGTTTAAAGAAAATATTACTTGGTGTTCTACTTCGGTTATGAGACGCAAAAAGTGGAAAGCAATTCGGTCCTGACCGACTGCACGATACCCTATACCATGAAATTAGAGAAAAGATCTTAAGGTTCAACAAGTTGGATATAAAAATATTAGGATTATCTAAATTTGAATGGCTTAAATATGAGCCGATTCTCAACATGTTGGGTGAAGTCACTTATTTTAGGCAAACACCTATAATAACCAAGTTAGAGAAAAATCTATGCATCATTTTTGTTTTTAGGGGAATTAACGGAAGATCGGGAAGCTGCTTCATATGAGGGCTGCGACTAAAAACTGCTTTACTGGTTTTATTTTTAGATTATTGATTAGTAGATATAATAAAATCATACAAACCAAATTTGAAAAAAAGTCATTAAAATAACTTCATAGTTGCGACCTGTTGTGAGAGCACAAGACAGACAGACGGACGGACATCGCTAAATAGATAAAAAGTGGTAGTTACAAACATCGCCATAAACAAATTATGCCCTCAAAACATAGAGGAATAGGGTACAATTAAAACCAGAAACTCTCGTACATCTTCGCTCGATTAAGTACGGATATTAAATAGACCCAAAATACAACTTTGTGACACTATTTTGAATGAATTGGAAAATACTTTCATATAGTAGGGGCAATACTTTGAAGGCGATGAAATTGATTAGGATGAATATATAAAGACTGTTCATTTAACAACAGATGTCACCTTTTTATTTGCACACAGCAGTAATATCATGGTGTGAAAAATTGTCTTTAGCCATAATGGGAAAAATCATATTTCACACATTTAACGCAATTTTTATGATCCAATGTAAATTCAATTCTGCAATTTACGATTACCAACGAAAGTAATTTTATTCGATTCCTAACTGTGATTTACAAAAGGTATATATATTCGTATATATATCGTAATAACATTACCACCTTAAGTAAAAAGAATAAAACATCCAACCAACTTATAAGTACCAATTCAAAATATCAACGATGAACAGAAATACAGACACACAGTCACTCTCACAATACAATTCTACCAACCGAAAAGCTGTTAAAGTTAAATGTTGCAAAAAAAAAGTCAAATGTAGAAATTATGACTATTATTGCGGATATAGAAAATTATGCTTACAGAAAAAAAATAAATAAAAATTGAAATCAAAAAGAAAATAATTTGTTGAACATTGAGTGGTTGGTAGTTATAAAAAAAAGGAATTTTTACAAAGGGCAAATCAAAAAAGAGACTTAAAAGCAAATTAAATATAAAATAAAGGAAATGTATAGTTATCGTAATGCATTTAACAATAATTTTTATATAACACTTAACTTAAAATGCTAAGAAGTGTTTTACGAATTCTGACTGCGGGCTTGTGATTTGAAAACTCTTGGAAAATATTAAATGTTTAATGTGAAATGAAATTGTTGTTTTATTGTTGTTCCTTTAAATAATGACAGGATACATTATTTAATTTTTTTTTTTAAACATCGTATAAAATTTGTGGCCAATTTAGCTTTAAAAAGCAATAGCAGATATTGTAAAAATGACTTTTAGTAATTGATTTTATGTTAAATTTATGATAAAACTAGTAGGCCCCCGTAGTGCATGGTTACAGCCTTAATAATATAAGGAAAACTAGATGTAAGATGTACGATATTGACTGGCCATAACAGACTACATGTCCAATAGGGCGGGGGTCGATTTGTAGGGAGGCAAAAAAATCGCTCAAGTGACAAGGAAAATCATATTCTAGGGATCAAAGTAAGAAACTTTGGCCAAGAAACCATACCTCTAAAACGAATTCTGATGCCCTGACTTTTGACCTGTCTGTCTGCCATGGGGCAACCCCATTCTCCCTCATGCTATTGATCTGAAACTTGGCCCATAGTCTTGTTGTGACTACAGATTAATTTTGGGGTAGTCACGCAGTGTCACGCATAGCCACGGAGTGATCTAAAAATTATTTACCCTCATCCGATCGATCTTTTTGAATAACATAACATAGTCAAGGCGTATAATTATTATTTATTAGCAGAGTAGAAGATACGTATACGTATGAGTGTTAATTTTGATATTAAATCAAACATAGTCAGCCCAATTCTAAACAAAAATGGTGATTTTTTGAAATGTTTGTGTGGGGAACCCCCCAGGGGGTTCCATGGCATATGCCACTGGCACGTGTGGGTCGGCCCTCCAAAGTAAGTGGGGTTCGATCATACATTTAGACTCGATTGAGGCACTCTAAATGGGTCAAAGTGAGACAGACGGACAGGCAGGTTAAAAGTCGGGACATCCGAATTAGAGGTATGGTTTCTCGGGCAAAGTTTCTTATTTTGATCCCTAGAATACGATATTCCTTGTCACTTGGGCGATTTTTAAATCGACCCGCCCTAATGTCCACTGTTCCGAACCAGCCCATTTTTTTGTTTGTATTCCTTAAATAGTAACCAATGGACGTTCACAAAGTGTCAATGATCTAGCTATCATATTTTGTCAGCTATGAATAGTTGCTTTGTATAGAAAGTGACAAGCCCACTAATTTGATCTCACCCCATTTTTTAGATTTACTGCTCATATGTAACACTTACGAATTAAAATAATATTTAGAGCCTCGCATTAGTATAGTGCTCGAAATATATGAAATAAAATATTTTCTTTCTTCTTATGGAAGGTTCCATACCCACAAGTCCAATCCCTCCCATTTTTAACTCTTTTAACTCATACTCTCTGTCTGTCTGTCATGGGGCAGCCCCAAACCCCATTCCCCCTTATCCAGTTGATCTGAAACTTGGCCCACAGTCTTGCTGTGACTACAGATTAATTTTGGGGTAGACACGCACAGTCACGGAGTGATCTAAATGTCATTTTCCCTTATCCGATCGATCTGAAACTTGGTCGATAGAGTTGCTGTGAAAAAGATTAATTTTGACATAGTCACGCACAGTCACGCATACTCACGCACAGTCAAGGACTGATAAAAACCACACTTCCACTCATCCGATCGATCTTAAACTTTGTCCATAGACCTG
This sequence comes from Cordilura impudica, assembly GCA_963682025.1. Classification (NCBI taxonomy): domain Eukaryota; kingdom Metazoa; phylum Arthropoda; class Insecta; order Diptera; family Scathophagidae; genus Cordilura; species Cordilura impudica. Next base: position 154,573,020 of record OY821517.1, read on the forward strand.
TGGTGGCCAATGATTAATTTTAAGATAGTCACACACAGTAAAGGAAACCATACCAAGCAGCTTTAAAACGTCAATTCTGATTCCGCTTTTGAAGACAGGAGATCCAAATAGTCCAAAAAATTATCGAGGATTATCGTTAATTGACACATTGTGTAACATTTTTAATAATATTCTCTTAAACCGTATAACTAATTGGATTGATGTCAACAACATATTAAACGAGTATCAGGCAGGCTTTAGAAAAAACTACTCTACAATTGATAACGTTTTTGATCTCGCTAATATTGTTCATTTAAATAAGCTTAACGGCAAAAACACATACGCTTTCTTTGTGGATTTTTCCTGCGCATTTGATATGATAGATACCAAGGAATTCTCTTTTTTACAAATTATCCTATATGGGGTTATCGTCAAAGATAATTCGCATCTTACAACTATACTATGAAAATAACACAAGTCAAGTACTTTCTGGTGACACATTTTCTGATCCGTTCAGTGTAGACAACGGTGTGAAGCAGGGATGTATACTTAGTCCTATTTTGTTTGCTTTATACCTTAACGACCTGCCTGAAGCATTACCTGGTGGTGTAAATGTAGTAGATGAACCTATAAAAATTCTTCTATACGCTGATGACATTGTCATCTTATCTGATTCGCCAAATATTTTACAGAATATGATTGATAAACTTTATACGTACTGCAACATTTGGTCCCTAAAGGTAAATCTTGCTAAGTCTAAAATATTAATATTTCGCAGTGGAACAAGAATATCGAATAATCTGAAATGGAATTATGGTGAAGATGACATAGAAATCGTTAATAACTATAGATATTTGGGCATGGACCTTAATTTCAACTTGTCTTTCAAAAAACATATAGAAAATAAATTAACTACTACTAAAATGGCGATTTCTTCAACATGGGCAAGATACATAAACCACCCCAAAATTTCAAACAGCAACAAACTAAAAATATTTAATGCAGCATCAAAATCTATTATGTTCTACGGAGCCCAAATCTGGGGTTTTAAAAAATATGATGAAGTTGAAAAATTATTCAGGTTTTTTATAAAAAAGATGCTTCTTTTACCAAGCAACACACCAAATTACATGCTTTATATTGAAACTGGCTTAAATACTTTATACGTTTAATACTTTAAAGCTCCACTTTGATTACATTAATAAAACACTGCACATGCCTAGTTGCAGATTGGCACGTATTTTAGCTGAAAAGGTAATATCAAAAAAGACGTATTGGGCAGAGGAATGGATCACTTTATGTGAAAATATTAAATTTGTACCCGACAATGCTGAAAATCCTATATGTTTATACTCAAAACAAATTCTAGACCTTTTATCAACTAAGGAAAGGGAAGATCTATTGGTTAACGCAAGAAACTCTCAATTTCACGATTTTTATTCGCAGGTTGATTATTGCATGAAACCCCTTTCTGCTTTAGATCTGTCTTCTCGAGCTGCAAGTTTAATAATAAGAGCAAGTGGTGGATTATTAGATATTAACGCCAGGGCCTTCAAAAGTTCATCAGTTGGCCTGTGCTCACTTTGTAACCTAGACGCTATAGAAAACACTCTACACCTAATTGGAATTTGTCCAATATACTACGAGTTCAGATTAAAATATTTTGGAAAAACTACTTTAGATTTGAATGAAGTTCTGAATATATTAAATGGTTTTGAATTTGATTACTTTACATTGTATAAATATTTGGAAATTTGTCTTAAATACAGGAAACTAATATTAAATGAATTTGAATAAACTCTGTACATTAATGAATTTAATAACCTCTTTATTACAAATTGTATGAAAATAAAAATCAAAGAAATTTAGAAACAACGTAAATAAATGAAGTAACTCATAGCTTTATATATGCTAATCTGGCTCACAACCACCCTGTTATGCCAAATATAGATAATATAGTAATATTTAATCTCTAAGATTGTAAATATGTAATACAAATATCTATTAAATAAATAAAAAATAATAAAAAACAGTCACGCACAGTCACGCACAGTTACGAAAAGACTTAAATCAGATTTCCCCTCATCCAATCACTCTGAAGCTTGGTCGATATACTTGCTATAAAGAAAGATTAAGTTCGACATAGTCACGTATACTCGCGCATAGTCACGAAGTGATTTAAAGCCCACTTCCCCTTATCCGATCGATCTGAAACTTGGTCGATAGACTTGCTGTGAAAAAGATTAATTTTGACATAGTCGCGCACAGTCACTTAGAGATTAAAATCTCATTTCCCCTCGTCCGATCGATCTGAAACTTTGTCCATAGACTTATTATGACCAAAGAATAATTTTAAGATACCCACGCACAGTCACGGAGAGATTAAAAACTCGTGTGCCTAAGGAAAGAAAGAGTTTTAATAAAAACTTTGTTTTTATGAGTTAGATTATTAGTAGGACTACTCGCATTAGTGTTTCATGCGCGTACATAATGTTCCTAACTTATACTTGTTAAAATATTCTAGAGACGCGAAAAAAAAATATTTTCGATAGGAGGTACCACACCCAACTTTTACCATTTTGGTATAATTACTAAGGCTTATAAGAAATGAACATTCATAGAGGAGCAAGTTTTTCTTATAACAATCTATATATATAAAAGAAAGTCGTGTTAGTTAATATGCTGATAACTCGAGAACGCCTGGACCGATTAGCACCAATGTGGGCAGGTCTCTGCCCAAACAAGAAGAATACCTAAGAAAATTCCGGAAAGTTTCCCGAAAACAAGTGGGCGTGGCAGATCTCATACAAAGTTTTTAACATATAATATCTGGAGCACTATGACAGCAAAAGTTCTCAATCTGTGCATATTTACATATTAAACTAATTTGAAGAGTTGTGAAAAAATGGGCGGGATCGGGCCAATGGGTATGGCACCCACCATACAAAGAAAGTATTTAATGTCATATATCTAGAGTACTGTAATAGATAAACTCCTGAGAATTAGTGTGAGTTCATATATTATCAACATTAGTACTTGAAAAAAATGGGCGGGATCAGATCAGTGGGCGTGGTACCCCTATACAAAGTAAATATATAATATCATATATCGGGAGTAGTATAATAGTGAAAGCCTTGGAACTTTGTCTGAGTTTATGAGTTATTAATTAGTGGGCGTGGCACCTCCTATATAAAAAATATTATCTGGAGTACTATAAAGCCGACAGTCTTGAAACCAGGTGTTAGTTCACGAATGATGAGTGTAAGAAGTTATGTGAAAAATGGGCGGGATCAAAGCAGTGGGCGTGTTACCTCCAATACATAGTTAATACATATCATTATATATCTAGAGTACTATGATGGCCAGAGTCTTGAAACTTGCTGCACGTTAATGTGAGTAGCCATACCAAAATGGGCGGGATTGGACAAGTGGGCGTGGCACCTCCCACACAAAAAATATTATCTGGAGTACTATAAACCCGACAGTCTTGAAACTAGGTGTGAGTTTACGAATGGTGAGTGTGAGAAGTTATGTCAAAAGTGGGTTGTATAAAAAAAGTGGGCAATGCACCTCCTGTACATCTAAACTCATATCATCATATATCTAGAAAACTGCCTGCACATCAATTGGTTGCTAATCTAAGTAGTCGTATCAAAAATGGGCGTGATTGAACAAGTGGGCGTGGCAGATCTCATGAGTCAATAAGTTCTTCGTGTGATTAGTCGACCAATAGTCACTATAAATTAATTATGTGCAAGTTAGTACATTATATATAAATATTAAATTTATTGAAAGGTACTATGCCTATCAGTTAGATCCTGCCCATGTTTATAGACTCACAGAAACTTTGAAGACTCTCTAGCTTTATTTAAGATATTTTATTTTGGTATGCTTAGTACAGTTCTATGAAAGATTCCTGACTCTGGCTTTCATACCACTCCATTTATTTGATATCAAAAATCGCTATTTCATAAAAAATAAAGATAATAATAATAACAATAGTTTACGGTAACCAGTAAGACCCTGTGAATATCACAGAAAAGGTGTAATTTCCTGCAAACAAATAAAATGTCCTAATATAAAGTTGCCACTGACACGTTGATTCATTGAATGTTTGGCGTTGTAGATATACATACAATGACCAACAAAAGTCTACAATAATAATGAATGGAAGCTACCAGAAGAGGGCAAAGTACTTGAAAATTGGAAAATTTAGCTGTTTAGTCTAGACACTCTCAACTTATATTTGACTTAGTTATTGGTGGCAACTATTTGCTGTTCAATTATTAGAAATCCCTAACTCCAGCTGATTAATTTTCCTTTATTTGGTTAGTGGCTAAAATATATATAAGAAAACAAAGTGTATTTAAAAAACATGCTCAGGCGATAATAGGATATACAAAATAAGCATACAGCATATATTTTAGTGCTATTTTGATTAATTTTTGATTTGAAGACATGAAAAGTTCATATCTGATGCTATTTTTATATGGGGAAGAGATCAAAAAACGGCCCGAACGCGACCGTAGTAAGTTGAGTCATTTCGTTTTCTCAAAACCACTTAAGAACAAATTTAGAACAAAATCTATGCAATATATTTGTTTTCTGATAGATTCAAGCGATGAACGGACAGCAGCTTTATATGGTGACTATAAACCAAATTTATCAATATATATGTAATAGTCTGGATCCTACGACGATTTTGGTCGGTCTGAGAGGTATTATTTGTATCGGGTATGGGTCTCATTATGAAATAGGGTTTGTGCTATGATCACTAAAATCTTATGTACTAAATTTTTTCAAAATATATTATTATTTGCGATGTGTAATTTAATTACAAACTTTATATGTACCCACTCATGGACAGGCAGACAGGCGGACGGACGGACAATGCTTAATCGACTTAGGAAGTGATTGCGATTCGAGCTGTACAATAAAATTTGGATATAGGGTAAATATTTTTCTTAGTAACAAACATCAGCACAAACTCACTATACCCTGACTATACAGTGGTATAGGGTAAAAATAGAGTACTCGTATTGCTTCAAAATAAATAACTGTTAAAAAGCTTAACAAATTTACCATAAGAAAACCATTATGAGCACATTTTTCTCATTTCCTTTTCCGATTTCCATTAAAAATGAGTTTTCTATTTTTTCCTTTCTTTTTTTTTTTTTTTTTTTTGTACCAGATAAATAGTAATTTAAATATTAAATCAAATTTAAAGGAAAGTGGTGCAAAGAAAAAATTATAATCGAATTATTACAGAAGTAAAAAAAACAAATTTTTGTCGCATTTGAATATACACGAGGTTTCCATAGGAAAAGGATATTAAACACTTCAGATATTATAAAATATATTTGCCTATTTACTCATAACTCTTAAAGACATGGACGGACAGTCGATGAAAATTATGTGTTATTAGACATAACTAAAACGAAACAATATTTTTTTAGGGAAACTTTGAACTGAAATAAATTTTGTTAGTTTGTCATATTTTGTTTTGCGTCCTTTAATGATGGAACCCATGCACTATGGCCGGAAATGCATTTTTTTTGGCATAAAGTCTAATAAAGATGCTACAGAACTGTAAATTGGTACATATACTAATAATGATATTCTTAAGAAATATTTTCAGATCGATACGATGTTCTAATTAGCTAAATAATGTTTCTTATTTAACGTCTGGAATGTAAGCATGCGTTATATTTCCCCAAATCTGTAAGATAAGAAAAAAGACATTACCATAATATGTATAAAAAATAATAACAATTTACTCACATAAATATTTAGAACTAAGAATTTATTTAATCATCTTCGATATCTAACTCAACCGCAAATTCATATAAATAGTCCCATTTCTTTCTTTAATTTTTTCTGTATTGATTGTTTTCGAGTCTTCATCACCTCTTGTTCATTTTTGTCCCTTATCTGCCATTTATTTAATCCAATCCTGTAAGAAATTTTTAATACGAACTCCAGTATGCGTATCCAAGCATGAAGTGGACTGACACCGAAATTCAGGGTACCAGACTTTGGTTTAAATATTTCCGAATTAATGTCTCTAGTTTTCACAAAATACTTTGCAGTAGCGCCACAGATTGGACGCGATTGACACGAGTTAGTTCCCGTTAAAATATTCAAAACTTTGCCATCTATAAGGGTCATATTCAGATTATAAGAAATCGTAATATTTCTTTCATTTAAAATAGAATAAATATGGCGTCAATTCTTGTATTTGCATGTCTAGATTGTTTTTTTCTGAAATAATATGTTGTTTGCTTTCCTTAGCAAATTCCATTTTAAGGGGTCTACAAAATCGTACAGACTGAGGTGTACGATTCATCCACAAAACCTTTCCCAATTTGTCTATTATTTTTAGTGGGATAACTATTGTTACAAATAGTGATTGATCCATTGATGAAGGTTCATTCCCTTGAAATCGCTGTTTGTATATGGCCTGTCCAGTTGATCTGTCAAATCCATAACTGAGGACTAACATGACATCAGTTATTTCTGGATATTGTGCAAGTACTTCCTCTTGCAAAAGTAGTATTCGACTGGCAGTGTGATTTAGCAAATTTTGCAAAGAAATTTCCGCAGTGGTTTCTGTTACAATTATTCCAGCTGGTCTACATTTTAATTTAGCTTGCACTACTTTGTCATAGCTTGGGTATATATTACTAGAATGCAATTTATTTATTTCTCTCATATTAATATATTGTCTTTTACTTAATGAATTTTCCAGAAAAAATGAAAGAGCTTCATTTGGTGTAAGAGAGATCGGTTCATACAAAAATAATTTTTTTTTTTATTTCAGCTGGTCTATAAGCCGAGATTCCTTTAAAATAAATGCTGTATCTTTTTCATTGGATTTTTTTGCTGATACCATGGCAGCATTTACAAGCAGACTTGTGTCATGTTCGTGGGTTTCTGCTAGTTCGGATGCCAACTTTCTCTTAAGCCGTGGTCCCGCATCTTTATATGCCAGGCGTGGACGTACTATTAGTTGATTTCGCTGTTCTGTTTCTGAGTTTTTGTTATCAAGTTTGACCATCATAGTCGATGAGAGCCATTTGGCATGTTTAGTTTTAAAAGTAGATATAGTTCTATTACATTTTGGTAATTTTTTTCTTCATATAAAGTTCAAAAATCCTAATTTTTTTTCAAAACATCTCTTTTTTTAGCAATACTAATAGCATTTGTGCCAAGTTGTTCAAATATTCAGTTTGAAACAGCGTTTGCATTTCGCTTATTATCCAGCCAAACCTGTAGCAAGGTTGAACGGCTAAAAGCTTAATTCACTAGGAAATCCAAAATATTTGGAGAATGGGCAAAATTGGGCAAAAAACTTTAATAACGTATTAAAATAGGCAGACTCTAATTTACTCGTAAATAAATACATTTTGGCACAAGTTGGCAGAAAGTTTGTTTTCGATCTACGAGGCATTGTCAAGTTGGTTAGGTTTTCTCTATTATAACACTTAACACATATAATTCACATAATTACCACATGACAAATACTGACATTAAATTACATATAATTTACATTCTATATACCTTGACCTTCACTTTCCATATTTTTTAAAATTTTTTTGTTCACTTGTATCAATTTCCTAGTAGCACGAAGTTTAGAAAAAGTTTCCTCTATTTTTGATAAAAAAAAAAAACAGCTGTTAATTAAACATTGCAGTTTGCAGCCGTAGTAAAGTAACAGGGTTGCCATTAGATTATTTTTAATTTTTAAATAAGTATACTAAGACTATGTACTTTAAGAATATCTAGCAAAAATTAGAAAATACATTCATGAGAATTTTTAATTTATGCCAAAAATACGGCAAATCCGGCCACAGTGGCATGGTATGGTCGGTTTATTACGTGTTGCTAGAAGATTATGATTTCTTAACGAATGACGTCAATTCACCATTTATCAAAAATAGACTAAAACAAATGAAATATCTAGATTAATATTGCGTTTTTTCTTTAGAACACAACCTACCGAAACATTTAATATACATAAGGAAAAATTTTTTTTTTAATATCAGTATTACATTTTTATAAAAAATTGAATCATTTCGTTATGTTTGGTTCTAAAAATGAGCCCCTATATACTAACTCTTATCGGAATGTTCATTATACCCTATACCACTATGTGGTTTGGGTATAATGACTTTGTGCTGCTGTTTGTAACAACCAAAAATATTTGACCTAGACCCATCTTTAATTATACCGATCGAATCAGAATCACTTTCTGAGTTGATTTAACAATGTCCGTCCGTCCGTCCGTCCGTCCGTCCGTCTGTGTGTCCATGTAAAGCTTGTAATCAAACTGCAGGTCGCAAATATGAATATATTTTGATGAAATTTGGTATATAAGCTTTTATCGGCCATGGGATGAACGCTATTGAAATTGGTGAGAATCGGTCCATGTTCAGACCTAGCCCCCATACAAATTACCCATATGAAATCGACATAAATTGCCATAAGATCCAAATTGTCATATAGATCTTACTCAAATTGGGTTTATATGCATTCATTACATCCATTAATGAGTAGTCCAAAAATTATCCCTGTGGTCCCATATAGAGCTGCTTCCCGATTTTCACTTAAATCTATTAAAAAACAAAAATATTGCACTGATTCTTCTCAAATTTTGTTTGTATATATTTTTGCAAAATACAGGAGACTTTACCAAACATGATCAGGATCGGTCCATTTTTGGATCTAATCTCCATATAGATATAGCATCCGATATGAACTTTTTCATATCTGCAGCCAAAAAAATTAATAAAAATCCCACTCAAATTTGTTTTTTGCTTATTTTCTATGTCCAGTTAGTTGGGCCTAAGAGATAGGGTTTCTAAACGCATGGTATAGGGTATTGTATAGTCGGTCTAGACCGACTATAATTTTCTTACTTGTTTTTTATTTAAATTTATTAATTTTGTAGTATTATATTTATCATTAAAAAAATTGAAAAATGCATTACAATAATATGCATTCAGCTGCTTCCGATTACGCACACACTTCATGTACATGTACTTTAAGTGTATTATGTATAGTACAAATATAAAAACCTCATAGGAATTATCTATTTTTATACTTGAGTGAGTTTTAAAACAAGCACGAAATGTGCTATAATTATTACGATTATTATTTATACTCAATGTCATTTCCTTACTGCTTTGGAATTTTTACAATAATAAAAAAAAACAATGAAAACTTTTGATAAAAAAAAAAAAATAACAAAAGAATATAAATTATATTTCTCTACAAGTTCTTGTATACATTAATAAAATACACACATTAAGATAAATGTCATATATGTGTGTATTCATCCTGTCACATGTGTGAGTACACAAAACGGAAACCATCAAAGATTTTTTTAAAATAAATTTTTGTTCATAAGAAAGAAATTACAGAAAATAAATGATTTTGTGTATAACAATAACACTAACCATTTTGGTATATATGGTGGGTGGTGAGGGGGGATGATTGTAATTTTAAATGAGTTGAATTGTTTTTCTGTGATTATGGGTGTTCGATATGGAAGTGTGCTAGAATAATTATTTATTTACAATAACAATAAATTAGCAGTAGTAAATGTAAATTGGATATTTTATCTTATATATAAAAATGGGGTTTTGTATGTTTGTACGTTTGTCGGACAAAGAATTGGCGGGATTGGACAAAAGGGCGCGACACCGCCAATATAAAGTAAATTTATAATATCTTATAACTGGAGTACTATAAAGGAGATAGCCTTGACACATTGTACGAGTCCACCAGATATTAGTGTGAGTTATCAGATAAAAAATGGGCGATCAGGGATAAATGGGCACGGCACCTCTTACAAAAAAATATGACGTACATATGAAGCGGCAGTTTTGAAACAATTCACAAGTACATTAGTTACCAATGTGAGTAGGCGTGGAAAATACGTGCTTAATCGCCAATAACAAAAATCGCCAAAATCAATAATAGTTAAAGGAAAAAATCGCCAAAAAAATCCGCATTAAATTAATTTGAGAATTTAAGAAATACATCTGTAACTATTATTTTTTCAAGATAAGCATATTTCGGGAAACACTGAAGGAACAATTGTTGTATATTGGGACATTATGGATATTACGCAGATATTCTTTTTAGCTGGTTCCACGCAAGCGAGCTCATAACAGGTGTAAAAGTTGTCATCGTGTAATGTTCGACCTTCTCCTATCAATATGGGGACTAAATTTACGCAGACGTTTTTTTGCCCGAATACATTTTTACTGACACCCATGCTTTAGTAGAACAAAGGAAGGAATAACTATATCCTCGACCAGTATTCTACTAAGTCGATTTCAGGGCATCATTCATTGTCTACAAATATGAAAATATGCATCAAAGCGGGAAGTATTTAATGAAATGTTTTTCTGGAGACCAGACTTTCCAGTGACTGTGAAGTTATTTTGACGTGATGAAAATGCAGTCCAACTAACGCCTGTATCTAATGGTAAAACTGTGGAACATATTCGGGGTCATTATCTGGCCTGGCGATCTTAGGCCAAACTTTTATTTGATCTAATATTGATGTCTGCTTGAACAGTTTTTCAGCTATAACTCAAGAACCATTATTGATTTTTCAATTCATTTTTAAGAAAATTAGAGCTAAAGCTTAAATAAATAATCTTCATTACTGTCTCCATGTAAAAAAATACAGTTAAAACATTGATATGGGGGATTTCATGTCAAGTGCAGCAACTTTTGAAACCGATGTCTTCTGAAATTTGCACCAAGGTTAGTCCTATCTGATAGTAGTTTAGGCACAATTTTTCAGCAAGATCGGTCAAGAGCTCTCTGAGTTAGAGGGGATCAAAATTTGACATTTTGGCCAAACAGGTGTTTTTTCACATCCATGTAACTTATTACTTATTGTTCTTAGAAAATTTTCTCCCATATAGTTTAGATAGCTATTTCTTCAATATTTCCGAAAAAAATACTTAAAAAAAAAAAAAATTTAGACTTTTTTTTTTGCTAAATTAAAGCATTTTTTGCATTTTTTTTTTCATAAGAAAGCTTAGGATTTTTCCTTTAAGAGCTTTTTGGTCGCTTGGTGGGGTGGGAGTGGGATATCTATCAAAATAAATGTTTTGTAACTCAAGACAACGGTTTTTCAATTTTTCACAAATGCACTATTTTGAATTTTTTCCTATTTGTGTGAAAAACCTTACAAATAAAACTTATACTGAGAAACTAGACAAATTAACCTTTCCCAAGGTATGTAACATACCTTCATAACATAACAGAAGAGAATGGTTATCTGTAACCTGAAAGAGTTATTTGCAACATTTCAATCTGAACACGGAGGATGTTAGAATTAGCTTCACGAAATTAACCCAAATGAGGCCAAAACATTGCCTTTTGGCAGGAAGCAGCGGAACTCACACAGTATACGTTTGCATTTACAATGAAAATGTTACACTGATGTTGAAGGAAATCAACTTAAAGTATTTAACAGATGATTCGGCAGAAGATTTGCACGATTACCGCGATTGCCTTAAATTGACTATGTGCCCTAATGCAACAACTTCTTGCCACTTAGGCGAATGTTCAAATTGCCCGGAAACCACATTCATCAAAGAGAATTTAATTATTTCCTTTGATCGCGAATATATAGAGGATGGCAAATTTGAATCTAGGATTATTGAAAACAATAATTTTAAATGTGGATGATTTTATGAAAGAAATGTGTTCAGGATTGCTAAACTTGTTCTAGGATTTGAAAATACATTTGAAATCTGGTGAATTCGTTATTTCATATGATTTCGCAGAAAGCTATAAGTATGTTATTCAGGATGCCATACAAGCATTCCACTTCAATAATGACCAAGCAACTATATACATAGTAGTTATTTACTACATGAAAGACAAAAAAAGTGGAACACGAAAGTATGGCAATCATATCCGACGATTTAAAACATGATACCGTTGCAGTTTATGAGTACCATAAGATAATATTAAAATATCTAAAATCTAAATTTACAGTAAGGAAGGTATACTACGTTTCGAACGGAGCTCGTCAACATTTTAAAAACAAAAGTAGCTTCGCAAATCTTATGGCTCATGAAAAAGATTTTGGAATGCCAGCTGAGGGGCATTTTCATCCTACTGCTCATGGTAAATGAGCATGTGATGGTATAGCCTCCAGTGCTTTCATCAAGATCGCATCTAAGATGCGACTGCTTTATTCCATTGGACAAAGAATTATTGTAAAGAAACTAAAATAGTTTTTAGTAGCAAAGAGGATTATGAGCAGATTCGATGCTGCGATAACAATCGATGGCACCGCTCAATACCATGCTTTTATACCGCCTGTCGATGGAAGACTCGAGATGAAAAAGTTTTCTGCCTCTACTCAATGCGATTTCTTTCAAAAATCAAACAAAAAAAAAACACCAGCGAAATCAACAGCTGAACCTAGTAATGCCAAAAAAAGGATTGGCTAAAAAAGCAACAAATAAATTCGACAAATAAGCTGGATGAAAGATTGGATTTTCAAAAAGTGACAACACTGAAATACTTCATCAGCTACAATAAATTAACTATAAAATAGTTATGATATGAATGGATCTAATGTTTTAAGATTAAATTTTATTAAATAATTTATCTATTTATTTTTATTGTAATTATTATATATTAATTTAATTATTATTACAAATAAATAAAAAAAAATAATTGTTCAAAATTTCTACAAAAAAAAAGTGATTTTTTTCCTGAAATTTTAGCTAGTCATGTTACATACCTTCGGAAAGGTTAATTTGTCTAGTTTCTCAGTATAAGATTTATTTGTAAGATTTTTCACACGAATAGGAAACAATTCAAAATAGTTCATTTGTGAAAAATTGAAAACCCGTTGTCTTGAGTTACAAAACATTTATTTTGATAGATATCCCACTCCCATCCCACTAAGCAACCAAGAAGCTCTCAAAACAAAAATCCTAAGCTTTCTTATGAAAAAAAAATGCCCTTTTTGAAAAAAGGCAAAAAAAAAAAAATGCTTTAATTAACAAAAAAAAAAGTCAACATTTTTTTTTTTTTTAAGTATTTTTTCGGAAATATTGAAGAAATAGCTATTTAAACTATATGGGAGAAAGTTTTCATGGATGAGAAAAAACTCCTGTTTGGCCAAATGTCAAATTTTGATCCCCTCTAACTCAGAGAGATCTTGACCGATCTTGTTGAAAAATTGTGCCTAAACTACTATCCAATAGGACTAACCTTGGTGGAAATTTCATCCCGATCGGAAGACATCGTTTTCAAAAGTTGGTGCACTTGACATGAAACCCCCCATATATATATGTTTGATTTAATATTAAAAATATCACTTATACGTATAAATCTCTTCTACGCTATTAATAAATAATAATCATACTCCCTGAATATATCTTAATTGATTAAGGTTTAAATTTTTAACAGTTTTCAAAGAATTGTTAGGGAATGATAGAACGCCATTTGATGTTTATAAGTGGAATCTCCCGGTTTTGTAATCAAATAGTTTATATTGGACCAAAGTGCCAGAAGTAGTTAAAAGAAATTCGAAAAATACGTGCTCTTCAAATATGTTTTATGACTATAACCTAAATACTAGTTAAACGATAGTTGACAGATTACTTCCATTAGTGGCAAGCCCATGATGATTATCTCAATTTAAGGCACATCTGCCACATCATTGTACCTAGAATGTAATAGAATTCGCATTTTTAGATGCTCTTTTTTTGCTTATATATATTTAAGTAAATTTTTGCATTGTACAACTACTGGCCAAAACAAATTATGTAAATAAATTCCTTTGAAGTACATGGTAGGCCTCTATCATAATAAATATAACAGTATAAATAAACTCATATACATATATACACACAACTGCAATTTTACACGTTTCTTCTAAAAGTTTAAATGTATGTACTGACATTTCTTTTAAAAACTAGTTGTAGCTGTAGCAAAACTATTAGGGTTATAATTTTTGAAATTTTTGCGAGAACTGTAGCTGTTACAGAGTAAACAAACTGATTTCTACTCAATATATGTAGTTTTAATTTTTACCTTAAGCGTTTTTAATCAATTATAAGGAAAACCATACTGAAAACATTGAAATGAGTTCCATATTTTTTTTAATATATTCATTTGCTTACTAAGAGTATTATCCGTAACATTCAAGAGTTAAACTTTTGAAAACAATTGAATATTTTTTAGTGTTTTTTGTTTTTTTTTTGAGCTTCCTGGTTCTTTAAATTTTAATGCAAATAAAATAAATTTATTTCATTTTTTTCTTTCACCGAACGTTTCGTCAATCTGTGTTGACTTCTTCAGGGGTAGATTTATTGGACTAAAAATATATACATATACAACAAATTTTTTCTAACAAAATCGCAAATTACAATGTAATAAAATACTTACAATTTTTTATTGTGGTACCATTTTAAATTAAATTTAAAAATTAAATTAATTAAATTAATTTAAAAATCGTCAAGTATTAAAAATAATCATAACAAGTAAGAAAATTATAGTCGGTCTAGACCGACTATAGGATACCCTATACCATGCGTTTAGAGACCCTACCCCATAGGCGCGGCTAACTGGACATAGAAAATAAGCAGAAACCAAATTTGAGTGGGATTTTTATAAATTTTTTTGTCTGCAGATATGAAAAATATCATATCGGATGCTATATCTATATGGGGACTAGGCCCAAAAATGGACCGATCCTGACCATGTTTGGTAAGGTCTCTTGTATTTTGCAAAAATATATACAAACAAAATTTGAGAAGAATCAGATAGTCTTTCTGATTCGATCGGTATAATTAAAGATGGGTCTAGGTCAAATATTTTTGGTTGTTACAAACAGCAGCACAAAGTCATTATACCCAAACCACATAGTGGCATAGGGTATAAAAATAAATTTTTGAGCTACACACTAGTCTCACAGGCAGTTACAAAACGATTGAATAGATTGAATTTGTGTTATTTTTGTCTTCTTTTGTATTCATCGACGTTTCACCTTTTTGTTGTATTCGGAGGCTTTCCAGCATTAGTCTCTTGCTCTCCTTCCTCTCGATGTCTAATATTTTAACGTTTATAAAATCAGCTGTGTGTTTGTTTTCATATAAATGTTGGGCTAGAGCTGTTGTGAGTTTTTCTTTTTTGACGTCGGATTCATGTTCACCCATTCTTACTTGCAGCGCCCTTTTAGTTGTGCCTACGTATTTTAAATTGCAGCTTTCTCCATCTCCCCCTTGGCACGAAACTTCGTATACGACGTTGCTCTGCTCAATGATCGGTGTTTTGCTTTTTGAGTTATTAAAAAGTGTTCGTAATGTAAAATTTGATTTGTGAGCAAAATGTGTGTTTTCTGTAGGGATTATTCTCTTCATTGTTCTAGAGTTTGTAAGTGCTGGAATGTAGTTGATTGAGATGAATTTTTTGGGGTTCCCAACTGCGATTTTTTCATTATTTTTTTGCTTTTTAGGAATGTTCGAATTTTTTATTAACGTGTTAATTATATGTGTAGGAAAACTATTTTTCTCTAATGTTTTTGTAATTATGGTAAGATTTTTCTGATGGTATTTGTCGTCGCTGATACTAAGAACTTTATTTATAAAGTTTTTTCTGTGTTTATTACCATATTTCTTGGTTGTGTTGTGCGGTAATTTATCAATTTTTCCTGTTCCAATGAAATATTTTCCCCATTTCTTTGTAATTTTGCGTCCAAAAAAGATAATTTCCCGTTTTCTTCCATTTCTGATGTGAATTTTAATTCGTTGTGGTAGTTATTTGGAACTTCCAATATACTTTCGTTGTCCTCCCTTTTGATGATTGCGAAAAAAATCGTCCACATATTTGTATATTGCTTTAATTTTTATGTTTTTCTCTTCAAGTCGTCTGAGGTTTTTATCTAATAAGTCATCGAGCACTATATTTGCTATTGTTGGTGACAGAGGATTGCCCATTGGTATCCCAAAAGTTTGTTGGTAAAGGATGTTGTCAAAGTTGAAAAAATTATTGTCTGTTAAGCAGAACTCTAGAATTTTCAGAAATTGAGATTTGGGTATGTTTGTCGTGTGTAGAATTTTATCCCATTTTTTCATTATTATATGAATTGCCAAATTGAGATTTGGGTATGTTTGTCGTGTGTAGAATTTTATCCCATTTTTTCATTATTATATCAATTGCCGAATGAACAGGTATATTCGTGAAAAAGGGCGACAACGTCATATGAGATAAGGACTTCATCTTCTTCAATTTTAATATTTTAGATTTTTTCTTTTAACTCCAAAACGTCTTTTAGGTTATAATCTTCAGAAACCATATTTTTAAGAATTTTACCTGTATATTTAGCTAAGTTATAACATGGTAACATGACTGATGCTGCAATTGGTCTAAATGGTCTGTCGTGTTTGTGAATTTTGGGAAGTCCATACAATTTTGGTGCTTGGGCTGCTGAACAGTGAAGTTTAAATTTTTCCCGTATGTTTATGTATTTATATTTATAAAGATTGTTGATTAATATATTGTTGTTTCTCAGTAGTTTTTGTGTTGGATCCTCTCGTATCGTTTTGTAAGTGTTTTTATCGCATAAAAGTCCCATCATTTTTGTTTTGTATTCTTCTTTGTAAATTATCACAGTTTTGTTTCCTTTTGTCAGCTGCTGTAACATTATTGTATCTTTATGTTTCTTTAAAAGTGACATTTTGCTTTTATATATGGCTAATATGAATTTTTCTTTGTCAGTGTTTTTTATTTTGTTCTCGTAGGCGGCAACTCTGTTACTAATTTTTGCCCTTGCCACTTCTTTTTCCTTTTCTGTATTCAGTGAGAGAATCGCTTCTTCTACATCTGCTATTAGTTTTATAGGTGAAAAATTTTTTCTGTTTATTGGTATTGCAAACTTTGATCCAAGTGATAGTAGCCATCTGCTCTCCATGGGAAATTTTTTTTTAGTTAAACAAATTAATATTCAAAAATTAAAAAAAAATGTAAAAATAAGCCGCGACCAAAATTAAAGCATTTTTTTGTAAATCTATTTTCATTTTTTAAATATGTACGTAGTTTCAAGTAGATGTGTATGTATAACTTAAGCACAATTATGATTTTTTTCTACTCATTTACACATGTAAATTAAACATGTATGCCACCCACTTTTGACATATGTAGATATTAAAAAATAATGAAATACTATGATGAAAAACCATTATGAAACATAACAAAATATCGTATTGTTTTCCAAGTAAATGTTGCTTCAACTGTAATGCAATGTACACTTATACACTATGCACAATTAAAATTGTGTATTTAAAATCTAGTATACCACAAGACTATACAAGTTTTATGTCATTATCAGTGGAATAAAAATCGTTTATCAACAAGTAGTGCAGAATATCTATATTATCTTCATCTGACGAGGTCTAACATCTGAAAGTAAATAATTATATAGCAATTGCTGGTCGTAGACATAAATAAAAATTATAGTCAGTATAGATCAACTTAGGATGCCCTATGGCATGAGTTACGAGAAATGGTATTAGATCCAACTTGGCTGAGGTCAAAATACAATCAAACAATTTTTACGTAAGTGATTACAGAAAACAATTTGAAACGTATACTAAATCATCCTTGACTACAACAAAATAAATAGAATTAATTTTATATTTCATATTCTTTTGAATAAATTATTTTTTATTAGCTTTGGGTCATTTGTGGGTCTTCTTATTTTATTTGGAAACATATAGATAGTTTTTAAAAATAATATAATTTTATAATAAAAGTTGTTTAAATTTACATTCGCGAGCAATAAGCAGACAATTGCACCAAAGAAATACCACAATTGATAATTATGATTCCAGGATAACTTAAGAGTTAAATAAAAAGAAAAATTAACCGAATTATACATTCTAAAAAGTGGTTTCATCAGGTTTAAAAAAAAACTCGTTTTCGGTAATCTTTATTTAGAAATATCTTAAAAACAAAAGCTGGCCTTGGCAAATAATGGGTTAACGTTCTCAGATTTATCTCACATTTTAGAAACGGAAGGTATACATTTTTGGTTATAATATTTTTAGTAACGCTTTTAAAAATTCAACAGCATTCGGATACAATTTAAATTTTTTAATAAATTGTCTTTTATTATATTGGGGTCATATGTGACCCCAATTCCATAAGGGTTAATGGGGTCATATTAGTTTTTTCCGACAACCTAGACTATTAAGATAAAATATAATATTTAAAAGTAGAAACGTGCTGCATTTTTGATACAAAGTATTTAGAAAGTGTACATATACAGAATATTTCGCAAAAATCCCATTTTTCTCGAAATCCGCAAAAATAAAATCTTTGTCAAAAAACATTTTGGGACAGGGATTTACTTAAAAGTTCACACACTTAATATCTTACATATATTTAAAAAAATCTTAAAGTGCCAGATCCAGTTTTTTAAATTTTGTGTAAAAAAATTTTTTAAAACTTGAAAAAGGAGTTTTCAAAATTTTATTAACAAAATTTCCCATTTTCGGTCTCAATGCGCTATAGGTTTACAACGTGGTAATAAAGCAGTACCTCATGTCTGAGTACTCATAAGTATAGAAACCCAAAAAAAAAAAATTATGGCTTTAATCAATTTCTCAAAGTTGAAAAAATGCCATCAAATTTCATGACCTAGTTTTTTTTTTGGCACAAAAGTGGTCTGAGGCATTTGCTATTTCTTGGCAAAGTTTTATTCGATTTTGAAGTTTTATAGCTTTTTCAAAAGGTAGTTTAATACTGTTTCCGAATTATATAACAGTTTGTCCAAAAAATTAAACTATAGAATGAAATTTTCGTAAAATCTGAAAAAAGTCATATTTTCCCCATATGAACAAACTTGAAACTTTCAATCGCGTTGAGCCACTTGTAAGTGTTTTTTGATTTACCCAAAACTTTGTATTTTTCATTTTTTTTTTTTTCTATTCGCATATTTCTAGGGGCTGCGACCGATAGTTTGAACACTTTTTGTGTATATCGTAAAAGCACTCTCATTTTCCAAATTGGAAAATTTGCTCTGATCTGCTGCTTCAAAAGAAAATAAAATTAAAATTAAGCACGATCTGCCCCGCAATTTTTGATACAACTATGATAACATTTAAATAAGGCTATTTTGATAAAAGTGAGGAATGTGCTATCAACAATTACTTAAATCCTTTTACAGTCTGTAATCCTCCCCCTCTGTATAACACAGAATTAAAAATATACTCAAATAAATTCAATCATTTAAAATCTCTTAACAATAAAAATAGTATTCGTTAAGTTTTCTTATCAAATATCTTGGCCTTAAACATTCCCAAAATATTAAAGATGCTTTAAATGAAACAGATGAACTAGATGTATCTAAATTTCCTAAGTGCATACTAATACATACAACTGCATACTTAAAAAACTAAACCACGGAAGCCCCAAAACAAATTTGGTTGCACATAAAATTAACTATAAACGCATCTATCGCTTATATAAGATTCTCAATAGACTGCATTTCAAGTTTCAAAGAAATCCTTCAAACATATTTGAAAGAAAATTAAGAAAAAAGCTTTAGGGCTCAATGTTGGGCACATTCACTTTTCATTATAAACACAGAATATTATATTATCTCAATACCGGAATTCTCGTAAATACCTTGCTAAAATGGCAATGATCATAATAGTCTAAATTCTTCTTTTTGTAAGAGTTTGATAAAGGCAGGTGAATTTTCATAAAAAATACCGTAGAAAATAAGTGTTTTGCTCTTTTGTTTTAAGAAAATTATTGCCAAATATACAGCTAAAAATATATGACGGATGACGAATGTTCCATCCAAGCTGTTTCAAAGTGTCTTTCATTGGTTTTGCCAAGAACTATATTTTATAGTTGTTGATTTTGCTGTCTGTGACGGCAATTGTCACGTCGCACAGTGGACCATTTGACGAGAAGGCGGTCAAAAATCTATAACTTTTGATTGGATGGAATTTTGATATTCAGTTTTTTTTTTGTTTGGTAGGTGAGACTTTAGCCTTTAAGTTTTGCTATAAAACGTAATTCTCGAGAGTTTAAATACATTTTCATTTGTAATTGAATTTTAGTACAAAAGTGAAGTGTTAAGAGGTAAAAAAAAGGTTTTTTTTAATATAATGTCTTAATTTTTTCAGTTAATTTTACAACTAATACTTTTTAACAATTTTTTAAGTTAATTTTTTCAGAAAATGCCAAACTTTGGCCCCCGTAAACTTTTTAGTCCTAATGTGCACAAGGGCCAAAGGTTGTTTTTTTTTTTAAGCAGCGAACGTAAAAGTTATCTTATATTGGTTCAAGATAGAGAAGTTTCAATGAAAAACTCGTATGTTTTTGCTTTAGTTAAAATTTTTTTTTATTGTCTTTTTATATATTTCTATATCAATTTTTATGGTAAATTTATAAAATATAACAATTTTTATTCTAAATTTACAAAATATATTAATTTTTAAATCAAGAAAATTTTTTAACTATATAAAAAAAAGTGTAACTTATTGTTAGTGTAATGAAAAAGTACTTTAAATCAACCAATTTTAGTAAAAATTTCTTCTAAATAGCCTTGATTTTCATATTCTAGAAGTTGTTTAGCTTCTTCGTCTAATTCAGTAGAGGTAGTTTTCCATTTTTGACGAAAAAAAAATAGACAAAATAGTGATAAGGTCTTCATTAGTACAACTTCTGGACATTTTCTTTGTGTTGTGCTCGCGAAAGAATCTGTAGTCTTTGCTCCTTTTTTCTTGTGCTTCTTCAGATAGATCTCCTATTGGTAGCGTATTGTTTTGAATTATTTGTTCCCCATGGTACAAAATTTTATGAAGTGTGGATGGCATATATCTCCAAGAGTATTTTTCATTACATTATTGGCGTACTCTCCAAATTTTTTTGCATTTATCTTTCTGCATGCAATATGATTTTGAATCGTGATCTACACCTGTGATAGATGCTGCAGTTTCCGGATCGGAAAAAAATCTCCTTGCAGTATTTCCATCGTATGTGTTTCCTTCCCCTTGTTTTGGGTGGTCGATTACGAGGCCTAGCTGTAGATATTTTTGTTGAATTTGTTTTTTTTTTTTTGCTTTCTTTTTTCTTAATTTTCTTTGTTTTTTCTCACTGTTTCGCATAGCGGACCAAATTCTAAATCATAACCCAATTTAAGAATATGCTCCATGAAACGTATTCTATCATGAAGAGGGGACATTCCAAATTCGTAGGCTTCCTTAAAACTATCGTCTTCTGGTGGGGGTTGGCTTAATTGACTTGATGTCTTTTGGCATATAATGCAGCTTGACGTTGAACTTTGTTCCAGTTAAAGCTTGTGCAACTTTTCCATCAATCATTGTGAGACACATTTTAAAATGTACTTCAATGTCTTGGTCATCAAATTTAAATATTACTGGTTGAAGTTCCTTAATTTGATCTTTTATTTTTTGAACTTCTTCAGTTATGACATCTTTGGTTTCCTTTTTGAATGCAAATTTTATTGGTCTGCAATACTTTGTTGAAGAAGGAATTTCATTTCAAATATCAATTTCTGTTGCTCTAATAGTTGACGGCTCTAAGACGCTATACCTTTTTGTAAGCGCAATGGAACGAAAGATACCATAAATAAATTAGCATCTGATGAATTTTTGGCATTAAATTGCTTGTATTGTTTCTGACCAGAGGATCCATCACATCCCCATTTAGAAATTAAAATAATGCTGACATTACCAATTTTTTTTTAAATGTTCAGTATTAAGCGTATTTAGCAATCGTTCTGCAGTATGTTCAAGGAAATCTTGAAATTTTTTTTCTGCTGATGTTGAAGTGACACTAATAGCAGATTGTGAAGGTAAGCATTCTTTTTTGGCAGAAACTAAATCTCGATACCCTGGAAAAATCCCACAATTCTTTTCATTAGTTCGCTTCCGCAATTCCTTATATTCATATTTGGTCAATTTCAAATCCAAAAATAGGGCGAACGCTTCTTCCGGCGTAAATTTCTTATCTTCAATTGGTGTAGGAATGCTTTTCAAAATCCTCTTTGTGCGCCTTGGGCTCGCTTCTACTATTTTTTCAATTATTTCAATTTTATTTTTTTTTATTTTGCGTTGGTTGAATTTTGTGCAAAAATGAATCCTTAATAATTCTTTGAGAAATTTCTTCATTGATATTCTCCATCTTGCGCCTTCGAGATCTTTCACTACATCCGTCAATTGGTTTTGCTGGTGGACCCTTTTGCCACTTTCGTTGGCAGTTGTAGATGCACTCTCAAAAATAAGTTTCCTTATTAACCAGTCTTGGTAACGTTTGTACATCGTTGCCTTGCTATGAGAGCATTCAATGTACCGTCTTTTCAAATTCAATGCAAAATTAGTAATTTTTCCTTTGTGCATTTCGATGTCTTCTAGGTTACAATTCTTAAAGAAGTCGTTGCTCACTATATGCAAAATTACATCGTCTACATCATTTCATTGAAAATAAATATCTGCCAGATCTCTGTACCAGTACTTAGCCATTGCACAAATTGTAATGAATAATAATTGTGGAAATATTATTAATACTCTTTCTTGCATTTATATAAAATGAAAATTTTGATCTTTTATTACCACTTTTAGAAGCATACAAAACCCACACCCAAACCCCTTTTAAAAGGTGAAGCATACCTGCTCATATCTTAAAGGGCTATATCGAAATAGTTTTTTGTTTACCATTTACCTGTTATTTAAATTGTTTCCCATTTTGTCAGGTATTTAAACTATATAACTCTAATTCAGATTATTATTATTTTTGAAAGATACCTATGTAAATATACCTATAACAATTAAGCGCATTATATCCCAACCCTTTTTTATAAGTATATAACAACACCTAACAACTCTACCGACATGCAAAAAACTACACCGCGGTGCACCAGTAGACCAACTTTTGTATTCATAACACTCAGACGGACGGACGGACAGCGTTTAATCGACTCAGAAAGTGTTTTTGAGTCGATCCGTATAATAAAAGATGGATAAAGGTCCAATATTTTTCGCAGTTACAAACATCACCTCAAACTTAATATATCCTAACCACATAGTGGACAACTTTTGTATAAATTTTGCAGAAAATATTTAACCTTGGGTCAGAAAAATTGTTCTGGTGCACACGGGCGGAAACTAGCGCGTGTATAATGGGATATAGGAGTATATGGGGGGTGTGCGGTCTATAGAAGAGTGTAAGATTTTTTCTGACTTATTTTGAATGGCAGGAGTTATTCTCTATTAAGTAGGAGATTTTTGAAAAATTTGGACCTTTTTTAAAAAAAATTTTTTTTTTAATTTCGGAATGACTCAGTGATTTTACATTTTGTAAGTTAATAGTACG
Organism: Cordilura impudica; assembly: GCA_963682025.1. Lineage (NCBI taxonomy): Eukaryota > Metazoa > Arthropoda > Insecta > Diptera > Scathophagidae > Cordilura > Cordilura impudica. The sequence continues at coordinate 154,596,399 of OY821517.1, forward strand.
GAAGCCGTAAAATTATACAGAATTTATTTCACTTCAAAATCTTTTAAATCAAAAAAGTTCAAAAATAAAAATTTACAAAGAAATTTTTAATTTAGAAAAATACTGAAAAAGCCCATTTTCGAAGACCCTGTTCACTGTGATATAGTTGAGATAGAGTTGCAATTTTTTGGCTCCCGAGGTTTACTAGTATTTACTTTCAAATGAATAACATAACTTTAAAATCTGTAACAAAAAAAATGATTTTTGGCCGCCTTCTCAAAATATGGTCCACTGTGCGTCGTATAAAATAACCGCTTTACTGTGTCTTCTGGCCTTTTCCAATCGGCTTTCGATTAATCCCTAGTTTAAATTATTCATTTGTGAAGGTGCGTTTACACTATGTGTATTCTCCATATGTAAATTCAGTTTTACGATTTATACGTAATTCCGTGTGTGTGTCAAAATTGGCGTTTTACATACGATTCATAATTTTTGCGTTCAAACGTACATGTGTATTTCCGTATGACATAACCTTTAAATGTAAACAACAGCTGATTTAATTTATGAATTTACAAAAATTTATTGTTGAAAATAAAGTTCTATATATTATATATTTTTTAATTGTTCATAAATATTAAACAATTTATTTTGCTTTCAATATTTATCTCTATAATTTACTCTGTTTTTTTTTCGCCACAAGCAGTGTTCTATTTTCATATGGTTGTCATGTCAAAATAGAACCTGCTCTAATTGAAAAATTTACATATGTCTTGCAAAATGTATTGTACATAAACCATGTTTGAAAGGGTTCACACCATGTGTACAAATTGCACGTGCTAAAAAAAATTAGAGAAACACAAGCAAAACACATAGTGTGAACGCAGCTTTAGCGATCTGCTACTACCAGACAGAAAACGTGATATTCTCGCAGAAATGCTTTGTTCCAGATGTTGATGAACCCGCTTCCCCAGGTGAAAGCCACAGTTTCAGATTTTAAAAATAAAGCCATTTTTTATCACCCGTCATAATTCGTTACAAAAATAATTTCCCTTCGCTTCGTTTAGCAGAATTTTACAAGTTACTTTGCGATTTCCTTTTTGACGTTCATTTAAATCATGCGAGACTCATATACCGAATTGAGTGACTTTCCATATTTATTGTTCGTAAATTTATGTTAATTGTTTCTTGTAATTGCCTCTGAGTTTGAATTGTGTTGTCATCCAATAACAATTACACGTCTTTGTATTATGTGGTCTGCCAGTGCTTTTGCTATATTTCACATTGAAATCATCAGTTTTAAATTATTGAAACGATGCCTCACATGTTATAAGCAGTGAGGCGCGTTCACCATATATTTATACCAGTAAAGGATGACTTTCAACAGCCTTTTGACTTTGATTAAATAAGAAAGGCAGTGAGGGTTACAAATATTATTTTTCAGGCACAAAATTCGATATCACCACTGAACGATAAAACAGGGGTGCTAGTATTTGACCGACTCAATCTCGGTATTTGTAGTTTAAATCTAAAATAAACAAAATTACGTATGTATGTGACAAATTACTGCACTGCATACTGTTTCCTAGCACCACCTCTTGATTAAAACGAGTAAGGAGTTATGCATACACCTGGTGTATATTTTCTATAGTTTTTTGAATATATTCTATAATTTATGTTCTTTGAAAAATGTGTTATTTTAATGCTACAAGCAATAAAGTCAACAAAGTTTAATTAGATATTAAAAAAAGCTATGATTTATTTTTCTTCTTTTTACCTCTGCTCTATCTAGCTTATTTTCCTTTTTATTGCAACCAAAAAGCAGACACATTTTTTAACACCCAAAAAGCCAATTCTATATCCTCACTATCTTTTCTACATCAATTGCAGAAACCATACCAACGAGAAACTAGAAACCATTTGTAGTAAAACAGCTTACTTGGTTTTTCTTTTTCAAAGATTTGAAGGATAGACATATCCCAAATTTTTTATTAATATTTATTCCTATTATATGATGACACATTGCATCTCCAGTAAAGATGCATTGCTTCTTGCAAACTTTCCTTTCAAATTTGCATCCTTCATTACCGTTGAAGTTTTTAAATGAAAAATTTTTGGAAAAATATGTGCGGTTTAACATATTTGAACTGCGTATTCTGAACTTAATTAGTTTAATGGCAACAGTCATATTAATTGTTCCCCATAAAATAATTATATAATATTAATTATGCCATATTATCAAAAAAAAACCAAAATCTTTAGAACTGGAAATGGAATTTTAATTAAGAGTGCACTATTCACGTATCCAATTTTAGAGTAATCGAATAATTAGTTCTTTGAGGTTTTATAGCGTTTTTATGAAAAATTATATATAGAAGTTCTAGGTGATGAGAAATTACAAGTCAGGGTGAAAGTACTAGGCCATTATAATAAAGTTTCTAAAGGGTTTGGCGTTTTCATAACATAACATATTCAAGGCAGTGGAGTAGAAGAGATATATCTATGGTTTTCTAGAATAACCGCGTATGTCATAAAATCAATATGTTCAGCGGAGCCAAAAAACGTTATATTTGAAATTATGGGCTCGATATAAAGTTTTTAGAGCTTTTTATTAACCAGTCCTGTATATATGGACAATAAATACTTTATATACACCCCTGTTCTTGAAACCACTATCACAAAAAAAAACTCGTAAATGAAAAAATTCTTAAATTTCAATAAGAATATTTTTTTTCGTTTTAATTCACATAGAAAAGGCTTTGTGAAATCAAAACAAATGCCCTTTTTTTCTACTAAGCAGGTCTTAAGAGATAAAAAAAACTAATTGATATTTAAACTCTAGCATGCTTTTTTTTTTGAACCTTGTCATTATTTTAAGAAATTAGACATTAATTTTATGAAAAAAAACGATTTAAAAAAACGTCTACATTTTGCGCTGATTTAAAAAAAAACTCGTAATCAGTAGTCAATATTAATAAAACACACTTTTGGAGATAATAAAATAATAAAAACTTTTTATTTGCATAATCTATTTTTTCTTTATAATTTTTTCAATTATAACATAGATTCATTATGTACTAATTATTACGAATAAAGGAATTTAAAATAATATTTCACTCAAATCACATGTTTTTATTTTTTTTTGCATATGACTGCCACAACTTTGTTTATGTTCGAAACAGAAGCGATTCCAGTCAAATCCAATTCATTTGAATTTCGAATTTTCTTTGGTGATGCCTAACTTATTTCAAAGAGAGAAGTCATTCTTAATTGAATGAAATTGAAGAATAAATTGTTATTTTAAAAGAAAATATTTTTTTTTTACTTTCTTTATAATCTTAAGGAAAAACATGCAAAAATTGCTTAAAGTTTTTTTGTGAAAGTGACTAAAGAACCATATGTCAACTCGATATCTAGATAACATATGGTTCTGAAGCTAAACCATATGTTTCATGTCATTTGATATTAAAAAATATGATTTCGAAAAATACTTCGAAAATATAAAACTTGTGTTTTCAAGAAACCGAAAATTTCAATTTCATGTTATTTCATATTCATTCTTATTCAAATAACAACGTTTCAAGAACAGGGGTGATAGTGTGTGCAGATAAAACAACTTATGTCGACGAACGTCGTTTTCTTTGAAAATGAAAACTACCAAAGCAACCACCCATGTAGACATAAGCTGTTGTTGCTTGAAAATGGATTTTTTTGTTCGTCAACAAAAAGTTAACGGGACTTAGTATGAGAATATAACAACATATCAAGAATAATGGAGACAAAAAATAACAGAAATAAACACACATGTTATTATAAGTGGTGATAGACTGAAACATAATCCAAAATTATTTTGCAATTGTTTTCATTAATAACAACTTATGTCGCTATGTGTCGTTTTCTTAGAAAATAATTTGTCAGCGATCAAACGTAGGTTGACATACGTCGATAGTGCTGCAAATTAATTTAATAAACATTTAAGTTACGTCGTTATTTAAAGAAAAAACTTAGAAATGGTCAATATTTTTTTTTTTAAAAATTGAACACATGTAAAGAGCGTTAAAAATTAATATATTTGGTATCGTTAACTCAAAACTGCCAAAATGGGCATACGTAGTTATTCCAGAAAACCACAGATATATATATGAGTGACACTTTTAATATTCAAAAAATTCATAATATTAATTGGCAAGGCGATTTTTTGTGACATCTCCTAAACTCTAAGTCACTAACCGATTTTGCCAAAAAATATACCATTTGAAAGTTATTTCTTTACAGATGTGCACCGTCTTAACAGCTGTGCGCCATCTGGTACATTTTTGGGGTAATAATCATTTAAATTTTCTACTAATACCTCAGAGAACACATATTTAGGCTTCAAATAAAAAACTATACAATGTGTGTGTTTACTAAGTGGCTAAAATTCATTAGCATACCTTTCAGCTCTTATAAAATTATTTATCAACAAACCAATTTGTAAATCTTCTGTGTGCTCAATAAATATTTGCAATGAAATTTAATGAATTTTATTTAAAAATTCACAATTTGATGAATTTTATTTAAATATTCATAAATGTTTTATATATACTGAACAGATTTCTCCAGGACGGATGCTTTTTAATTTAGGATGCTAGGATGCAAAGATGAGCTGCAATGCCTGGAACCTAAATTTATTGGGTGAGAAACCTGTGCCTCAACAATTATATTTTCTCGTTAGTAGTAGAGAATATAATTGTTGTGAAATAAAAATAGAGAGAGATTTATTTCAGATCTTACAATTTTATTTGTTTTAAGAATATGAGATTAATTTTGGGCTCTTATAGCTCACCGTTTTGGTTGATAGTTGAACAGCAAGTGACTATCCAATATTTTTTATATAACATTTTTGATTTTACGATACTTTTTTAGATAAAAAATAAATAATTCACAGTAGGTTTAGGTATTCGTTACAACTTAGGATACTCATTATAGTTACAATAAGGTACCATTAATATTTACAAAATTCAATTTTATCTTATATATTTTACATAAAAATTTTGTCTAAATTTCTGAATTTAGACATATACATTTTTATTATTTGAGAAAGTTTAGTATCTCAACGATAAATTTTATGTCCAGTACAACTAAATTCTTCAATTGAATGACTACAAAATACTCCGCCAGCTGAACATAGTTATAATGAATTACCTATATTAACTAATTTCTAATATAGATTAAAAAGACATTGAAAAAAACAAACTTAATGAAAAAGTAAAATTTGCTAGAATTTGCACTCGAATTTCGAGTGCTGGGCTCTGCTAGTATATACAGTTCAATATATTACATACTGGATTTCAGCCTTAGTTAAAATTTTTCTGAGAAATGAAATGAAAAATATTTCAAGTTTTAATAATTATATATTCAATTTAAATGAAAATTTTTTAAATATAATTAGTGTCAACATAAGAAGCGTTTCTTCAATAACAAAATTTAATAAATTTAAAAGCTTGGTAACAAGTCTTTCGAAATTACCAGATATTATCGCTATTCAAGTGTCTTGGTTTGATGCAAAATTAACCCAACTTTATTCAATTCCTGGATACTCTAACGTTCATTGTTGTAGAAGTGATGGATGGCTATGGTGGTACGACCCTGTATATTAGCAGCAAATTAACCCAACTTTATTCAATTCCTGGATACTCTAACGTTCATTGTTGTAGAAGTGATGGATGGATATGGTGGTACGACCCTGTATATTAGCAGCAAATTACATTTTACTGTTGGTTTTTGCAAAAGTGAGAGTTTTTTAGACTTTATTTCAATTACAATAGAAAATTTTCGTGTTGATGGTAATCCTTTAAACATCATATCATTTTATCGTTCGCAAAAATGTTTGATAAATGAATTCCTAGACATTATGGAACGTCTAATAGAAGATTATGCGCAAAGGCCGTTAATTGTAGTTGGCGATACAAATATCGATGTATTTCAAAGCTCTCAGTTTTCGGAACTATCGAACTTTTTTTTAAATTATGATTGTCATAACTGTCACAATCTGGTAACGGAACCTAGTAGTGGAACGTGTATTGATCAAGTGTTCAGTAATATTTGCGGAAGAGTTTTTGTTGATTCTGTGGAATGTCCATTGTCGAATCACAACATAATATGTTGCAAGCTAAAAAGTAGTTTTTTTTACTGATGGATCTATTGAGATACATAAAACGCATTATGATTATAATAAAGTAGAGGAATGTTTACAACGTAATTGGAGTGAAACTGAAACAATCGAATGTTCATCTGAATTAACTTAAAAACTAACACTTTGTATTAATAATGCTATTAACAGCTCAACAAGCTATTCTAAACAAAAAACCCAATTAAGATTTGAACTCACCCCTCACCCCATGGATAAACAAAAATTTGCAAGCTTTAATATTATTCAAACGTAAATTATTGGTGAAGCGTCGAAGATCAAAAAACTAAATATATGAAATATTGTTGAAGAATGTGGGTAGAGTTATTAAGATAGCTTGTAAATCTTCTCGAGATAATTACTATTACGAAAACTTAAGTAGGGTTGATAACGATCCAAAAAAAGTGCTGGAGTTTTATAAATAATATACTCGGGAGAGTTTCAAATAAAAATATTAATCTTACAACACCTGAAGGTGTATCTATTTTTGATGATCAAGTAAAAGCTAATAATCTAAACAAATATTTTGTACAATCTGTTAATGAGTTACGGAGACAAATTCAAATATTTCCTAGAGGTAATTGTAATTTCTTTAGAACACTGTCCCAATCATCAAATCGTTTTTTTCTTCAACCGATTACTATTAATGACATCGATATAATCATAGATAATATGAATTTCAAAAAAACCAAGTGGTTTTGATAATATACCACCAAAATTAATGCAGACATGTAAATAAATAGTAGGTCCCATTTTAAAAAATATTTTTAATAAAATTGTGACCTCTTCAAGTTTTCCAAATTGTTTGAAAATTAGCAAGATTGTTCCCATACCAAAAGTTATAAATGCTTCTCAAGTAAATAATTTTCGTCCAGTTGCTTTTCTGTCAATTATTGATAAAATCTTTGAAAAAATTATTCATCAAAGACTGTTATTATACTTTGAAGAATAATAATTACTTCTATAAATACCAATTTGGATTCAAGAAAGGATGTGGCACTGATGAAGCTGTGGTTAATGTTGTAAATTTTATATGTTATGGTATTGATAATGGTTCAAAAGGTGTTGCAGGTTTATTTTTTGACTTTACAAAAGCTTTTGATTTGGTTGACCACGATGTAAAGATACAGAAATTAAGATATTATGGTGTGTTGGAAAAGAAGCTAAATTTGTTTGAGAATTACTTTCAAAATCGGAAACAATTTGTACAAATACACAACAGCAAAAGTGATATGCTAAATGTTGAGTGTGGTATGCCGCAAGGGAGCTGCTTGGGGCCATTGCTATTTTCGATCTATCTAAACGATATTTCTAACTTGAATCTAACCGGTCGATTATACATTTTTGCTGACAATACTTGCCTCTTTTTCCTTATAAATATGATTTGACACTAAAAACGAACATGGAACGAGATGTTGCCTTGGTATTTGAATATGCTCGATTGAACAAGTTAATTCTAAATGCAAATAAAACCAAATTAATCAGATTTAGATCTCGTGCCCATGCTTTGAATAACAATTTCAATATTTTGGTTGATGGCACTTTTATTAATGAAACCCATGAGGTAAAATACTTGGGAATTACTTTGCAAAGTAATCTTTCATGGGACACGCATATTTTAGAAGTCAAAGCTAAAATTGCACCGGCTATTGGTATTTTGTATAAAATGAAAACTAAATTGAATATTAAAACTAAAATGTTAGTATATCAAGCTCTGATACAAAGCCACTTGAACTATATGGCAATAATTATGGTTATAAAATCAAGAACGTTTTGAACTCACTGCAAAGTATGCAAAATAAAGCTTTAAAAACTATATACACTTTAACAATTACACAACATTATCTTTATATAATAAATCTGTAAATCCGTAATGCCTATTCATGGATTATATAAATATCAGCTGCTCATGTATGTCTTCAAAAATTTAAACAACATCGGTTATCATACTGTTAAGATTATTCAGAACCAATCATTTATTAATACAAGGAACGAACAAAATCTACGAATATCGAGATGCAGACTAGAATCAACAAAAAGAATAGAGTATATGGGTGGTTTCGAATATAATAACTTGCCTGTGTTATTAAAGTCAATAAATAGAATAGCTAATTTTAAAACAGATTTAAAAGGTTACTTATTTGAAAATCTTGAAACGCTTCTTTTGTAGTAATACGTAATTATTTTTATATCTGATGTATAAATTTAGCAATTAAAATGTACTAATTTTTTGCCAACTAGCCTCAAAAATGCCTTCAAGGCGCTGAGGCCAAACATATATCTGAATTTTAATTGTACATGAAATATTAAATCAAATAAAAAAAAAATCATCATCATTCTTCAGTTTTAGCTTATAAGAAAATCAAACCTTTTGACATTGTACTATACTGGATGAGGACGGTTACCCTGACTTGAAATGTCTCAGCTCGCAAAAAATGACCCCGAAAATGTTACGCCTTTTTTAAGTTGTATTGCAGTCCATATTGTATTGCAGTGATACAATCATTTTTTGTAAACATTGTAGAAATATATATATATATATTCCCTTTTATTTATATAAATTAATTGACAGTATAAATATCTTCAAATTATATAAAAGTTCATGTTGAACATAGGGCGTCTGTAAATTCTCTCCATTTTATACGATCGGCGGCTAAAGACCTGATTTGGTTCCACGATTTGTTGCAGCTTTCGACTTCTCTTTTAACCATTCTTACCCAGGTATTTCGGGGACGACCTGGTAGACGATGACCCTGAGGGTTCCAGTCAAGTGCAGCTCGTGTGATTTCGTTACTTGGTCTGCGTAGTATATGGCCTATCCAAGACCATTTGCGACGTTTAACCTCAATCTCGATTGGTACACACTTTGCCATACATAAAAGCTGCTCATTTGTTACCCAGCAGGGCCAGAAGATCCGAAGGATTTGTCTAAGGCATCGGTTAACAAAAGTTTGCAATTTCCTTTGGGTGGTTTGCGTTGTGCTCCAGGTGGTGAAACCATAGAGAAGGACAGATTTTACGCTGCAGTTAAAGATTCTAAGCTTTGTGGCTTGGGAAATGTTGTTGGCACGCCAGACTTTGTGCAGAGAGTGGAATGCGACTCTAGCTTTGTTGATGCGGTCTACTATATCTACACCGGAGCCACCGTCTTTGGTAATACGGCTTCCTAAATAGCAGAAAGAGTCAACATCTTCAATTACGGATCCATTAATTGAGAGAGGATTTGAGTTGTTGGTACCAACCCGCATAAGTTTCGTTTTATTGACGTTTATCTTGAGACCAACTTTTCTGGCATTCCTATCAAGGCATATGAGCTTTTGTTCTATATCATCGAATCGGTGAGCCATTAAACAAATATCATCTGCATAGTCGATATCGTTTAAACGTTCGTGTAAGTTCCATCGTATACCGTTAGGGGCCTCGGTATTTGTTTGTTCCATTACTCCATCTAGGAGGATAAGGAATAATGTGGGAGACAACACGCAACCTTGTCTTACTCCTGGATTGTATGAAAACGATTGGCTCTCTTGTCCTTCAGATCTTACTCTACATTCAGCACCATTATATAGCTCGCGAATGAGTTCAATTATCTTATTGGGAACACCTTTGCTCCTCAGCGCTGCCCATATAGCTGGCCTGTATACAGTGTCAAAGGCACGTTCAAAATCAACAAACAGCATATACAAATGGCTGTTATATTCTTGCGACTGTTCAATAATAATTCTGAGGGTGTTAATATGGTCTGCACATGATCTTCCTGGCCTGAAACCGGCTTGCTCTTGGCGCAGAAGTGGTTCAATGACTGGTGACATTCTTTGTAATAGGAGTAGAGCCATTACCTTGCTTATGACGTTTAGTAATGTTATCCCTCGCCAGTTTTTACAATGGCTAAGGTCACCTTTTTTGGGATGGTAACGATCACACCAGTTTTCCAGCTATCTGGTATTCGATTACTTATCCATGCAGCCTGTAGAGTTGGCGTGAGAGCTTCTGCAACAGGGGTAGCACCATATCTAAGTAGCTCAGCTTGCACTGTGTCGGGACCGGCGGCCTTAGAATCTTTCAGCTTGAGTAAAATTGAGAGAATTTCGTGGAGTGTTGGTGGAGATGTTATTATTTCTCTACATGGGTTACGTCGTCGAGAAAGCCAGGGACAGCTGCTAATATCAAAATCAAAAGTGTTATTTTGAGAGCTCCCAGAACTGAAAAATTCCTGCCAGCGTTGCAACTTCTCTTCAGGTGTTGTGAGATCACGACCATGCTGATCTTTAAGCATTGAGGTGTTTTTTATATTCTTTCCTCCAAGATGTTTTATAGCATTGTAAACACCGCGCATGTTGCCTATGTTGGCCGCTTGTTCAGCTTCCTCGGCTATGCTGTTGTAGTGGCGTTCTCGATCAGCCCGAACTAGGGATTTAACAGCTTTTGCGCATTCCCGGTAGTTTCTCTTGGCCACAAGTTTAGCATCCGGTGTCTTGGATCTAGTTACGATATTGTTCAGGCGCTTGCGATTTGCAATTTCGTCCCATGACTCTTCGCTTATCCAGGGCTTATGATTTTTCCTTCTAACACCAAGGATTGCTTTAGCGGTTTCACTGCAGCTATTAGTTATGGTTGTCCATGAATGCATCTCCCTGTTATTTAAACGGAGTGCATCAGAGAGAGTAGAACAGTAACGATCGGCCACTCCCGGGTTTCGAAGACGAGACGTGTTGTATTTTACCGCATCCTTTTGTGTGTTGATTGCCGCTGGACGAAGTTTAAACGTGCCTACCAAGAGCTTGTGGCCACTGTCTATATCTGCACCCCGTCTTGTTTTTACATCTAATAGGCAGCCAAGAAATAGCTTGCTGACCATTATATGGTCAATCTGGTTGCGCGTGAAGCCATCAGGGGATTCCCAGGTATACTTGTGTATGTTTTTGTGAATAAATTTCGTACCACCAATAAATAAACGATGGCGAGCGCACAAGTCCACGAGTCTTTCGCCGTTTTCATTTCGGGTATCTCCCAGTCCTTGAGATCCCATAACCGCCTGTAGGTTTACGTTATCACATCCTACCTTGGCATTAAAGTCGCCGAGCAAAATTTTTAAGCCACCACCCGGTGTCGCCTGTAGCACAGCTTCAAGTTGGCTATAAAAGTTATCTTTAGCATCATCGTCGGCTGGTTCTATCGGTGCGTAGCACTGGATCACGGAGATTTTGCGAAATTTTGAATTAAAACGAGCCGAGATGATACGATCTGATACAGCTGCATAGTTTATGAGGGCTTTATTTGCCCTTGGGGACAGTACTAAGCCAACACCGTTGATACGTTTCTCGGAGTTACCAGAGTAGATAAAGGTATTGCCATTTAACGTACACGTGGAACCGTTGTTTAACCATCTAACTTCACTTAGACCGAGAATTTCTATTTTGTAGTTCTTCATTTCATTACAAACTTGTTCAAGTCTTGATGGATCGGAGAGAGTTCGTATGTTCCAAGTTCCAATCATTATCCGTTGTTTAAAGCCAAATTTCGTTATCATGGTGGGGATCGTGTTGAATTATTTGTAGACGTTTCAGTAATAAGATATTTTTTACGAGAGAGGGTTATTAGCCCGCAGCTCAACCTACTTGAAGGCTAGGGACCTTAAAAACAAAAGTTTGGCATTGGTTAATTAAATGGCGCCAATATTTCGCCATGTCGAATGTAGCCTCTAGGCGTGTCCACCTGAGACCCTCTTCTCCATTCCGCTGAACTGTCCGCCACTGCTTATTCAATTCACAGTTACCCTTCACACTGCATGGTAGGGTTGTCCACTATCCGCAACCTGTGGAGGCGTCCCATAGCACTTCAGCTGTGCTTCCTTAAAAGGGTTTTATATTTACTTATTCATGGAGAAAAGCCAAGAATAAAGAAAATATAAATTCCCAGGAGGGAAAGAAAGAAATATATATGGGAGCTATAAATGTCCGAGCATTATAACAATTTTTGTTTGTCCACGATTAATCTCTCTATTTTCCTCTTATTTTGTAAGGCGACAAAGTACTGTGAGTCATGTCCTAACCTGCTCTAACAGATATCAGTATATCTACTTGAACTTTTTTGGAAGAGCTAGCCGAATTATATTTATATTCTAATAAAAATCAAATTTTTAAAATGGTATATCGGATTTCAACTGAAAGCCGATATTGTAACATTAATTTTCCATATACTATTTGGAAAGAGTGTGTATTATGTATGGTGTACTGTATCTCCAAGGCATTGGCAAATGTATTACAGCAAAACAAAAGTGCATGAATCAAAATTAACAAAGAGTTTTTTTTAATATGTTCTAGAAAAACATTTTCCATTGCATGTGTCGCTGCAGAAACTTTTTACATTTACACCAATGACACATATAGTAAGATTTTCTGTTTAAAGAAAATATAAATATGATATAATTAAGGGAGTTCCTTAAATTATTTTTAAAATGAATATTATAAATATATCATTTTTAAAATTGATAAAGAAATGATTACGAAATCATCAGTTATTACTTCGTAAACACAAAAACCAATTCATTGCGGCTATCGAATTTATTGGCAACTTAGTTGCGATGAAGAAGATAACCAAAATTACGATTAAAATTCTGTTGTTCAAAATTATTTTATCACCATAGCTGCTCTATTACATCTATTTTGATTCAATTGATTGAATACTTTAAGATGTTTTTTGATGCTTCATTCTCCTCACTTATATAACCTTTACAATGACCAGTTTTTTTTTTTTAACACAAGAAAGAGTTACATACACTAACATGTCGATACTTGCACCCAACTTCAAGAGAATATTTTTGTCATCCAGTGCTTATTTAACTTTTCACAATCTACGTATAGTATATAAACAACAGTTAGTCTTTGTTGAATAAAGACAAAAAAATCCCTGTTACTGTAGTACAAGCTATTGAAAAAGTACTTTTCCTGTTTTTAATGTTAAAACTTTTGTTTAATATTTCCTGTATAGGACACTGGTGTCATCTGATATAAGTTACTTTACTTAATTCTCACTTGCACTTTGACTTCTATTGTCTTTCTACATCTTATCCTAAGGCAAACTTTCACAAGGACAATATTATCGATGTATAAAAGAAAAACAAAACTTTTTCTTTGCTTAGTTCAAGAGTAAATACTTGATAAAGGCAGTTTTTTTGTTAATGCACTAAATCATTTTGTGTTCGGGGTACTTGAGTTTTTTCCTTCCCCGATATTTATGTACCTTATCAAGCATTCAGTGAAGTTTATTTGTTGAAAAGCAGCCTAATATTAGTCCATTAGGAAGGACGTAAAATAGTTATTCAACAGCATTTAGAAGAAAAATCTGAAAACGAAATATCAAAATTTGTTTAATTAATAGCAAATCAACGGTCAAGATATTATCTCTAGATATAAATAAAATTAATTGATTGCAAACAAACAACGTGAATCCCGATCAAAGAAATTATCCCTAAAAGATGATACTGTTGTTTTAAGAGAAGAAAAGAAAGATTACTTTATATATGCATCAAAATCGACTGAAATGGTCAAAGAAGCTTCTGGGATGGAGGCTAACCCAGAAGCAATAAGAAAACTTCTTCGAAAAAATGACTTTTATGGCCGAGTTGCACGAAAAAGCCCGTCATTACTTTTGCTCGTCAATATATGGCTTAGGATTTTTATTATAAGAAGACTTCTTCGAGAAAATGATTTTCATGGCCGAGTTGCACGAATTACCAAGATAAACCAAAACAACCGACTTACTTTTGCTCATCAATATATGGCTGAGGCTTTTTATTTTTGGAGCACAAAAATAACAATTTCATGATTTTAAAAATCAATTTTTAAGACCTTTTTATTGATGAAAACATAGTGAATTCATTTCGATGTAGTCGAAGGGGTATAGTATGGCGTAAAACAAACAAAGTGCTAGAAGGCAAACATTTAAGAAAAACAGTCAAATATGGTGTTAGGTTGGTGGTGGTTTGGGGACAGCTTCAGCATTTGGCATTTCATTGATGGAATAATGATGAAGCATGCTTACTTAATGATTTTGGAGGCCAATTTATATACACGAAAGTGTTAGCAATCTTGGAATTGAAGGCAACTTCAATCATATTAAGATAACGACTTGATGTAAAGAACTGGTTGCTGCAGAGTTGTAACAAAGTAATCAAATCACCTGCACAAAGTCTCGATCTCAATATCATTGAGCACTTGTGGGGTGAATAAGGATGCAGGACAAATTAATACAGCTCCTGAAAACTGCTCTAGTGGCAACAAAATATTAATTTTGCGTTTTTTTTTTAATATTATTGTTTCTTTTATGTAATTCCCGACTTGAAATGTGAGACTCAAAAGTGTCCTTATCTTAGTAAAGCCTTCGGGTGCATTTTACAATGGAAATTGGAATAGTAGTTAGAGTAGAATAAACTGAGATGTATTTGCTTTCATCGAAATATAAAGGGTCCGCCATCGAATTTTTTTTTTCAACTAGTGCTTATTTCGTGAATGGTAATACTTAGCTCATGTCTGATTTGACAGATAATTAGTTTTATCCTTCCGCTGAACGAATATGGTTGTGTATACGCTTGACCAACGCTGGGAAATATTGCGACATTACTTTGAAAATCATGGTAATGTTGCAGAATGTGTGCGAAAATTGCGTACGGATTTTGGAAGAATAGAAGCACCGTCAGCTCCGTATGTTCATTATTTTCTGAAAAAAGTGAAAGAAACTGGCATTCTCATCGATAAACCAAAGCGTGAAAAGCCAAAAAGATTGCGTACACCCGAGAATATTGCTGCTGTGGCAGAAAGTGTGCGTGAAGCGCCATCAACATCAAATCACCGTCGTTCTCAAGAATTGAACATTTCGGAGGCATCATTGAGACGAATTTTGCATAAAGACCTTGTTATGACGCCATACAAAGTCCAAACGGTTCAGGAGTTGAAGCCAAGTGACCATCCAATGCGTTTTCGCTTCGCTAAGTGAGCCTGCGATCGACTTACAGAAGATACCGATTTTGCCAAAAAAAAATCATCTTTTCAGGTGAAGCTCATTTTGATCTTGGCGGGTATGTAAACAAGCAAAATTGTCGCATTTGGGGCACAGAAAACCCGCATGCATACATTGAAAAGCCGATACACCCAAAACGAGTCACTGTTTGGTGCGGACTTTGGTCCAGAGGCATAACTGGGCCATTTTTCGAAAATGAGCAAGGAGTGGCCGTTACAGTCAATGGCGATCGTTATCGGGCCATGTTGAACGAATTTTTTTTCAAAAAAATTGAATAGGAGGATATTGGCAATATTTGGTTTCAACAGGATGGCGCTACGTGCCACACAGCCGAAGCTACACTCGATGTTTTGCGCTCTGTTTTTGAAGATCGCATTATCAGCAGCAGAGCTGATGTCGTTTGGCCACCTCGGAGCTGCGATTTGACACCGTTGGACTATTATTTGTGGGGTGCCCTCAAAGATAAGTGTTATGCCAACAAGCCAGAGACAATTGACGCTTTAAAGGACAATATTCGTGAAGCCATTGGTGAAATACAGCTGCACACAATCGATAATGTGCTAAAAAATTGGACCGATCGTGTAGGCTACTGCATGTCCATCCGAGGCAGCCATTTGAATGAAATTATTTTCCATTATAAACCGGAAGGATTGTACTTTCAAATAAAAAGAGAAATTTGAGATAATATTCAGTAGGTTTTTTTTTTATAGCATTTTCAAAAAATAAAGTTATTTGGCGGACCCTTTAGATAGTTTTTATACATTAAAAATAATTTTATAACAAAATTGGTTAAAAGTTGTTTTAATTTTCGCAGGCAATAAACACATAATTGCACCAAAGGTATATCACACGGGATTATTTTGATCTCAGGCGCACTGAAGGGTTAAATAAATAAAAATTACCCGAATTACTTTCCTTAAATTCTAAATAGTGGTTTCATCGGGTTTAATAGAAAAATAGTTTTCGGTAATTTTTATTTAGAAATATCTTAAAATCCAAAGCTGGCCTCGACAAATAATGGGTTAGCGTTTTCGGATACAGTAGTGGTCTTATAATTAGCACAGCCACAAACCCACATCTTTGACTTTAATTTTGTTTTTTTATTGGAGTAGTTTTATGTCTCTTATTATTTAAAATAATTCACTAGGCTGTACTTTACAAAACAAAACAAATAAAGAGTACAACCAACAACTATTGTTAAAAATAACGGTACTGAACAAAGCAAAACTCTAAAATTAAAGAGACTTAAAATTAGCACACTATAATTTTTTTTTTTTTTTTGTTTTCTCAATAACTTTAAGCAAAGATTATTAGAATCACATAGTTCAGTATTAATTCTATTACACTGACGGGGTTTTTGCAAAAAAATATAAAATTTGTGTGAAAATGGGTAAAAATTCATCCTGTACCCCAGATCTTCGGAAAATTATAATAAATATGCACAATAAAGTTAAAAACGTTTCTGAAATTGCTAGAATCATTGGCAGATCCCGCAAAATCGTCCAAAATGCATTAAAATATCAAAAAAAAAGCACGAAACTTGTGAAGCCGTCAGAAAAAAGCCGCGACCAAGAAAGACCTCTAGTGCTGAGGACAGATTAATAATTTCTTATGCAAAGAAAAATCCCTTCACAGCATCTTCGGAAATTCAAAAAAATATTATGGAGAAACATAGTATATCAATTTGCACAAAAACCATCCGCCGCAGACTAAATGAAAGTAACTTAATTGGGTATGTAGCACAACACAAGCCTCTAGTTTCAAAAAAGAACCTTGCGGCTCGTTCAAGTTCGCTAAAATGTATAAACAAAAGCCAATATCATTCTGGAAAAATGTTTTGTGGAGTGATGAATCAAAATTTAATCGATTTGGGTCGGACGGAAAGAAACATGTTTGGCGTCCCCTCAAGCAAGACTTTAATCCTCGCTATATTGTGCAAACCATTAAACATGGAGGTGGGTGTATAATGGTATGGGCAGAATTTACATGGCATGGAGTGGGCCCAATCATTAAAATTGACTCTAAAATGGATCAACATTTATACAAACATATTTTAGAGAATCATATGATTCCATTCGCTGAAGAAAACTTGTGTGTCAAATGGGTTTTTATGCACGATAATGATACCAAGCACACCTCGCGATTAGTAAAAAAATATTTGGAGGACCAATCAGTTGATGTTTTGCCATGGCCAGCACAAAGTCCTGATCTCAATCCAATTGAGAAATTATGGAATGATATTGAGAAAAAAGTTGAGCTTAAAAAAACCAAAAAATCTCAACGAACTCTGGGAAGTGGTCCGTGCGGCATGGTATGCTATATTATCAGCAAGATGTCAGTCACTGATGGAAAGTATTCCAAGAAGATTAGAACTGGTGATCAAGCAAAAGGGCTACCCGACAAAATATTAAAAAAAAATTAATCCAAATGACGGATTTGATCCTCTTATATGGGGGTGGGCTAATTATGAGTCCATTGAATTTTTTGATTTTTAAGTATAAAGTATCGTTTTTGGTTAAATTGTTTTTTTAAGTTGTGTTTATTCTATACATCGCTTTAAGTATACCACAGTGAATAATTGACAGTAATAAATTAATTAAAAAAAAATTCTTTTAATAATGTATTTTGGGGAAGAAAAATTGCATGGATCGGTGTGCTAATTATAAGACCACTACTGTATATCTCAAATTTTAGGAAAGGAAGTTCCACACATTTGGTTATTATATTTTTTGCGGCGCATCTAAAAATTCAACAGCACTTACAAAATATTTGGATTTTTTGAATAAATAAATTAACAACGTGGTAATAGGTCATATGTGACCGCATTTCCAAAGCGTTAATGGGGTCGTATTACTTTTTTTTTCCGAAACCCTAGGCTATTAAGATAAAACTTAACGTTCAAAAGTAAAAAAGTGATGAATTTTTGATACAAAGTATTTAGAAAGGGTGCATTTACAGAATATTTTACAAAAATTCAATTTTTCTCGAAATCCGTAAAAATAAAATCCTTGTCAAAAAAATTCTGACATAGACTTTACCTAAAAATTCACACAGTTAATCTCTGACATGTATTTAATAAAACCTTAAAATGCCAGACCCATTTTTTAAAATTTTGTTTAAGAAAATCTTTTAAAAAAGTTTCCCATTTCCGGTCTCAACGTGGTAATAAAACAATACTTCATATCTGATTATATAGAAGTATAGAGACAAGAAAAAATTATGGCTTTAATCAATTTCTCAAAGTTGGAAAAAATGCTATTAAATTTCATGACTTATTTTTTTTTTTGGCACTAAAGTGGTCTGGGGCATTTGCTTTTTCTTGGCGACTTTTTATTCGATTTTGAATTTTTACATCTTTTTGAGAAGATAATTTAATGGTGATCCCGATTCTTATAACAACTTGTCGAAAAAATTAAGATATGGAATGAAATTTTCGTAAAATCTAAAAAAAAAAGTCATATTTTCCCCATATAAACGCACTTGAAATTTTGAGTCGATTTCCGGCACGACTTTTCTTTATCCGATTGTCTCCAAACTTATCAGTTTTATATTGAAAGGTAACAAACTGGTTCGCGCCCGTCCCCTAAATCGCATTTTCATTTTTAAGGACCACTCTAATGGTGGCCATAATAAGGATTATCGTCTTGGATTTATTTTTGGACTACTAAGTGGTGGATGTAGTAAATACATACGAACGCAATTTTAGCAAGTTCTATATGATAATCTAGATATGATGGCAATTTAAGTCGATTCCCCATACAGACTTGGCCTGAACATGCACCGATTTTCGCCAATTTCAATAGCCTTCGTCCCATGACAAATAGAAGCTTATACTCTAAGTTTCCTCAAAATATATTCGTATTTGTGACCTACAGCTTGATCACAATATTTACATGGACACAGAGACGGACAGGCGGACGGCGTGACTAAATTTAACAAGATGTGAAGTCGATCAGTATAATAAAAGATGGATTTAGGCCAAATATTTTTGGTAGTTACAAATATCACCACAAAGTCATTATACGCTAACCACATAGTGGTATGGGAAATAAAAATGAGACGATAAAAGAAAATAGTAAACTTTCGTCCTCGACAGAAAACTCTAAAAACAAAAATATTACAAAAGAAAAAGTGAAAGCAACCCAATATAATTGTTTAGTTAATGTTCATGATCTCCAACAAAAAGTAAACTTAACGAACCCACTTGGTTTTGACAAGCGTAAACAATGAGCTAAGAATGCCAAAAGCTAAGAAAGTATTTAAAGGAAAAATTATAATAGAAGCCCTCAATAAAAGTATAATAAAATTAAAATAATTGCAAAAGCAAAATGTTTATAATATAAGACTTTATAAAACTAAAAATAGTATATGCTATTTTGAAGGATTAGCTTGTATTAAATTAATGTTAAATTAATATTTTTTTCAAAAAAAACTAATATGATTTTCATTTCTTTCTCTTTTTAGGTAAGCTCTTCAACATCTCTTTCAGTAATCAGTTGAAACTTTGTAACATATTCCCAGCAACTTGTATTAAGTATTAAATTTTAAAATATTATTTTACGAAATTAGTAAGCAATTATAAAAAATCATTATCTCCTCAACCCAACACATTAATTGTAATATTAAAATAAAATTGGCAACTAAACAGATATATCCTTTCAGTAATTTTGCTTTTGTACTTGCTATAATCAAGTACTAATTAGAGAATAACGATTCCCATAAAACTCACAAAATTGTCACAATTTATTTTATTGGAATATTTAAATTTAAATTGTTTCACATAATATTCGCTAGAAATGTCTAATTACTTTACAAGTACCACTATACTGGACTGAAAATGAAAACTTGAAAACTTGTTTAGCTACAACAACAACAAAAAAATAAATAAAAATAAATGGATAAATAGTTTTCTTAAAATTGATTTGGATATGATTTTCAGTCCAAAAACAGTTTTTTATATCCTCCACACCACTGCGCAATGGGTATATATCAGTTTATCATTTCGTTTGTAATGTACAGAAATGAAAAGATTTATATTCTCTTGATCCTTATAACAACTCGAGTCGATATAGCGAAGTCCGTCTTTCCTTCTGTCCGTCCATCCGTCAGTATGTTGAAATCACGCACATATACGAAAGAAAATGATCTCGGTAAACCTAGGATAATATGGTTTGCCGTTACTTCGAGCAGGTTGGTAGTTAAAATGAGCTTAATCGGAAACCATTGTGCCAAGATATGAACTAAAATATATACCAAAAAAAAAAAAAAAAAACTCAGACTGTCTGTTTTACTAGTTATGAAATTTATCAAATTGTTTATTTTTCAAATATTTTGTTTTACATTGTTAATGTAAACGTATAACCGAACTTATGCACCTATTTATTTTTTTATTAAAAGTTCCGGTTCTTGCCAGACAAAGTTCTAAAGGTTTGAGGAAATTGAATAAAAAATTATTAATTTTGAAGAATTTTTTCAAAACAAAATAATTTCATGGAACAAATGTTAATGTAGAATTTTAATCAGAAACCTCGTTAAGGTGCGTTCAGACTACGCAAATATTTGACCAAATAAACGTAACCCCTAAATAATGTATAATTTTCCTTGTATAATTTTCATTAAGTTATACAATATATGATATAGAATATAGTTAAATATATTAAATATTACTAATGTAATAAAACATAACTTAATTTTGTCTTTTATATATCATGTAAGATTGAATAAAACTTTCATAAAATTAGGGATTACGTTTATTTGGTCAAATATTTGCGTAGTCTGAACGCACCTTTAGTCATATATTTTAATTTTGATGAACCAAATTTTTCTCGAAAAAAAAAAATAAAATTCCAAACCACAATTTCGCGAAAGTTCTGCCTACGAGCCCCAAATATTATATCACATAATTAAATATTTACCAAGAACTTTCAATCGATGATAGAGATTTTCGTGCCCAAAGTAAAAAGACTGGATTTGTCACATAGTGTCAGGGTAGTATGAGCTTGGTCAAATAAAACTATTTCACATAGACATTCATATATCTACACCAAACATGTTTTTGTGCGGTCTCTCTTTGTGCAATTTTTAATATTTTGCTATATTGGAAAATTTTAGAATTACATATGCAGCACAAAAACAGGTTTGAGATTATTCATAGTATTTAGTCTTAAAAATGATGCGGAATGCAATTGATGTTCCCTTTAGATGTATTCTTTTGGCGCTCTCAAGCCAAGCTTTTTTTATGAACGTTTAATTTTTAAACTCTTTCTTTTTTCTCATACTCTCTCTCTGTCTGTCTGTCTGTCTTGGGGGGCAACCTCATTCACCCTTATCCAATTAATTTGTAACTTGGCCCATAGTCTTGTTGTGACTACAGACTAATTTTGGGGTAGTCACGCACACAGTGATCTAAATATCATTTCCATCTGAAACTTGGTCTATCACTTGCTGTGAAAAAAATTAACTTTGACTTAGTCACGCACAGTCACGCATGGGTACGCACAGTCAAGGATAAACCCCATTTGGCCTCATCCAATCAATCTGAAACTTGGTCCATAGACTTGCTGTGACCACTGATAAATTTTAAAATAGTCACGCACAGTGACGGATAGATTCAGAACTCACATGCATTAGGAAAGAAAGAGTTTTAATAAAAATTTTGTTTTTATGGGTTAGATTATTATTTATATTTATAACATATACAACTATGTGGTCAGGGTATAACGACTTTGTGATTGAAATTGGTGAAAATCGAATCATGTTCAGACCTAGTCCGACTACAAATGACACCTATGACATCGATTTAAGTTGCCATAATATCCAAATTACACTGTGTGACAAATGGAATGGGTCAGTGATCAGGATGGGATGAAACCACCGGAAAAGTTATGTCGGCCAAAAAAAAAGTTGTGCTGTTGCTGGCGTTCGCTGGGTCGCGTCTAGGAAACGGGATATATCGATTTGAACTTGGTAAGTATCGTATAGGGGAATTTGTCACGTTTTGGGCACTTTTGTTTGACATAACTCGAGTACCACTCGTCCGCTTTTGCTAAAGCAAGTTTAGGAAAATTAAGAATTATAATTCCTTCAATCAGTGTATATAATGTTTCGCTACATAATCAACAGTTAGCAGTTATAAATAAATGTATGAAGAAAAAAAATATTTTTTGCCTAAATAATTAAAATTTTCTTTTTAAATTCATAAAAAATCCAAAACGGAAAAAAGTGTCAAATCCTATTACTTTCACGTAAATTCACATAACCTATGAGACATAGGTCAGCGTTTTGCTTTTATTGACAATTAAGTAAAGGTATCTCATTTTGTCAAGATAATATTTATTATACATTATTTGTTATTAACACGTAAAACTAAAAATATCAGGTTATTATATAGATACAGAGATCATAAAAATCGTTGAACGCATAAATTTATTTTCGTCTCTTTGCTCCCTCTACTTCCTTGCATGGTGGTATGGCTAATTGTTCAGAATCTGTATCGGATGAGGATCTGTCTGTATCTGGAAAAAAATCAATTGTTTTTAATCGGTCAGATAACCTCAATTTTATGACTTACCCTAGGAGAAAACTTCCATTGTATATTCTTCTTCTTCATCTTTATTGTCGAGATCGTACATCTTTGGCGACCACCAACAAATTTCAGCCACCATCGAGTCGAGCCTTTTGCATTTATATCGCGTTTCCACGGGCATGGCCAGTTGATGGAAGCGCTCGCTCGAAGCGTAATTGAGATGGTGATGCAAGAAGAGAATTTTGAGAGACATGTTCACTCCAGTTTTCTGCAAGTATTCCAACATCTTGGCCACAAGAGCGTATGACTTTCTTCACTGCCCTCCACGCAATTTAATCGTTATTGACTAAAGCGTCTTTACATTCTTTTGATTTCGTAAGCTTCCGTATATCCGGCCCATTCAGAACACTTTCCTTAAATTTTGTTTCGCTGATTCGTGGGAAAATATTTTTCAAACAATCTAGAATTTACGGTTGCTTCACAATGGTCTTGATGAAATTTTTTACGATTCCCAGTTTGACATGGAGAGGGGCATGAGAACGTTCCCATTGGCTCGAGCGGATCTGTTATCAGTTACGCAGCTGTGTCCTTTCTGCGTTGAATCTCGAGCAAGCCAGTCATGCGTTTCGTTTTGGTTTCTTTAAAATCGGGTCTGTGCACGGAGTAGGTATCATGAAGGAAGAAGAATAGAAATTCAGCGTCTGCGCACATTTATGACCGTTTTTGAGTTTGTTACTGCAATCTTTTTTATACCCTATACCACTATGTGGTTTGGGTATAATGACTTTGTGCTGCTGTTTGTAACAACCAAAAATATTTGACCTAGACCCGTCTTTAATTACTTTCTTTTGATTTAACAATGTCCGTCCGTCCGTCCGTCCGTCCGTCTGTGTGTCCATGTAAAGCTTGTAATCAAACTGCAGGTCGCAAATATGAATATATTTTGATGAAATTTGGTGTATAAGCTTTTATCGGCCATGTGATGAACGCTATTGAAATTGGTGAGAATCGGTCCATGTTCAGACCTAGCCCCCATACAAATTACCCCTATGAAATCGACATAAATTGTCATAAGATCCAAATTGTCATATAGATCTTACTCAAATTGGGTTTATATGCGTTCATTACATCCATTAATGAGTAGTCCAAAAATTATTCCTGTGGCCCCATATAGAGCTGCTTCCCGATTTTCACTTAAATCTATTAAAAAACAAAAATATTGCACTGATTCTTCTCAAATTTTTATACCCTATACCACTATGTGGTTTGGGTATAATGACTTTGTGCTGCTGTTTGTAACAACCAAAAATATTTGACCTAGACCCATCTTTAATTATACCGATCGAATCAGAATCACTTTCTGAGTTGATTTAACAATGTCCGTCCGTCCGTCCGTCCGTCCGTCCGTCTGTGTGTCCATGTAAAGCTTGTAATCAAACTGCAGGTCGCAAATATAAATATATATTTTCATGAAATTTGGTATATAAGCTTTTATCGGCCATGGGATGAACGCTATTGAAACTGATGAGAATCGGTCCATGTTCAGACCTAGCCCCCATACAAATTACCCATATGAAATCGACATAAATTGCCATAAGATCCAAATTGTCATATAGATCTTACTCAAATTGGGTTTGTATGCGTTCATTACATCCACTAATAAGTAGTCCAAAAATGATCCCTTTGACCCCATATAGAGCTGCTTCCCGATCTTCACTTAAATCTATTAAAAAACAAAAATATTGCACTGATTCTTCTCAAATTTTGTTTGTACATATTTTTGCAAAATACAAGAGACTTTATCAAACATGATCAGTATCGGTCCATTTTTGGACCTAGTCCCTTTATAGATATAGCATCCGATATGAACTTTTTCATATCTGCAGCCAAAAAAATTAATAAAAATCCCACTCAAATTTGGTTTATGCTTATTTTCTATATCGAAGTAGTATAGGGTATCATATAGTCGGTCTAGACCGAATATAATTTTCTTACTTGTTTTTGTATATATTTTTGCAAAATACAAGAGACTTTACCAAACATGATCAGGATCGGTCCATTTTTGGACCTAGTCCCCATATAGATATAGCATCCGATATGAACTTTTTTATATCTGCAGCCAAAAAAATTAATAAAAATCCCACTCAAATTTGGTTTTTGGTTATTTTCTATGTGCCTAAGAGTTAGGGTTTCTAAACGCATGGTATAGGGTATCGTATAGTCGGTCTAGACCGACTATAATTTTCTTACTTGTTAATTCTGAGAATCATATATAAGTCATCAACGTTTTTTTTTTTTTCAATGAGAAGCCTTTACTTCAAAATTAGGTAGATACCTTCACTTAATTGTGAATAAAAGCGATGCGCATACTATGTCTCATGACCTATGATCTATGTCTCATTTTGTTCATAGGTTATGGGACTTTACACTTTTTTTCGTTTTGGTTTTTTTATGAATTTTAACAAAAAAAATTTTATTATTTATTAGGCAAAAAATATTTTTTTTTCTTCATACATTTATTTATAACCGCAATACAGTTGCTTATTAAAGGAATTGTAATACTTAATTTTTCTAAATTTGTTTCAGCAAAATCGGATTAGTGTTTCTCGAGTTATGTCAAAATAATTGCCCAAAACGTGACAAATTCCCCTACACGATACTTACTAAGTTCAGATCGATATATCTCGATTCCTAGACGTGACCCAGCGAAACGCCGGAACACGTACAGCTTTTTTTGACCGATATAGCTTTCCCCGGTAGTTTCATCCCACACCGATTTTGGCTGCTGCACGGTGTTATCATACAGAACTCGTTCATATTGGGTTTGTAAATGTTTATTACATCCGTCAGTCAGTAGTCCAGAAATAAAGCCTATAGGATAATTCTTAGTCATAGAGCCCATTAAAGCTGATCGCGATGTTCAATTATATTTATCAAAAAACAAAAATATACATAGATTTTTCTCAAATTTGGTTTGTAAATGTTTTCCAAAAACCAAGTAACCTCATCATATATGCTCAGGATCGGTCAATTTTTCTAGCTCGTTCCCAAATATATGCAATATCTGATATAAACATTTTCATATCCGAAGCCAACAAAATTAATAACAATCCCACTCAAATTTGGTTTATGCTTAGTTTCTATATCTAATTAGTTCGATCTGAGAGCTAGGCTCTCTAAACGTATGGTATAGGATATCTTATAGTTCCTCTAGACCGACTATAATTTTCTGACTTGTTTTCATTTAGAAGAGAATTGAAATTCATCATACACTCTATAAGTGTTCTGTTTTTTTTTTACTATTCCTAAGGAAAAATTTTAAAAATATAAAAAATCATGAAAACAAGTTTGGCCTGAGAACGTCAAACGCTTTCGCAGCCCTCCCAGATAATGAGCCCACAGTGTATCATATTAACGCTGTCATTGATCATGTCAATATTTACTACGGTCGATTTTGCTGGTAATGACGAAATCAATTTCGTTTTTTTTTTTATATAGTCTTAAGTGAAGATACCCAACCAGCTTTATAATGACAGCTATGGCAGTATGCTGTGCAGTTAGTTGTTGCATGCATTGTTTGAGGGTATATTGAAAATTTTCGATCAGACATAGAACTGTGTTGAAATGAAAACTTAACTGTTGCCTTACAATGAAACGTCTTAAGTTTCTCTTCCAAATCACTTTCATCACCCTCAAAGTAATTCCCCCATGAAGCCCTGCACTTATAACAACGTTTATTTCAATCCTCAAAAGTGTTCTTAAAGTATATTTCCAGTAGCATTTTAGTATATATCCCCTAATCAATTAAAATGGTGTACCCAGAGCGATGCTAATTCGTTCAAATATGTTAGCTGAGTAACCAAATATATCAAATTTTATTGGAAATGGTGTCGAAAAACTAACGCAGTTCAAAAGAGTTTTCTGTCCATATGTCTGGCTGATTTTTGAAAAGAACTTCATATTAATGACCAATAGTACCGAAATAATATTCTTTATTAACAATTTAGAATATTCTATGTAATTTCCTTCTAAAATTAATAGCAAAATTCTAACATATTTGGTACGATAACCATTTGACAAAAATTTAACTCTTAAAAAAAAATTTTAACTTTTCTGAACTGATACCCGAAATACTGAAAGGATACAAAAAAAAATAATAATTACAAATATTGTAATCCAACAATATATATTTCCTACATCTTCGTACTCATATATTTGGAATTATAATCATATTTTTTAAAATTGTTCTCTTTGGGCACTTTCATCCTTGTATGCAAATAATTCATATACATACTTATAAAATTATTTTCCACAAAATACTTGTTACCTTCTGAGGCAAACAACCATGTAAAGGAAAGTAAAAAAAATATTAATTACTTTATAAAAATATAAATAAGAGGAGTCATATCAGAAAGTATAAAAAAGAAAAAACTACATATTTCATTTACTTTAAAAACAATCGCAAAAAAAACAATAATGGAAAGAAAATATTTTCACCATATTGATACATATTCATAGCTAGTATACGAATGAGAAACGAAAAGAAATATTCTATCATAATTTATTAATAGCAATTATGAATACAATTTTTTACTTTACTATTCACCAAAGTATTTTTCATAAATTTACCGATATTGCTATGAAAATTGTTCCACACCCATATACATACACCAACACATCTAGAGACAGATCTACAAAAGCCAGTTAAGTACTTACATAAATGCACATACACACAGACACACAGACACAGAAACGTATTATATCTCTTATAACCACGCTGCAACTGTCAATGTTCTTAAAACGTTCATATCCGACTGTCTTGCACTTACATTTTCCTGAAAAAGTACCAGTTTGTCATTTGCAATCATTCAACTCATACACTTGTGCATACAAATACACCTGATGTTTCAACATTTATCCACTCCACATTATATCTTATCTCTTTGTTTGTGTTTCTTTTTGGTTTGAGTAGTCGGTATGATGTCAAGTCTTTGACATATTCATTTACTCATTGGGTTGATATCATTCGTTTCGTTTTCTTTCTTTCCCTAAAATTTAATCAGGGAATATTGTATATTTTTTCGAACGAAAAATTTATTTTTTTTTTTTCATGAAACTTAAATTTTTCACACAGCTCTACTTAAATTACATTAAACTTAAAACCATGACGTGGACAGTTACCAGCAATATGGGGAAAATTAAGACAAAAAGAAAAAAATATTTTTGGGAAATCCCTATAAAACAATTAGGTACAAAATTTTTTAAGGATTGCGATTTTTAATGCTTGTCTAACGAAATTTAAATACGATTAAGTAGAAAGTTTTATCTTATCGGGCATAGGACAGTCCTTCTTTAAATTTGTGGAATTGTTTCAGTCTTTAATCCCCATTTGATTTTTCCCCTTGAAATCTAGCGTAATCCTACAAATCCAGATAACATTTGAAGTAGTGAGATCGATAAAATATTACCATGCATAAAATGTAACAATAAGGATCGCTTTGAAATTGGAGTTTTATATTTTTTTTTAAATGACATTATATGTAAGCTTACAAAAAAAGAGAACCTTAATTGCTCTTATCACTACTTATTAACTTATGAATCTCTTTCGGAAACCATTTCGTTAGGAATTTTATAGTTGTTTCTGTCCCTTTCTTATAGCAAGCAGTTCATCACGGTTTAAAATCTTCAACAATTTGGTAAACCTGTTTTGTGCTCTTTAACTGCCCTTTCACATGAGCCCAATGTCTCCCCACTGGCCCATTCTGCCGACAGATAGAAGTGTTTGCCACCCTCGGTACAACAATTCCTCCATTGTTTTTGTGGCACTCAAGAGTTTTCTTACAATAGTGACAGGATTCTAAATCAAGTCAAAGATATGGGGACACATTTTATTAGCTTAAGAAAAAGAGTCTGTTTTGGAAACACTCCTTAATATAAATTTCGGTATTGATATGACCATTGTACCAACTAAGTTGCTTCCTTTGCCGCACCTGTACATTGCTTGACATACCAGGAACTTGTTTTCAAAATTTCGTCTGATTTTGGGTCCCAAACTTCAGCATTTCCTTGAGTATTAGCAACATAAAAATACAGGTATCTTTTTATAAAATATGATTTTAATGTCGTGCTCTATCTTAGGTCTCAAAATTTTTTGCAGCATACCTGTCTGGAAGTTTTTGGATTTTGTATGCTTTCTAAATTGCATTGGCTTTAGTTATGCACACCAGCCTGCTTTCCTAGCGCATGTGTTGGGAGCTCTTTTCGATATACTTTGATTTTTGTTGGTATTTTAAACATCATGTGAAAGTTCCTTTCCTTCCGAGTTCGATTTCCTATTAATGACCAACTTTTCCTGATACTCTCCAATAACATTGGATACAGTTTTTGTAGGATGAATTTTGATTTTGGTGAAAATATTTTTTAGTTTTAATACGTACTTCTATTTCATCACCCTTTTTAACAATGCTAACAACAAATAAATAGGGTTATCAACCAACTAATTAACTGACATATTTTTCAAACATAACTTGATAAATAAAAAATTAATATAATACTGGGAGGAGGAACGATCTTGTTGCTTATATTTTAATCAAGTCCGACTGGCGGATGTTATGTATATATAAACTAGGGCGGGTCGATTTGTACGGAGGAAAAAAAAAGCTTACTGACAAAGAAAATCATATTTTAGGGATCAAAATAAGAAACTTTGCCCAGCGAACCATACCTCTAAAACGAATTCTGATGTCCCGCATTTTGACATGTCTGGTGATAATATATAAGCACAAATGGGCATTAATGACTTTTGGACTCCCTTTATCGTGAGATTCCTGTTGGATGATATTTATACGAAATACCGATTTGTGGTGAGGCCATATAAAGTTTATGCTTATGTCTGTAACTACAAAAATATCTAATCGAGACCGACCTTTTATTACCAATTGGCTCAGAGTAATTTTTTTTTTTATGTCCGGGAAATGTTTTAGTCCTGTATTATAAGTTCTATGTGTAGCTTCTGGCTGATGCTGGTTATAAAGTTGCAAACCAAATTCCAGGTTTCCTCTGTCTTCAGCATTGCATATATTATGTGCTCCGGATCTACATTTTGATCAATCTCATTGCTAACAATGCTTCTGTATTCCTCATGTCTGGGACACTTGAAGACAGCATGTTCATTCTGCACATGTTGGGCATGTTCATTTTGTACATTACGTCGGTACTTAAATAGGTAGCTTCTGAACCCTCGATTGCATCAAGTTATAACTAACTTCACCGTGCTTGCTGCCTACCCAATACTTGGCGTTATACTAAAAGTCCACCGTTCCTCGGGTGTACTTTTCCACCTTTTTTGCCACTGGTTTGTTGTTTAATTCATTTCTACAAGCCGCCACTTTTGTCTATTTTCTTCGGAATGTACTTCCTTTGCAACATTGATTCTGTGTTTTTCTTCTGCTTCTAGGTTAATTGGTATCATTTCAGCTAACAAACATATTGCTTCTGGTATCAGTGTTCTGAATCCATAGAAAACACTTAGACAGGTTTGTCTTAAAAACAATATTACAGAATTGTAGCTCTTTATAGTTTTTGCCCAGAATGGAGCTCCATACAACAATATGTAGTTCGCTGCTCTTGAAATTAGCATTCCTCATCTCTGCCGAGTTCCACCAGTATTTGGCATTATTCTAGCACGCGCGATAATAAGAGCTTCTGCTTTTGGCATTCGTACTCCATGTGGGTTTTAAGGCACAACCGTCGTCAATCTTTAGCCCTCGATATGCTGTTGATACCGAGGATGTGATTTATACTTTGCTTCATGGTTTTGTTGGTCAAGTTTTTATCCAGCCCATTCTGTCGGTTATCTGTTGGGCTGTGTGTCCATATAAATAAAACTACAGGTGGCAAATATTAATATATTTTGACAACCTTCTGTATGTCAAATTTTGTCGGGTATAGAATGAATGCTATCGACTCTGGCGAAAATCTCTCTCTATTCAGACATCGTTCCGATACTAATGACCTCTATGCGTTCACTTTATATTAGCCTAAGATTCAAATTAGCATTTATTACGCGGCCAACTTCAATTTGTTTGTATGCGTTAATGAAAATCATTAATTTTTTATCTAAACTCGAACCCTATAAAATAATTTTTAGGCATCCTTCTTAAATCTATCAAAAAAATAAACTATTGCACATTTTTATACACTATACCACTATGTGGTTTTGGTATAATGACTTTGTGCTGCTGTTTGTAACTACCAAAAATATTTGACCTAGGCTCATCTTTTACTATACCGGTAGACTCAGAATCACTCTCTGAGTCGATTTAGCGATGTCCGTCCGTCCGTCTGTGTGTACATGTAAGCCTAGTAAGTAATCAAACTACATGTCGCAAATATGAATATAGTTTGATGAAATTTGGTATATAAGCATTTATCGGCCATAGGATGAACGCTGTTGAAATTGATGGAATTCGGTCCATGTTCAGACCTAGTCCCCATACAAATCACCCCTATGAAATCGACATAAATTGCCATAAGATCCAAATTATCATATAGATCTCAGTCAAATTGGGTTTGTATGTTTTTGTTCTAACCATTAATCAGTACTCCAAAAATAATCTTTATAGGACAATTCTTAGTCATAGGCCTTATATAGAGCTGCTTCCCGATATTCTCTTAAATCTATCATACTTTTCTCAAATTTGGTTTGTGTATGCTCTTGCAAAAAATAAGTGACTACTATATATGGTCAAAAATCGTTCATTTTTCGACCGGGCCCCATATAAATATAGCATCCGACATGAAGTTTATCATATCCGAAGGCAAAAAAACTAATAACAATGCCACTCAAATTTGTGCTTATTTTCTATATCCAATTAGTTGGGCCAAAGAGATAGGGTCTCTAAAACATGGTATAGGGTATCGTGTAGTGGGTCTAGACCTACTATCATTTCCAACTTGTTTTTTTCTCAATTTTAATTTATATATGTTTTACCGTTTTCAAGTCGTCAGGCAATAAAGTTATAACAATGACACACACATGGGGTTTATGTTTATTTGTTATATCTGGTTAGTTGGATCTAAGATCCTTTCTCTACACTCATGGTATCACGTAGGTCCTCTAGACCAACTAAAATTTTCATAATTTTTTATATTTACTTTCTATGGAAAGTGCCACCCAAACTTGCCCTATACTAATTACTTAAATAAATAACTGATCATACAACGATTCAAGGTTTTTTCCAATATAATGATCCAGATAATAAAATGTGATTTGTATAAGGGCTGCTACGGCCTCTAGTCTGATACCGCTTTAACAACATAAAAGCTTACAAAGAGTTACAAGGCTATCATTATCTTTGCACTGCAGTTCTTGTACTATATACTAGATGTCCCAAGACCACTTGTTCGCTTCCGTTATTTTTTATACCCTATACCACTATGTGGTTTGGGTATAATGACTTTGTGCTGTTGTTTGTAACAACCAAAAATATTCGTCCTAGACCCTTCTTTAATTATACCGATCGACTCAGAATCATTTTTTGAGTCGAAATAACAATGTCCATCCGTCCGTCCGTCCGTCTGTGTGTCCATGTAAAACTTTTAATCAAACTGCAGGTCGCAATTATGCATATATTTTGACGAAATTTGGTATTTGATCCTTTATCGGCCATGGGATGATCGCTATTGAAATTGGTGAGAATCGGTCCATGTTCAGACCTAGCCCCCATACAAATGACCCCTATGAAATCGACATAAATTGCCATAAGATCCAAATTGTCATATAGATCTTACTCAAATTGGGTTTGTATGAGTTCATTACATCCACTAATGAGTAGTCTAAAAATGATCCCTGGGACAACTGTTAGTCATAGGCCGCACATAGAGCTGCTTCCCGATCTTCACTTAAATCTATCAAAAAACAAAAATATTGCACTGATTCTTCTCAAATTTTGTTTGTATATATTTTTAGAAAATACAAGAGACTTTACCAAACATGGTCAGGATCGGTCCATTTTAGGGCCTAGTCCCCATATAGATATAGCATCCGATATGAAATTTTTCATATCTGAAGCCAAAAAAATTAAGAAAAATCCCACTCAAATTTGGTTTTTGCTTATTTTCTATGTCCAGTTAGTTTTGCCTAAGAGATAGGGTCTCTAAACCCATGGTATAGGGTATCATATAGTCGGTCTCGACCGACTATAATTTTCTTACTTGTTTTTTTCTGCGAAAGACTAAAAAAATCGATGTAAGACTTTTACAGTGGATAGATAGGACGAAAGTGAAAATTGAAAAATTTTGAGTTGACGCACTTTATAGGTACATGTGCGATATATATATATAATAAATAACTGATATATATATGAGATTTTGTATTGGTGGT
Source organism: Cordilura impudica (assembly GCA_963682025.1). NCBI lineage: Eukaryota > Metazoa > Arthropoda > Insecta > Diptera > Scathophagidae > Cordilura > Cordilura impudica. The sequence continues at coordinate 154,629,471 of OY821517.1, forward strand.
GCCAAACCCATTGATTCGGTATAGCCCATATTTAGCTCAACTGTTTTCATTAATCACACATCACGCATTGGTGAAAAGCTCTCATTGTCATAGTATACCAGCTATAAACCTCCCATTTTAAGTGTAACCACTTACATTTACGCAAAATTTCAAAATTGTCGCTGTACAATACTTCAGATATTGGATATTAGTCAGTACGTATGTATATACTCGTATTTAAACAATTTTACTATCCCTGTCGACAGTAAGACTCTGTGAAAAATTTAAGAAGTTCGGTCCAAAGGTGTAGCCTAAATTAAAAAACAACCACAAATACATAAAAAATCACGAACAAACTTTTGATTTCATCTGTACGATTGCGGTCCCAGAACAACGCGACTTGACACAAAAAAACACAACAAATTTTGGGGAAAAAAATTTTCTCCTGTCTACCTCCTTAAAACTGCCATCACCCACAGACTGCACCTCTTCATTTTTAACAAAACATTAACCATCGAGTCAGTTGTTAAAGTGTGCAAATAGAATATAATCCTAGGAAGGTAAATTTTGCCTATAAGGTGTGTGATGAAGCAATTCGAATTTTAATTTAGGGATTTGGTCCATCGTAAAAGTGAACGTCTGAATTGGCGCATTACCTTGATGAAACAACACTTTCTTTTTCGCCAATTGCGGCCGTTTGGCTTGAAACCCTCACTTAAGCACTGAAATTAGTTGTCATAATACTTGCCGTGGATCGTTTTTAATTTTTGAGGATAATCAATAACAGTTGTTCCATGCGCATCAAGAAAAACAGCCGCTTTAAGATTACCTACAGATGGAACGGTTTTCGCCTTTTTTGTCCTAATTTTATTATTTCAATCTACTGTTTTGACTATTCTTTTACCTCAGATGTGAACTGGTGGACCCATGTCTCAACCATGGGTACTAATCGACGCAAAAACTCTTCTTTATTGCTGAAAAACAGCGCCAAACTCTTTTTAAACATCATCAGGATGCTGTTGTTGTTCCATTGTGAGCAAACGATGTAGCCATCTTGCGCACCACATTTTTGTCTCCAAATTTCCAGTAATTTTTAGCCATTTTAGCTAGCTCACGCACCTTCAGACGACAATCATTATATAGCAATTGGGCGACGAATATGGTATCAAAAATGAAGAAACAGACTCTCCCAGAGTACAATCTAGCTCAGCTTTAATATTGGTTGAACTGAGACCTTTAAAATTAAAGTATTGACTTACCAATTTTTTCCATGTTTACGATTAACTGAGGTCATTTACTTTTGATGACTAAAAAAAAAAAACTAAACAACGTAGCGCCTTGAACAGAAAACGTGTATTTAATGAAGTTACTAAAGTAACGTTTTTCAAATTACTTCCTTCATCTATACGTCAAACCGGGTTTTCATGCACCGCCCTTATATGTAGAAGATAAAATTGATTAATCACAAACAAATTATAGAGTGCAAATTTGTTATTGCGATTTGACTTTGAGACCAACCATATGAAATTTTAAAATTTCTTAAGACCATTTTTGAAACACCTGCATAACTAAAAAAAAAAAAAATAATTCTATAAATAATGTAATTTTTTAGATTACAAAATATATTGTCAAACTTCCTTTATACGGTCAATTTAAAAGTAATAGGAATTTTGCAATCATTTTGTTTTCACACAATTTTCTAATTTGATAGATATATTAAGAAGATATAATAAGTTTGGTATTAGAATTTTAATTAGACTAATTGCTAAGAAAATAACATGTAAAGAAAAAATTAGTTATAGTCGTACAGCTACACAGGAAAAACATTGCAATCCAACACACACACACACACTCACTCACTCACACATATACATTTACAAATTAAAAACTCCTACATCAGAGTAATTAATCAAATACATTTTAAAAACAAACACTAGAGTACAAAAACATTTTCAGACACTTACATTACAGTTCACTTGGAAAGCGATTATTCATTTTACTAATGCATTTTAATAATAACATAACCTTAAGTCATAGAAGTGTTGAAGATACTTGTTCTTAGACATTTATTAAATAACGATACCTGATAATAATTAAGTTTTGTTTTTGAAAAGAGAAAACTTGATAACTTTGGTTAACATTTTCTATTATTATTTTTTCCCCTTCTTTTCTACAACTCATGCTCAACAGATGCTGCAGGCGGCGGTAACTGACTTTGAACTTTTACTCTTGTCTACCCCTTTTACTTATTATATATAGTTTTTTTTTTTCTTTAATACCTTTTAATAATATGCATCTGCCATAAATTATTTTTCATTATAAATTGGATATTTCTAACAATTATTTAGCTTGACACTTACAGTTTGATTGATTTGATTTTATCATGTTATTTATGACATTTTTGATAAAAAAAGTTAAGTTTCAAAATTATAATACAACAAAATGAATTATTAAATTTAGTTTCATTTATTTAATAAAAATAACGTATAATAACTTTTTTTATTCTGATGCTAATTGCACACGAGCCCTTTGTATATTTTAATCACAAAAAAAAAAAAAAAAAATTTTAATACATACAGAAATTTTACTTTCTTAATAATGAAGCTAATGCCATAATATTATTTAAAGCTACTAAGAATATTACTAACGGCAAAGAAGAGAAAATGCATGATAATATCATTAATGCTGCAATTGGAATAAATAATACTTTTACCAAAACATCGTTGGCTGATAAGAAGTTATCTAAATTTAACCGCTTTAGTAAAAGACATAATTTTCATTGTAAATTATCAACGTCATAAGTTTTTCTGATTAAAGGTATTTGCAAAAACTACTGCTAATTAAATATAATCGATGCTGGATCTCATATTTTAAACGAATAGTTAGATAAATGAATAAAAACCTTTTCCAATATTGTTATGCCCTGAAAGATATATGATAAACAAAATACTTTGTGTTCTCACGAATATGGAAATTAATATTTCTACAAAAAGTTTCCCATATTAAATAAAGACTGTATTTCTTTTTTTGTTCTATATTTTTCACAGACATGTGAGATAATCTAAAAAAATTGGTTGGCACGAGCATTTCATTTTAACTATTTCATTATAAAACATTTTAAATTAATTAACCCTGCTGTTAGGTCTAATTTTTGGCCGGTTTCCTTTGTTAGTTTTGAACGGTGAGATACACTGACTTAATTTTTCAGCTTACGTGGTCATATTATTAAACTGTGCTATGTGCAAGAAATAAAATTTCTGACTTAACCCAGGACTGAGAAAAATAAAAAATTACGAATCTTAGGTTGAGGGACCATTTGGTACATAATATATTTTCTTTGATTTTGTTCACATCAATTTCAGAAAAATTAGTAATTCGTTAGTTTGTTTGATAACACAAGGGAACAAAATTGAACTTTTTTGTGTTGATTTGAAATTTATAGCAAATTTTTACTAATTTGAGGTCGCTGATTTCAAATCTGCACTTGGTTTTTTTCTATCAGCTCGACTTTTCGAGATATACCGTTATGTTCAAAATTAAGGCACTTCCGCTACATATATTGGAATAACTTGAAAACGGTTCACCATATTAAATTAAAAAAAAAATCCGAAACTCGCAAACAATATTCTCTTAAAGCCGTGCTTACTTTGTTTTTAAATTTTCCAAGTAGTTTTAGAGATATCGTTCAAGTTTTGAAAAAAAAATTAAAATTTTAAAAAAAAAAACATTTTTTTTGTTCTTTAAAAATTCCTAAAAAATAAAAATGGGACAAAAATCACATTTTTGGTCAACAAGCAGTTAGCTAAATATATTTCGAAAAAAATGAGCTTTATTGCATTGCAATCGGTGCACAAATTTTGATTTTGTTCACGATTTACTGAATTGATATAAATCGCGATTTCCATACAAAAATAACATTTTCTAATGTGTAAGTGTTTGTATGTAATAAGTTAGTTTTTTATGATTCTAAGAATTAAAAAAATTAAGTAATAAAAAAAGATTATTTCATTTTTATGGTCAGCTGTACTTTTTAATTTAACACAAAAAGAGAATTTTAAAGAAAAATAAAAAATTTTAATACACAAATATTACAATGTAATTACAACTCATCGAAAAATTTTCTTTTATAAGATTTTCTTAAATAACCTTGTTTAGAGGGATTTGTTTTAATGCTCCAGCAATAGTCCGCCATCATATGCTTATCCCAGTGACCCTGGTACCGCTCCTCTATAGTGCGGATATCTTGATGGAAACGTTCACCTTGTTCTTCACTGAAGTCTCCAAGATTTTCAGGGAAACAATCCAAATGACTGTGTAGGTAGTGCACCTTAATGCTCATATTACAACCAAGCTGCTTGAAATGTGACAACATGTTATCCACGTGGTCCGAATAGTGCTCACCCTTTTTGTTTCCCAGGAAATTGCGCACTATCCAAACAAATTCATTCCAAGCATTTCTTTCAATATCTGTCATGGAATTACTAAAATTTTCATCATTGATTAATTTTTTGATTTGAGGGCCATCAAAAATGCCAGCTTTCAGTTTCTCCGAACTCAAATTGTTGAACTTTTTACTGATATATCTAAAACAATCACCGTCCTTGTTGGGAGCTTTGACAAATTGTTTCATAAGTCCTAGCTTGATATGGAGAGGTGGCAGTATTATGCGATCCCTGGGCACAAGTGGTTGATTAACTATATTGTGGTTTCCTGGAACCATAGCTTCCCTCGAAGGCCAGTCTTTCTTACTCCAGTGTTCAGATCTGGCTCTGCTATCCCATAAACAAATGAAACACGGATATTTTGTGTAGCCACCTTGTTGGCCTAGAAGAAAATTCACCATTTTTAGATCCACACAAATTAGCCAGCGGTGTTCGTTGTACTTTATTTTATTTATAACTGAGGCAATTGTAGAACATTCTTCTTTAGCTTTAGTTGAATGTGCAATGGGCAACGAACCCAATTTATTACCGTTATGCAGAAGTACACATTTTAGGCTGCGTTTAGAAGAATCTATAAATAGTCGCCAGTCATTTGGATCATACTCCTCTAATCCTAACTAATCTAACAATAAACAAATTCATCGTCTTCGGAAAAGAATGGAAGTAAGTTTTTTTCTCTGTTACGGTAGTATGAAATTGTTGTTCCTTGGGTTAACAGATTTTTTTGCTTTAATCGAGAAGCAAGAATTTCAGATGCTTTTTTAGAAAGTCCAAGGTCTCTCACTAAATCACTAAGCTCCTCCTGATTAAATTGCTCGCGTTCAGAAGAAATATCTAAATGCAAGTCATCTGATCCAAATTCAGAAATTGGTGAAGGAACATTTTGTCGTAAGTCGTGGAAATTTTGTGTAGATGTAGATGGTTGTGGTTCTGAATCCTCACTAGAGTACAGGACTGGTTGGGTAATAGACAACACGTTAGGATAAATCCATTTAGACCGGTTTGTTTTATTAATGCCTGTTATGTTGACAGCGCAAAAATAACAATCATCATAATGATTCGAAGGTTCCCGCCAGATCATTGGTGTTTTATACTTGAAGTGGGTCCGTTGCTTGTTTGCCCATAACCTCAAATACTCTACACAGTTTTTACATACAGTATTAGGAATCCAGTACTTGTCACGGGTTTCCATGGTAAATCCGAAGTAGTGAAAATAAATTTTTTTAATAAAATCTGACACACTTTTTCTATTTTTTATAAACGTGTATTCGCCACATATGTTACAAAAATAGTTGGGATTGATTTTACAGGTGTTTCTTGACGTAGCCATTGCACAATTTTGAAGTATATATCAAAGTAACACAATTTTCAATAAATAACACACGGGAACAAAATTGAACTTTTTTGTGTTGACTGATTAAATGTTCAATGTAAAATGATTTATATTTTTTGTCGTTATACTTTTCGCTTTCGTAAACACTTGTTGAATGAGAAAAATTGGTTGAATGAACCCATATAAATACTTAGTAGTTTTTTACTTATATCCACAATTTTATTGACAGTCACTTATGAATGAACACATGTGTTCAGGGGAATTCCATTAAAAAATCATCCGTTACCAACGGTAAACCACACATCAATAAAAACAAGTGGACTTTTCTTTTTTCTCTTTAATTGACTGTGAACTGACTAGGTGTCATAAAGGGACAATAAAATTTATAGGCGTTATGAGTTTGCTACCGCAACCATAAAAATGAAATAATCTTTTTTTATTACTTAATTTTTTTAATTCTTAGAATCATAAAAAACTAACTTATTACATACAAACACTTACACATTAGAAAATGTTATTTTTGTATGGAAATCGCGATTTATATCAATTCAGTAAATCGTGAACAAAATCGAAAGTTGTGCACCGATTGCAATGAAATCAAGCTCATTTTATTCGAAATATATTTAGCTAACTGTTTGTAGACCAAAACTGTGATTTTTGTCCCATTTTTATTTTTTTAGGAATTTTTAAAGAACAAAAAAATGTTTTTTTTTTTAAATTTTAATTTTTTTTTTTCAAAACTTGAACGATATCTCTAAAACTACTTGGAAAATTTAAAAACAAAGTAAGCACGGCTTTAAGAGAATATTGTTTGCGAGTTTCGGATTTTTTTTTTAATTTAATATGGTGAACCGTTTTCAAGTTATTCCAATATATGTAGCGGAAGTGCCTTAATTTTGAACATAACGGTATATCTCGAAAAGTCGAGCTGATAGAAAAAAACCAAGGGCAGATTTGGATTCAGCGTCCCAAATAACCTTAAAAACAATATTCTGTTCTTAATCAACAGAACCATTGTTCCCTTGTGTAATGTTTGTCCTAGCATGATGAGCAAAATGTTTCTAGATTACAAATTCCATGCTTTCGAGCCCCTCAATTAGAAGTAGCATTATTTGAGGAAGCTTATGGTGTGCAATTTGTGTCATTAATTGTGCTGAGAACTCCTGTTGAGGTAACCTAGTTCGTTTCCTCATATAGGCCTTGGCCAAACAAAGTGCTCGTTGCCGCAAAAACTCCGGTCTCTTGCGATTTCGAGCAGCTGGGGGTTCATGAAACATAGATTTTAGAAAATAATATGTGCACTTGAGTGGTCCTTAACAAATGAAAATGCGATTTTGGAGATAGGCCGGATCCAGTTTGTTACCTTTCCATATAAAACTAATAAATGTATAGTTTGGGGACAATCGGATAAAGAAAAGTCGCGCCGGAAATTTATTGAAAATTTCAAGTGTGTTTATATGCGGAAAATATGACTTTTTTGAGATTTTACGAAAATTTCGTTCTATAGTTTAATTTTTCCGACAAAGAGTTATAAGAATCAGAATCCATATTAAATTATCATTTAAAAATCTATAAGAAATCAAAATCGAATAAAAATTCGTCACTTTTGTTCCATGAAATTTGATAGCATTTTTTTCAACTTTGAGAAATTAATTAAAGCCATAATATTTTTTTTCGCATATTTTAAAAAAAAAAAGCTTAAATTGCCAGGTCCATTTTTCTAAAGTTTATTTAAGGAAATTTTTTAAAATTTGAAAAAGAAGTTTTCAAAATTTTATCAAATAAATTTCCCATTTTCGGTCTCAATGCGCAATAGGTTAACAACGTATTAATAAAACAATACTTCATATCTGATTACTTATAAGTATAGAAACAAAAAAAAAAAAAAAATATGGCTTTAATTAATTTCTCAAAGTTGAAAAAAAATGCTATCAAATTTCAATGAACAAAAGTGGTCTGGGGCTTTTGCCATTTCTTGGCGAGTTTCTATTCGATTTTGAAGTTGTATAGCTTTTTTGTACTGATATCGATCTATATAACAACTTATCGAAAAAGTTAAACTATAGAATGAAATATTCGTAAAATCTGAAAAAAAATCGTATTTTCCCCAGATAAAGACACTTGAAATTTTCAGTCGCTTTGAGGCACCTCTAAATTTTTTTGATAGACCCATAGCTTTGTATTTCTCAGTTTTTTTTGCTATTTGCATATTTCTAGGTGGTGAGACTTTAAATTTGAACACTTTTTTCCCTCCCTATAGTGAAGAGCCACCCCAATGTACATACTGACATATGGCCGCAAATATGAGCACATTAACTTATACGTGCAAATCGTCTTCATCACTAAAACTCTTTTTGTCACCAAACTTGAACCTGCCGTACTTATTCGTATTTCCATCTGGCAGAAATAGCAAAAAAGCTGACAGCAAATTGAGCTGGTCCTCCTTGTTTTAATAGACTAATGTAATGGAGTGGAATACCACATCATTTTGTTTTTGATCAGTAGAGCTAGCTGCACCTAAGAGAGATTACTGTTCACTATCTGTTTCAGAAGAACTTGTTTCGCTTTTTTCTGAAATATATTCGATATCCGAATCTGAAATATACGAATCACTTTTTGTGTTGAGCACTTCTAGTATCTCATCACCGTTCAATTATATCATTTCGTTGAGCAAAGAATATATTAATAATATTTAGGAAGTACTGAATCAAAAATAGTACAAATAATAAGATAACTTGTTATTTTGTATGAAAATTTCTGTATGAACCCAATGGTCCCTTAACTTAACATTCATAATTTTTTTCTAACCTAACAGCAGAGTTTAGTAGAATACGTGGCGTATAAGCAACTTTTTCCAAAATAGTTTTATTGGTTATAAACGGGTTTTCGATATTTTGTCGTACTTTGAGATTATACACTTCGTTGCAAAATATATGTTTAATTAATTTTTTCCCGAATATTATATTGTAGAGAAATATATTTTACATTCTTTTTCGTAAAATCACCAATCAATTTTTATTATTATACGAAAATATTTTTTTTAAGATATTGTGGAAATAAATTAATAATTTAAAAAAAAAAGTTTTGCAAAATATGCGTTCATTGCCATGAAACTTATTATAATTAAAAGAAAACTACACGAAATTAACTTTTTAGTAATAAGTCGAGCATTCTTTATTTTCTGGTGAGCTCAAAAATTCTTTCTGGCATATATTAAATCAAGTTTTGTATATACTCTATATCGAGATTTCCGTACTCTTCCAAAATTTTGTTTTTCAGTTCCTCGGCAATTTCTCACTGATGAGCGCTTGATGAAAAACATTTCTGCACAGATAGCTTCATCGATATTCCATCTAACTTAAGTTGGCGCAACTTTACAGGCCATTCCATATTATGATCGGATAACGAACGGACATTGTAAACAAACAAAGTACACCTGAAATTATTTCATTAGAGAAAAAAATTGCATTTGGAAGACACCGATCGTCAGACCATTATGGAACTACCAACTGTCTGTTGGGATTTCGCTAAAAACCTGTTTCTTTGCTAAACCATAAAAATAGCATTTGTATCCGTCTGACCCAGCGAGGTTGAATTTGTTTCATCACTGAATGCGATATGATTGTGAGCGAAATTCATCCGATCGTGTCAACTTGTTTGTGTCAGTGACGGTGCTATCCTTAACCATAGATCTTGAAATGGTAGATATGTGCACGTCTGTGATTTAATAAGCCTTAATTTGGTTTAATTGCACGGTTTTTTCGGACAACTCAATATGTAATTGAGCAGCTTTTCATTTTTATTAAGAACAAAATTATTTGCTGCACAAGAACTCCGATTTAATATTTCAGCACTTTTGGATGAATGTGCAAAATTAAACTTATTTTTTTTTAATTGGTGCGTGGTAGAGAAAAAAAAAGCATATACAGTGGACCCTTGGTTAACGTACACAATTGGTTCCAGCATTTTGTTCGTTATGCAAAACGTTCGTTAAGCAAAACCATTATTCCCATATAAATCAATGTAAAATAAAATAATGCGTTCCAGGTCGAAAAAAATATACTCTTTGAACTTTTGTTGAAAGAAAGTAACATAAAACGCATCAAAACTTTTAAAGAACTTGAAAAATGTACCAAAATATTTTAAGTTCAGCTTCTATTGAAAGAAAGTTATATGAAACGTATAAAATTTTTTAAGGAACTGAATATGTGTTGGACGGAAGGAAACAATCTAAAATGGAAAAAAGAAAGAGTTTGGAAAAGAAAAGTTTTTTTTTATAATGGGTTCATGCATACCTAGTTTCTTTCAAACAAAAAAATGTCTAGAGTCGTTTGTTTCTGACGTCGCTTAGAAATTTGTTGAAAATGAGACACAGCATTATCGTTGAATAATTCTGTTGCACGTATCGCCTCTGTCTGATTGGGGTGATGCTTTTTAACGTGTGATGCCACAGACTCCCATGCTTTGAGCATTTCTCTGATTGCTAGATGGTTGCTGTTCTGCTGTTATCTCCTCGTCTGATAAAGTCTGCTTCTCAACATCTTGCTGTAAAGCACATTGCAATTCTACAAGCTCTTCGGTGGTCAGATCTTCACTGTGCTCTGCCACAAGCTCAGCGATGTCATTGCTATCCACCTCTAGCCCAATCTGGTCAACCAAAAATATAATTTCTTTGGTTATTGGATCCATAGATACTGCGTCGGGTCCTTCAAATGTGCATTCGGCAAATCGTTCGGGCCAAAGTTTTTTCCAGGAAGATTCGAGTGTTCTCTTAGTAACGCCTTTCCATGCCTTTTCAATAATTCTGAGACAGCCAGCAATATGGTAATGATATTTCCAAAACTCTTTTAGAGTGAGATTGGTTTTTTCAGTCACGTCAAAGCAATGCTGGAAAAGTTCTTCAGTGTAGAGCTTCTTGAAGTTAGAAATAACTTGCTGATCCATGGGCTGAAACAATGGGGTTGTATTAGGAGGCAAAAAGTGAATTTTGATGAATTTCAAGTCTTCAATGAGATCATCTTGTAAACCTGGTGGATGTGAAGGAGTAGCCAAAACTTTATTGATCCACTCAGTAAAAAGATCACGTGTCACCCAAGCTTTACTGTTAGACTTCCACATGACATTTAGCTTGCTCTTGTCGACATTATGCTTTTTGAAGGCAGGTGGATTCTCTGAATGATAGACAAGAAGTGGCTTTATTTTCAAGTCTCCGCTTGAATTGGCACAAAAAAGCAGAATAAGGCTGTCTTTCATTGGCTTGTAGCCGGGCATTGCTTTCTCCTCTGCTGTTCTGTACGTTCGCTTGGGCATCTTTTTCCAAAAAAGACCCGTTTCGTCGCAATTAAAAATCTGCTGGGCAAGTAACCGTCAGTATCCACAAGCTTCTTGAATTCGCCGACAAAACCTTCTGCTGCCTTATCGTCTGAGCTTGCTGCTTCACCATGTCTCATAGCGCTATGAATACCAGTACGTTTTTTAAACTTCTCGAACCACCCGTTACTTGCTTTGAACTCTTCTCCTCTGGCTGTTGATGTTCCTGGTGACTTTTCAATAAGATTGGTGAATATCGCTTTAGCCTTCTCACAAATTATATTCTGCGAAATTGTGTCACCTTGCATTTGCTTTTCGTTAATCCATATCAGAAGAAATCTTTCAAATCATCGAGAATTTGTGGACGTTGCGAATAAACTCTTGATACTCCGTTTGAAGCATTCACCACCTCAATCTTTTTTTGAAGGCATTTACGTATGTTATTTTGCAATTTTTATAAAAACAAAATTAAAAATTGAAAATTTGTATGTTTCAACACGTCTTGTTACGCACACAGGTGATACAATTATGCACAAAAATAAAACAAAATGCACAAATATGAAACAAAAGCTGAACACAGACAGCACTATAATGTGTATTCAGGGTTTTCCCTGTTTCGTTGCTAAACACAGACAGAAATTTTACATGCAATTTTCGTTGGTCGTTATGCGAAACTTTGTTCGTTAAGAGACTTTTTTTCCCAAAAAAAAATGTGTTCGTTATGCGAAATGTTCGTTATGCGGGGCGTTCGTTAGCCGAGGGTCCACTGTACCAGTATTTCAAAAATTCATAACTACACTGTATTCTTAATCGAACCGATTTCTGGCATTACAGCCTTCACCAGCGATTTATTGAACATTGTGATAATTGTTATATTATAATTGAATACATTATTTCTATATGAAATTTGTTTACTTAGGGCGGCCGTGAGGTTTGAACCTGCATCTATCTCACAGACACACGTACTTGCAAGTACACTATTAATTGCAATATGTCTGAAATATTACCTTATATCCAATAAACTTATTTCGGTTTGGTTGAAGAAATTTCTACACTTTTTATAAAAAATGAAGATTAAAATTCTTTCGATATGAAGAATAATAGTTACTCTTAATTTTTACAAATGAACTTATATTTTGCAATTGTATGTTCTTTATAAATGATTTTATGACATTAAAATTCGTTGCCACATAGAAACGGATTGCTTCAAAATCAGAGATTTGCTATGAATACCGAAAAAGTGAGTAGAGTTGTCTCATGACTCATAACTTCTTGCACTTATATGCATTCATACTTATTGAAATGTGGTCGAACCTCTAAAGTTCTCATCACACTCATACTTAACAACATTCATTGATATAGACTCTCCTTCACTCAATACGAACATTAAAAAATACTCATTATGTGGTATAGACATATGTATTAGAGCGACTCAAGTTATATGGAAGAGAAAAAAGTGATTTTGATACCCCTCTGAAAATAAAGCTTGATATGTTTTATGATGATTCCCAAAATATTTTGGTTCTAGCATTGACCATCCGTGAGCTGGACCATTTTTAAAAAAGGTATTTTTTTCAGTTTTTTGAATTTTTTTGTACTTTGCTCCAAGACGACATAAATAAAATTTGGTATCATCGAAAAGAGTTTTTGAAGCAGCATCCAGTGGTATATAAAACTTGACCAGTTGCGATCTACTAGTTGAGATATTTAACTAAATACATATTTTCGTTTCGGGTTTCCATACAAATTCTACGTATTTGGAAATAATGTCTTGCTTTTCAAATGGAATCTGTTTTAAAATAATGTAAACTAATTTTTTTTTTTTGTAATTATTCACATAAAACGCGAAAATCGCGATATATTTTATCTTTTTTTAATATAGCCAATATGGGTATCAAATTTTTTCATTTTTCAATCATAATAAGCAAAATATCTGTTTTCAAATCTAGGATGCTGTGAGATATATTTAAGTTTTCAATTATTAATTTTTTAGTTGAATACATATTTGAGAAAAATAGTTACTAACAGAAGAAATTAAATTAGTTAACTAAACTACAAATTAAAAAATTTATCGAAATGTGAAAAATACAATTACAATAGGAAATATAAAATTTATAAAAAATCTTTTCGCGATTCTACCTTTGTATAAAGATTGCACGATTCCATTTTGTTTGCAATATGACCTAGTCGATAACTTTCGATAACAGAAAGACATGATTTGCTTACTAGCTTAACAAATCGTTCCGTGTTTTGCGAATGGCATGGGAATTCTAAATTGATTTCGGTAAAAGATGCAGTTAATTTTATCTCTATAAATTGTTTTTAAATTGTGACTTTACCTGGTATTTAAATAATTTCTTCAGAATCACAAAGATCTTTTAAATACTGATGGGAATAAAATTGTATACAAGGTGGTTCAGTATTGCGACCAATTTCATCCCAATTTATCATATCTTTTAAGGACTCGCACTCGAATAATATTTTTGGAATATTGAATTGTCGAATATCATCAATATTACTATCGCGTGCTTCGAGAATGAGTTTTAATGCCTCCAAGCGAACTTATTTTTCCTTGTCTGTTGCCATTGAGAGTAAAATGTTTTCTGGATGTGCAAAAAACCCATTTATTTGGAACGATTGACAATTTCTTGAAGTTCGATTGGAAGCATACGTGTCCATTTTATATATTTTAGTAAGTGGCGGCTTCCGTGAATGGCATGAGGCTGACTTTTTACGAGAAACCAAAACGGAGCATAAACTTTCATAACGAAAAACGCCAACTTTGTTAATTCTTCTGAGGGGGCGGTTTGAGTAACCTAGAGTCTTAAAATTCTTGATGCTGTCGTCAACCAACGCGATAAATTCAGTAATACAGGCTTCATACTGGCTACATGGCTATCACAATTTCCACTGTCTACGGCTTTGACCATTTCAAACAAGTATTTTTGGTCTGCACGGTCAATATTTTTGGCCATTTCACCCATCGATATCGGTGCAAAATCAGAAATTGGCTTTGAGTAAACGAAATTTTAAATACAGGAATAAATTAAATACAAACTCAAAACTGGTCTAGTGATACTTACCGGTATATTTTCGAAATCTCTTAAGAGGTTTTCAATATTTCCCGGCCAGTTTTGGCATGCAGTAGCTTTTCCCAACAGAGTTTCGTTCGTGAAAATGCAGTTCGTGAAAATGAAACAGGCATACAAACCACTGTAACGGTCGCTGAAGTGCTCTTTCCAAAGTACAAATAGTTCCGTTATGTATTTGTACTAGTACCATCACAATTCACTGCAACCAGGTTATCTAAGGCAATGCCTTCATTACTTAGGAAACTGAGAATTCCTTTTGCAATTTCTTTGCCTTAACAAGCCAAACCCAATAAAACAAGGGTTTGGTTCCTTAACAAGCGTAACATGCTCTTCCATTACTTTTACGTTACGTGGAGACCCATTTACCACTACATGTTTTAAGGTGAATTAAATTCTTTTTTGCATACTTTCTAGCCTTATTGCGCTCTCTTCTTATTTTATGCTGATCTATAATTATGCCTGTGATTTTTAAATCTTTTAACAGAGTATTGGCCAATAGGGCTCCATAGCGATTTGACACTCCAGCTCAATCCAAGGCAGCACTAAATGTTGGAAGTTTCGTTGTATGTACTTTTACATTTTCTTCGTCCTCAGATGATAATGAAACTTGGTCGGATTCATCTACATTTATTGATCTTAGGACATAGCTGCCCTCGCTTTCTGCTTCATTACATACAGCTGAATGATTTGGATTATGGTATCCACCCCTTACTAAGCCACATGTTAAAATATCTTTTACTCTTGGCCCAGCTTGATCTACGTAAAACTTCCAGGCAAATCGTGGAATTTTGCTCTTGCCAGTACACCTGCATGGAGCTCTTATTTTGAGGGGACATTCACACAGTGATATGTTAAAAAGTACGTTCCAATTGTTTATATTATAATGCCTAGGATTATTTTTGACTTCCCGATATCTCTTTGTCAGTTATTCCAGCTACTTCCATATAGCTGGAAAGCTTTTTACCGGAATTTGAACAAATTTCCATAACTCACACAACTTCGTAATCGTTGCTTTATAAAATTTTGAGAGTTCATATGACTGGTTATTGCACTACTGTCGCAAAATTAACAAATGCTGGATTATGTCACAGTTTGTCGGAAGCTTAGTTTTGTTCAGCTGAACAGGAGAAAAATCCATTTTTAGTGTTTTCGTAAATTTATTTTTAAGTCTAATATTATAAATTTATGCTGCACCTGTCATTAATAGATTAATATGTTTTTAATTAGAAAATTAATATTCGAAAACTTAAATATATCTCACAGCATCCTGGATTTGAAAACGGATCTTTTGCTTATCACCCGGATATTATAATTGAAAAATTAAAAATTTTGATACCCATATTGCCTATATTTGGAAAAAGATAAGATATATCGCGATTTTCGCGTTTTATGTGAATAATTAGAAAAAAAATAAATTAACATTAATTTAAAACAGATTCAATTTGAAAAGCAAAACATTATTTCCAAATACGTTGAATTTGTATGAAAACCCGAAACGAAAATATGTATTTAGTTAAATATCTCAACTAGTAGATCGCAACTGGTCAAGTTTTATATACCACTGGATGCTGCTTCAAAAACTCTTTTCGATGATACCAAATTTTATTTATGTCGTCTTGAAGCAAAGTACAAAAAAATTCAAAAAACTGAAAAAATACCTTTTTTAAAAATGGTCCAGCTCACAGATGGTCAATGCTAGAACCAAAATATTTTGGGAATCATCATAAAACATATCAAGTTTTATTTTCAGGGGGGTAACAAAATCACTTTTTTCTCTTCGATATAACTTGAGTCGCTCTAATGTATATATGTATTTGTACATGGATGAGTAGAATGAGTTTAATAAATTGTAAGTATTATAAATATTATGCAAAAAAAAGAAATTTTTATATCAAACTGTTGCGATAAACTAAACACATTTGATGTGGTATGACGTTGACATCGGATTCATAGTTATTACAACTTATACTTATAAATCAATGCTATAGTGGAAATAATTACATCAGAATAGTTGAATTTCAATAGTCTCCATCAAATTATATGTATATATATAATTTCGTGAGTGACTCTGAGTAAGGAGAAGACGACTCATTGCTGATCTCTGTTAGAAATTTACAAAAACTTAAAAAAATATTTTATTAAAAAGCAACGGTAAAACTTTTGTTTTTATACAAAAATCTTTAAAATAGTAATTATGATAAACTCATATTTTGCAACGGAGTATATAAGATTTGCCATTTGTTTAGACATGCAATGAAATTTTGTCTTAAATAAAAAAATTATTCGTCAAACAAATTAATAAATTCAATTGTTTCAGTCGTTGTTGTGGAGCCAAAATATAGATCCGAAAGTGATGAGATAACTTTAAAATAAAATTAAAACAGAATCTAAAAATTTTCCCATAATTTTCATTTTTTAAAATCATTTATTTTCTTAACTGAAAGCATTCGACTTGATCATTGATACATATATAGTTATGAAATATATAATTGTTAAGACGGCGGAAAAAAGAGTCCTATACTTTGTTTAATATCGAATTTTTAGTTGAACTCCAGTGAGTCTAAAAAGATATGGGAATAATAAATAGTCCATAAAATTAACATGGAATTTAGCCATGGCAACCACACACGTGTGAAACGGTGCATTGCTTTAATGAAAAAAATAGTTTCTTGATGGCCAAATATGACCGTATTCATTATTGAAATAATCAGCAAAATGGTCAAGTGATTTGCCATAATTGTCAGTTCCGTTATAACGGACACAGTTGAACAACATTAAAAAAAAATCATTTGAAGTTTTCACAGAATTGTGGTTATGGTCAATTGTGAGAACTCGCTACTATTAAGCTATTCTCTGAACAGCTAAAAACACAAAATTTTTTTGACAATAGTATATTAGCAGATGCCGAGGGTGACACGATGAGGGAAATTAAATAATTTCTGAAGAAGAATTTTTATTTTCTCGATATTAATATACAGCATGGACCCTAAGTTTTTTGCGTTTTTTTCTCCATTAGAGTTGTTTTTTTATACGAAACTACAATACCTAAGGCCACAATATTGAAGACTAATTCATTCAAATAAATTCCTCACCTGGCCTTGCTGTGGCCCATATGATCAACCCAGTTTTTCAATACATTTTCGGTTGTATGGACCTGTATTTTACCGATTACTGCACTAATTTAGCTTTTTCAGTGCCTCAATCGATGTTGGGTGATTAATGCAGTAGCTCCCCTGAAAAAATAGTCTAACGTGGGTAAATCGCAGTGTCCAATGCACAACGGTTAATAACGCAATTTTCGAACTTGCCAAAAGATCGATTGTTTCACGAATGATGTGGCATGGTGCGGCATCCTCTTGAAACCAAATATTGTTCAAGTCCATATCTTTTAAAATGGGCTACAAATAACCAATTATAGCTTTATGGTAGCGCTCACCGTTCACTTAAATACAATAGCCTTCCACATATTCAAATAAGATTGGCCAAATGATACCGCCGGCCCAAAAACTACACAAAACAGTGCATCGTTCACAGCTTTTCAGTAGTCATGTGGGGATTTTCTAAGACACAGAGAAAATAATTTTTCTATTTTAATCAGAGTTCAGAAAAAAACACACACTGAATAAAAAACTCGTACATATATGTAAACAAACATAACTTAGCCCAACACACACATATTTTTATTTTCATATCAATTATGTTTGTTTTTAAATTTTCTTCGGTGCCAAACACAATCATAACTTGTGGTTGTTTTAATATTTCGTTATTTACACGAACATTTTTCTATCACGTACTTTTTGTTTCGATCACATATAAACCACACATATTCGAGTGTTGCTTTATTTGAAGTTCGTGTTCTGGTACGTGTACTGAAAAAAAAAAAACAGAACATACAATAAACAGGTTCGAGTTCAGTTATATTTTAAGTCGTGTTCTGGCTCGTGTACTAAGAAAAACAGAACATGTACAATAAACAGGTTCGAGTTCAGTTATATTTTAAGTCGTGTTCTGGCTCGTGTACTAAGAAAAACAGAACATGTACAATAAACAGGTTCGAGTTCAGTTATATTTTAAGTCGTGTTCTGGCTCGTGTACTAAGAAAAAACAGAACATGTACAATAAACAGGTTCGAGTTCAGTTATATTTTAAATTCGTGTTCTGGCTCGTGTACTGCGAAAAATTGAAACATCAATTCGCAATCTGATACACCCCGATAAAAACGACGACAATTGTTTCAACCAAATTTATTAAAATTTTATTGACCCTTTTTTATGACTTACGTTGCAAATTGTTTACAATTGTCAAATATTTTAAAATTTTATTGGCCATTTTTTTGTGATTTACGTTGAAATTATTTACAGTTGTTTTTATTGACTGTTTTTATTTTAATAAAATATGGTAATAAAATACTTAAGACACAAAAACTCTTTAGCATCATAAAAGTTGCACTTGTTGGTTGTTATGTTTTTTGCATTACCCACCCCTATTTTCGCAACGAATTAGTGTCATAGACGAAAAACCCAATTTTGCGGCATAAAAGACACACTTGTTGGTTGTTAGGATCTTTTGCAAACATTTTATTTTTGGTAACAAATAACTTTAGACAAAAACAAATTTTGCATCATAAAAAACACAATCACCCACCCCTAATTTGCAAACCAATTAGTGTCAATGCACAATCCTTTTCTCAATGATTTTTTGGGATTTTTGCGTAAAAACACAATGGGCGTCAATAAAAAAAAACCAAATAAATATTTTCATATTTTATTGTCCCTTTTTTATGACTTACGTTATAATTGCTTGCAAGTGTTACAATTTCACGCAATTGACTTTGCAATAAATAGCGAGTGCGTGCGTCATTTATTCATTAAAAGTGGTTCAGTTTTCATTAGATGGTGATCTATAAGTGTACTGTGTTATTGTGCAAATTGCAAATATTTTGTGAAAATTAAAAAAATTGGAAAGCAATAACAGAAATAAGTTTTGCTATAAAAAATACGCAACTTTTAATAGCGAAACGAAAAAATTTACATGTCTGATTGAAACCTGCAAGAAAGATTTAAGTGCAGTGTGCAGTTTTTGTGTCTTAAGTATTTTATTACCATCTTTTATTAAAATAAAAGCCAGTCAATAAAAACAATTGTAAATAATTTCAACGTAAATCACAAAAAAAATGGCCAATAAAATTTTAAAATTTTTGACAATTGTAAACAATTTGCAACGTAAGTCATAAAAAAGGGCCAATAAAATTTTAATAAATTTGGTTGAAACAATTCTCGTCGTTTTTATCGGGGTGTATCAGATCGCGAATTGATGTTTAAATTTTTCGCAGTACACGAGCCAGAACACGAATTTAAAATATAACTGAACTCGAACCTGTTTATTGTACATGTTCTATTTTTTTTTTAGTACACGAGCCAGAACATGACTTAAAATATAACTGAACTCGAACCTGTTTATTGTACATGTTCTATTTTTTCTTAGTACACGAGCCAGAACTCGACTTAAAATATAACTGAACTCGAACCTGTTTATTGTACATGTTCTGTTTTTCTTAGTACACGAGCCAGAAGACGACTTAAAATATAACTGAACTCGAACCTGTTTATTGTACATGTTCTGTTTTTTTTTTTTTCAGAACACGTACCAGAACACGAACTTCAAATAAAGCAACACTCAAATCTGCGTGGTTTATGTGTGATCGAAACAAAAAGTACGTGATAGAAAAATGTTCGTGTAAATAACGAAATATTAAAACGAACACAGTCATGATGGTGTTGGGCACCGTAGAAAATTTAGAAACGCACATAATTGATATGAAAATAAAGATATGTGTTGGCTGCTTTTGAACAGAACATTGTGTGTTTCATGTGTGTATTTTCTGAACCTTGATTTTAATCAAACTCTGAACTTTGAATTTTTCTGCACTTTCGGTAGAATTTTAATATTTTCCAACGATATTCAAGCATAGGTCAACGCATTTGGCAGACCGTTCTACCAATTCTGCTGATTCAATTTCTCTTGTAAATTTTTCGTTATTCCAACAATGTCTATAAGTAGGTTTCATCTTCAAACAAACAAAAAGATTAACTTAAAAAAAAAAACAAAGAAAAACAGTATAATATTTAAGTATGTTACTTATTAGTGAAAGTTCTAAGAGACAGTGCCCATTTTCGATAGCCCGTCAGTTTTTGTATTGGCTTAAATTTTTCTTTGATCTAAAAATATTTTTATCAGTACCAAAGTATACACCACAAGTTTTATCTTGTTTTAATGATAGACACCTATAAAATAATTTGAGCGTTGTACGCTCCAAAGCATAATTGATTTCCCACTGCACATATTTTAATAGATATTTAATTGTTAACATTTTTTCCCCGAATATCGATTTTATTTAAAAATATAAAATTATTTAATAATATCAACACTAATCCAGCCAAATTATTATATTAGCAAAAAATGCGTTGAAACACAATATTATATATATAAAAAAAAAAAAGAAAAAATAACGCCACATCACACAATCACAAATACACTTCTATTGTATATACTTGACTTTTTCAACAAGTTTTCCTATTATTTGCTTGTGCTTAATTTTCCATTTTTTAAAAGACATTTTGATTGCTTTATAATTTTAATAATTCGCTTGAATATTGTTTTAATAAAAAAAAATATATTTCTTTTAACATAAGCATTATCGCAATTATGCTAAAAGCAATTTTCTCTTTTTTAAATTTTATCTTGAATGTTTCCGATATTTCTACAGCACCTTTTTTTAGTATTTATTTAAATCGTATCTCACCTTAGTTTTAACTAATTTATTATATAAATTTTTTTTAATTTATACCTAAAAAAAATAAAATAATTAAAATACATCTTGAACTAAATATTGATGGAATTGTGAAATGTAAGCTACATTAGAAAAAATAAACAAATTAACTAATTTCACAAAAAAGAAAAACAATAAAGTAATTATAATAAATAATTATAATAAATAATTATAAAAAAATAATAATTATAAAATATACTGAGGTGTAAGCAGCAAGTGTGTTGTTCTAAGACAGATATTCTGTACTTGGTAGAATAAAGATAATTTTCCTATTATTAATGTACGGTTCGCAAAATGTTAAAGTTAGGTGGAAAAAAGTTTCAATTGTATAAGTGAATAATTTAAAATTCAGTGAAGGAGTATTTAAAAATTCACAAGCAGGATGTGAGGCTGGTTTTCCAAAAAATCTGGAACCCAAACTCAAGCTATGTAGCTACCAAAAAATAATAAAAATTAAAACATAAATATTAGGGTTTATGTATAAAAGTTCTAAGTTATTTCAAGATTACTTTCCTTTATTTTTTTGACAATATGCCGGTGTATTACAAATGTAGCAACAACAAAATTTCAATACAATTTAGCACACACATAAAAAGGATCTCTATGGTTAAAGAGTCAGACAACGATTTAAAAACGACTACAATATCGCGGTTAGAAATTTAGAATTTAGAACAAATTTGAAAGCGTATGTCACTAAGGAAAGACTAAAATAACCACAGCGTACCCTGGTTGTCAACATCCATTTTGGTCGGACATCAATTAAATGCGGTGGGTCCCCTAACGCTCACGTAAACAGGTATAATTAAGACTCTTGTAAAGGGTGAATATGCACGGTTTAATTTAAAAATAAAGAGCATTTTTTTTTTTTGAGCGAGTGATGATATTTATAATGTATTGTAAGATAGCCATGATCTGATTTTTTATGGAATAAAATAACCGGCTTATGGATCCTGCGTCTGTGGACATAGACCCTTGGTCTTATCATGAAAAATTAAGATTTGGACAAATATGCGACTCTATCTCACCGACGATGTGTTGGATCTTGGAATAGTTTGTGGTTTGTTCACATAGACGAACAATTCAAAAAAAAAAAATCACAGAGAAAGAATTCGGATTTTTGGGGAGATTATTCGGTTTGAAAATCTTTACTCCAATAAATCGATTGTTTCGCGTTTGATCTAGCAGGTGGCATCATCCTGTGAGAAACCATATGGCGCTCTGATCCATACCATCCAGTTGAGGAAACAAGAAATCATACTCCTCTAACGAAGGCCATTCACAGACGTGACCTCTTTTAATTTTTATGTTGCTGGATATATGATGAGTCTTCAGAAACCATCTTATTTTTTAACAAATCAAAACTCAGCGAATATCCCCTATTAATGAAGGGCATTGGACTAATATTACGTTATAGAAAAAAAAATACATGGCTTGTATAGGGAAGAGATCAGAGACTTACGCTACCCGTATACCTAACACCAAAACTAATTAGAATGTGATGGAATCACCAAGGCATTACATTCCTTGCCTTAGTAAATGTCAGATATTTCGATACCCAAAATCCTAGCCGATTGATCTATGGTATAAATTGGCTAGGCAATTTCTTGTGACCAATGTTTTGTTCTATCGATTTATCCCAATTTTGACCAGACGTATACTATTTGAAAGGTATGCCTTTTTAGCCGTTTTGCGGATTTACAGATTTTTAAATTTGCCAATGTGTTTATTAATGAGTTTATTATCTTCATTCACAATAGTAATAAACCACAAAAGTGTTGGTTTGTGAATTGGCTAAGTTGAAAAATAAAGCTGCCTAGAAATCGCACTCGAATTTCGAGCGCTGGAATCTGCTAGTAGGAATTAATGCACTTCAATTCAGATATTAGCAGTCTCATTTTACTGGGTTTTATTTGAGGGCAGATATCATTTTGGGTTTCAAACTTAAGACTTATTCTAAAACTAAATGGAAGACTCAATATAAATGTTTACACTTAATACAAAATCCTTCGATATATATACTGATATGATTCTGCATAAACTTGTGTTAAAAGTGGTGATACTTGCAATGCTTCTACATGTTTAGTAATATTTTTATACCCTATACCACTATGTGGTTTGGGTATAATGACTTTGTGCTGCTGTTTGTAACAACCAAAAATATTTGACCTAGACCCATCTTTAATTATACCGATCGAATCACAATCACTTTCTGAGTTGATTTAACAATGTCCGTCCGTCCGTCCGTCCGTCCGTCCGTCTGTGTGTCCATGTAAACCTTGTAATCAAACTGCAGGTCGCAAATATGAATATATTTTGATGAAATTTGGTATATAAGCTTTTATCGGCTATGGGATGAACGCTATTGAAATTGGTGAGAATCGGTCCATGTTCAGACCTAGCCCCCATACAAATTACCCCTATGAAATCGACATAAATTGTCATAAGATCCAAATTGTTATATAGATCTTACTCAAATTGGGTTTATATGCATTCATTACATCCATTAATGAGTAGTCCAAAAATTATACCTGTGGCCCCATATAGAGCTGCTTCCGGATTTTCACTTAAATCTATTAAAAGACAAAAATATTGCACTGATTCTTCTCAAATTTTGTTTGTACATATTTTTGCAAAATGCAAGAGACTTTACCAAACATGATCAGGATCGGTCCATTTTTGGACCTAGTCCCTTTATAGATATAGCATCCGATATGAACTTTTTCATATCTGCAGCCAAAAAAATTAATAAAAATCCCACTCAAATTTGGTTTTTTGCTTATTTTCAATGTCCAGTTAGTTGGGCCTAAGAGATAGGGTTTCTAAACGCATGGTATAGGGTATCGTATAGTCGGTCTAGACCGACTATAATTTTCTTACTTGTTTTTTTTAAATAAGTGGCTGAATTACGAATGCACTGTACTGTCTAGGCTGCTCTCCGTGATGCAATAATGGGTCATTAAGCAGTTCGAAACAAAAATCAAAAATTGTCAAAAATTGCTGGTGTTTAGCAAATAGAAGATAATATGTGAGACTGGAGATGATAAACATATAAAAATATTATAAAACACTAGATGTAACCCGGTGTGCTTCGCTACCCCTTTCCCCCGCCGCCCTCCTCAACCACCAACGCATCATAATGAAAGGTCTCACGCAAAGTCTCAAGGCTCTCACTGCTACAGTACTCCATATATAAGACATTTGTCCGATCCCGCTCATTTTTTGTCAGACCACGCACATTAATAATAGATAAACTAAGGCAAATTTGCAAAGCTGTCTCTGTCATAGTATTTGAGACATATGATATTTCTTAATTACTTTGTATGGGAGGTACCACGCAAACTTATCAGATTCCGACAATTTCAGCCAATTGACACTAACAATAGGTGATCTCACACAAATTTTCAAAGCTCTCCCTATCATAGTACTCAATATATAGATATTAAAAACAAATTTCGTATGGGAGGTGCCACGTCCACTAAAAATATTTTTAAAAAATTATAGCCTATAACACTTCCCATATCCATAGTAAAACTCAGTGAAAAACCCAGGAAGATCAGATCAATAGCTACGGAGGTTACCTCCTACAAACAAAGAAACAAATATTACATCTTTATTATATTAGTGTATATTTAGTTTAGAAGTATATAATTAAATCTTAGAAAAATAAAAACAAAAATTAGAAAATTCCTATACAGAAAAGATATAAAAAAGAATTAGGTATCAATTATGTGTGTTTCTAAATTTTGTATGGTGCCCAAGACAATCATTACTGTGTTTCGTTTTAATATATCGTTATCTACACAAACATTTTTCTATCACGTAGTTTTTATTTCGAACACACATAAAGAGTGTAGCTTTATTTTAAGTTCGTTTTCTTGCAAGTGTACTGTTAGAAAAACAGAACATGTTCTTCAACACGTACATCGAAAAATTAAAACATTATCCACTCGCGATCGGAAAACTCCGATACACCCCTATAATAACGACAACCATTTTTTCAACCAAATTTATTTAAAAAAATCTAAAATAATTCATTAGCAGATATAAAAAAAATACAAATAAAAAGATAATAATAAAAATAAGAAATAAAAATAAAAAGGTAGCAACAAAATAGAAAACAAAATAATTTTATACATTGTTTATGACTTTATTTCGTTTTTTTTCCGATCGCGAGTGGATAGCGTTTTAATTTTTAGATGTACGCGTTGAAGAACATGTTCTATTTTTTTTTAGCAGTACACGTACAAGAAAATGAACTTAAAATAAGACTAAACTTGAATCTGTATGGTTTATGTGTGTTCGAAATAAAAAATACGTGACAAAAAAATGTTCGTGTAGATAACAAAATATTTAAACGAAACACAGTTGTGATTGTGATGGGCACCATACAAAATTTAGAAACACATATAATTAATATGAAAATAAAAATATGTGTTGGCTGCTTTAGAAACAAAAAATACGTGACAAAAAAATGTTTGTGTAGATAACAAAATATTTAAACGAAACACAGTTGTGATTGTGTTGGGCACCATACAAAATTTAGAAACACATATAATTAATATGAAAATAAAAATATGTGTTGGCTGCTTTAGAACAGAACATTGTGTGTTTCATGTGTGCATTTTCTGAACCTTGATTTTGTGTGACATTCGTGCGCCTAATTCGTGATAATTTTCCAATAATTGAGCAACAATTTGTCTGTAGTTTTCACTCTTATTGTCAAGAAAACTGTTCAGGATGCTCTTTAAAGATTTCCAGGCTGAATATTCTTTCTCCAACAAACATTGTGAAAAATTGTCATCATCCAATAGCTTCTTGATCTGATGGCCAACAAATATGCCTTCTTTGATTTTAGCATATGCTAACAAATATTTAATTTCTGCACCATCCTTGTCCAGAGCCGTGACAAAGTTCTTAAAAGGCCCAATTTTATGTGCAGCATAGACAAAAGAAAAAACAACATTTTGTGAAACCTACAAATCAACAAACCAATGACCTAAAACAGATTAATTTACGGTTATTTACGATGAGTATAGACGATAAATATTGACCTTCGTAAACAACTGTAAATTAATCTCTTTCAGATCATTGGTTTGTTGAC
The DNA here is from genome assembly GCA_963682025.1 of Cordilura impudica. Taxonomy (NCBI): domain Eukaryota; kingdom Metazoa; phylum Arthropoda; class Insecta; order Diptera; family Scathophagidae; genus Cordilura; species Cordilura impudica. Next base: position 154,655,557 of record OY821517.1, read on the forward strand.
TGGTATGCAAGGAGGTGAAATTTTGACATTACTCAAATACAGCGATCATAAGGTGTGTGATTTGAATTGTATAAGTGATAGTTAACAAAAAAATTTAAATCACACAACCTATGATCACTGTACTTGAGTAAAGTCAAAATTTCAGTCATTGCTTCCTAATTTTCATTTGTATTAATTGCATGAGCAATTGGTATGGATGGTTTTTTATTCCCATTATGCAAACGAAGACCCATTAAAATGTACTTAGAGCCATCAATAAATAATCTCTATTCAGTTTTGTCATATGGCTGATTAATTTTTTGGAAAAAACCATCAACATCAGTACAGTATAGGATAGAGTGTTTCTTTACGAAATATGCAGCCAATTCCAAGCTTCTATCTCTGTAGATTGTTACTTTTGTCCCAACTGCAAGCTGTTTGCACTGCTACATGTGTGAAGCTAGTAATTCTGCGTCTCGCTTCGTTAAATGTAAGTCCCTAATTAGATCATTCAGCTCAGCTTGAGTCACTCAATGGCGTTCATCATCAGCCTCATACAAACTACCACTGCTGGTGAAAGATGTTTCGGACTCATTGCTCGTAGCCCTAGGAATGACTGGTAATGGATCATTTGGTGGATGTTGAACTGGTTTGGAAACCGATGGGACATTCGCGTAATCAATATTTTTTCGATTTTCATATTGAATCCAGCTACTTTTGTTAAACAGAAATAACACTCGGTTTGGTGGTTACTTGACTCTCTCCAAAGTACTGGAATTGAAAAATCGAAATAGATCTTTTTGCCATCTGACCTTTTATCTAAAACAGTTCTGCAACTATTGCAAAACATTGTCGGTGTCCACGGTTTGTCCAAGTTTTTGACAGCAAAACCAAAACAATTTAAGTATGCATATATTAATGATTCTGATATTGCATAACCTATTTTTCCAACCAAATATTCGCCTCACACAAAGCAAAAATAGCTTGAATCAGTAACACACGATCTCCCTGACATGCTCAAATGCTATTCTTATGAAGATTTAGAATGAGTGTGGGCTTCTCAAATTACTAATTGTGAAATTGTAGTGCCAGTACTGACTGATTTACCGTATGGCCAGCATGCGACAAAAAATGAACAAGACTTGATAGCCCAATTTTTATGCCAGATTCAAATTCAGCGCACCCAGCACACCCAGTTAAATGCCATGCTTCGTTTCTGCAGTCGATTTTTTTTTTTTTAATTTGTAGACCAGTGTAATATACAAAAAATTTGCCTAAAATTTTCTTTTTTAATTAGTCATTTATTGTTCGGTTTAAAATCATGTATGTATTTTTCTAATGAAAGAAAGATAATAATTTTTGTAATGTAAGAGAAATATTGGAAAAAAATTGAAGACAGTGCTAGATGGAGTAGCTACTTTCGAACAAAGCTACTTGTTCATCTTCAGCATCCTTCTGCCTATTAATTCAACTCATGCTTAATCAACTATTTAACTCAACGTTTGAAAGAAAAGAACATGAGAAATGTTTTTTTCTTTTTATATACGAGAGTTTGTACGAACAAGCTGAGCTTTTCCAATTTTTAGCTTTCTCTACATTAACATAACATGTTTTCCTTAACTTCATGACTTAAATGCTGCACTAAGTTAGCATAATATACGGCATTGATTGCTTTTCTTGTTTGGAGATAATCAATTGAAATTTTCCCACGTGCATCCCAAAAAACAGACACCAAAAAATTGCCTGCGGCTAGTACTCTATCCACCTTCTTTACGCTGTTTTACTGTTCCTTTGCCTCTGGTGTTAAGGATGGACCCATTTATCTCAGCAGTTACGAATCGAAGGAAAAACATGGCTTTATTGCAGTGAGACATCGCCAAACACTCCATTCAAACATTTTCACGACTCTGTGTTTGTTATATTGTGAGCACGCGCGGCACCCATACTACGCACAGATTTCTTGTCTCCAAATTTCCGTTCATCATATGATATATAGGACTTTTTGAAATCCTTATCATTTCAGCTAGCTCTCTCGCCTGCAGCGTAAATTGTTACCACATTTTTTTTTTATTGGAAACATCGAGAGAAATTTTTAAAATTTCTTTTATTTCATTAAATGAAGTGAAATTTTAATTCATTGCCAGGGAATACTTTTCTTTATTTCCCATACATACGAGTATTGCCATCAGAAAACACTCGTGAAACATGTATATTCTTTTAAGTCTTAGGGACATTTAAAAAGAAAATAGGAGCTTAAAATAGGAACCGGCATTTAATGAATGTCCATAATTTTAATAGGCTAGGCGATTTCTTGTGACCGATGTTTTGTTCTACCGTTTTATTCCGATTTTTACCAAACATATATTATTTGAAAGGTATTTCCTTTTAGTCGTTTTGCAAATTTACAGATTTTTAATTCTTTTCCCTTATTTTGAGTAAATTGCATTTAAAGTTGCTACTAACACATACATAAAATTATACATATGCTATGTGTGTTTTATTGAATTTGTTAATGTGTTTGCTAATGAGTTTGTTAACTTCATTCACAATAATTATAAACTACAAAAGTGTTGGTTTGTGAATTGGCTAAGTTGAAAAATAAAGCTGCCTAGAAGTTGCAGTCGAATTTCGAGCTCTGGAATCGGCTAGTTTATTTATAAAGAGTTTATCATAAATATGTTTACTAACTTTATGCAGTACTTACTAAATCACAATTCCATCAATATATAAAAGAAATTAGTATTTAACTATTAAATATCAATATTTTCCGGTTATGAAATTTCCAGGAGATTTCAAAATCATTTTTAATAATTTTAATTGAAACCATAATGCTTTCAAATCCAAAAGCTTAAAAATATTAAAACAAAAAAATTATATACTTCTTTCTTTTTCTTCTGAAAATGATTTTAGAATCTCTGCATATAACTTTTTTTTATTGCTATTAGTTTGAGTTTAAATTTTCACTTTTTTCTTTTAATATTTTGCATTCCTTTAAACTTTCTTAATTCACTTGTAGTGTTGTTAAATTATTTTTGCAAAAAAAAAAAAAAAAATCTTTCAACTTACAGATGTTATAAACTGTTTAATAATATATTATTTTCTTCTTCTTTTTTTCAAAACAAAAAAAAAAAAAACAAACTTAACTTTTTTTTTATCTTTTGTGTTGTTTGCTTTTTGGAAAAAAAATCTTAATTATTATAAATATGTTGAAAATAAACTGCTTCTTCTACTACTACTACTACTACTACTACTACTACTCTACCTATTCTTCTACAACTACAACTACAACTTCTAAATGTACAACTACTGTAACTACTACTTAAAACAAAATACTGAAAAACTATTTTTAAAAAAAATAATAAACTAAACTGTGGATTTATAAAACAACAACTACCCTACAACATCTTCTTGTAACAACATCAACTATTAATAAAACTACAACATCAACTACAACAACTATTACATCATGTACAACAACTATATATAACATAAAAAATCAACGCATTTAAAATGAGGTAAAGTATATACAATTTTCTTGTTTTTTTCAAACATACAATAAAAAAAATATTCTTAAATCCATATTGTCCAAGCACAAGGGGCCAGAGATTGGCTTTAGCTTAATTCTTTAAGAAGATAGGGGTGTTTATGTATTTAATTTTCTGGCCCAGTGTGTTTTGCATTAGTTAAGTATTAAATTAAGATTTAAGCCATACCAATTTTAAAATCCTATCAATTTTCCTATTTTAGCAAAAAAAAAAAAAAAATGGTTTCGTTTAAAAAATATTACAAACATGGAATAAATAAATTTCTGCCTTAATTTATTCCCATTAAAAGAAAGGGATAAATCGGAATATTTCCAGTTGATCCTTTTATACTGTCTATTTGTTTTGTAACAAATAAATTTGTTTTATTTTCATAGTTATTTATAGCCTATCGTAATTTTTTTAAAAGGGGGATTGTGAACTTTTGTACTTGGTGTTATTTTATTACCCATGTAAACCCAACCCCTTAGGTATTCATCAAAGTAATGTTATCACTTCGTAATGATTCAATACCGTATTGATTTTTTTTTTTGTGTATTCTATTGTATTTTATGTTAAAATATTAGTATCTTAACAGATAAATAAGCATTCGTTTCAAAAAAAAAAGAAATAAATAAATTTGTCGGCGTTTTAAATGCGTGTTACATGTACTTTCAAATTCCCTCATCTGTTTTCAAATAAATATACAACATAAATTTTTTAGCATTACATTTGTTTTTCTTTTTGTGCGTAAGTACGTATTTGTGTTCTGGCGGGCTTCTGAAGACAGTAAAAGTACACGTAACATACGAGTATTTATTATTATTGACTACTTCTAGATCTAAAAAAATAACTTACATTTTATTCGGTAGTAATGATGATAATATAATAGTAATATTATGTTTTTGGCTAACAAGGTTATAAGAAAGTCAAATATTTATTGCTTTTCATCCAAATACATGTTTGTAGTTTTCATGTTAAATTCTATTTTTCATAACTAGTTTTAAATTCATAGAAATTTCAAATGTGGCCTTAAATTTTATTTTTTTTTTTATAAAAAAAAAACTACAGGAAAAGCAAGGTTTAGCGAAATGTATGCAATAAATTACAGAGCAGGACAGCTTCAGATAGAGGGTGAGAATTATTATTTTGTTTTAACACTTTTATCTTATATAAGCAATGAGTAAGAAGTTTTGAGTAACTGTACGTGTACTAGGGTGGCCCTTCATTATATGAAGGGGAAAAAAAAGTGTTCGAATTTAAAGTCTCACCCCCTAGAAATATGCGAGTAGCAAAAAAAACTGAGAATTTCAAAGCTTTCGGTCAATCAATAAAAAAAAATTTAGAGGTGCCTCAACGCGACTGAAAATATCAAGTGTGATTATATGGGGAAAATATGACTTTTTTTAGATTTTACGAAAATTTCGTTCTATAGTTTAACTTTTCAACAAATTGTTATATGAATCGATATCAGTGCTAAAGTATCTTTTCAAAAAGCTATATAACTTCAAAATCTGATAAAAACTCGCCAGGAAATAACAAATGCCCCAGACCACTTTTATTCCACAAAAAAAAAAAAAAAAAAAAAAACTAGCACATGATATGTACTGAACATTTTTTCAACTGTAACAAATTGATTAAGGCCATAAAATTTTTTTTGGTCTCTATACCGATAAGTAGTCAGATATGAAGTATTCTTTTATTAACCTACTGTGAAATGAGACCAAAGCTTGAAAATTTTTTTGATAAAATTTGGAAACTATTTTGTTAAGTTTCAAAAAATTTTCTTAAACAACATTTCAAAAAATGGATCTGGCACTTTAAACTTTTGTTAAATATATGTTAGAGATTAACTATGAGACTTTTTAAGTAAATTCCTCTGCCAGATTTTTTTTTACAAGAATTATTTTTGCGGATTTCGAGAAAATGAGTTTTTTTCAATATTCAGTCAATGTAGTATTTCTCAATACTTTGTATCAAAAATTTATCAGTTTTCTACTTGTAAATGTTATATTTTGCCTTAACCCTTATGTGTGTGGACAGGTACCTGTATACATATTGCATTTTCAAATCGAAATTTTTTATGTAAGATTTTAGTCTACAATTCTACAATTTCATGAGAACTCCTAACTTTTTGTTATTATTATATTTTCATAGGTGTTTATATACAATATCAGTTGGGGGGGGGGGGGCGTGGCATATCAATTTGCTTTTTGCACCCTTAATAGGGTGAATAGGTACCTGGGTACCTGTATACGTTTTATATGGAGGCACATGAAAAAAATTAATTAGTTGCTTTACTAACATGTGATAATCTAAATTATTTGACTTGGTTTTTAGAAATACCATTAAATAAAACTTTATTTGATAAAAGAAAAATTGTTTTACAATAAAAAAAAATTTATTCAAGGATTATTTTTGATAAAAAAATTATTTTTCATAAAAAAATTTATTTCAAGGTTTAACACAAAAAAAAAAATATAATTTAAATATAAATAAGAGACATAGAAAAATTAATCCAAACAGTTGTTACATATGGGACGATTGATTGAGTGCTCGTTACAAATAGGCTTGAAGCAATTTTTGCAAGCCTTTCTAGTTTTTTTCTGCTTCTTTGTAAGCTTAGAGCATAGGTAACAACTACCCACAACCGCAATACTTCCATTCTTATCTCGAGTTTCTATTGTTGAAATATCTCGCCCCAATACAACCTGTATTGCTGATCGAGTGGAATCGATTTTTATTACATTTGAATTTTTGGCACGTCGTTCAATGTTGTCCTTACATAGTTCAAAACCTAAATCTTTCAAAAATAGTCTGCGACGGTCAGTTGAAATAAATTGGGCTTTGTACTCCAAATAAACGGTGTATGCTGCTAATGCTGCTACATCGATAATATTGAAAAATAATGCTAACGGCCATCGACATGTCCTACGTTGACAAGTATATTCTCCCAATAGCTTACCCATATTGTCGACACCTCCTTTAATTTGGTTGTAATAAGTTATAATTTCTGGTTTAGCAGCTGTAGTGGGTCCTGTTACAGGCTTTGTGTGCATAGTAGATAACATTACTACTGCTTTTTTCTTTTTAGGAACGTAGGCGCACAAAGTTGCTTCATTTCTGAAGGCAAAGTTGGTGGAATTTATTTGCCTGAAATAATAATATTTGCTTGTCAATTTAATTTTATTTTTGCATAGTCAGTGTATCATGCACGCATTTCTTTTTATGTGTAAAATTATGCTTACCTGTCTTTATGTGGCTGCATATTTGCTGGTAAAAATCTTTTGTTCTTTCTTACTGTTCCAACTAGAGTTAAATTCCGCGAGTTAAGTTTTCGAGCCAGTTGTAAGGATGTAAAAAAGTTAGTAACATTTCTTCCGGAGTTTTTATATGGGCTAACAAGATCTAAAACTGTTCTTTCCCCTATATTTGTTTGACGCTCGCCTTCTGTTGGTTTACCTGTATATAATTGACCTTGTAAGGGTTAGGAATTATTTGCGTCACAAGCCCAAAATATTTTTATTCCGTACTTCTCAGGCTTAGACGGCATGTACTGTGTGAAGCGCGTTCGTCCACGATAACCATATAGCTGCTCGTCAACTGTTATACATTCGCCTGGCTTATAATTTCTACGTAAATTGTCATTCATTGCCCAAATATCTCGAATGGCTGCAGCTTTATCAGTTGCGGCACGTGAAGTACGAGTGGCATCGTTGTCAAATCTGATGACACGCAACATCATTCTAAATCTATCAAGAGGCATTGCAGCTCGAATCAGTGGTAGATGAATAGGTTTCCATAATTCTGACAAATGCTCCTTATTAGATTTGTGAACTCCACAAAAAATTAAAATTCCAAAAAAGGCGTCTAGTTCTTCTTCTGTAAATGGTTGGAATATTTTTGTTTTTGGCCGGTCGGCCACGTTTGGAAACTTTTGTGTCATGTTAAGATTATAATCATCAATAATTTTTTTTCCTTTTCGGTTTGTTTCGCGTAAAATTATGTCACACATTTCGGTCGACAAAAAGCTTTTAAATATTTGCTGTGCTGTTAAAATATTGCTGCCAAGGGCTGCGCCGCTACGCTGACGTAAAATGTTTCGGTTTATTGGTTGCGATTCAGTAAAAGGTTTAAGATCCCAAACAGTGCCATCTTTACCACAGAGTTCATTGTTTGGCTCTTCTTTCTCACTATCATCTGAATCATATGAATCCTCAGCAGCCTCAATGCATCCCACCTTCCGATGCTGCGTCGTTAGTTGGTGGAATGTATTCATCGTCGATATCAGATGGTGAAAATTCGTCTTCATCACTTTCACAATCACACAACATCTCACGAATTTCGGTTGACGAAAATCTATTAGAACGTGTTCTTATATTTTGATCCATTTTGCGGAAATAAAAAATGCACTTTTAAAAAACTAGGCACCTTTACTTGGTGAAAAATTATTTCGAATGAAACTCTTCATGCAAAATCAATGTCAAAATGTCAATAAAAACTGCGGAGATGTGCGTATCTCATATGTGCAACAAAAGAAAATACGTAGTGTTTGCTCATTCATTATACGGGGAATCACATAATAAGATTTTTATTTTTTTGCTTTAGATTTAAAAATATATTTAAAGGGGAATCCCACATTGAGTAAAATTCTAATATTATATCATTAACCACCGATTTTTTGTACAATACAAGACAAAAAATTAAATTTCTCATACAATTTGCCACCCTATAGAAGGTGTTTTTTTTTCCGCACACATAAGGGTTAATAGCCTAGAGTTGCGGAAAAAAATTATTTGACCCCATTATCCCTTTTGGACTTGGGGCCACATATGACCCCAAGCTAATAAAAGACAATTTATTTAAAAAAATCAAATATTTTGTAAGTGCTGTTGAATTTTGAGATGTGACATTGAAAATGTGATAACCTAATGTGACTGTATTTCATGCTAAAAACTTGGCCTTTAGCCTTTCCGTTGCTAAAATTTGAATTTTTGCATATTTCAAAAAATTAATTGTTCTAGTAAACTAAATGAAACCTTTACTATGGGTTGCGAAATAAAATTGTGCTATAATTTAGGAAAACTAACCCTTATGTGCTCCTAGGGTTAAAATGATCCAAAATACAGCAGTATTTGCAAAATATTTGAATTTTTTCACTTAATCGTCCTATACTATCTTGGGGCCATTTGTGGCGCCAAATAGAAATCATAATCATCTAATCATAAATATCGGTAAAATATAGCACAATTTTATTTCCTAACCCATAGCAAGGCTTTCATCTAGTTTATCACCTTTTTTGCCTTTTTTTTTGAATATTTTTACCCTACGACTTTAAAGAGAATAATAGTCAAAATTTTTTTGAATTTTGTGAACAGTTTTGGTATTTGTGTACACATTTTGCTTCACACCTATTTAAATACTTTTAACCTATAAATTTCCTTTATTTTATATGGCACCAGCTGTAACTCGATGCGCTTTGCTACATCTATCCTAACGAAATAAAAATCTGGGAATATATTTTCTAGAAAACTACTTTTTTATTTTTGACGATTGTTGATTTTATCGATTTTTGATTTTTGCGATTTTTGTTATTCGAGATTGTTGCCTTCGGCAATTTTTGTTTTCAGATTTTTTTGTTTTTCAGGGTTTTCGGTTCTGGCAATTTTTTTGTCGATTTTTGTTTTTGGGCGATTTTTGTTGTTCGCGTTTTTGGGTTTGACGATATTTGACTTTGACGATTTTCGCTTTTTGGTCTGGTTTTTGATTTTGGCGATTTTTTTTTAGCGATTTCTGATTTTGGCGATTTTTGGTTTTTGCGATTTTAGATTTTCGTGGCTTATCACATTGGTGATTTATGACTTTAGCGTTTTTTTTTACTATGTTTGACTTTGGTGATATTGGTTTTTTCCTATTTTTGATTTTTGGCTTTAACGACTTTTGGTTTTTGCTATTTTTGTTATTCGAGATTGTCGCCTTCGGCGATTTTTGATGTGTTTGGCGATATTTGTTTCCAGATTTTTTTGTTATTCACGGTTTTCGGTTCTGGCAATTTTTTGTTTTTGTCGATTTTTGTTTTTGGGCGATTTTTTTGTTCGCGTTTGTCGGTTTTGGCGATTTTTGAATTTTCGCTTTTTGTTGTGATTTTTGAATTTGGCAATTTTTTTTTTTTACCTATTTTTGATTTTGGCAATTTTTGTTATTCGGGATTTTGATTTTTGGCGACTTTTTATTTTGGCGATTCCGCCCATATTTTCTACGACTGCTCACATTGGAAATTTATATACTTGTCAAAAGTTTCAAGATTGTCATTTTCATAATATTTCATATTTTATTGTATAGGAGGTGCCACGCCCTTTGGTCCGATCGCACCCATTTTTTGGGCCACCACTAACATTAATAACTTATGAATTCAGAAAAAGCCCGAAGGCTTTTTCTATTATAGTTCTGCAGTTATATGATAATAAATATTTACATTGTATGCGAGGTGCCACGCCTATTGGTCCAATTCCGCCCAGTTTTGGTCCGACTACTAACATTATAACCAATGAACTCACACAAAGTCCCAATGTCCACACATTTAATAACTACATCGTTTTGATTAAGGATTCTTGAGATGAATGTAGTTATTTTGTAGCTCAAAAACATAATAAAATTTAGGATGTGATGCTTTGCCATCAAAGATTGCGTACGTGACAAAAATTTGTGCCAAATTCCGAATATGGTGCTGGCAACGAACATATTGCGGCGGTGGTAAAAAAAAATGATTCGAAGTAGTTTTTGAATCCCCTAACAAGACATTTTTGCTTCCGGTATTTACATTAGACCTGTCACACTCTGATGGATTTGCACACAATGAACCTATCCAACGTATATTTTATACCATTATAGATAAAGCGATTTTCCACTACTAAGTGCAATAAGACCTACCTTTAGTTTATTTAATTGATTTCTTCGAAGTGAAGGTACCAATATTTGTTTATCAATGTTTTAGCAAGTTCTTCTAATTTTTGTTTGGCGAATCTCCTCAGTGCTTTGTGTATGCCTGCTGGTATTGCCTGCTTATCGTAACGTCAGTTTTACAAAACGAAAAAACTACTTGATCCTAAACTGATGGTTTTCCGACATTGCATGAGACTGTAATTTTTCCGTCTATATATATCGAAAAAATCTGATTCCTTACAACTCAAATAGATAAAGCAACCTACAAACATTAAAACTTCATTAATAGTGCTTACTTATGTATGTCAGAAATGATGACGTTAATCCAATGTAAATAAAAGTTTTAATTTCTTTTTTTTAATTTTCAGTTTTTAAAGAAAAAAAACTAAAAATTTCACAGAGAAAGACATGACTCTCATTATTCTGGAAGCTATAGCAACAAATTGAAATATTGAATATATGATATTTTGCGGACTCAGCTAATCGAGTCTTAGCTCTTTAGTCAACGTTACACGTTTTGGCAATTCAATTATATTTTATAATCTTAATTTAAATTTACATTTTACGTACGTAGGGCAAATATATATAATTAATTACTGTTATTATTTTTTTTCGAGATGTTATGGTTTTTAGTCAAATCATTTTTGATCTGCTTCTTGAATTTCTAGCAATCGTTCGGGAAGTATCCACTTGTCTGCTTATTGCTGCAAATAAAAGTTAAATTTTATCAAGTTATGAGTGCACTCTTGTTTATTCTCAATAATCCTTCTTTTGTTGTCATCACATTGTTATTTATGGAATAAACTCAAATAACATTTTTTGATGTGAGACTTACTTAAGATGTTCTGTGTTTTCAAAAAGCCAAATATTTACATTAACACGTAAAATTTTTCTACCAACCAAGCTTTATGAAACAGGTTTTAACACGAATATCAACAAAAGCAAAAATACGTGTTCGCTTAAATATAAAAAAGATTATTACATACATATGTATGTATTATGTGAGGCTAAACCTAGTCTACATTCCAATACAGAATGATGCAAAACTTTGAATAACAACAATACTTTAGGCCTTCCGAGTATATTTTGAGTTGATGGTAAATTTGCTCTTATGTAAGTTTTTTTTTTTTATAAAATGTAAACGGCGTTCGTTTGTAAGATTTGGTCTCTAGAAAAAATGTTTTCTTATTCTAACATATCTGCTATCATACATCCCAATTGTAATAAACTCTGAAAAGAAACCCGGAAGACTTTAGTTGTTACTTTCTTTTTTGGATGATATATTTAGTAAATGGAATTTGAAATTCTGTTGATTTACACGTGAATTCTCTCCCAACACGCCTTTTTTCTTTTAATTGTGTCGCACAGAATAATGTATACAGAAGTTACATTTCCATAAAATCCAATGCTACAGGTATTGATGGTATAAATCCAAAATTTTTGAAGATGATACTTCCCTCAAATTACTTATATTTTTAATAAAATCATTACTACCAGCACTTTTCCTTCACGACGAAAAGAAGCTAAAATTTTTCCAATACCAAAATCTACCACTGAATATCGACCCACAACAATCCTACCATTCCTCTCTAAGGAAATAATACTACATAACTAAATTTCTTTATACGTTTATGATAATCGGCTACTTACTAACAAGCAATCTTGATTTCGAGCTAGGCATAGTTGCATCCCTGCTCTCACTGATGTATCCGAAGATTTAAGAAAAGAAGTTGATTATGGCTTTTTTTCCCATGTTAGTACTGTTGGACCATTCGAAAGCATTTGACACTGTAGACCACAATATTTTAATTCAGAAATTACAGAAAATTATGAATTTTTCTTCAACATCGGTTAGGTTAACGTCATCTTATCTTAAAAACAGAATGCAGTGTGTGGAAACCAAGTCTGGAATGTCAAGTTTACTTTATGTTAAACGAGGAGTTCTGCAAGGGTCAATACTTGGACCTCTTCTTTTTTCAATTAACTTTAATGATCTTCCCAACCAGTTGTTGCATAGTAAAGTTCGCTTGTATGCTGACGACGCTCAATTATATCTAAGCAACAGAAATGAAGGTCTTGAGAACTGCACCAGGAAATTTAATGACGATTTTAACAGAGTTTTTTTGGGCCTCAGCAAACGGATTAAGTCTAAATCCACGTAAATCTAAATGTACTCGTATTGTTATACGCAAAAGGACTAGCAAAATTATAATTAAAAAACATACTTATAAATAATCAGCGGATTGAGATTGTTGAAAGCGCAAAGAATTTAAACACAGTAGACGCTGGCAAAGTTGAACTATTTTGTTTTTGTGATAATTCGTATTACCGATTTTTTCAAATTTCCACATTTTTTTTTTTAATGAAGAATGAAAATAAGAGATAAGCTGACTCTAAAAACTGTATTAAAACCGAGTTTCTTTTAATTCTATTTATAAAAACAATAACAAAGCAAAACAATACTATTTTTTACATCACATGTATTTTTGAAATAAAATGATTAAAAAAAAGATAAAAATCATAGAAATAACGACAAAGTTACGATATTAGTTTAAAATGCACGATTAATCTTTGTTTGACCTATAATCAGTAGTATTTATACCCTAAACCACTATGTGGTTTGGGTATAATGACTTTGTGCTGCTGTCTGTAACAACCAAAAATATTTGACCTAGACCCATCTTTAATTATACCGATCGGATCAGAATCACTTTCTGAGTTGATTTAACAATGTCCGTCCGTCCGTCCGTCCGTCCGTCCGTCCGTCTGTGTGTCCATGTAAAGCTTGTAATCAAACTGCATGTCGCAAATATGAATATATTTTGATGAAATTTGGTATGTAAGCTTTTATCTACCATGGGATGAACGCTATTGAAATTGGTGAGAATCGGTCCATGTTCAGACCTAGCCCCCATACAAATTACCCCTATGGAATCGACATAAATTGCCATAAGATCCAAATTATCATATAGATCTTACTCAAATTGGGTTTTGTATGCGTTCATTACGTCCATTAATGAGTAGTCCAAAAATGATACCTTTGTCCCCATATAGAGCTGCTTCCCGATCTTCACTTAAATCTATTAAAAAACAAAAATATTGCACTGATTCTTCTCAGATTTTGTTTGTATATATTTTTACAAAATACAGGAGACTTTAGCAAACATAATCAGGATCGGTCCATTTTTTGGACCTAGTCCCCATATAGATATAGCATCCGATATGAACTTTTTCATATCTTCAGCCAAAAAAATTAATAAAAATCAGACTCAAATTTGGTTTTTGCTTATTTTCTATGTCCAGTTAGTTGGGCCTAAGAGATAGGGTTTCTAAACTCATGGTATAGGGTATCGTATAGTCGGTCTAGACCGACTATAATTTTCTTACTTGTTGTTTGTTGCTTTTTTGGTTACTTTAAATCTGACATAACGATATCATTATGAAAGTCCAAAATGTTTATCAAATATTTTGGAAAAAGGTTCCCAATTTCTACACCATTTTACTACACTATTTACGCATTCAGTTGCTGAACACTTATAGGCAATAAGTGAGGCTTCATCAATATCGCCTTCTAGTATCAAGTATCAAGTGCAAACTCGACTTCAACCTCCTCTTAATTCCATTTCTCAATGTCTTCTACACAAAATCCAGTTGTTCCACTTGCTGCTCGTGTGTTGCGACCAATGATGTCAATGTCGTCAGCATAAGAGAGCAGCATCACACTTTTGTTGTAAATAATTTCAGTAGTTTTGATTTTAGTCTCTTGTAAAATCTTCTCCATTAGAAGGTTGAAGAGATCATATGATAAGCTATCGCGTTGTCTAAAACCTCGCTTGGTACAAAAAGGTTCGGAGAGGTTTGTTCCAATTGTGACGGTGCTTTTTGTGTTTTGCAGTGTCATTATGCAAAGTCGAACTATCTTTGCTGGAATACCAATACTAAGACACGGCAACATAAAATTTTTTCCTTCGCGGGCTATCGAACGAAGCTTTACAGTCGACGAATAGATTACGTGTGTCGATTTGTTTTTCTTGGGTCTTTTCCAGGATTTGGTATAATGTAAAAATCTGGTCTACGGTCTATCCACACTGATATTTTCTATAAGGTTGTTGGTGTACGGCTTAAGACGTTCGGATAATAAGTATTCAAATATCTTGTATGCAACGAAAATGAGGCTTACACCCCGGTAGTTGGTGCAAATTGTAGGGTCTCCTTTCTTTTGGATAGGGCAGAGCACACTGAGATTTCAATCATCAGGCATGCTATCTTCTGATCATATTTTGCATTCGAGTTGGTGCATACACATTACCAACTCTTCGTTCAGCTGGAAGGCCATCGGCGTCTGCGGTTTTGTTGCTTTTTAGCCGGGCTATAGCTATTTTTACCTCCATATAGTCGGGTATGGAGTATGTCGATGCCGTCGTCGTTGATTACCGTTTCAGGCGCATGATCTACAATTGTGGAGCTATTATCGTCATCGCCTGTAAGAAGATTGGAGAAATGCTCTTTCTAAATTCTTAATGTGCCTTGCGCGTCGGCTACCAGATTGCCATTGCTGTGCCTACAAGAAGATGCTCCACATTTAAATCCTTCTGTTTGACGCTTGATTTTTTTAGAAGAATTTTGAGTTTTCATTTCTATCGTATTGGATCCGAATTTCGCCACACACACGCCTTTCTTGTTCATGTTTTTTGCATCTGAAAAGGCTTCGCTCATCCTTTCTCTTCTTCCTATACAAAAGATTCGCAGCATTTTTTTCTCTTGCGTAAGAAATAGCTGCAGGATTGCTCGGTATGCAGAATATTTTCTGCTGTGGAGTTACGACAATCCTCCTAGCAGTGCTGACTGCTTGATCCATACGCGTCCATTGTTCGCTTATTGTATGGAGTTGAACATTTTGTTATAACATTTAGTAGAGTTGAGTGGAATAGTTCCTAGCTATCTATTTTGATTGCAGCTTTGTAACACCTAGTTTCCTTTTTGTGTGTAGGCAGTCAGTCTTTGATTTTCAGATGCGAGTTCGGACTTTTGCTGCAACAAGATAGTGATCCGGATCAATGTTACCAACTCGTATCGTCCGCACGTCTAGTACATAAGATGCATGTTTTCCATCTATCACAATATGATCAATTTGATTTCTTGTCGCTTGATCTGGGGATAGCCAAGTCGCCTTTTATATGTTACGACATTAGAATCTTGAACTACTTATCACCGAGTCGCAGCCGAGTAGAACATGTCGAGAGAGTCACTTCACAATTTCAAGAAAATCGGAGCAAAAGTAAAGAAGACACAGCGTTTCCAGCAACCGGCAACATACGGTATATCGCAGCCATGGCCAATCTTTTCGACTGACGGGCCATTATCTACTTAGAAAATTACTCGGGGGCCAAAAAATTTTTTTTTTGAAAATCTTTATTTAGTGCGATATTTGTAGTCGTTTACATTTAGTGCTTAATTTTTCAATATTTGGATCCAAATTACATGTTGAAATTAATAGTATTGCAGACAAATGTTCATCACTTATCCTAGATCGCGATGGTCTTTTATTTTGGTTCATTATAGAGAACGTTTGTTCGCAAATTTATATTGATTCAAATATAACCAAAATTTTTTTTTTACCAGATTTCGAATAATAAGTATTTTTCTTTATTTTGAAGATGACAAATATTTGGTAAGTTGTCTTTTTGATGCTTAAATAAATCTTGTATAGAGGCATCACATTGCGAACCAATTAATTCCAGCTGAATGTCACTTGAAGCATTCTAGACATTAGTAGCAAATGGAATGCGAATAATTGACAAATCATTTTCAATTATATGAAGACAATCTAATCTTCGATTAAATTCATTTTCTAAAGCACGTACATTTTCAGCAAAAAGTTTAACATTTTCTTTAGAGACATCTTATTAACAGTAGGAAAATTATTAAAATTTTTTCCAATAAATTCTGTTCAAAAAGTCTTAATTTTATCTTCAAGGAATTGAAGATCGACTGAAAAGGCCAAATCGGAAAGTCATGATGAATCAGTTAACTCAGGAAAGTCTTCCTATTCGTGTGATATAAAAAGATTGTAATTTCTATTTTAAGATCCCATACCCATCACAGAACTTTACAAAAGTTTAACCATCAAACATGATGATTGCTTTTCAAGCAAAGATATAAATTGTCTGTGTCTTAAACCTTTTGGTCGAAGAAAATTTAACAGTTACGTGTTCTATTTTCAATAAATTTTTATACAATTCATGTTGATGTATAATACGGTGAACCATAAGCTGTTTATTTGAATCAATCGTGTGAACCTTTTCTTGACTTCTTTTCAGCAGGGCTATATTTGAACCCGTTAAGTTTGGGGATCCACCGGTAGACACGTTAAGAAGATTTTCCCATTTAATATTATATTTCAAAAGACATTTTTCAACTTCGTTAAATTGTTCTGCACTGGTAGTTCTATTTTTCACATCTCCTGTGTAATTTCAAATTCCTCATTAATTGACCGAACAAAAATCAGTAGTTACGCAGTATCTTTATATCGCAGCTCTCGACTAAAGCTATAACACAATATGGTCTAATTTTATTTAAAAATTTTTATGACAGCTGCTCATTTAAATTATCATTGATTTGCTCAATTCTTCGCATAACAGTTTGCCTTGACAGGGACATTCTTTCAAATTTTTAACTTAGTTCTGGACACAGAAATTTAGAAACACCTATCACATAGTTTTATTTATAAAATCACGATCTGAAAATGGTTTACCTACCGTGTTTCGCAATATTATAGACACAAAAAAGCTAGCTGTTTTAATTACTTCTTGCAGTTTATCTTGCCTTGTGAAAGTATTGTGCTGGCTCGTCAATACATATCAGAAATTCTTAGCATGAGCTTTAGGTCCTTCATCACTCAGATTTGGAGAATAGTTTGGATGTGCACTTTCGAAATGTGTTTTTAAATTGTACTCTTTTATAACTGCAACCATTGCTCGACAAATTAGGCACATTGGTTTATTCCTAAACACCCTAAAAAAAATATTTTCATTTCCAATCTTCATTGAATACACGACACTCACTATCAACTTTCCTTTTTCGTCCACCCATTGTTTACATATTTTGACAGATTTTATTTTTAAATGTCACAAATAACAATAAATTCTACAAGATAATCTGCTTTCTTTTTGTTCCCCAAGTTTCAGTTTCAAGTTTAATAATGAAGCATTGCAAACAACACCTTTCAATGATACTATTGCTAATATTAGCGATTTTTATAGTTTTTTCTGTAAATTGTACTAGAAGTTTTGGGAAATGGGTTTTAAATCACTTCGTGACTGTGCGTGACTATGTCGAAGTAATCTTTCTTTACGGCAATTATATCGACCAAGTTTCAGGTCGACCGGATAAGCGGAAATGGGTTTTAATTCACTCCGTGACTGTGCGTGACCATGCGTGACTGCGCGTGAGAAAGTCAAAGTTAATATTTTTTTTTGACAGCAAGTGTATGGACCAAGTTTCAGATCGATCGGATGAGGGGAAATGACATTTATATCACCCCGTGACTGTGGGCCAAGTTTCAGTTCAATTGGATAATGGGGAATGGGGTTGCCCCACGACAGACAGACAGACAGACAGACAGACAGACAGAGAATATGATTTAAAAGAAAGAGTTTAAAAAACAACATATTTACATTTATTTTATTAAATGAGCGCCCAATATAAACTATGTTTTTTTATTATACACAGCGAGCCATACAAAATATGTTGGCGGGCCGTATATGGCCCGCGGGCCGTAGTTCGGCCATGGCTGGTATATCGTATAGCATTTTTTAAAAAACTTTAAATCGATTTTTTCGCAAATAACATCTTTGAAGCCCGTGAACATCATAACATATCATAAAATATACTTGACCGATTCTTTTGATATTTTACACACTATTTTAACACATAAATCACCACGAAGAGTTTTTTTACTTTCCATTTTCTTCCCCATTTTTTAACAACAAATTCACCGAAGTGTTACAGAAAAAATCGTGTTTTGCACTTCAAAATGCTGTCAAATATAAAAAAAATTAAAAAACTCTTCGTGGTTACGTCGGGAAGCATGTCGCCTTTTAAACGCATTTAGATTTTTTTTATTTCACACCATCCGGTTTCTAGTTATGATGTTCACTACAAAACCACTTTTTGTTGAGGCGCCTTCGGAGATTCGCAGTCACGGACTTATTTCTTAAAATTTTTAATTGAAAATATTCTCAAAGATTCCTCAAATATCGTACTGTAACGTGTATAAAAACAAATAATCCAGCGTTATTCATGTCTACAATTAATAATTATGAAAATACGCCATTTTTCGCTCTTAAAAACTTACTTAAGCTTTTTAACTTAATCTTCCATAAAATTGTTTTCTCTATAGCAGGCTAATTGTAAACTTTATTAAACTGTATTACTTCATATTGTTTGTTATATTAATATGAATACTTAATAAAAAAAAAATTAAATGAATATTTACCAAATGATGTTCATTTATATTTTTTGTCAATTATTTACCCAAGTGCATGATATTGTTCATTTTTTTACACATACATATGTTTGTATTTCCATATTTACCAGCTAACACTAGCAGTAGAAGAATAAAAAAAAAATCTATTTATTCGTGCATATACTTAAGGCTATTTACATATAAATCGACAAATACAAACAGATTTAAATAAATGATTTGATTGTAAATCATTTTATTACAAGCTTAACAAGACTCTTTACCAAACGAAAACAAAAAATAAAACAACCAGGGGGTGTCGCATGTAAAAGTGTCAGCTAGAAATGAATATGTGAATCCTGTAACAGGGTTAATTTTATTTATTCAAATAAAATTACAATTTATCGATACAACAAGTCAAAACAAAAAAACAAATGGCAACAAAATAATCACAGTTTAAGGGTGAATTGTTAGATGTTTTTAGATGGTTGATTTGGAATAAATAAATAAAATCTATCATTATCTAAATGAAAGAAAAATTAGTAGAAAAAAAAAATAACAAAAGCTATCTAATGCAAAAGTTTTTCTTTTCATATATCTATACGAACATAGATGCCATTTCACATTAAAACTGCTAATAAAGTTTAATTTAATTCAATAGATTTTTTTTTATATTTATTGCTGCTGTACGTCTGTGTATCATTAAAAAGGAACAGTATCATTTCGTCCTTCATTTACGCTTATGGTAAGAAATATACAAAGAAATTTAAAATACTGTTGCACATTGGGATGGAGACTTTTATTTGGCTTTATGAAAAAATTCATAGCATATTATAGCAATCGTTTGTGGCCTTCTGGATTATTTGCAGACTAATTTTTATTTCAAATTTCTGTGACACTTGAATATTTATTTATTTATTTATTTATTTATTGGAACTGCTCCATACACAAGACTAAAAGTCTTATTTTGCAGTATGGAACTGATTGTATTTAAAATTATAAAATCGTTAATAAATTAATAACTAATTACAAATTTTCTTTACATAAAATACAAAGAACAATAAGATTAAAATTAAAGAATAAAGTTGAAATATTTGAAATTTAATTTAATCAAATGTATTATAATATCAAATAATATTTAATGTTTCATATAGTTATGCCGAAAACAGTTTAAAAATATTTTCTTTAAATTTTCGTGCGTTACTTAAAAGTTGGGAGCTATGGGGTATAGAATTCCAGATAGATACTGCGAATATGTAACGGGTGATTTTTTAAGAGCTTGATAACTTTTTTTTAAAAAAAAACGCATAAAATTTGCAAAATCTCATCGGTTCTTTATTTGAAACGTTAGATTGGTCCATGACATTTACTTTTTGAAGATAATTTCATTTAAATGTTGACCGCAGCTGCGTCTTAGGTGGTCCATTCGGAAAGTCCAATTTTGGGCAACTTTTTCGAGCATTTCGGCCGGAATAGCCCGAATTTCTTCGGAAATGTTGTCTTCCAAAGCTGGAATAGTTGCTGGCTTATTTCTGTAGACTTTAGACTTGACGTAGCCCCACAAAAAATAGTCTAAAGGCGTCAAATCGCATGATCTTGGTGGCCAACTTACCGGTCCATTTCTTGAGATGAATTGTTCTCCGAAGTTTTCCCTCAAAATGGCCATAGAATCGCGAGCTATGTGGCATGTAGCGCCATCTTGTTGAAACCACATGTCAACCAAGTTCAGTTCTTCCATTTTTGGCAACAAAAAGTTTGTTAGCATCGAACGATAGCGATCGCCATTCACCGTAACGTTGCGTCCAACAGCATCTTTGAAAAAATACGGTCCAATGATTCCACCAGCGTACAAACCACACCAAACAGTGCATTTTTCGGGATGCATGGGCAGTTCTTGAACGGCTTCTGGTTGCTCTTCACTCCAAATACGGCAACTTTGCTTATTTACGAAGCCATTCAACCAGAAATGAGCCTCATCGCTGAACAAAATTTGTCGATAAAAAAGCGGATTTTCTGCCAACTTTTCTAGGGCCCATTCACTGAAAATTAGACGTTGTGGCAGACCGTTCGGCTTCAGTTCTTGCACGAGCTGTATTTTATACGGTTTTACACCAAGATCTTTGCGTAAAATCTTCCATGTGGTCGAATAACACAAACCCAATTGCTGCGAACGGCGACGAATCGACATTTCACGGTCTTCAGTAACACTCTCAGAAACAGACGCAATATTCTCTTCTGTACGCACTGTACGCATTCGTGTGGTTGGTTTAATGTCCAATAAAGTAAACTGAGTGCGAAACTTGGTCACAATCGCATTAATTGTTTGCTCACTTGGTCGATTATGTAGACCATAAATCGGACGTAAAGCGCGAAACACATTTCGAACCGAACACTGATTTTGGTAATAAAATTCAATGATTTGCAAGCGTTGCTCGTTAGTAAGTCTATTCATGATGAAATGTCAAAGCATACTGAGCATCTTTCTCTTTGACACCATGTCTGAAATCCCACGTGATCTGTCAAATACTAATGCATGAAAATCCTAACCTCAAAAAAATCACCCGTTAGAAATGCCACTCCGATATTAAACTTTTATATCTAATTGATCTAATTCTTTTTTCCCCGCTTATATTTGAAATATAAAGTTTGTCGTACAGATGATCCGGTTTGTGGGTATACACTATTTTATGTAAAAAAACTAAAACTCTTATATTTAAAAGATTATCTAAAGAAATGCCATATAGCTGCGATGAAAACAAAGATACACTAGAACGTCTATTAAGTCCATACACATATCTGATTATGTTGTTAAATGCAACGTTCAATTTCCTTTTACTAATTGTATCACATTTCGCAAATAGCTCACAACCATACAGTAAAACAGGCATCAGATAAGTTTTGGCAAGTAGGATTCTTATTTTCATAGATGTAAAATGCTGGGTTTGCCACAGAGTTCTAGTCATAGAGAAAGTACGACCACAGGCATAGTTAATATGGTTCGACCACGTAAGAGTGTCATTAAAAAAAATACCTAGATTCTTAGCAGATTTAACGATTTCAATTTTCTGATTATTTATAATTATATTAGGTGTAATATTTAGTTTGGAAAGTCGCTTTTGAATTACAATGCATTTTGATTTCTTCGGATTTATCTCTAATCCATTTGCCGTTGCCCATGTATAAATACGATGGAGTTGCTGATTAATAGAGATAATACACTGGTCGATTAGGGCATTAGTACAGCTGGTATAAAGCTGAACGTCATCCGCATACATTCTTACATTACAATTTGTTAAAATGCCTGGGAGGTCATTTGAGTACAATGAGAATAATAGTGGCCCAACAATGGACCCCTGAGGTACGCCCCTGGCTACAGGCAGTGTCATTGAACTTTGGATTTTAGTTTCAACATACTGATACCTGCCACGTAAGTATGTTGACAATAACTGAGTAGCGGTCGAAGAAAAATTAAAAAAGTTTTTAAGTTTGTAACAAAGAATGTCATGATCCACGGTATCAAACGCTTTTGAGTGATCTAAAAGTATTAAAAATTTAGTCTTGTCATCATCAACTTTCTCCCTAATCTCCTCTGTAACATCAACTAAGGCTGTTAGGCAGCTGTGTTTCCTCCTGAACCCACATTGACGATATGTTAGCAAGTTATTGTCATCCAAGAAACTAGTCATTTGTTTGTGCATAATACGCTCGAATACTTTGGAGAGAAATGGAAGAATAGCTATTGGTCTATAATCGGAACCAGCTTTGGGTATTGGAATGATTTTAGCTATTTTCCAATTCGATGGGAAGTGGCTTGAAGTTAATATTTTGTTAAAGAAAAAAGTTATAATTGGAAGTAGCTGAGGTAGAGAAACTTAGGATTAATCCCGTCCACTCCTACAGAGTTCGATTTTATAGACAATAAACTAGATAAAACGTCACATTGGTCTACTGCAGCAAAATAAAAAAAAGATTCAGCATCGTTATTCGAGTGACTATTGATATAGTAATCTTTATCTGCTTGAACCATAGGAACACTTAAAAACTTTGTATTAATTGTATCTGCAGCAACCGAACATGGTTCTCGATGCGTAGATTTACCGATACCAACTTCGCGTATCGTTTGCCATGTTCTTTTGGAGCCAATGGCAGAAGAAAATTTTTCAGCATAAAAATTGGATTTGGCCTTTTTGATCATTTTATTTGTGTTTCTCTTAGCAATCAGATAATCATCATGTAATATTGTTGTTTTAAATCTTTTCCAACGTGCATAGACAAAATCTCTTTGATTGATACAATCTTTAATTTCAGAAGAAAACCAGGGTTTTTGTTTATTACTACTAATCTTCGATTTTATTGGTACAGTTAGATCGAACAGATAATTTATGTTTTGCTCCAGAAAAGAGAGTTGGTCATCCACAGAATTTAAACAATACAAAGCGTTCCAATCAATATTAAAAAATTCTTCCTCAAGGAGTCTACAATTAATGTTTTTAAAGTCTCGAAAAGTAATCCTCTCAACTTGTATAACAAGTTGGAAATTATAAGTCATGAAAATAAGATCATGCTTGGAAAAACATGATGCAGACAGTTGATCGTAGAGTAGTATATTAATTTCATTACTCACAAGAAACAAATCCAAAAGCATATTAAAAGTTGCAGTGAAGTGTGTAGGATGTAAGATATTAGGTGATATTAAACCAATCGAGGCACATTCATCAGAGAAACTACAATCTACCAGAAGGTTTGAATTAAAATCTCCTGCTATGATAACATCATCGTACAAAGCTGTCTGCGTTTCCAAAGTTCGAAAAAATCGCCTGGTACAAAGATTCTTATTGGCCCTGTAAACACACCCTAAAAGCAATTTCCTACCTTCATTATATACCTCGATAAATAGATACTCAATTAGATTTAGAGGATCTGTACTATCTATGTCCTCAAAAGCACAATTTTCCTTAGATGTACATTTGATGCTAAAAGAAATCCCCTTTTGTATGTACATAGCAACACCGCCATATCCATCTTCTCTATCAACTCTACGTAAATTATATCCATTTAAGGAAACAGAAAAGTATGTAATTTCGGAATCAAACCATGTTTCCGAAACACATATAAAATCAACACCTGAGTTTATAAAAATCAATCTAAATTCGTCAATCTTTTTCCTTAAGCTTTGAGCATTGATATGACATATTTTAATACCTTTCCTCTGTTTGGCAAGGACTTTAACCATATTCGCAACATTATCCCTGGAATTTATGCTATAAGTATTGTTCATTTTTAAGTTTTAAAAATAATGATCGAGTAACGCACGAAGTAATAAGTTTGATAAAAAAGTTATAGTTAACATTGCTTGTTGAAATATTGATTTTAAAAAAATTTAAAATTTGTATAAACGTATATAGTTATTAATGTATCTAAAATGGTATAAAGTGTTAAGAATAAAGCAAAACAGTTAGAAAATAAAATTTTAATAAGAAGTTGTATGAACACGTTCATTAGCATTAGGTGCGGGTTCTGGTTCTCGAAATAAATCATCCAGATATTCTATATCATCAATTCTTATTATGTTGCTTTCCGCAGTCTTTTTAATATATACTAAACCACGCATACTAAAGGCACTGTGAAGACGATTTTCCTCTTTTAGTTTTATTGCCGCACGTAGAATGGTATAATTGTACTGAGTAAGATTTTCATTGACAAAAAATTTATTGTTTGAAGATTATCCAAGGTGTTTTAAACAGATATTAAAGCCTTTATTAAATTACGGTACTACATATTATATAAAACCACTTAATCTGAAAACAATACAAAATAATAAGTTTATTAATACTATGCACTTAATGACTAATAGTTATAATAAAGTAAAGGTTATGCCTGTCCAACTATGTTACTGTCCATCTATTATATATCTCTTGTTCGGCTGTTTTAATTTTTTTTGTTAACTCTTTCACTAGCTGATCCGACGAACATTTTTCTGCCTCAAAATAATTATTTTATCCCCAGATTTTTTTTTTTGAATAAGAATGAAATGAATTTCAATATGTTATTTTAAATGCAGATTTTATTTTCGATTAATAAACCTAATTTTGTTTCACATAATATCATCTCAGTCTGATTTTAATGAATAATGATTTGTTGTAAAGCCAACGTGTGGACAATATTTTTTATTTATTTATGTATACTAGCAGATTCCAGCGCCCGAAATTCGAGCGCAATTTCAAGGCAGCCTTATTCCTGAACTTAGCCAATTCACAAACCAGTACTTTTATGGTTTATTATTATTGTGAATGAAGATAACAAACTCATTAACAAACACATTAACAAATTTAATAAACTCACACATAGCATTTGTACAATTTTATGTATGTGTTATTAGCAATTTTGAATGCAATTTACTCAAAACAAAAGAAAAATTTAAAAAATCTGTAAATCTGCAAAACGGCTAAAAAGAAATAACTTTCAAATAATATACCTT